>CM053026.1:180337569-181027569 GCA_028564925.1 Lithobates sylvaticus
AAAGGAACACCAGTCCAGTATCCGTGCAAGATGACTGACAGAACTGACAGGCACAGGGAAGTCAATCCCCCCCACTGCACTTAGCAGGGCTAATGACATGAGGTTTAAGTCTTGTTTTCTTTGTAGCCCATAAAAATTGAAAAGAAATAGAATATAAATCTTTATGAAATGCATGTTATTGTGTCCAAACCACATAAATATTCTTCGGTGCCATTTAGCAAGAACTTGGATATTTTGAAGTAAAGGTTCAAAGGTAAGTGCAAAAAGTCCATGTAATGCAGAAGAAGTATTTATG
Organism: Lithobates sylvaticus; assembly: GCA_028564925.1. NCBI lineage: Eukaryota > Metazoa > Chordata > Amphibia > Anura > Ranidae > Lithobates > Lithobates sylvaticus. Next base: position 180,337,865 of record CM053026.1, read on the forward strand.
CCTAGATATTTTATATGTATAGAGGGCCATTTAAATTACAAATTTTCCTGAAAAATTGCCATTAGTCTGAGGATGATAGGTTGCGGGACCAAAATTCCTAAGGCTTCTGATTTATGGTAATTTATTTTATAACTGTCGAGATGACCAAAATGTTGAAGCTGTGCCATTAAAGATGGAAAAGATAAGTTTGGCTATGTGAGAAAAAAAAGGAGATCATTTGCAGAGGCTTCCAATTCTTGAGTGAAAACACAGAGCACTCTTTTCTTTCTTGAAATCTGTAAAGCAAACTTTAACTCCAGTTGGGGATATTAAACCCAGATCTTAAAGCAGACATTTACCCTAAAAATCATAATGCCCAACTGGAATTGTCCCCCTGCACAATAATAAAAAAAAATTGTTGTATTGTATCTTTTTTTTTCTTTTGTTCTTTTTTTTTTGTACTCGCTCCCCTTCTTTATTCTTTCCTGAGTGATACTGACATTTGGGCCTCCTCCTGGGATAGCCATGCCTTATATCCCAGGAGGCTATAGATTTCCAAACCTGTGTGATACCTCACTTCTGCAGTTGAAAAAGAGGGAGAAGAGACCAGGCAGCTGCAGCGGCTGCTGTCTCTTATGCAGCCAGCCCCCAGATAATAAAAAAGGCAGTTTAGAGCCAAATGTGTGCTACAACAATCATAGCTAAGAAGACAGCACTGGATTTTATCGCCTTATAAGTATATTTATTCTTCATACTATAGGGTGACATTTATGATAAAACAATAGGATTATTTTTTCGTGGTAGGATGAAGTTTCTCTTTAAGGAGAGTTCCAATTGTCACTTTAAGCAAGATGCTACCAATAATAAAGCAAGCTTCAAACATATTTGAAACATGTTAAAAGCTTATTGCAGCCAACACTTCCAATATGATCACTGCTTATTTATATGAACTGGAATTGCGATAAAAGCTTTACAAAAGCTAACCAAAGCTTACTGAATATTTTGCAAATGCTTTGTAAAAACTTCATGTACACACTGCTCTTGTAAATACTAAAGTTCATGTGTTCAAAGCCTAAACAAGCTTCAGTCCTGGCTGTCTACTAATCACCAGGGGTGGCTTTTTGCCTACTGCTTTACAATTCAACAACTAACTTTTCCCTTGCTTCTAGCAGGTAAAAGTGCTACAACCGGCAATGCATTACATTGCATGTGCTATAAAACGTCTTTCACACTGGCAGCAGTTTCTACTGCCCTCTAAAAAGTGAGCCACCCATTGACTTTATTGGATGAGTTTGACAGGCGCCATTGAGTTAAATTTGCCATGTGTACAGTCCACTCCAGCTACATGTTATGTTTTAAGTGGGTAGTCAGCGGTTGTAAAACCATGGCTCAACTGTCTGTTTTTACAGCGTTTTGGCAACCCATGTGAAAGAGGTCTACCTTTATATAAAATGGACCATGGAAGTGTTGATGCATAGGGAAAAAGCAAACAGAAGAGAGAGAGACAGAATTTTTTCAAAAAGTGGACCCGTCCCTCCACAAGAGTGACAGTTGGAAGATTTGTTGATTGATTTTAGCATGCTGCAGAGTAACTGATAATAAGTGGTTAAATCTCTAAGTAAAAATTAAAAGAAACAAATAGTGAAGCTCTGTAATTCACTATTTATTTATAATATGTGTTATCAACAATCACAGCTGGCATATTGTGTTTACTACATATATAATCATCAAACACTTTATTTCCTTTATAAATAATTTGTGAACAGTCCAAAAATGTCAAAAATAAAAATATAAATGTTCTGTGCACCAACTGTAAATCTTCACTGTGTCTTTAAATCTTGACCCAAATATTGTCCACCATACCACCACCATGCAAATCCAGGTGAGCCTTCACCTTAGAAGATGGACCTAACTATTTTTATAAATAAGAAGTCATAAGTGCTTATATGCAGTAAAACTGCTCCCCAGGTCACTCCTTGTGGGCAAGTTGATATCCACATGTACAAAATGGCTATCATCCACCATAAAGGCTACTTCAGTCTCCAGCAATCCATAAAATCAGAAAAAAAGTTCCATAGCATAAAACCATAACTTTTTTATGAAGTAGTAAAACAAAGCACTTGCAATTTTTATTAAAAAAGGCAAACTTTCACAGATTACTCCTTAATACAAGCTCCTGTCGGGAACCCAAGATGTCACCTTGAACGACATGATGATATCACCCACCTGATGCGTGTCATCCCTCCCAGACTTTCTCAAAGGTGTGGAGAGTCATAAACACATCACGCTTAAATGACTGAGGCGCGGGGAGTTACTAAAGTCACCTGTAAACATTGCAGCTCTTTGCACCGGTTTCAACACACTTGCCAATTAAAGGACACCAGACGTGCAAAAGCCTAGTGCTTGAGATTATAGATCCTGAATAGTATCTTACATAAACATTTTTATCATAAAAATACATTAAAAAAAATACCTAATAAAAAATGAATTAATTAAAATAAATTAATACTGATGGTAAATAAGCTCAAACATTTCATATTGATAAAAATTGTGACGTACCTTCGAGCAGAGCCTTACGAGCAAAGGAAACCTCTTGTACAGTCCTGGTTCAAGGACCACTGAGGTTGCAACAGCGGTACGGTGAGGTAGGAGTGCCTGCGATGTTCTCCATTAGCAGGTAGGTAGGAGAAACAGATGGCAGCAGTAGTAGAAGGTGCTTGTTTGCTGCGGATGCAGGCACATTGTGGATGCAGGTGTGCTGCGGATGCAGGTATGTTATAGGTACCGGGGTACTGTGGATGCAGGTGCTTGGGGGCTGTTGGAAGCTAAGGGGACTGGTGCAGAGTCAAACAAGCCAGGTTATACACAGGAGATCAGGTACATCAGAGACATCAAACAAAGAATGGCTAAAGTTCAAGCAGAGGTTTGGCAGCAGAGAATCAAGTAGATGCAGAAGAATCAGGGTCAGGCAAGTAGGGGTCAGGATTGGAGAGAATCAGGATGGTCAGGAAGTTTTGTCTGCCTTCCTTATATATGCCATTTGGCGCCAATGTTAATGGGGCGTGCGCAATCCTTGTGTGCATGCACTGGCGAGCATATTTCTGACAATAATCCTTGGTCCCAGTTTTTAGACCCACAATACATCAATACATTTACATAATTCAGTGGTTGCCACTGCACACTTATCAGAGGGAAACAGGCCTGAGTGCACAGCAAAGCTTGTAGTACATATAGTCCAAAAGGGAGAGCGGCACTCTCGGGTCTTGAGAGGTGAATGCACTGTGAAGATTGTATTTCTATGTTTCGATGAGGCACAAGCTCGTCTTCTTGATCCATGTGTTTTCTGATTCTCAGTTTGTCTATATCTTCCAGGACCAAGTTATCGAATGCTTCCAACTCCCCAGAATGACAGTAATGAATAATGAAAGAGGTCAGTACAGTACATTGAGAAACGGGTCTACATTAAATCCTCAATATGGAGAATATGTGGAGGTGTTCAAAAACAGCATTAGACCACTATTACATTTCTCGAATTGGTGATCAGACATAACAATGATCGGTTTGGAACCAAGACAATTTTTAAAATGTGTGATAGGAATGGATATATTTCTATCGGGAGTTGCCATTATAGGTCTTGGTTATGTAATATACCCAGGGGGCAATTTATAAATTGTTCAGAAAGTAATATATTTTAGGAACAGGCAGAAATAATTGGTAACAGATTCATTTAAAATGATATAGGAAGAAATGTATCCAAGAAGAGATTAGGAAAGCAAGCGAAACGAACAGGAATTAGTTGCTACAAGATAAAAATAAGACCCCAAGATGAAAATGCTTCTGGATTTGCAGTACAGAAAAATTTTAAAAATGATCAGCCGTTATTAGTATATTTAAAAAAAGGATCAATTGTTGACTACTATTTTGCCTAAGCACCCCAAATGTATTTATAAATGGGGTCCGACGTTTAGAGACAAGGTTGTCAAATCAGCTCTGGATCCTCCTAAACAATCAATGTTGTTTTCAAGACTGGAAGGATTGTATGCCTGCAAGTAATGTTATGAATGCATAGAAGCAAAGAATAATATGAAAAAGAGGAAAGAATTCAGGGCTACAGCTAATAGTAGAGAAAAATTTTTTTTATCTCTTGCACCACAGAAGGTGTTGTTTATGTGAATGTCCATGTGGGCTTCAGTATGTGGCACAGACCTCCAGAAATATGGCGACCAGAATAAGAGAACATATATGTTCAATATTAAAAAAGGATATACTAGCATAGTGTTTCCAAACATTTTAATTAAAGCATGGCTGTGATCCTAAACAATTACAGTTCTGGGGGATAGAAAAAGATAAAAAAAACACTGAAGAGAGGGCAATTTTTTGTGAGGCAGCTCAGCAAATGTGAATCATGGTGGATTTATGAAACCAAAGTGTTAACTCTGTAAGGTTTAAGTGTTGAGTTTGTTTTCAGCTGTTTTATTAGCAATGCCTGAATTCATAACATGTTTTTGTCTGGTAAATAATATTATGGCTAGTTTTTTATATTTTAACAAATAGAGTCTTCTCCCATCTTGCTATATATTTTCTCTAACCCTGCTATTGTAAGGTACCTGTCATAGGTAGTGGAGCTTGTGTGCTGAGGATTCAAGCAAAAACTTAGTAAGGCAGATCAGGACGGCAACAGATCAGGCAAAGCGGTACACGATCGAAATCCAGAGATTGGTCAGGCAGGCAAATGTCATACATGATCTGGCAGGAAGGACAAAATCAGCAGGATAGATAGTAGTCAGGAATTCAGGCAGAAGTTCAAATACGGTATTCAGAGTCACAAAGCAGTCAAAACACCCAGGAAGCTAAACCAAACAAATGGGCACCGAGAGATAGAAAGTGCTGCTATTTATTGGCTATTTTGATTGTAGATTGTCCACAGCTGGCAGTAGGTGGGGCTAGTGAGCATCAGGTAATGCATCTAAGAGAACATAGCTATAGCTCCAGAGATCCTCTGTGGCACAACAAGTGGCACAACAAGTAAGACTGCAGCTGTGGGATCAGGAACAACCCAGTTCAAATGCACCCAGGTACATGACAGCTATTTAGGGGCTTTTTTTCTAGGTGCATTTCTGGCTTTTTGTTGTCCTATTATTTTTTTACCATCATTATTATTATTTTTTTCTTAAATTTTTTTATTAGGTATTTCATTGGTATTTTTAATGAATTTTTACGATAACGTTTTTGCACTATTTTAGCTTACGTTTTTTATGTAAGATATTGTTTACGATCTATAATCTCAAATACTGTTAAACAATGGAGGCTTCTGCACTTCTGCTGCATTTTTTTTTACTGTGTTCTGCAAGGAGCCGCATTGTTTACAGGTAACTATGGTAACCTTTGCCCATCTCAGTCATTTAAGGATGATGTGCTCCCAGCTCTCCACACCTTTGAGACCAGAAGGGATGCAATGTGTCAAGTGGTCAGTGCGGAGTAAGGTCATCGCGCCGAACAAGGTGCCATCTTTGATTCCTGACAGGAACTTGTATTAAGGAGTAATCTGTGGATGTTTGCCTTTTTTAAATTAAAAATTGTAAGTGCATTTTTTTTTATAATAACAATTAAATGGTTTTATATGATAGAACCTTTTTTTTTTATTCCATGGATTGCCGGAGACTGAAGTAACCTTTATAGTGGATGATATCCAGTTTGTACATGTGGAAATCACAAACAGTGAGGTCCATCTTCTAAGGTGAGGGCACACCTTGAGTGGCATGGTGCTGGTGTGGTGCAGGATATTTGGGTCAACATTTAAAGACACAGTGAAGATTTGCAGTTGGTGCATGAAAGGTTTGTTTTATATTTTTATTTGGATATTTTTAGACTGTTCATAAATTATTAGAAAAGGACATTAAGTGTATGATGATTATATATGTGACATACACAATATGCCAGTTGTGATTGTTGATAACGCATAGTATATATGTTTACGCATGTATTGTTTTCAGCACTAGTTTTCGTTTGAGGAAAGTTATACCACTTCACAATTTTTTCTTTTAGTTTTTGTTGCTGTGATGTGTTAGCACATATTAGCAGCTTTACATGATATTTGATCAAAAATGTACTTTTTTACACTTTGTAGGGTGTAGCACAGGGATCATATATTTATTTATTAAATCTCTAAGTAGCAAAGAAATAGAATTGTTCAGGTAGGAATAGAGTTACTTAACATAACATTGGAAAATATTATTTCTCTAATAATGTAACAGAATGTGTGTTGTAGCAAAGGGACTGTAAACGGGCATACATGTAGTGAGCAAAACCAACAAAACAGAAATATATTACATCAAATTCCAAAATTTGAGCTTCTTATGCAGACCAGTTTTGTAAAAGGGAATATTCTCTGTATTATAGATGTGAACTTTACCTGGGTACAACACATGGATGTGGTTACTACTATAAATGGCCACTGCCCCCACCTATAATTGGCCATCGCAGCAAAGAGCACATGGAAGGGTGACACATGTCAAACAAAATCAAAGAAAATTCCCAGCTGAACTCACCAGCCATCCTGCAATAAACCAAACTCTCCTGTCTTTCAATTTGTATTAAAAACAGGGTTTAGTTAGCACACATTTCCAAATACATGTGTAAGCTGCAGAGTCACTCCATGGCACCCCAGTATTATCTGCAGCCCTAACTCTGTAAATGTATAAGAGCCTCCATAGTAGAAGCACATGCATTCTAATGGATAGCTGGATAGTGGTTACTGCTATGTCTTTTTTAACTTTTGTATAATAAATTTAGAGTTGTATGTGATATATTTCTGTTATGTTGGTTTTGCTCACTAAATGTATGCCCCTTTACAGTCCCTCTGCTACAACACACATTCATATATAGATATATATATATATATATATATATATATATATATATATATGTGGGATATGGGCCTACTAGCTTCTTCCCCTATTGAGATAACATCTCTCATAATGCAGATAAATATTTATCTAAGATCACTTAGATGCACATCTGCCTCACCCTCTGCCTCACCCACAAATACACCCATGGAGACACTCCTCAATACCTTCTCGAGAAAATAAAAAACTATACACCCAATCCCAGTCTCCGATCGTCTAACCAAAACCTCCTCCTCATTCCCAGAGAAATTAATGTCAGGTCCAGTAACTAGCATTTTCAGAAGGAAAGAACAGCGGTGGTAGCCTGCAGATTTTACTAAGCACATATATCTTTTAATGTGGCTCTGTGTGAAAACACAAACATAAAAATTGTCGGTTTTAGCAGAGAGAAGGAGGCATAAGCTATCCTTTCATTTGCCTATCTGCCCCCAGTGCAGCCTAGAGTACTTCTGAAGCACCTATGCTTTTGAAAACTAATTGATCCAAAGGTCTGGCATCCTATGTCCGATGTGTGTCTGGGCCAACCAATAGGTTGCTCAAGCATTGCATTGTGAGATTCAGGTGGGTAGTCATGTATTGGCCACTATGTCAAAAAGGACAGAAAAGGAAATAGCAAAGTGAGGTGAACCCACTTTCATTACAAAGATCCAGTCATGTGCTGGTTACTTAAAGAACAGTAGTAGGGATGGGCCCGGTGCTCGATGCGAACCCACGTTCGCATCGAGCACCGGGCGTTCGCTCGCTCGGCGAGCCCAGAACTATTTTGGCCGCTCGCATCACGTTCGTGTGATGCGAGCGGCCCCGCAATGCATTGCGGCCAGCGCGGCCGGCGCAGTGCATTGCTGGCTGATGATTGGCCAAGCATGCACTGTGACCCCACATGCTTGGCCAATCACAGCCCCGGAAACTCGAAGAGCCATAATTGGCTACAGGCAGGACGCCTGTAGCCAATTACAGCTCAGGGGCTGTAGTACACGCCCCCCCCTATAAAAGGCCGCCACGCCGTCTGCGCCGGTCACATGCTGTTCCGGCGCAGATTGAGCAGGCTAGATCTGTGACACTCTGCTGGATTTAGTTAGGTAGAGAGATTCACTTACAGAGATTGAGTTAGATAGATTCAGTTACAAAGATTGATTGAGAAAGAGGGGCTTGTAGTGTGTTCGTGGCAGGCAGGCAGAGCTCCTATATTTTGTTACCAGAAGCACCTATAGGACTTGTAGTGTGTTCGTGGCAGGCAGGCAGAGCTCCTATATTTTGTTACCAGAAGCACCTATAGGACTTGTAGTGTGTTCGTGGCAGGCAGGCAGAGCTCCTATATTTTGTTACCAGAAGCACCTATAGGACTTGTAGTGTGTTCGTGGCAGGCAGGCAGAGCTCCTATATTTTGTTCCCAGAAGCACCTATAGGACTTGTAGTGTGTTCGTGGCAGGCAGGCAGAGCTCCTATATTTTGTTCCCAGAAGCACCTATAGGACTTGTAGTGTGTTCGTGGCAGGCAGGCAGAGCTCCTATATTTTGTTCCCAGAAGCACCTATAGGACTTGAAGTGTGTTAGTCCCATCACACACACAGAGCTATATTTTCTTCCCAGAAGCACCTATAGGACTTGAAGTGTGTTAGTCCCATCACACACACAGAGCTATATTTTGTTCCCAGAAGCACACTATAGGACTTGAAGTGTGTTAGTCCCATCACACACACAGAGCTATATTTTGTTCCCAGAAGCACCTATAGGACTTGAAGTGTGTTAGTCCCATCACACACACAGAGCTATATTTTCTTCCCAGAAGCACCTATAGGACTTGAAGTGTGTTAGTCCCATCACACACACAGAGCTATATTTTGTTCCCAGAAGCACCTATAGGACTTGAAGTGTGTTAGTCCCATCACACACACAGAGCTATATTTTGTTCCCAGAAGCACCTATAGGACTTGAAGTGTGTTAGTCCCATCACACACACAGAGCTATATTTTGTTCCCAGAAGCACCTATAGGACTTGAAGTGTGTTAGTCCCATCACACAGACCTTTATTTTCTTCCCAGAAGCACCTATAGGACTTGAAGTGTGTTAGTCCCATCACACACACAGAGCTATATTTTGTTCCCAGAAGCACCTATAGGACTTGAAGTGTGTTAGTCCCATCACACACACAGAGCTATATTTTGTTCCCAGAAGCACCTATAGGACTTGAAGTGTGTTAGTCCCATCACACACACAGAGCTATATTTTGTTCCCAGAAGCACCTATAGGACTTGAAGTGTGTTAGTCCCATCACACAGACCTTTATTTTCTTCCCAGAAGCACCTATAGGACTTGAAGTGTGTTAGTCCCATCACACACACAGAGCTATATTTTGTTCCCAGAAGCACCTATAGGACTTGAAGTGTGTTAGTCCCATCACACACACAGAGCTATATTTTGTTCCCAGAAGCACCTATAGGACTTGAAGTGTGTTAGTCCCATCACACACACAGAGCTATATTTTCTTCCCAGAAGCACCTATAGGACTTGAAGTGTGTTAGTCCCATCACACACACAGAGCTATATTTTGTTCCCAGAAGCACCTATAGGACTTGAAGTGTGTTAGTCCCATCACACACACAGAGCTATATTTTGTTCCCAGAAGCACCTATAGGACTTGAAGTGTGTTAGTCCCATCACACACACAGAGCTATATTTTGTTCCCAGAAGCACCTATAGGACTTGAAGTGTGTTAGTCCCATCACACACACAGAGCTATATTTTCTTCCCAGAAGCACCTATAGGACTTGAAGTGTGTTAGTCCCATCACACACACAGAGCTATATTTTGTTCCCAGAAGCACCTATAGGACTTGAAGTGTGTTAGTCCCATCACACACACAGAGCTATATTTTGTTCCCAGAAGCACCTATAGGACTTGAAGTGTGTTAGTCCCATCACACACACAGAGCTATATTTTGTTCCCAGAAGCACCTATAGGACTTGAAGTGTGTTAGTCCCATCACACAGACCTTTATTTTCTTCCCAGAAGCACCTATAGGACTTGAAGTGTGAAAGTCCCATCACACACACAGAGCTATATTTTGTTCCCAGAAGCACCTATAGGACTTGAAGTGTGTTAGTCCCATCACACACACAGAGCTATATTTTCTTCCCAGAAGCACCTATAGGACTTGAAGTGTGTTAGTCCCATCACACACACAGAGCTATATTTTGTTCCCAGAAGCACCTATAGGACTTGAAGTGTGTTAGTCCCATCACACAGACCTTTATTTTCTTCCCAGAAGCACCTATAGGACTTGAAGTGTGTTAGTCCCATCACACACACAGAGCTATATTTTGTTCCCAGAAGCACCTATAGGACTTGAAGTGTGTTAGTCCCATCACACACACAGAGCTATATTTTGTTCCCAGAAGCACCTATAGGACTTGAAGTGTGTTAGTCCCATCACACAGACCTTTATTTTCTTCCCAGAAGCACCTATAGGACTTGAAGTGTGTTAGTCCCATCACACAGAGCTCCTCTATTTTCTTTGCAGAAGCACCCATAGGACTTCTAGTGTGTTAGTGGCATCACACAGAGCTCCTATATATTCTTCTCAGCAGCACCCACAGGACTTCTAGTGTGTTAGTGGCATCACACAGAGCTCCTCTATTTTCTTTGCAGAAGCACCCACAGGACTTCTAGTGTGTTAGTGGCATCACACAGAGCTCCTCTATTTTCTTTGCAGAAGCACCCACAGGACTTCTAGTGTGTTAGTGGCATCACACAGAGCTCCTCTATTTTCTTTGCAGAAGCACCCATAGGACTTCTAGTGTGTTAGTGGCATCACACAGAGCTCCTCTATTTTCTTTGCAGAAGCACCCACAGGACTTCTAGTGTGTTAGTGGCATCACACAGAGCTCCTCTATTTTCTTTGCAGAAGCACCCACAGGACTTCTAGTGTGTTAGTGGCATCACACAGAGCTCCTATATTTTCTTTGCAGAAGCACCCACAGGACTTCTAGTGTGTTAGTGGCATCACACAGAGCTCCTATATTTTCTTTGCAGAAGCACCCATAGGACTTCTAGTGTGTTAGTGGCATCACACAGAGCTCCTATATTTTCTTTGCAGAAGCACCCATAGGACTTCTAGTGTGTTAGTGGCATCACACAGAGCTCCTATATATTCTTCTCAGCAGCACCCACAGGACTTCTAGTGTGTTAGTGGCATCACACAGAGCTCCTCTATTTTCTTTGCAGAAGCACCCACAGGACTTCTAGTGTGTTAGTGGCATCACACAGAGCTCCTCTATTTTCTTTGCAGAAGCACCCATAGGACTTGTAGTGTGTTAGTGGCATCACACAGAGCTCCTATATTTTCTTCTCAGCAGCACCCACAGGACTTCTAGTGTGTTAGTGGCATCACACAGAGCTCCTCTATTTTCTTTGCAGAAGCACCCATAGGACTTCTAGTGTGTTAGTGGCATCACACAGAGCTCCTATATATTCTTCTCAGCAGCACCCACAGGACTACCGACTTCAATGGCTGGAAGACCGCCAAGGGGAGGCAGAGCGTGCAGAGCCAAGAACACAGGGCAGGCAGGCTCTGTTTCTAGTGGACGTGGCCGTGGACGTGGACGTGGTCGTGCATCGTCATCAGCACGTGGCCATGGGACACGCGCGTCTTTGTTTTCGGCAGCTGGACATGTGGAGCCGCATCATGCTGAAGGCTTGGTAGAATGGATGACCAAGCCCTCCTCATCCTCCTCATCCTCTCTCACCCAGGCTCAGGGTACTGACAGAGCATCATCAGCCACCCCTTCCCTAGACCCACCATGTCCTCCTGAGGAGTCCCCCGAACTCTTTGAGCACAGTGTTGGGTACATGCTCCAGGAGGATGCCCAACGATTCGAAGGCTCGGATGACGATACCCAGCTTGAGGAATCTGGCAGTACTGTTCCACCAGCTGCAGCTTACTGCCAGGTTTGCTCTAGTGGTGAAGAGGGAGGGGATGATGAGGTCACTGACTCCACGTGGGTGCCTCAAGGGAGAGAGGATGAGGAGGAGGACGAGGAGGAGGAGGATGCGGCGTCACATGTCCAACGAGGCAGGATGCCCCCTGGAGGCCAGGTAGAGGCCAGCACAGCAACTGTACAACACCGCAGAGCTCCGCCTGTGCAGGGCGCTGCCTCTGCACGTTATCAGAAAAGTTCTTTGGTGTGGGCCTTTTTTGAGACGAGTGCAGCAGATCGCACCACTGCTATTTGCATTATTTGTCTCAAGCGTATCTCGCGTGGCCAAAACATCAGCCGCTTGGGCACGACAAGCATGACCAGACATATGGCGACCTGCCATGCAGCTCGTTGGCAGGCACACATAAAAGACCCACACCAAAGAACTAAGCGGACCTCTCCTTGCTCCTCAGCTGGGATCTCCATCCCCACTACACCTTCAGTCCTCTCTGAAAGCTGCTCTGAGAGGACTGAAGGTGTAGAATTAGGTGTGTCACAACCAAGTACTTGCAGTACACCGACGTCCGATTGCAGCAGGCAAATTTCCCTGCCCCAGCTGCTGGACCGTAGAAAGAAGTACACTCCCAGCCATCCACATGCCCAGCGGTTGAATGCTAGCCTGGCTAAATTGCTAGCACTTCAACTGCTGCCTTTTCAGTTGGTAGACTCGGCCCCCTTCCGTGAGTTTGTTCAATGTGCGGTTCCTCAGTGGCAGGTTCCCAAACGCCACTTTTTCTCGCGGAAGGCGATTCCGTCTCTCTACCGGCATGTGGAGGGCAATGTCCATGCCTCGCTGGACAGGGCGGTCAGCGGTAAGGTGCATATTACCGCTGACTCATGGTCCAGCAGGCATGGACAGGGACGGTACCTTTCTTTCACGGCCCATTGGGTCACTCTATTGGCAGCTGGGAGGGATGCAGGACAAGGTGCAGTAGTGTTGGAGGTTGTTCCGCCACCACGCCTCCAAAACGCTACTACTGCTACTGGTTGTGACACACCTCTCTCCTCCACCCCCTCCTCTTCTTCTTCCTCCAGTGCTCTGTCCTTGGAACCAGCGGTGCTCCGTAGGCGTACAAGGGGCTACGCAAGTACGCAGGCAAAAAGATGCCATGCCGTGCTTGCGCTGGTGTGTTTGGGGGACAGGAGCCACACTGGGCCAGAGGTTCTGGCAGCTCTGCAGGGGCAGGCCGAGAGGTGGTTGACGCCACGTCAGCTTAAGCCAGGAATGGTCGTTTCTGACAATGGCACCAACCTCCTCTCCGCCCTGCGACAGGGGCAGCTCACCCATGTGCCCTGCATGGCTCACGTCCTCAACCTGGTGGTGCAGCGGTTCTTGGGCAGGTTCCCAGGCTTACAGGATGTCCTGAGGCAGGCCAGGAAAGTCTGTGTGCATTTCCGCCGATCTTATAATGCCAGTGCTCGGCTGACTGAGCTGCAAAAGGAGCTGAACCTGCCCAAGAACCGCCTAATATGTGACATGCCCACCAGGTGGAACTCAACGTTGGCCATGCTGCAGCGACTGCACACGCAGCAGAGGGCCATCAATGAGTACCTTTGCGACTACGGCACCAGGACAGGGTCAGGGGAGCTTGGTTTTTTTTCCCCACGTCAGTGGAGCATGATCAGGGATGCATGCACTGTCCTCTCACCATTTGAGGAGGCCACGAGGATGGTGAGCAGTGACAGTGCATGCATCAGTGACACTGTCCCTCTTGTCCACCTGTTGGAGCATACGCTGCGTGGGATAATGGACAGGGCACTTGAGGCAGAACAGAGGCAGGAAGAGGAGGACTATCTTGCCTCTCAAGGCCCCCTTTATCCGGACAGTGTTCCTTCTGTCCCACCCATCACACAGGAAGAGGATGAGGAGGAGGAGGAGGAGGAGGAGGAGGAGGATTGTGTGAGCATGGAGGTGGAGCCTGGCACTCAGCATCAGCAGCAGCAGTCTTTTAGGGATGATGTACAGTCCCAACAAACCAGTGGACTTGTACGTGGCTGGGAGGAGGTGGCTGGCGATCATGTCATCCTCAGTGACCCAGAAGACTCCGGACCGAATGCCTCAGCTAACCTACGCTGCATGGCCTCCCTGATTCTGCAAAGCCTGCGGAAGGATCCTCGTGTTCTTCGGATCAAGGAGAGGGACCATTACTGGCTGGCCACTCTCCTTGATCCGCGGTACAAGGGTAAGGTTGCGGACCTTATCTTGCCGTCGCAGAGGGAGCAGAGGATGAGACATCTCAGGGAGGCCTTGCAGAAAGGTCTGTGCAACGCGTTCCCAGAAACTGGGAGGCTACAAACTCCTGGTCCTGGGCGACGAGTTGCTGAGGCTTCGGTCAGTGGCAGAAGGAGCGGTGGGGAAGGTGGACGTCTGACCGATGCGTTCAGACAATTTTTTAGTCCGCAGCCCCAAGGTATGATCGGTTCCAGCAACCATCGCCAGCGTCTGATATACATGGTGCAGGAATACCTTGGGGCAAGGTCAGACTTGGACACCTTTCCCACCGAAAATCCTCTGGCTTACTGGGTCCTGAGGATGGATCACTGGCCAGAGCTTGCACAGTATGCAATTGAGCTACTGGCCTGTCCTGCCTCCAGCGTTCTTTCCGAACGCACATTCAGTGCTGCTGGAGGATTTGTGACTGATCATAGGGTGCGCCTGTCCACCGCCTCGGTTGATCGACTGACATTCATCAAAATGAATCAGTCTTGGATCACCACCAGCTACCAGGCACCTGAGGCGGATATAACCGAATAATTTTTAATGTCACATCCCTTCAAGACTGCCTATGCTGATGCTGAGTGACTGTCCTCTTATGTTCACTGACTATCCTCTTCCTCCTCCTCAATGATCCATGCCACCACACCAGTGCCTAAGGCACAATTTTTCAGCCCCTGTTTAACAGGGGCGTGTACTTACAATTTTTTAAAAAAATGCTTCGCAACACGTGTGACTGCTGTGCTCCAAGTACAGTATCTGTGAGGGCCGGGTTGCAGTGTTGTGGCACCAGCACCAGTGCCTAAGGCACAATTTTTCAGCCCCTGTTTAACAGGGGCGTGTACTTACAATTTTTTAAAAAAAATGCTTCGCAACACGTGTGACTGCTGTGCTCCAAGTACAGTATCTGTGAGGGCCGGGTTGCAGTGTTGTGGCACCAGCACCAGTGCCTAAGGCACAATTTTTCAGCCCCTGTTTAACAGGGGCGTGTACTTACAATTTTTTAAAAAAATGCTTCGCAACACGTGTGACTGCTGTGCTCCAAGTACAGTCTCTGTGAGGGGTTGCAGTGTTGTGGCACCAGCACCAGTGCCTAAGGCACAATTTTTCAGCCCCTGTTTAACAGGGGCGGGTAATTACAAATCTTGATCTAATAGTTCACAGCAGGGCCCATTCCTGCGCCCACCAAGAGTAACTATGAGGGCCTGCAGTCTTGTGGCAACACCGTCCACCACCACCGCCAAAGGCCCAATTTTTCTGCCCTGTTCATCAGGTGCTTGCAATTACAAATCTTGATCTAATAACTCACAGCAGGGCCCATTCCTGCGCCCACCAAGAGTAACTATGAGGGCCTACAGTCTTGTGGCAACACCGTCCACCACCACCGCCAAAGGCCCAATTTTTCTGCCCTGTTCATCAGGTGCTTGCAATTACAAATCTTGATCTAATAACTCACAGCAGGGCCCATTCCTGCGCCCACCAAGAGTCACTGTGAGGGCTTACAGTCTTGTGGCAACACCGTCCACCACCACCACCACCAAAGGCCCAATTTTTCTGCCCTGTTCAACAGGTGCATGCAATTACAAATCTTGATCTAATAACTCACAGCAGGGCCCATTCCTGTGCCCACCAGTCTTGTGGCTACACCAACATCTAATAGGGCAAATTTCTGCAGAGTATATACGGCAGGCCCCTACTTTCAAACATCCAACTTACAAACGAATCCTACTTGCAAACGGAAATAGAAAACAGGAAGTGAGAGGAAATCTACCCCTAGGAAGGGAAATTCTATCATGTTAGATTTAATTTGGGAAAAAGGTATCTCCTCTCTACTGATGCTTTATCACCAATCCTTGTTTCAATTAAAACCCCACTTTTCCAAAAACATTTGTCATTGGGACGGAAAGTGAGGTGACATGTTCTGAACAGATGTGCAAAGACAGCAAATGTTACAGGGGTGATAACCCCTCCCTATGTTCTCCAAAAAGCATAAAAATAGATTTTTTTGGGATGGAGCTACACTTCATAATGTACCTGTTCAGATTCTACTTAAGAACAAACCTAAAGCCGCAAGTGGTTTTAAATGGCTTCTTTTTTTCCTTTACAAATGTCATTTTGTGCAAGGACAGTTCTAAACACGGGAAACACATGCCACTTCACAGGCATACTTTGGACACCCCCCAGGTACCATATTTAAAGGAAAATTTCACTTTTTTTTTTTCACTTTATGCATCATTAAAATGACTGCTCCCGAAAAAACGTTAGTTTTTAAAAGTTCTTTTTGCATTGATATATGTCCCCTGGGGCAGGACCCGGGTCCCCAAACCTGTTTTATGACATTAACATGCATATTGGCCGTTGTAATTAGCACTTTTGATTTCGAACGTTCGCGTCCATTATAACGTATAGGGTTCGAAAATTCGCGCGAACTTTCGGTCGGTTCGAAGGTTCTGGTGCGAACCGAACCCGGGGGTGTTCGGCTCATCCCTAAACAGTAGCTTCTGCACATAACTGGATGTTTGAAATAAACACAGTTCCTCAACACCTCACTTCACACCTTCACATTTAGAACATTCAGAACTTTTGTGAAGAGTAGCATACATTATATCAAGTACAAAGTGCTTCTTTGTATGAGTGTACAGTTTATGTAGTATAATGTATAAGTTCATAAGTATGCACAGTATAAGTGAATTTTTTTTTTATTCTAAAACTTGTGGGGCCCCTAGTTGATCCTATATATTCAATGCTTTAAAGTTGCTGACCAGGAACAAGAATACATTTACAGTTGCTGTATAATTGCCCCAGTTAATGATTCCAAATGTACTGAAGTCATTGACACTCATAACCTAGCTACATGTGAACATTTGCAAACCATAAAATAAATATAAGATATCATGTCAGAAGCTAAGTACTGGCTCACACTGGTGCGATTTCTGATGTGACTTGAATCGCACAAGAAGGGAAATCACATCAGTGGTGCCCTTTCACATCAATGCGGCTCTGCGCAGTGCGATTTTGGAAAAAACTCTCTCTCATGCCACTTCTGTGATTTCAGTGTGATTTGGTATCAAAAGTGGCACTACATATTTACATTGACTATCGAATTGCAGTAGTGTGAACGGAGCCTAAAAATGAAATCATTACATTTAATGCTTTGTCTCATGCTGTGAATTAATTATTTAATTAAAAAATACTTTATTATATTCAATATTAACACAGCCACTGTACACTCAAAGATGTATTGTTATTTGTTGCATTCCTTCAGCATCTTTTCAAGTGACTAAATGCAATATTTCAGCTGTGGCAATACCTATAAAGGGATCAAAGTTTCATAAATCAGAAAACCTTTTCTTCTGCTTCCAGTGATGCACAGTCATCAAAATATCCAAAGATATGATTTGCATTCTGAAGTATGAAAGTTTGGCCATCATCCTAACTCACTTACTTTGTGAATAAATGATGTAAAAAATCCACACCTAAGTGATATTTATGTTTTTGTCATTTTGCCATTTCACTGCTACAGTTTTAGTGAAGTTTGAACAAATAAAACTATTCTCTGGGTGTTTATTCACAGTGGCTAATTAATATTAAAAAGAATGATGGATAAATACAGAATAAAAAGGATAATTTAAAGAAAATGGGCTATAATGCAATGAATATGGCTATTTTGTTTTTCATTTTTGAGTTCCAAAAGTTTTTGTTGTTATAAACTTTTTAGAAGATAATATCTGACCAAAGAAGATACAGTATATTTCTAAAGCAAACCTTTAAAAATGGGAGCCTGGTAAGAGGTTTCAGAACAAAGAGGAATTGGTACATGGAAAACATCATCTTGGATAATTGGCTATTTTGTATTTCTCTCCAAATGTTACAATCCACAGTCCGAGTATGTCTAGAATTACCTATCATATAAGGTCATGCTTAAAGGATATTATTTTCTAACTGGCACCTTTTTTATATCAATGAATAATGACTATCTGATAGTGGTAATGAATCTTCTGTGGTACAAGTCAGCCTTTCCTCTAAAAAAAATCACAATCTTGTTTGCCTGGGAAAGTGGAAATCTTTTAATTAAATCACCACCTTGATAGTACTAAAGATGGAGAAGATATATTGATAATTCCTTGGCAAATAAGCTTAGTCTACTGCAATGAAACTAATTTTATATGCCCAAGGAAAAGAACCTGAGAAAGTAAAGCTTTTTCTTAAAAAAAAAAAAAAAAAGTGTAACAAATCTTAGTTTTGCCATATAATGATGGCTCTGGTCTGGAGCCACTCAGAGGACTATAGATGGCTCTGGATGGACTAGAAGGAATTGGAGAGAAGGAAGCTACTAAAATGCTGCAGAGCATCAGCTGTGAGCTGACAGTGGTGAAAGCAGCAGGTGAAATTAAAACCGCTAAACGGCAAAAAAAAACACAAACATAAAATCTTCTCCCGGCAAGTTAAGAGCATAATATGCTTGTATGCATTGCATACTAGCACATTATGAAAGACTTAAAGTGATTGCAAACAATCACCTTGTAAAACAACTAATTCAGTTTGAAATAGAAATGAAAGGCAAAACATTGGTTTATAGATATAAAAAAAACATTCTAAATACCTTTTTATCCCTTTTTTAGTGATTACATACCCTCTTTTCTAAGCTGCATAATTCCCTGTGCACACAATAGGATTTTCCGATAACAAAATCCATGGGATTTTTTCCAACAGATGTTGGCTCAAACTTGTCTTGCATACAGACGGTCACACAAAGTTGGTCGGAAATTCCGAACGTCAAGAACACGGTGACGTACAACACATATGCCGAGCCGAGAAAAATGAAGTTCAATAGCCAGTGCTGCTCTTCTGCTTGATTCCGAGTATGCGTGGCACTTTGTGCGTCGGAATTGTGTACACACTTTCGGAATTTCCGACAACGGATTTTGTTGTCGGAAAATTTGAGAACCAGATCTCAAATTTTGTGTGACGGAAATTCCTATGGAAAATGTGTGATGGAGCCTACACAGGGTCAGAATTTCCGACAACAGGGTCCCATCACACATTTTCCATCAGAAAATTCTATTGTGTGTACAGGGCATTAGAGGGAGGAGAAGCAGCAGCACACTTAGCTTCTGAGTGAATGGCTGTGGGGGGGGGGGGGGGAGTGTCAGGACAAGTCTGATCATTGGAAGAGAGCAGAATGAGCTCACAGCATAGCTAAATAACTAACCGCGGTGTGCTCTCCTGCTTAGTGGAGTCAGTTTTTATTAGGAAAGCAGAGGGACTGGCAGGGACACCATGATTTCACATAAAGGAAGCAATACAAAGAGAACAGGAGACTTTTTCATACATGGTACAGCAGGCACATATCAGAAATGTGAAATGTTAGGGTAAAAAATGCTTTAACTTAAAATTAAGCCCTCCAACGTCACGCTGTCACTGCTGACATGTCCATTGAGAGCAAAGTGTGTGTGAGCCAGTGACGTTGCTGGCTGTTACTAAAGTAAATGTCATATAAACATGTTTGGGAGATATTTACTGTACCTACATGTAATCCTAATTATAGAAAAGAGAAAAGACATTCTGTGAATGAACAAGATATATAGGAATGGGAAATCGTGGAATTTTCCCTTGTCTATTCACAGAAGACTTTTTTTTCTGTGAAAAGAATAAAGATTTTGTGAATGGAAGACGGGAGAGGGAGGGGGAGAGTGAGTGAATCGTTCCTTCACTGTAAACCAGCTGGGAAGCTCATGGCTGACAGCATTATCCTGCATAAATAAAATTAGCCCTTTTATCATTCCCAACCCACCATACAGATCTAGTTTACAAGCATTAATGATAAATTCTCTGGACCAAGCAAAATTTAAAAAGCATTTTTTTTCCAGGAGTTTTATCTTAAACTGAGTGTTACAAATACAATAAAATGCCAGTTCCGGAAATGTGTGTGTGCCATCGTTTCTAGGACTAAAATAAGATAATTTTGAAATGCTTACATAAGCAGTCTTAATATCTTCCATAATAAAAAATCTAATTTATAAGAAACATTATTATACCTAACAATGCTTTGCTAACCAATGAGATCCTTTGAAAAAAGGCAATACCTGAACATTTTGTTTATTCTTTGGACTTTCCTGCTTTCCTGAAATAATGCAGAAATATTATGTTTAAAGTTTTCATTGTTGCCACTCGTTTTATACATCGTTTATTTCAATGTTGTTTCATTTTATACTACATTTGCTTGTCTTGCTTGTAAAACCTGGTTTTGGTAATAATTTCAGTGGAAAAGTTTGCCATTTATATGGCTGCATTGCTTGTCTCTATGACTTTGACAGTTTGCTGTGTAATGTTTAAGCAATATAGATGACTACACTGCTCCAAATCCAATTGTATTAGTTGTGCTTTAACAGATAGTCAATTCTAGAACAGCAGGCTATTCAATATAATTTAGCAAGTGTGAATGCTGTGTAGAATGTGCAAATAGTGTCATTAATTCTATTTTGAAATAATAAATAATGCTATTTAAAATTATTGGCAGTAATAAACTAAAGGTTTTATTCAGAAATGGCATAGTAAATAATACAATATAATAAGGAAAACAGGGAGAAACAGCCAGCAATCATTATTTACTACAGATAAACTAAAATGGAACCATCAATGATTTACTTAAAGAGAATGCATGGTGTTTTTCTTATATTTATTTATTAGGTTCAGGAGGACTAAGGGCTCTTGCACACAGGCCAGGTGAGCTATTGAGCCCCTTCAGCGTAATTCTTGGTGTACTTCCTGCCCGGGTGACAGAAGCACACATAAATAAAAGTACACCATACAGGTATATGCAAAAATCAAAAATATAGATTTTTTTTTGCATAAACCTGTACCCTGTACTTATGTTCATGGTAGAATCAATGTATACAAGAGTACAGTAGTTCACACCGGATCATGTCAATGAGAAGAGACACACAATTTCTGACTTATAGATATTGCTCCATATAGATTTTATTTAGACTGCGGCAATCAGTAGGTAAGTAAGCTGTGCTGGTCTTTATCTTTAGCAAGTATGCTTTGCAAAATTAGTGTCATGGACTAATGTCATTCCCAGTAACTTTTCATTCAGGCTACATTAATCTGCACATCCCCCACCCCTTTTCCATTTCTTTTTTTGCAAAAGTTGCTTAAGAGTGTATAGCTTGTGCTCAGTCTAATTAATGTTATGGAGGCATTCCAAAGACTTCTTAAAGCGAAAGTAAACCCATCGATTTGATAGTTTCAAATAACAGTTAACATTCCCGGCATGCCGGAAATGCTAGCTGTCACATTTACTTGTGTTCTCAAACAAACTGTCAAACCATCCAATGGCTGGTTTCATAACAGATCACATGTGCAGCATCACGGCAGTTGCCAATATGGCAGCTTCCTTGGCTGAAAACGATAGGAGAGTTTACTTCCACTTTAAGATTTGGACTTAAGGATCTAGAAGTAGTGTGATATTAGTCACGTTTTCTTCTGTGCCTTGATCCACAGATTTGTATCTTTGGAGCTTCTGTACCCAAGTGCCTACAGCCCCTGTGACCTGCTTTGCAATGTCCCCAACTGTTTTAGTCTGCTCAGCTTATAAGCTTTACCTTACAAGCTGAACAGGAGAATAGCTAAATACACAGATGAAACACATACATGGAAGCTGTTTTACTTGCCAAAGGATTAGTAATTCTGTCTATGAAGACCTGAGATCTTTACAGCTCTGTCACACCACGCAGCCCAGTCTAGCAGGGGAGGGGACCACCACACTCCCATGACCCCCCCCCCCCCATGCTTTGACTGGAAAAAGGTGAAGCAGCAAACTGATTAGCTCCCTTATTTGTTACTCTGCTCTCTCCTATTAGCATGTTTTTTGGACTGCAGCACATTTGACTTGCTCCTGGGGCTGCTTCTTCCTAACCATCTCTGAGCTCTGCTGCACAGACTGAACAGTAGACTGCAAGAGGCTGGTACCCACCCATATTCAGGAGCTTACACTGCTTTCATTTAAAAATAAATATACTGTTGTATTCGGTATTGCAGAACTGCATTCATTTGTGATCAGCTTTAACAAATACAGTGGGAGATTGTAGTACAGGATAAAGCTATCAGAAATGTTTTGGGTCTAGATCAAGACAACAAAGCAAAATGTGACTAACACACTAAAGTAACTACACCTTAATCTCTTTAAATGAGGAGTTTTTGGAAGCTTTTTATTTCTTTTGGAGAAATACTACAGCAGCATTGGTCACCTTTTCTAAGAGATGCTGGAAAAGTTACTACAAACTGCTGGGTTTTTTAGACTAGTAAACGCAGATCACTTAAACTAGGGCTACAAGGGCAATTTTTAGAATTGCTTTTAATGTGAGTTGCCACAGATTTTTAGAAGTTTAGCTAAGCATTTGATTAAGCATGATCACACAAATGATGTAATTTAATCGAGTAGCAGAAACTATCAGTATTTTATCACTTTAATTGCTCGACAGTTCCTTCACAGTTCCTCATTTAGAAGATTCTTAGGTGATTTTTTTCTTTTCAAGCATACCCTATAAAGTAAATCTCTCAAGATTAAATAGCTTTTTGGTCAATTTATTAAAATATATATTGAGCGATGACCCCTGGAGGCGTCCAGGAAAAAAAACTTGGTCCCCCTTACCTGTTCAGAGGTTGCCAGCCCTGTATTCAGTCACAGAACCACACCAAAACATTCAGGCTCAGTCTCAGAGTCTTTTTAAAGTTTATTTGCAGGTCCTGAAAAAAATGCAGGGAGGAGGGTTGCAGAGGCAGTATACTTTAGGCACTTACTAAGCTTGGAGGACAGGTTCCTAGAAAATCCTGTTCCAGCAGTGTTGGGCCCTGAAGAAGTAGCCTAAAAAATAATGCTGAAAAAAGAGGGGACAGCCAGTAAATCTGTAACCATATGTGAGCAGTCACAGTACATAGGCAAAAACCACTGACATCTCACTCTCAAGAAGTACTTCCAAATCTTGAGTTACAGGCCAAAGGCCCTCACCTCTGCAGCCGAGCTCCCACAGACAAGTTTCCTCCAGGAAATTTCCTTCAGGCCCTCAGCACATGGCACCTGCTGAGGCCTAGTTGCAGTAGCTTCTCTGTAACTGACACACATGCCTCGCTCCCAGGAGAAGCCCCAGGGGAGACAGAGAATGATCAGATCCTCCCAGATATTTATCTTCTACCTAGCCACACCTTCTGGGTCAGCTTCCCAGGGATTAGCTAGGTTCAGATAACTATTCATAGCTCCAGAGACTGACCCTCACACATTATTGCTGGAACATCCTTCCAGCAGCAGGCAAGAGCAAGCAACAACCATGTTTAGGAAAAGCCTGAACATACCTGAAAAAAAATTATTGCAGCTCATCTGACTACAACAGAGCTATATACTAAATTTAGCCAGCCCGGACCAGGGGCACTACATATATATTATATATTTTAAGTAGAAAAGGCTAAATGCACAGTTGGCTATGAGTCAGGCTGTGAGTCTCACTGAGACTGATGGATATGTATGAGACCAACCATTTATAAACTAGAACAGTAGGTAGGTACATGCTTTGTTTGCTTTTACTGCACTTTACAGAGTTTTACTACCTTAGACTGAACATAATTAATTTCCATGCCTCATAAACTCCTAATGAGGTGATGGTGGCACAATCTATATAACTATTCAAATAGTAAGTATGTTATTCCCAAGATGCTATAAAGGTGTTTATTTTGTCTTCTTGGTCCCCCTGACAAAGAAAGGGTGAAAGTGTTCTGTAAACAAGTAGCAAAACTTTGAATCATTAACATAAAGTCCCTAGGTAATCAAAGTCTAATTCCTTCACTTCACCTACAAAGGATGTTCACTAATTAAATAATATTGCGGTGGGATTAACTCAAGTCTCAAAGTCAACATTGCTCTTCGATCCACTTCATTGTGTTTCTTATCATTAGCATGAATCTAAATGATGTGGACTGAATTTTTTTAATAATGCAAAAATTGAAATCATGCACAGTTTTAATTTCTGTGAGCAGTAAGTTTATTTAAGTAGATTTTGAAACTTTAATTATAAATGCGACCAGCATTTGTTGTAAGTTTCTTTTTGTTAGATTTTACTGTCACTGTCAAAATAATACAACAATAATAACGCCTTTTCCAAATGTCAGAGTAATTGTATATATCTACAGTAAAAGAACTCTATATACAAAAAGTATAAAGCTTTGTGACTTAAAGAGGACCTTCCTCTTTCTATGTGTATAGACAATGACAACGTAAAACATTAAAAAATACACCTACCTACCTCCATAATACTTCTGCTTCTCCTATCATCCTTTTTATGCTGTCACTCCATCATTTTGAAAAGCCTTTCTGGGGTTAGCTCGCAGGGTAGTCCCAGTGCGCATTCGCAAGATGGAGCACATGACATCATGCAGGTCATCTTGCACATCCCATATGTCACATATTACATTACATTCATCTGTTTAAAAAGAAAACAATATTCCCCTGAGATTTGCAAGGCTTTTTTTTTTAAAAACAGATGAATGTAATGCGGCACATGCACAAGATGCGCCACATGATGTAATACAATCCATATTGCACATACACAGCATGACAATACTAGGTATGAGATCTCCCTGAAGGCACTGATGAGGGTGGCTGTTTGTTTGGAACAAGCAATGAATGTTAGTTGCACACCATAGTCCATGGTTCACAGTCCATCCTGGGAGTGAGCAAGAGAGGGTGGCTACGTTCCAATATACAGAGGGACCATGGAGAATGAACATAGCTACCCTCTAACAAAGTTGAATCACAGCACCAACACAAAAGAATTCGTAGTTTTGGAGGAGACAATGGAAGGATTTTTTTTTTTGAGTTAAAGTATAACTAAAGGAAACATTTATTTTTTTCGTTTTGGATAGAGTGGAGAGGGATTAGAACACCGGTCAGTTTTCATTGCTGCCTGTGCCCCCATTAGGGAAATCAGCCCTTTCTATTTGTCCTATTACCATTAATATTTAAAGTGAAAGTAAAAGAAAATCCCAAAAGTTGGGTTGTTCCCAGAAAAGTAATAGAGGGGAATTCTTCCAGTGAGGACACTAGTTCTGGTGACCTGGGGGTCCCCAAGGGATTCTCCTAATTTGCAGGGATTTCCTCTCACTTCCTGTTTGGAAATGGGATAAGAAGTGAAGGGAAATCTCCACAAAGGAACATAGCGGAAAAAAAGTCTGACAGGGGTTGCAACCCTCCCTTACTCTATCCAAACTGAAAAAAATGAATTTGCCTATAGTTCTACTTTAACCACTTCAGCTCCGAAAGGTTTAACCCCTTTTCTGACCAGGCCATTTTTTGCGATACTGCACTGTGTTGTTTTAACTAACAATTGTGTGTTCGAGCAACACTGTACCCAAACAAAATTGATGGCTTTTTTTTCCCCACAAATAGAGATTTCTTTTGGTGGTATTTGATCACCTCTGCGGTTTTGATTTTGTGCACTCTAAACAAAAAAAGACTGACAATTTTGAAAAAAAAAAAAAAACTACATGTTTCAATTTCTGCTATAAAACATATCCAATAAAAAAATGTAAAAATCAAATTTCTTCATCAGTTTAGGCCAATATGTATTCTGCTACATGTTTTTGGTAAAAAAAAATCCCAATAAGCGTATATTGATTGGTTTGCGCAAAAGTTATAGCGTCTACAAACTATGGGATTTTTACTACTAATGGCGGCGATCAGCGATTTTTAGTGGGACTGCAACATTGCGGCAGACAATCTGACACTTAAGCCCCATACACACGGTCGGACTTTTTCATCAATTTGGTCCGATCGGACAAGGTTGTTGAAAAATCAGACCGTGTGTATGCACCATCGGACAGTGTTCGTCGGTTTGTCCGTCGGACAAAGTCTTATCTCCTGCTGGAAAGATTTGCCGTCAACCCGGTCCGATCACACCAAATCCGAGCGTGTGTACGCTTGTCCGACGGACAAAGTGCTACGCATGCTCAGAAGAAATTCTGTGACGGAAGCGCTCGGTCAGGTAAAACTACCTTTCCTAATCGACACAGCACATTCGTCACGCTGCAATGTTAAAATGTCTTTAATGCAGCGCATTCTCTTTTTCTTTACAATGCAACAAGAATGACATCTTTTAGCTGCTCCTATTCACCCGCACTTCTCACAAACTTACTTCTTTATTACTTTGCACCATTTATACACTACATGTTTATTTTTACTCAGAACGGAAAAGAATCTTTGTTATTTTTTTACCATGATTTGTCTTTTTTTTTTTTTTTTTGGGGGAATACATATTTGAATGTTTTTTTTTTTTTTTTTTTGGAGGGGGGTTGTGTGTCTCAAATTACCAAAAACACATTATTTACATTTGTATTTCTTGCTTACATTTACTAGGAGTTTGTTTGTTGTTGGTGCCCCTTGTTAATTCTACTTTAGGATTAGTGAAATGTACCTGCTTACTCAAAGAAAAACTGTCATTGTAGCAAAGTAAAACACAATAGTCAATGATTATTTCAAATCAAAAAAACCTTTATTTAGGTCACACCAACAAACCAAAGAGGAACGCAGCCATGGTGAAACTTGGGGAATTTGCAAAGCCTTGGCCCCCCACGGCAACCATCATTGTTCAAGCGTAGAAAATTGGGGGCCTGAGGAGTACGTATATTAAGGGGAGTGCAATCTGGTCGTGAAGTCCAAAGTATCCGGAACTGCAGCAGATGCCATCTAGGTCCCCAGGCTCTGGTACTACGAGAGGCTCCATCTTCTCTCAGACCAGACTGATTCCAGGTCGTCACTCTCAGGTCTTCCTTCCACGCTTCCTTCCACGCTGTGGCTGTCGTGCTGGTGGGGTGGCAGAAGGAGGAGGAGGAGGAGGAGGAGGTGGAGCATGGTAGCTATGGCAAACATGTGTGACTGGGGTCATCTCCCCAGCCCTACCCTTATTTAGGACATGGAGGATGAGCCCCTCACACATGTTGCGTTGCCTCACCTCCATACCCATCATTTTTGTGACAACCACCGAGCCAAAGGTCTCCTCGTCGGCGGGTGTGGCATGTAGGGAGTCTGAAGCCTCTCTTATCATCCGGAGCGCTGACTGTGCCGCATAACCCCCCCTTCTCGCCCTTTTGTACGGAGGGCGGAGGGGAGGGGTTTGGGTGTCAGTCAGGCTCCGAGGCCTAGCCCCCTCTTGGCTGCCACTACCCAGCTGGTGGCTGCCACTAACCCCTGCCTCCTCCTGACTGCCACCTTCCACAGCCACCTCCTGACTGCCACCTTCCACAGCCACCTCCTGGCTGAGGTCTTCCTGTGTAGGAAAAAGGGACATAGTTTCAGTTATTTGTTCATCAAACACACACAATTCTCATCTAGTGACTGGTGCAAAATGTTTACAAATAGAAAACCATACAATTCTCAGCCCAGCAGTTTAGATTCTGGCCCCAAATGTCTCCCACACCACTGTCTGTTGATATGTCAAACACGTTAGGAACTAAGCAATTGGCGATCCTGAATTAAGTGAACATCATTCATTATTCCCCTAAATGGTAGCAAAACTACTATACCTGGAACAAGCTGGGCTCCTCCACCTCTTCCAGACTGGAAGGCCCAGGTTGCTCCTCGGAAGCCTCATCAGGGGTGGGCTGTGCGCAAGGAAGCGTGGAAGGAGGAGTTGAGGTTGGCTCCGTGACATCAGCCTGGTCCTTCAGAAAATGGAGACTCTGATAGTACCAGAGCTTGGGGACATAGACCTCATCTGCTGAAGTTGCAGTTTCCTCAGACTTCACGACCTTCTTCCTCTCCCTGATATACGCACTCCTCAGGCTGCCAATTTTCTTTCTAATATCATCAACAGTTGCCGTGGGGAACCTTGGCTTGACAAATTCCACAAGTTCCTCCAGGGCTGCGTGCCTCTTTGGTTTGTTGGTGTAATGTGGGTGTATACCCTGCCACAATATGGGAAAATCCCTGTATTTGGCAATGAAGAGGGGGAGAAAACTCATGTCGTTGAATCCCTTCATATCAATCTCTGCAAGACACAACAACACACAAAACCCTCAAAATTATGTCAGGCTAAACTCTCCTAATCTTCTCCATAAAGAAGCCTCAAGTTCAAATCAGTCTAGGCTAGTTATGTACCAACGTTAAATTGTACCTTCGTTTGTAGCGATCGTCTCGTGTGAGTTTTCTCTCCCCTCGTCTCCCAGATCGTGGCTACGACACAGGCGTGTGACGTTTTATATACACTGCGCATGCTTCAAACTCCGCCCGCCCCTGACGATCTTTCTCGTCTATTCCCCACCCCTTCTCTTTACGGCGTAGTGGGGAGAGCACATGGCGGGGACACAGCAGGTGCGCCACAAATATCCCACCAACGAGGAGGAGGACGAGGAAAGTCCGGAGGCAGAAACGTCCCGATCCCGGAACCTGAAATTCAAGGCCTCCAATATGTCATTTGGAGAAATGTTGGAGATGGTGGACATATTAAAGAGGAGCGACTATGATGGGAAGTATGGGCCTTACCTCAACCCCAATGTCCGCAAGGCCAAGATCATGTCTAAAGTTGTGAGAAGGCTGTACAATAATTTTGGGGTACAACGATCCAAGGAGCAACTCAGGAAACGCTGGTCAGACCTGAAACTGAGGGAGGCCGATCAGTACAGAAAGATCAAGAGAATTCTTCAAAAAAGTAAGTAGTTGTGTTTTGTGTTTGATTTCTTGCTTGCATACTGCTCCATTGTGTTTTGATTTTTACCAAGTTGTACATTCCAAAATGGCCACTTTCAGGTTCGTCTGTGCATTCGATCGTACTCAGCCTCGATCTTTCTGCCACTGTCATGGTCGTGTGTGCATTCGATCGTACGCAACCTCGATCGTTCGGCCACTTATAATACGATGTTTGGTGTTTTTTTTGGGGAAAGGAAGTTTGTTCTCACTAGAAATGTCATCAAGAATGTAAAGCCAATTTATTCAATGTAAAGGAGAGGTCACTCAGTAGCTGTTTACCCATCTGGACTCTAGAGCACTAGTGCTGGGACACCCAAACCCCCTTTTTATTATGCTTTTCCACACATGTGCTCCAGTGGATACTAGAGGGGGGTCTCCATCACACAAACTTCTACCAAAAAGCTAGTCAGTTTAGCACCTTTACAAAGTGACTTCATTCATGTAGTTGACATTTGTAACTGGCCAAACTAAAATAGTGTCCGTCACTTTCAAGCAATGTTTGTCATTTCCTATTTCTGCCCTCAATAGCTTGTGTTGCTAAATCTTCCTTTTGGACATTCTCATAGGGGAGCGAAAACTTGGGCCGTCTGAGGAAACCCCCAAACCAACACCTACCAAAAAAGGGGAAAGAGCAGAAGCAGAGGAGGAGGAGGAAGGAGAGATCATCGAACTTGGAGAAATTGTCACCACAACAGGTGAGTGTGGGAGAACACAGCTACTGGTAAGCTAATCCATGTATGGCTGCCTCATTTCCAACACCCCATTTTTTTTGTTTGTGGTTTTTAGGTGACGTGGATGTTGTGGAAGAAAAATCGCACTTTACCACAGAGAGTGCCCACGTACTCATCGGAGAGATAATGGTCTGCAATCGAGATCTAGATTACATAAAGCAAAACATCAATGATGTTCAACAAAAATTGAAGAACATCATTGATGTTTTAGGAAAAATATGAAAAAGCACCAAGTAATTTACACACATTTGTGCCAGCTTCTGAACACATTTGCAACTTAAAAACTGTGTGAAATTTGGAACATGCACACATTGTGTCCACATGTGCTAGCTCCCATCATGGTGGATGAATGGCAACGTTTTTTTGGGGGTGCAAACACTTTACGAACTACGAAAGTGGTTGTGGTGAAGGGGTTGCACCCCCAAAAAACGTCCATTCATCCCCATGATGGAAAATGGCACTTTTGAAGCTTCTAGGCATGTGTTTTACCATCTAATGACCATTTTCAGAACCAAATTGTGTGCATGTTCCAAATTTCCACTTTTCGGGGGTGCCCCCCCCATGTGATGAAGGCAAGATCAAACACACTTTGAACATATAGTCATGTCTGATCTTGTCTTCACTTTACAAAGTTGAACTTTCCTACTTCATAGGTTCTGCTTAGCTCCATGCCTGGTTTTACAAATTGCGTAATCTTTGTAAATAATGTTGTAAATAACCAAGATGTTGTCAGTTTTGGCGTGAAGATTGTAAACGCACTTGTGAATGTTTTCCAAGTAAACTTTTTTATTTTTCAAAATGTGTGGCTTCCTTATTTAAATAAAACAATGCATTATGTATGTAAAATGTAAAGGATATGGGGGGCAATGGGTGTTATTTACTAAAGGCAAATCCACTTTGCACTGCAATTTCCTTTCCCAGGGAACTTTTTCAATGCACTTGTAGAGCATAGCGGATTTGACTTATGTAAATGACACCCACAGTGCTTTGTACGAAAACACGGAGCACAGCATTTTGGAGAATACACACATGTCACACCTGGTGCTGAAAAGGAGTATTTTGGGTGTCAGTTATGCAGGACAAACCTTCTCTAGACCAAAGATTAGGTAGCAAACACACATGAGAATAATCTTTTTGGGAAGAAGAGACTGTTACCTCCTTTTGCCCAGAAAGTGCATTACCACTGTCGAAGGCAAAGGGAAAAAATGTCAAAGTAAAATAAGCTAAAAAGAAGACTGAAATGACAAGAAATCAGAGGTTGGTTAAAATATCAGATTTATTAAAAAATGCCTCTCACACATCGTCAGGCAGAGCAATGGCCCCCCTACCCACAAAGTATTCCATATATTGGTCCCGGACCACGCGGGCATTGAGAGGGGGCAAGCCTGGACGTGCCACTCGAAGGGCTGTGAGGTCCGCATTTGGAGGGCCCTCCACATCTGGGCCAACGGGCACCACATAGTTCCTGTTATGTCTTTTGAGGAAGTTGTGCAATATGCAACAGGCAAGAACTATGTGGTTCAGTTTGTATTCCGCCAAGTTAAATGCCGTCAGGAACAGGCGGAAGCGGCTGGCCAGGATGCCAAAAGCGTTCTCCACCACTCTTCTGGCTCTGGACAGCCTGTAGTTGAAGACCCTCTGGTCCGGGGTGAGGGTCCTCATCGGGAACGGCCTCATCACATGGGGAGTCAGCGCAAACGCTTCATCTGCGACAAAGACGAAGGGGAGTCCTTCGGCATTCTCCTCTGGAGGTGGCAAGCACAGACTGCCACTTTGGAGACGCCAGTAGAACTCCGTGTGCGTAATGGCCCCACCATCCGATATCCGGCCGTTCATCCCCACGTCCACATACATAAACTCGTATGTTGCCGACACCACCGCCAACATCACTACACTATTAAACCCTTTATAATTATAATAGTAGGACCCCGAGTTGGGCGGTGGGACGATGCGGACGTGTTTCCCATCAATTGCCCCTCCGCAGTTAGGAAAGTCCCAACGGCTGGCAAAGTGGGAGGCCACAGTCTGCCATTCCTGTGGCGTGGAAGGGAACTGTGGAGTGAAACAAGAAAAAAAAAAATTAGTCACTTTGCACCTAAACATTGCAAGCAGATTAGACAATCAACATCTTGGAACAAGAGCATTGTATAAAATTGGAGGCTGGAAAGTATTTACACAGAAAAGTAGAGGCTCCCCTTCACAGATTACTCACCCCCCCATCAATCCCCCCACTTCTGATGGGACATTGGCAATAACTATGGTTTTGGGGGGGGGGGTGGTGGACAGGTAACCCTCTGCACTTCATTGATTGGCAAATGGCTCAATAATGTGGCCTAGTTTGGCCAGACCCTCTGTACTTAACACTATTGGCAGGCCACAGGAAAGATCAAATAACATTTCCCCCCCCCCCCCAAAAAAGGCAGGCACAGTGTGACATTATTAAATTACCAAGCAAGCTAATAGGAGGGAAAGAAGACAAAAAAATAGGAAATGGAATGTATGGAGGCAGTCCCTTGCACTACATGCTTTGCTGAATTCATCCCTAAAGATGCGCACTATAAAGAGGTAGGTATATAGTGTGTATGGACCTTGGAAAGCCAGCAGATAAAGGATTGGTACCATCTGACAGAGCAGTTGGGGGAGGGGGTTCCTAATGAGTTTGCCCCCCCCCCCCCCACCAAAAGAACAAAAAAAGGGGGCTCTACATGAAGTAAACCACACAGCAAACATTTGTGCATATTTTAGGGGGTGTTTTGGGGCAAACAATACTATGCAGCAGACAAAAGACATTGCTTAAGTGAGTAGGCCATAGGTGTCTATTGGGGCAGAAGAGCATGCTGGTGAGGTAAGTGAAGGGAAAAATGCATGAAGGAGAAAAGGGGCACAGCATATTAGAACATATTGCAATCATGGTAATTAGGGAAGGAGGTCAAAAATACAAGTCATTAGCAAACAGAGCATACATAGAAGGGAATAGTAAAGTAGAAATGTTACCTTAATATAGTCCTCCTGCAGGACCTGAATGATGGCAGAACAGGTCTCTGGAATAATGATTCCCAGGGCCTGGGGAGAGATACCTGAAGAGAACTTCAAATCCTGAAGACTTCTCCCTGTCGCCAAGTACCTCAACGTGGCAACAAGCCTCTGCTCCGGAGTAATGGCTTGTCTCATGCAGGTATCCTGCCGGCTGATAAAGGGGGTCAGCAAAGCCAAAAGACGGTGAAAATCGGGGTCCGTCATCCTGAGAAAGTTCCTGAAATCATCAGGATTATTCTCCCGGATCTCACGAAGCAAAGGCATGTGCGAGAACTGGTCACGCTGAAGCAACCAATTCTTGGTCCACATACTCCTCATCACTCTGTTCATGGACGGGTCTTGGGTCAAAGCTAAAAGCCCGACACCAATTCCGCGTACAGCACGAACTCGGCGACGAGTACGCACGGGAAACATCGCTCAGAAGGTCACAAAAGGTCGGCTGGTCAGAACGGACAAACAGAAAGCACCGATAAACAGCAAGGCCTGAAAGAACGAAGTGAATACCAGCAACGAGCAGACAATAAGCAGTGCAAATCAAAGCGTCCTATATCAAGATATAGGCCGCAATGACCAACAAATGCGAACTGACTACACGCACTAATAAACAGATACGCACGACAAGCACAAACTGAAGAGCAGTAACGATCTGAGTCAGAAAACTGAGAAGCGCGAATCTTAAGTCACCAAACTTCCACTAACTCTCGATAAACACGGGATCAGCAGAAGGAGCCCAATGGGTGCCTGACGTGGTGCTGAACTTCCCTTTTGTAATCTCGTGGACGACGACTTACGTCACAACGTTCTTCCGGACCGGATATTCCGACAACGTAGTCCGACCGTGTGTACGCAACGACAACATCGGACAAAGTACGTCGGACAAAGTCCGACCGACCTTGTCCGCGGATTGTCCGAGCGTGTGTATGGGGCTTAAGTGACACTTTTTGGGGACCAGTGACACTAATACAGTGATCAGTGCTAAAAAATGCACTACCACTGTACTAATGACACGGGCAGGGAAGGGGTTAACATCATGGGTGATCAAAGGCTTAAATGTGTTCCCTGGGAGTGCTTTCTTACTGTGTGGGGGATGGTTTAACTGTAGAAAGACAGAGATCCGTGTTCCTTGTTTACATAGGTAGACCGCCGTTCTGCATCTTGGAATGATCGCCGGACATCGGTTTCTGGCGGGTGTGATAGGTTGTCAGGAAAATGATATGTGTAATTTATTCTCCTAGAACGCCTGGAGGTGCTACTTGCATTTTGGGCCTCTGTATGTGGCCAGGCTGTGTAAAAGTCTCACACATATATCGCCATATTCAGGAGGAGTAGCAGAATGTGTTTTGGGGTATAGTTGCAAGTATGCCTATACAGTGTGTGAGAAATAACTTGGTAATATGACAATTTTGTGAAAAAAAAATTAAATTTTACAAAGAAATGTGGGGAAAAATTACAACTTCAAAGAACTCACCATGCCTCTTACTACATACATTGGAGTGTCTGCTTTCCAAAAATGGGTCATTTGGGGGCATTTGTACTTTCCTGGCTTGTTAGTGTCTCAAGAAATTAGATTGTCAGTACTTAACCACTTTCAGACCGGACCAATTTGCAGCCAAAGGACCAGGCCCCTTTTTGCGATTCGGCACTGCGTCGCTTTAACTGACAATTGCGCGGTCGTGCGACGTGGCTCCCAAACAAAATTGATGTCCTTTTTTTCCCACAAATAGAGCTTTCTTTTGGTGGTATTTGATCGCCCCTGCGGTTTTTATTTTTTGCGCTATAAACAAAAATAGAGCGACAATTTTGAAAAAAATGCATTATTTTTTATTTTTTGCTATAATAAATATCCCCAAAAAATATATAAAAAAACATTTTTTTTCCTCAGTTTAGGCCGATACGTATTCTTCTACATATTTTTGGTAAAAAAAATCGCAATAAGCGATTATTGATCGGTTTGCGCAGAAGTTATAGCGTTTACAAGATAGGGGATAGTTTTATAGCATTTTTATTAATAATTTTTTTTTTATTATTAATGGCGGAGATCTGCGATTTTTTTGTGACTGTGACATTATGGCGGACACATCGGACATTTTTGACACATTTTTGGGACCATTGTCATTTTTACAGCAATTAATGCATTTAAATGCATTGATTTCTGTATAAATGACACTAGCAGTTTAGGGGTTAACCACAAGGTGGCAGTGTAGGGGTTAAGTAGGCCTAGGGGTGTGTTTTTTACTGTGGGGGGGGCGTGGCTGTCAGCTAGTGAATGCTGATCTCTGCTCCAATCACAGGGAGCAGAGATCGGCGTCACTAGTTGCTAGGCAGAACAGGGAGATGCTGTTTATCTCGGCATCTCCCCGTTCAGCCGCTCCGTGAGACGATCGCGGGAGTCCCCGCGGCGATCGAGTCCGCGGGGACCGCGGCCGGACTCACGGGGGTCCCGACCGGCGCGGGAGCGCGCCGCTCCCGGCGCGGGAGCGCGCCGCTCCCGGCGCGCTCCCGATGGCACGGACAGGCGAAAGGAGGGACGTATATATACGCCCTCCTGCCTGTACGTGCCATTCTGTCGACGTATATCGTCGTGCGCCGGTCGGCATGTGGTTAAGGTGTACCACCATAGCTTGTAGACTCTATAGTAGTCTTTCACAAAGACCAAATAATATATACTTATTTGGGTTATGTTTACCAAAGATATGTAGCAGTATAACTTTTGGCCAAAATTTGTAAAGAAATTTTTTTTTTTTTACAAAATTTACATTTTTTTTCATTTATAGCGCAAAAAATAAAAAACCCAGTGGTGATTAAATACCACCAAAAGAAAGCTCTATTTGTGTGGAAAAAAGGACAACAATTTCATATGGGTACAGTCAGGGGTCAAGTCCTGGGGAAAAAAGTGTGGGAACTCCCATCCAAGATCCACTCGCCCACCAAAAAAAAATAAATGATATGCTCATATGCACGAACGCTTCAAAAGTGGTATTTTTCATCCAATTTTCGTATTGTTTATTTCGTAGCTTAACTGTTAGTACATAAGGAAAAACAATCCTCAGTAAACATAAATACGGTAATTCTCTGAATAATCAGCATTCATTCAATTGTGCTTCCATGCAAATGTGAACATCATGTTCTGATCTTTATTGGGGAATTTTATTTTGTATATAGAGCGTTTATGTGGTGAGTTTACACTTTTCATTGAACAGAGTTTGGATAACACAGGGTTAAACGGAAAGGTCATAAATTAACTGCACATTATCTGGGCAGAATGATTGGGGAGATAGTGATGTGTTCCTGCTTAGGAGATGTAGGTTAGCTTGGGGGGCTGCAAACTCTGCAGGGCTCCAACACACACTCGCTGCTATTCCAACCCTTCACATATTTCCACATAAACTTCCCTCCCGGCATTAAACTTTGCCAGGTATTGTGCTCAGCTTACCACCCCAAACTGATGTTCCTCCCTCAGCTCACCTCTCTCCCTGCATGTCCTGTGAGCAGAATAGCTGTGCTCCTCCTCTGGGTTCTCTCATCATATGGCACTGAAGATAGAGGAGGGGGGGGATTCAGCTGGACACACAGAGCAAGTATGCAGGAGACTGGGGGGAGGAGATGAGGAGACAGAAAATCAGGAGGGGCCGGCGGGGAGGAGCGCATCACGAGAGGTCTGACTAAATACAATCTCTTAGCAGCAGGGACCTGATCTACCTGCCAGCTAGCTGTGATTGACAGGTAGATCAATGCGGAAGCTGTCATGGGGCCCCCTACTGGCAATGCCTGAATGGTCAGGTGTGCGGCACTTACTATTGCGAGCTGGGTCGGCAGCTGCTGGTGTAGCACCTGCCACACAGCTCGCATACTTCAAAATCTTGCAGGACACAGCTGCTAAAGGGAACTGAGTTCCTGTTGTGGAAAAAGTACAGGAACTCCGTTCCCATGCGTTCCCGCAGGACTTGAGTCCTGGGTACAGTGTTGCATGACTGCGTAATTGTCATTCAAAATGTGAGAGTGTTGAAAGCTGAAAATTGGCCTGGTTAGGAAGGGGGTAAAAGTGCCCAGTGGGAAAGTGGTTAAGGGCCGCCCTGATGCAGTATATGTACGCGGTGCAGTCCTTAAGTGGTTAAGACTACATATGTAGTGCTTACTCCCAAAGGAGCCGCTGGAATTTTGCCCAGATTCTTCCCCAGTGGATTGCCCCACAAACAGGCACACAATCTCAGCCACATTCTTCCTCAATAACCAGTCTAGGGGTGTTGTTTTTGTTGTTTTTATTTTTAGAGAGAGACCCCAGGGGATAGCACAAAAAAAGTGAATGAGCATCATTGTGTACAATAAGAGTCCCCATGCCTCCTCTATTGTGGTTATGTGAAAAAAATGCAGAGCCATCCACTTGTGTGTAGATTATGGTACTCTGAATCTGAGGACAATACCTGATCACTATACACTGGCCAGAATTGAAGAAGCTCTGGAGGCTTTAAATGGAAATTGTTGGTTCATTCTGCTAGACCTTTGGTCTGGCTAATACCAATTTCCAATGGCACCCAAAGATCAAGAGAAGACAGCCTTATATGTAATTTGGGCTTCTATCAATTTACTCGCATGTCAGAAGGCATAGGAGGTGTACCTGAATAGGGATGAGCTTCAAGTTCGAGCCAAACTCATGTTCGACTCGAACATTGCCTGTTCGCCTGTTCAGCGAACATCGAACAATTTGGGGTGTTCGCGGCAAATTCGAAAAGCCACGTGCACCCTGTAAAAGCCTATGGGAGAAATCTCAAGTGCTAATTTTAAAAGCCTATATGCAAGTTATTGTCATAAAAAGTGTTTGGGGACCTGGGTCCTGCCCCAGGGGACATGTATCAATGCAATTTTTTTTTTAAAAAACGTCCTTTTTTTCAGTGATTTTAATAATGCTTAAAGTGAAACAATAAAAGTGTAATATTCCTTTAAATTTCGTAACTGGGGGGTGTCTATAGTATGCCTGTGAAGGGGCGCATGTTTCCCGTGCTTAGAACTGTCCCTGCACAAAGTGTAATTTTTGCAGGAAAAAAAGCTATTTAAAATCACTCGCGGCTAATGAATTGCCGGCTCCCGTAACACAAAGAACAGTCATTCATTGAAAGCCCTCCGTTATAAAAGAGCTGTCAGACACAGCGAAGCCTCACACAGCGGAAGCCTCCCATTGCGAGGAGCGGCCCGACACAGAAGAAGAGACGCCGACGCCGTGGAAGAAGATGCCGGACGAGAAGACCAGAGCAAGAAGAAGTGGATCGGAGGAAGAAGAAGATTGAAGAAGAAGATGGAAGAAGAAGATGAAGAAACCGAAGGATGAACAAAGGAAGAAGGAAGACCAGAAGAAAGAAGATGAAAGAAGATTTTAATAAAGGAATTGTCAAAGACCGTCTCCTGTCATTTTTAACATTTTTGTCACTTTTTTGGTCAAATGGTAGGGGTACTTTTGTTCCCCCCTTACCATTTCACACAGGGGGGGGCTGGGATCTGGGGGTCCCCTTGTTAAAGGGGGCTTCCAGATTCCGATAAGCCCCCTGCCCGCAGACCCCCACAACCAATGGCCAGGGTTGTGGGGAAGAGGTCCTTGTCCCCATCAACATGGGGACATGGTGCTTTGAGGGGTCACAGACCCCCAAAGCACCCTCCCAATGTTGAGGGCATGTGGCCTGGTATGGTTCAGGCGCTCTCGTCCCCCATCTTGTCCTGCAGCCTGCCAGGTTGCGTGCTCGGATAAGGGTCTGGTATGGATTTTGAGGGGGACCCCACGCCATTTTTATTTTTTTTGGCCAGAGTTCCCCTTAAAATCCATCCCAGACCTGAAGGGTCTGGTATGGATATTTAGGGGGACCCCCATGTCATTTTTTTTTATTTGAAGCGGGGTTCCCCTTAATATCCATAGCAGACCTGACTTTCAATGAATGGCTGTTCTCTGTATTACGGGAGCTGGCAATTCATTAGCCGCGAGTGATTTTAAATAGCTTTTTATTCTGTAAAAATGACACTTTGTGCAGGGACAGTTCTAAGCATGGGAAACATGCGCCCCTTCACAGGCATACTACAAACACCCCCCAGGTACGACATTTAAAGGAATATTACACTTTTATTGTTTCACATTAAGCATTATTAAAATCACTGCTTCTGAAAAAGCGTCCTTTTTTAAAAAAAATTTGCATTGATACATTCCCCTGGGGCAGGACCCAAAACACTTTTTATGACAATAACTTGCATATAAGCCTTTCAAATTAGCACTTTTGATTTTGAACGTTCGAGACCCATAGACTTTAATAGGGTTCTAAAGTTCACACGAGATTTAGGTCTGTTCGCAGGTTCTGGTGCGAACCGAACAAGGGGGTGTTTGGCTCATCCCTATACCTGAAACATTTCAAGGTTAATTAAATGAGTTTTGCATGATCTAGTACCCACAGAATGCCTTGTGTACCTTGATGGCATTATTTACATTATGTTTGGGGCTATGCTAGAAGAGAATTTAGAACGACTCATGAGAGCATTACATCGCCTCAAAGAAGAGGATCTGAAATTGTCAGCAGACAAGTGCAAGTTCTGCAGGTCATCAGTCACCTATGTGGGTCACATTGTCTCTGCTGAAGGAGTGGCTACTGATCCAGCCAAAGTTGAAACAATGGTGAACTAGCCTCAGCCTCAGAATATTACAGGGTTACGTTCTTTCCTTGTTTTTTTTGGATACTACCACAGATTTGTAGAAGGGTATTAAAAAGTGGTCAAAGCTTTTCATGACCTGTTGAAGACTGATATGTGCAATCAAGGGAATTAAAACAGGTCTTCTTTTCAAAACTTCCTTTGGGGACCCCTGGACTTCTTCATGTGAAGAGGCTTTCACTCAATTGAAAAAGAAGCTGACAGGAGCACCAGTTTTAGCATATGCCGATGCCCAGAAACCGTATGTGCTCCATGTGGATGCTAGCTTTGAAGAATTTGGTAGAGTGTCGCACTAACAGTATCCAGCTGGGTTACCACCAATAGCCTTCATTAGCCGAAGCCTCACTCCTAGTGAGTGCAACTACCCAGTCCACAAGTTGGATTTCCTGGCACTTAAAAGGACCACCATTGATTCATTATTGTCTGTATAACGGTAGGTTTGAAGTAAGAACAGATAATAATCATTTGATGTATATCCTAACCACTGCTAAAATGGATGCCACAGGACATTGCTGGCTGGCAGCTTTATCCAATTATCAATTCACTCTGAAGTACAAACCGGGCCCAAATAACATTTGAGCTGATGCTCTATATAGACGTTCAGGATTGTCTTCTGTTACTGAAGAGAGTGGATGGGAAGAGCTTGACAGCAAGCTAATTAAACAGTTATTTCAGCTGCTGAACATTAACAAAAGTTGAACAACCTCATATGACCCTGAAAGTGTCGATCTCGCTGAGAGATTCAACAGGACCTTATTTGACATGCTAGGTTCCCTACAGAGTGACAACAAATGTACCTGGAGACACAGGGTTGAACCATGGTCCATGCTTATAACAGAACCAGGCCTGAGAGTACAGGTTTCTCCCCCTCATTCCTAATGTTTGG
The DNA here is from genome assembly GCA_028564925.1 of Lithobates sylvaticus. Lineage (NCBI taxonomy): Eukaryota > Metazoa > Chordata > Amphibia > Anura > Ranidae > Lithobates > Lithobates sylvaticus. The sequence continues at coordinate 180,378,007 of CM053026.1, forward strand.
GAGGTAGCCTAGATTGCCTATTGATCTCCTGCTAGTACTGTCACTGACAGTATTTGTCATGAAAGCCATTACCTATATATGGTTCATCTGAAAGATGCACCCCAGTTTGCTTACCATTTAGCTGAAGAAAATGCAGCTAAAATAATTGAGGGGAACAAAAGAAGATTTGATCTCCATCTGAGATATAGCGATCTGAAACCAGGTGACAGAGTCTTGCATCTTACATCTGCAAATCATAACCTGGCTGATAGATGGTGGAAGAAGATTTTTACAGTGACTAACAAACTGCCCGGTATCCCAGTATACAAGATAAAGGGACCAGAAGACAGGTTCCAAGCCTGGCATATAAATCATTTGTTGCCTATTCCTTAAGTCAGTGACAAAGATGGCTCAATAAACACTTTAGAGTGTGACTCACCCCAGTTTCAGGCAGACCTTTCATCTGATCTTCCTGATATCCATGAGAATGATTGGACAGCAGATCCGGAGGTCTTTAGCTCAACACTCTCTCCTCCTAGAAAACCATTATAACCTGAATCTCTAGAGTTTGTGCCTCAGTTAATGAGCACACCTAATCAGCCAGTGCCATCCTTTCTATAACACATACTGTAGTTCTAGTTCAGTGCCTGAAAACACAATATTACCTCAGACACAAGTGAGGAGAGGCCAGAGAGTTTGACATCCTCCACCTGTTTTGACCTATAATAATTTAGGAGGACCCCTGGCAATTTCTCATAGCCCCCCCTCACAAAAGAGGGCTAAATATGCATTGTATCAGTGCATTTAGCTATTTATCTGGAGTTCAGTTTTGAAGGATTTTTAATAAAAAATCTTTGACATGCAAGTAGTCTAATGTCTATGACCAGATTTGTGTATGAGGTGTGGAGCAATTACTGGAAAGTGTACTAGTTATTATGGCAATTTTCACTAAAGATTTTGCATTTACAGGATTAAATTGGTGTTAGCATTTTTATACAGAAATGATACTTTTTGACCTTTTATCCTAGTAAATGCCTGTAGAGGTCTCTGAAGTATAATGGCAATGAGATGAACTGCAGGTTACTTAGAGTAATTAATTGCTACATTATCTTGAAATGGCACACATTGCTGGATAACTGGTTTCATAGACAATTAATTTTGATAGTATGTTCATTTATTTTAAATATAATTTCACTCTTTAAACAAAATATGTTTTAGTATTAAGTTATTTAGTTATGGCTTTTTATCCTGCAACAGAAACAAAAGTACTTGTTCTTGTTAACACATTTGTATCCAAATTGCAATCTAGGTTACTTTAAAAACATTTACAGGGTTATTTGATTAAGCAGCACAATAAGCAGTAAGGATGTACAAAATGAGTGAACTCACAGCTGCAACCAAAAATCCACATCAAATGTGTAATGTGGTTATTTCCAAGCATTACAAGCTCCATCTAGTGGTCCTAATTTTCCTGATTGGGGTATTTCAGGAAAAACACTGCATTATGGCCATTAGTTGACACTTATAATCCTGGGAAATTATCATATTATACAAAATGTGTTTCTTCATTGTGGCTGTGTAAATGTTTGCCACATTCATACAGCATTTTTTTTTTTTTAAATAGACCCCTTAAAGGCAACCTTTGAGAGGTGGAGATCTACCTGAACAACATGAAATAGATCAAAGATCACAGGTTGTCAAAATGTCAGTAGAGCAGTGGACATTGTCAGTAGGGCAGTGGATTGTATCAGTAGGGCAATGGATTGTATCAGTAGGGCAGTGAACGGTGTCAGTAGGGCAGTGGACGGTGTCAGTAGGGCAGTGAACGGTGTCAGTTGGGCAGTGAACAGTGTCAGTAGGGCAGTGGAGTTTATCAGTAGGGCAGTGGACAGTGTCAGGATAGCAGTGGATGGTGTCATTAGTGCAGTGGATGGTGTCAATTGGACAGTGAACGGTGTCAGTAGTGCAGTGACTGGTGTCAGTAGGGCAGTGGATTGTATCAGTAGGGCAGTGGATGGTGTCAGCAGTGCAGTGGACAGGGCCAGTAGGGCAGTGAATGGTGTCAGTAGGGTAATGGCTTGTATCAGTAGGGCAGTGGACGGCATGTGGACAGTGTCAGTAAAGCAGTGGATGGTGTGTGGACGGTGTCAGTAGGGTAGTGGACGGTGTTTGAACGGTGTCAGTAGGACAGTGGATGGTGTGTGGACGGTGTCAGTAGGGCAGTGGACGGTGTCAGTTGGGCAGTGGATTGTATCAGTAGGGCAGTGGACGGTGTCAGTAGAGCAGTGGATGGTGTCAGGAGGGAAATGGACAATGTCAGTAGTTTTTATTTTTATTTTTATTTATTTTTTTTACAATTGTGTCCTACCAACCAATCACCTGCTGGTTAACGTGAAAGGTTAACATCCTGAGCTGTGCTGCCTTCCGCCCTCCACTGGGGGGCAGGGGGAAGGAGCGGAACGCAAGCGGGGGACAGCAAAGCAGGGACAGTTTCACAATATACCTGTCACCTGCAGGGCTGGTGCTCTCACTAGGCGAACTAGGCAGCCACCTAGGGCACACTGCCACCTAGAGGCTCACTGCTGCCTAGCCTAGCCTAACGAGGGTGCAAGCCGGCTCGGATGGATAATGGATCACTCATGTGGTTCACCTGCCCGGCGGTGGCTGGCACTGCTCCACCAGAATAGTGCTGCTGACTGTGTGACACTTACACTGTGCAGGCCTGGACCAGTGGCGGTGCAGCAGGCACAGTGGGAGCAGTGAGATGCGAGTGCTCGGGAGGGAGAAGAGCTCCCTGACCACCAGAGAGGTGAGGAGAAGCAGACTCAGCAACCCCGATGCGGCAGCGCCACCCAGAGGCTGGATTCCTCAAAACCTCCTCTCTGGTCTCTGCTTCCAGCTCTGACAGCGGCCGAAGGATGAGTGGATCAGGGCCCCCTCCCCCCAGGACCAGCAAAAGGCACATGCAGCCAGGGACTGCTACCCGGGCCAGTTCCCTGTCTAATGGCACAAAACAGAGTGCCCCCATCTTCACCAGCCAGAAGAATGGCCTGCTGCTGGCCAGCGTGAACGTCTATGGAAGGAGGTACACACTAACCCACAGACTGGGACAAAGGGTGCACAGAAGGGACTACAGACACTGCTAGGGGCCCCTCTCTCTCATCCCCCCTCTCTCATCTCCCCTCTCATCCTCCCCCCTTTCATCCCCGATCCACACTCTCGCTATCATCCCACCCTCTATCATCCTCCCCCCTCTCTATCATCCTCCCCTTCTGTATCATCCCCCCTCTGTATCATCCTCCCCCCTCTCTCATCTCCAATCCCCCCTCTCTCTCATCCCCAATCCGCACTCTCTCTATCATCCTCCCCCCTCTCTATCATCCCCCTCTCATCCCCCCTCTCTCATCCTCCCCCCATCTCATCCTCCCCACTCTCTCACCCCGCCCCCTCTCTCATCCTCCCCCTCTCTCATCCCCCCCTCTCATCCTCACCCCCTCTCTCATCCTCCCCCCTCTTTCATATCACCAATCTCTCTCTCTCTCTCTCTCTCTCTCTCTCATGTAGATACTATATGGGAAAATATTTTATACTAGATTGTGGGGAATCATTGGCAAACATCCAACCTCCAGCCCTCCACAATAGTCCCACTGTTAGGAGCTTCTTTTTTTTCAGGGGGGGGGGGGGGGCGCTAGTAGCAGGTCTTGCCTAGGGTGCAAAATAGTCTAGCACCGGCCCTGGTCACCTGCCTGCGGTTGACAGGTAGATTGCGATCAGTGGGTTGCCAGCCCCCATCCTAAAGTATATCTAAACCCAAGGACTAAATGTAATATATTGCATCTTACCAGTCCTTAGTTTTTCTTTTAGGATTTTCCCTTTCTTTGTACCTGGTAATTCTTCCAGCAACATCCTTCCTATCCTAGGATGACAGCACTCACTTATTGTACTGTATCTATGGAAGAGCAGCATTGTTACCTTAAGGCAGGAAGCATATTAGGACTACAGATCTCCTTTCCATAACACAAGGGAGGGGTTTGTAGTTGAGAAATGATTACAGCTGAGATAACATTATAAAAACCACAGTAAGTTAAAAACCCACTGAATTTTGGCAGGATCAACAGATATTTTTTTGTCCACTAAACACATTTGTTTGATTTATAACTGACTACGACATTTTTACCAAACATTCACATAACATGCATCCCATTTTACAACCAACATTACATTTTCCACATATACTCCATTTATCGGGCTAGATAGGTCTGAAGAAGGGAAGAGTGTACACTTTTTTCCCACAGTAAAATTAAATAAAAAAATAAATATACCTGACATGCAGCCAGCATTTGCTATGCATGATGATGAAACTGTGTTGATACACACTTTCAGCACCACAGATAGCGATTGCCAGTATATGAATGAATTGACTCACCCAAATGTGAAAAATATTTGACACCATGCTGATTCTATAGAAACTGATTTCCACAGAAATACTCCAAGCAGCTGATTCTTGAACCTTACTAATAGCATTTTTGGTTTGTTTTGATCAGATACAGTTTAGTTTTGATTGTTAGTGCAATATGACTACATAATTGATGATCGTACATGGGGCTAGTACACACTGCCTGTGGATTTTGGCACATATCAGTCTGAATACTATTATTTCTGTATTTTATTAGAAGTCATGGCATGGTGTAAAAGATTAAGCCAATACTACAGTGCTGCATAACTACACAAAAATTGCAAGTTACAAAATAATTTTTCGAGCTGGCAAAAGCACGTTGGGAAAATGATTATATCCAGGTATGGTTATTTTTACATAGTTACTGTACATTGATTGAATACATATGTACCATACCTGTGGGATCCCTTTGGAAGCTGGAAATCAGTGTAGTAGGCACAGCTACACTAGCTTCTGGGTCCCATGCTAAATGGCTGCCCTGCTGCATTGTGAACACAGGAGGTCACTTGCTTGTCATGAGTGTCATTCAGAGAACACTTTGCATGTTCCTAATAAATACAAAGCATTGACTAATTGCTCAAGGTGGAGATCATGACTTCACTGTGCAGTCTCTCCAACCAATTCAAAAAAGCTTTATATTTAATAAGGTCTGAATGGCAGCCTCCTGTGTCCACTGAGGGAAGCCACTCGACATGGCAGCAACCATTGCAGTAGTGGAGCCTAGTACAGTGATTTTCAGCTTCCATGGGGATCCTCGAGGTATGGAACATACAAACTAACATTGATCTAAACCAGACCAATGTAACAATGCAGAAAGTGCCATAACTAAACTTCAGCTTTAACTAATGGCTTGTAGTTTGTTAACCCTTTCATGACTAATGCCACGTACACACGAGCGGATTTTCCATCTGAAAAATCTTGGATGGTTTTATCAACGGAATTCCGCTCAAGCTTGGCTTGCCTACACATGGTCACACAAAAGTTCGCTGAACTTTCGACCGCCAAGAACGCGGTGACGTACAACACTACGACGTGCCGAGAAAATTAAGTTCAATGCATCCGAGCATGCGTCAAATTGTTTCCGAGCATGCGTAGGAATTTTGCTCGTCGGAATTGGTACAGACGATCGGAATTGGTACAGACGATCGGAATTTCCGATCTGAACTTTTTCCGACCGAAAAATTGAGAACCTGCTCTCATACTTTTGCTGGTGGGAATTCGGCCAGCAAAAGTCTGATGGAGCATACACACGGTCGCATTTTTCTGACCAAAAGCTCTCATCGGTCTTTTGCTGGCTGAATTTCCGATCGTGTTGAATGGCCGATCGGATTTCCTGGTGGGACGGGAGGCCTGGTCAGAGTGGCTTTTAGCCGCATTGGTTGTTATGCCTGGAAAGCCGATTGCCCGCTCTAAAAAACGGTACCGGGATGATGCCTGCAGCTGCGGGCATCATCCCAGTATAACCCCCGAAAACCGAGGCCGCATATCTGCGTACGCTCGGCGGAAAGGGGTTATAACAATTAGTATCCCCTAATGCTAATAATGTTGTATAGCAAAGCAGGCCTCATCAGTAAAAATTTGGAAGCCAGTGATGTTTACTGTGGTCATGTATGTATGGTTTAAATGAGAAGGACTTGGACAGAGATATGGAGACATGATGCGGCACTGATGTATAGTGATATTGTTTGGACTTAAACACTATCTTGTCTGAAAAAGCCTAAAAAATTTCACTGTTAGAACTAACAGTAAAGACCATTCACCATAGTTCTGACAATGACGAGAATTACCAGCTTGCATATATTTTAAGTTTTGACAGTAATTGCTAATTAAAGAAATGATCAAATAATTAATGTCGGGAAGTATAATTTCAGCCCTGCTCACCGTCAGGGGGAAAATGACACAGAGATTATTAGACTATAATATACATAAGCATGTGAGACTGTTGACATCTGACTTGGCTGATTAGATGGGAAAAACATTTTATGTCTATTGATATACTGACACCTCTGCGGTCATGCTTGCCAGACCAGTCTTGGGATCAGAAAAATCAATTATTGGAAATGTCTTTTTACTAACTGACCACTATTGCTTTCCTGAGATAAGGATAGTGTCAAGGATGTCTGCTTAGTGCTTAAAGCGAACCTTCAGTATTTTTTTCATCTTTCCATCTATTAAACCCTCTGTCCTTGTTGTTTTAACTTTGGATAGTAAAACATTTTTTTCTGCCAGTAAATACCTTATACAGCCCACTTCCTGTTTCTTGTCTGGTCATTAGCCTAGGCTTATGACATCATGCACAGTTCTCTTCCTAACTTTGGTGAGAGTTTGCCAGGAAGGGAGGGGGATGAATCATAAGAGGGCCAATGAGAGCTGCAGGACTGCAGAGCTGGAGGTGTGTCTGTTAGTCTGTGAAAATCCAGGAAGTGAACAGGCAGCAGCTTCAGCTGCCCACAGTTAAAATGGATGCAGCCAGACTCAGTGGAGGGAGATTTCTGCAGCATATTTGGCAAGTACAAAATCACAGTGTATATAAAATAATATGCAAAGTATTTGGAGTGAAACTTCAGAATGGCAAAGATGTTTTTATTACAAATTATGTGAGCAGACTCCAGTTCCTTTTTTAAACACATACATTCAGATGAAACGAAGGCACATATTTTAAAGAGTGGTCTGATTGTCCACTCATGTCTAGAGATGACCATACATGTAGCTCTTTGTAATACATTTAGGCATTGGTGACTGCAAACAAGTGATTTGTCAATAATTAAAATATCAAACTATGTAGCCCATGATTAGAAATGATTGTTTAAGCCATATGCATTATGAGCAGTTCTCTGGCACACATACAGATATTTGAGCAATCAGAAGCATCCAAGCCAAGCCATCCAAGATTGGTACAGCTAATCGATGCTGTAAAGTTTAAATCAATCAAGAGCTCACAAAGCTGATTAAATAGAGGTTCACTGAGCAATATAATTATTATTTTGATATGTGTGTTGTCTCATAAGGCTTGCTAGTAATTAGGCCAACCCTAAAGTCTAAAAGCTTATAGCGTGTCACAGTTCTTGGGATTGTTCTGTCAGTGTGTGTTTCTATGCTGTTTGTGCCTTTTTTTAATTTTCCATGTGTTTGTAAGCTCCATTCTAAGCAGTCGCGTTGTTGCAATAGGGGTTATTTACTAAAGGCAAATCCACTTTGCACTGCAAGTGCACTGAAAGTGCACTTGGAAGTGCAGTTGCTGTAGATCTGAGGGGGGCATGCAAGGAAAGTAAAAAAACAGGAAAATAAAAAACAGCACTTTAGCTTGCACATGATTGGATGATAAAATCAGCAGAGCTTCCCCTCATTTCAGATCTACCCCTCAGATTTACAGCGACTGCACTTCCAAGTGCACTTGCAGTGCAAAGTGGATTTGCCTTTCGTAAACCCCCAATGTCTGACGATTGTACAGGAAGAAACTGACCATTTACTTGGCAAAATTAATTCCATATATTGATAATGTTTTAGTCACCTTTGAGAGAGCTTCTAATAAAAACAATTAATAAAAAAATTGTGGAAATATCAAAACAATGCATTTGACAAAAAGGAAATAACTTATTGTCCATGTTAGAAAAATAGCACACTATGGGGTTGATTTACTAAAGGCCTATTCACTGTGCACTACAATTGCACTGCAAGTGCACTTGGAAGTGCAGTCACTGTAAATCTGAAATGCTGATTTCTATCATCCAATCATGTGCAAGCAAAAATCCTGCCTGTTTTTTTTATTTTCCATGCATGTCCCTCTCAGATCTACAGTGACTGCACTTCCACTGCCCGCCCGTTTCGAGACTGTTAACGTCCCTTCTTCACATTGCAGCGGACGGCGTGGATACATTCTAACACTGACCGTTGGAACTGGAACTAATTTAGAGTACACCTTGAGTGATCTGGAAGGAGAATTTTGGGATTACTTGTGTATTCCTGTGTTTATCACTAGTACCTGTCTTATCCTGAAAGTGGATTGCACGGAGTGTGATCCCTTCCTGGCATTTTTTCCCCTGACGAAGGGACGTTAACTGTCTCGAAACGCGTTGGGCCATCTGGATACCTATGGGAATCATTACCATTAACATTAATGTTTTATTGGTTTGAATATTGCTATTTATGTATACACATTTTGTAATAAACTACATTGTATTTTATCCTTACCATGTTGCCGCTAAAGTCCCATTTTTTCTGGGGGTACCCCTCTTTCTATCAGTTCTAAAAGTCTGTGGCAGGCTCCTGCAAAGAGCTGATTCTAGTTTGCTTGACCAAGAATACACTGAAAGAGTTGCATGAAGATTATTGTTTTACTGAATGTCAAAATAGAAAAAAAAATGTGTTATACATATAAGAATAATTGGTAGCTAATAACTAACAACCTCTAGAAGATTCCAAATACAATGTGCCATCTTTAGACTATGTGGCCTAAAGATGTTTAGTTCCTGGATACCAATCATTAACAACAAGTTGGCTATGTACACTGTAGCTGTATTAGAAACCCAAAAAAGCAATTATTATTTTGTAGCTCACCACATCTCATAAGTTTGGGGCTGCATTTCTGCATGTAGAGTTGAAGAATTGGTCATAATTAATGGTCTCCTCAGTGCTGTACAGTCAGTACAGGAAGATGCTTATGCAATACCATCAGGGAGGTGTCTGATCCATCCCAAAAGCATTCTGTAGCAGGGAAATTATGGCAAATATACAGCCAAAGTCATAAACTATCTTCAATGAAAGGAAGGACAAGGAGTTTTGGAAGAGATGATATGCCCCACACAAAGGTCTGATCTCAAAATAATTGTGGTTGTCTGGCATTACATGAAGAGAAAGAAGACAGTAAGACCTCCTAAATCCACAAAAGAACTGTGGATAGTTATCTTATAGATGTTTGGAACAGCCTACCTGTCACCTTTGTAGAAGTGTACCTAGGAAAATGCTGTTCTAAAGGCAAAGAGCAGATACACCAACTATTGATTTCATGTTGTTTGTTTTTTTTCTGCTTATGCACTATGTTGTTAACTGATAAATAAATAAAAAATATGCTTTGCAATTAAAAGCTAAGCGATATTTCACTTATAATAATGTGAAGCCCCATCCCTTTCCACCACTTTTCCCAGTTGTCACTGTGCTGGAGTAAAGAAACTGCACTGCTTCTACACAGGGTTAGAAAAGTGTATATATTCTTTCTCTACAGCAACCTATGTGACAGTATATTATTCTTCTGTGAAACATACATACTGAAATATGCATACATATGTGTATGCATATGCATTTTTAATACATTTTCATTAAAATGTTACATTCATTATATTGTTCCTTGTGTACAAGAATCCTAATTCGGAGCCAGCAGAAAAGTAATCAAAATTATATTTCATCAAAATATAGGCTAAAGCTTATCCAATGATTTTAAAAGAACAATTTGCAATATAATTAAAGAGGACGCTCAGCTGTGGATTTATGTTATTGTTTAATCTGCTAGAAATAATAATACCTACAGTCTATCACCCTTGTATTTATTCTTTGCAGTCAAGCACATATGCTGATTGTATCCACATTTGTATAGTTCTTGGGTTATTCCTTTTGGCAACAAAACAGATGGAAATAATAATTAACATTTCTCAGAAGACTTTTGTATAAACTGCACAGCAGTAAGGAGAAAAAAAAATATTAATTTACATAAATTTAAATAGGTCTGTATGTTATTCCTCTCTTCTCTTCTTTTGTTCCCTGTTCTTTTCCTCCTGCTGACCCTTCTCGTTCTTTCCCCCCCCCCTTGTTTCCCCCCCCCTTCACCTCTCCTCCCCCTTGTACTTCCCTATTTGTTGGTATGTCCATAGGTATTAACATGGGCCCATTGGGGGTCATTTACTATAGCGCTGTGGCACTAATTACCGCAAATTAGTGCTAATCCCGCTAATTAGCACTAAAATGGTATTCACTAGCGCTGGTAAAAAAAAAATACTCCCAAAATCACATTTACTATAGTTTCCTGAAAACAAATAGCACCCAAACCCTTGCTCTGCTAAAACCTGGAGTAGTGAACGTGGAAATAATGTTTAGAGCATGATATAATTGCCTAAATGGTACTGAAATATGCAGTATATTATTTAAAGATAATCTGCTTTTAAACTTGTGAAAAAGTGATTTCTACACTGAAATATCTTTAAAAGTCTGAGAAGAGATAAATTCCCTGTTTCTGTACAACTAGGTGCCAACACAAGTGAGCATGCTCAGACCTGCAAATAGCTCTCATTTTAGCTCCAGTGTCTTTATTACTGGGTGCTATAGTAAATACTAGAATGAGCGCTGTGTTAAAGAGCATTTTTTGGAAATGAAAATCTGCGCTTTTATAGTCCAATGCAAGTTTTAGCTATTCTAATGGTACAATTGTAACTTCCCCAAATAAATCCTTTTACTGTTGAGATTAAATGGATCTTTCTCTGAAATAAATTTTACTTTGCAACATTGTTGCTTCTACTTAATCTATTTTGTTTTTAAGAATGCTAGAATGTGGAATGTTTTGATGTTTTTGTAAAATATATTTTTCTCTGTCACTTTCACTTGTTACTCTCCATCTCACAACAATCAATTTTCCCAAACTCACACAGGTGTCTTTACAATCCCCAAACAATACCATTGCTGATGCAAATTTAAAATGAGTCACAATTTTTTGTGCTTTTTATTATTTCCAAATAATCATAATTTGAGCCCAAAAAATTTGATACGTGTACCAACATCAGAAATCAAAATGTAATTCCCAAAAAATTGAGTGTAATATCACTATTCTACACTCACACACAAAGAACCACCAAATATCACAGAACAAATCAAGAAGAATAACTCTTGAGTAATGTAATTCCATCACCTATATGTCCAAGGAAATGCAGTACTTATGTGTATTTATGTGTAGGAAGGCTTCACATTTGGTAGTTCTGTGGCTTAGAGGTTAGAACTTCTGCTTAGTAGAAAAGTTGTCTCATCTCCCAGGTCCTAAAACTATGTCTAAATGTGATATTTATGTGTAGGAGAGTTCCACCACCATTGCAAATCTTGCCAGATGCACTATCTAGGTATTGGGACGCCTGCCTTTAGACACATATGAACTTTAATGGCAGCCCAGTCTTAGTCCGTAGGGTTAAAATTTGATTTGGCCTACCCTTTGCAGCTAGAACAGCTTTTGGGAAGGCTAGGAAGGCTGTCCACAAGGTTTAGTGTGTCTATGGGAATGTTTGACCATTCTTCCAGAAGTGTATTTGTAAGGCCAGGCACTGATGTTGGATGAGAAGACCTGGCTCGCAGTTTCTTCTCTAATTCAGCCAAAAGGTGTTCTGTCGGGTTGAGGTCAGGACTCTGTGCAGGCCAGTCAAGTTCCTCCACCCCAAACTCACTCATCCATAAGTTTTGTTCCCATGTCGAAGGGCCTCATCCCGACAACCCTTGCTCAGTGGTTGTGGGGGGCTTATCGGAATCTGGAAGCCCCCTTTAAAAAGGGGGCCCTCAGATCCCAGAACCCGGCATGTGAATGGGTATCGAGTACATTGTACCCCTACACATTCACCAAAAAAAAGCAGTGAAATGTGACAAAAGACAATAGCCGGTTTTTGACAATTCCTTTATCAAAAATGTCTTCCCCGCTTCCTCCTCCATCTTCCATCTTCCTCCGCTTCTCTCTCCGGTCTTCTCCATCTTCCTCCGGCTTCTTCTTCCCCCGCTTCTTCCTCCGGTCTTCTCCATATTCCTCCGGTTTCTTCTTCCCCCGCTTCGTCCTCTGGTCTTTCGCCTCTGCCGCTTCCGCTACAGACCTGCTGAACATAAAAACAACAAACCTCCTCTGACACTGCGGCCAGCTGATCTGTCCGCTGACCACATAGCGCACATATCATATATAACTATGGGGCGTGGCAGCCGGATAATGTCAGCAGGAGACCCCGCTCCCTTGTGACATCACTGACCCATCATGCCCTGGGTGGTGAAGTCACAAGGTGCTGGGTCTCGGAGTGATGTCATCCGCTTCTTCGCAGCATCGGAGGTTTGTTTTTTGAATGTTCGGCGGGAGCAGATTCTGATAAGCCCCCCCGCCCGCAGACCCCCACAACCACCGGGCAAGGGTTGTGGGGGTGAGGCCCTTGTCCCCATCAACATGGGGACAATGTGCTTTGGGGGGATCCCAAAGCACCCTCCCCATGTTGAGGGCATGTGACCTGGTCACTCGCTCGTCCCCTCCCTTTCCTGACCTGCCAGGCTGATTGCTCTGATAAGGGTCTGGTATGGATTTTGGTGGGCCTACGCCATTTTTTTTTTTTGGCGTGGAGTTCCCCTTAATATCCATACCAGCCTTGCAGGACCTGGTATGGACTGGTGGGGGGGGAGACCCACGCCGTTTTTTTCTTTGACTTTTACTCTATATTGCCGGGAACCGGCAATTCATTACAGCCGCAAGCAATTTTAAATTACATTTTTTCCTTTAGAAATGTAATTTTGCTGTGGTACTGTAAAAAACACAGTAAAGGTGCGCTACTTTAAAGGCATACTATAGACACCCCCCAGGCACGATATTTAAAGGAATTTTTAATTTGTATTGTTTCACTTTAAGCATTATTAAAATCACTTCTCCTGAAAAAACAGCAGTTTTAAAAATGTTTTTTCCAATTGATACATGTCCCCTGGGCAGGACCCAGGTCCCCATACAATTTTTATGGCAAAGAACTTGCATATAAGCCTTCAGTGAGAACTTTGATATTTGCAGGTTCGAGCCCCATTGACTTCCATTATTCCTGCATATGTGATCTGACAGGCATGTTTGCCGGCAATAGCGCTGCTTTCCATTTGCATTAGCGCCCAGTTTCTGAGAGTTGAAGTCTTAATTGGCCTTAATTGGGCGCTATTTTCTGGGACTGCAGGATCATTTATTGGCGCTATAGTAAATCACCCCCATTGTCACCTTACTTACTTTAAACAATGGTTTTCTGTGCTCATAGTGTCTCCCATGTCCGCCCCAGGGGGACTACCCCTTTTCGGGTGCCTCTCTTGGTACTGCATGGTGCCTCCAGGGCTGTTCTTTGGTAAGCCATTTATAACTTTATAGATCCTCCAAGATTAATCTATTATGCATTGTCTCTCAAGTGTTTGTTACACTTAAACCTAAATTTACTCACCTTTGAAATCTGTTTATAACTGCTCATTTATGAAATTATATTCACTCTTGTAGATATTTTTGACTGACCCCTCCTGAAGAAGCGGTGGTTACCATGAAACATGTAGAAGATTTTGTCAGGCTACACATCTAAGTCTTTCTTTATTAGGACCTACGTGTCATCACTGTGCACGGTATTGTGTGCACAGTGTATGTACTTTTGTACCAACTGTTTTTAATAATGTCTACTTTCTAATAAATTGTTCAATTTTTCTTTTAAATGGTTCAATTCTTGGGTACCGAGATAGTCCATGACATTCTAGTGCTATAAAGTATGTTTGGAGCAGCTCCAGACACTTTCCCTCTTTCCAATACCTCTGTATGCAAGATGAAATAAAGTTTTAAAGTATTAGATTTGATGTTACTTTTAATAAGCACAAAGAGGGATTGTAAGCACTCAAGATACTTCTGTAAAATACAGGCTTATTTATTACCATAGTTCAATGAATGTCAGTGTGTCAATCATTTATTACAATTAATCTGATATTGGCTTACATTAGTTTGCCTGTGCCTAGAGACTGTACAAACTGGCTTACAAAAGGGTCTCTCTGGACAATTGCTGATTGCTCCTGCATAGTCATTGTCAATATGTTGTATTGATGCAACCAGCTTTATAGAAACAGAAGCTTAGCAAAGTCTAATCTTACAGTCCCTGTGCTGCTGGTTGAGGTTTTATTTGAAATCTGCAGTCCTCTGATTCCCCCTAGCCCTGCAGCTGTAACCTTCCTGTGCCGCGGGGGTTAATATGAGCCAAAGGACCTGCTATATTGACTCGTCAAGAGTGCCAATTGCCCACCCTTTCCGCCCACCTACTGCATTCTCAGAAGCTGTACTATAGGTCCCATGAATGAAACAGGTTCTATGAATGAAGGACAGGTGGATAAATTGGAAGTCTGCCTTTTCCATTCATAGATCGTGTTTATTCATATAACCTATAGTACGGCTTCTATGAACTGATGAGGGAAGTGGAAAGGATGGACATAGATAGCACTCTTGATGTGTGCATAGGATAGGTCCTGCAGCTTGTATTAACCCTAGGAGAAGTGAAAGATTACCACTGTGGGCGTAGGGGGATCAGAGGACTGAAAAGTTCAACGCAGGCCTCAGGCAGGAGCACAATAGACACATTTCATTGACAGTAACGGCCATTGGGCTGATTTTTTTTAAACATTTTGGCTGTATAGTACAATGCCATTTCTCTTACATTTATGAATTTACTTGTGGACATCTGCTCCTATTAACTGTATAACTGCACTATACAACTTCCTGTGATCACCATCTGTTTTTACTGTGCATGTTGTAAGGCACTCCCCTTAACAATTATGCCAAGGTTTTGCTATATAGCAGGGGTCTCCAAACTTTCTAAACAAAGGACCAGTTTATTGTCCTTCAGACTTTTGTAGGGGCCAGATTGTGGCCAGCTGGAGTGGACTTTTTTTTGGCATAAGTGGGAGTAAACATTGCCATATTTGATATGGGGGGGGGGGGTATCGCCCTGTTGTTGGTATCATTGGGAGGAATAGTGCCCCATTGTTGGTGTTAGTGGGAGAAATGGTGCCCCATTGTTGATATCAGTTGGCAGAATAGTGTCTCCTATCACTAGGAGGAATACGCCCCAAGGGTCGGATATAGGCAAGCGAAGGTTTGGAGACCACTGCTATAGAGTGTGTCACTTCTTTATCACCTTATTCACTGTTCTCCCTCAGCTTTAGTGGGCGACTATTAAAGGCTAAACACACCTTAATTTGTCTTTTAATTCCAATAGTTTTTTATTTAAGAAAGGAAAAAACAAATATAAACAGACAATATAACTGCGCGCAGCGCATAATGCATCAAACACTGTGAAGCATAGATTGAAAATAACGAACCAATATTCATTTTACAGAAGTATGTAAAAGGCAGAAAAAGATATTGAACCATGTTCTTTGGTGAATAATGAAGTCTAGATGATCTCAAGAAATCTAGATGATACTATGATGATATTATGAGTGCCCAATTCACACCTCTCATTCCTATGAACCGTTGATACAGGGTAGGGTAAGTCCGGTGTGCCCCGTTAATTTGTCTTTTAACCCCCTTAAAACTGGCATGTTTTTTAATTTACAAAAAAAATTGTGGCAAAAAAATTTGTTTACCTTGGGGGTATCCAAAAAGTGTAATTTTGGAGGTGTTCATACGGTCTTGGGGTTTTTACTTGATAAGTTTCATCTTACAACATAGAAAGTAAAGGATTTTTTTTTATTTTCAATCGCTGTGTGTGTGTTTTTTTTGTTTTGTTTTTTTGCAACCTGCAAGGCAATATCATAATGTGCTAGTATCGCATACTAGCACATTTTGTGAAACTTACCTGAAAACTAAGCCAGCACCACGCTGTCACCGATGAGAGGGCTTCCATTTTCATCCGGTCTTCCTCCTGGATTTGTGGACCCCAGCTGTGTGAGTGGCCGGAGCTGCGATAACATCACTCCCGTGCATGCACGAGGGAGCCGCCGCTTATAGCACAAGACTCTGAAGGAATGCCCCGGGTGGCCGTTCCTTCTGAGCGCATGCTCTGGTGATGTCACCGGCTACATGTACAGTAAATATCTCCTAAACGGTGCACGTTTAGGAGATATTTACAGTACCTATAGGTAAGCCTTAGTTTACTCCCACTTTAAATCATAAAAAAAATGCAAAAGCCAATGGTTACTAAATACCACCAAAAGTAAGCGCTATCTGTCTAAAGAAATTATATAATATTTGAGTGCAGTTTTGCATGATCAAGCGATTACCAGTCAAATTATCACAGAACTGGAAATTAAAAAATGGCCTGGACAGGAAGGGGGTATAACAGGTCAGTCCCGAAATGAATAAGAGAAAATATACATTTTATGTTGATGTGTAAGTCAAACACCCAAAACCTATGCTATCCATTAAGCTAATTTTTTACATTCCCAGCTGCACTTACAGGGTCATCCAAGATCATCTAATCTACCTGTATGCCCTTTTCATTATGCCTGGGTTAGATTTTCAACATCTGGGATATTGGCAGGTGTGTTTAGCAAGGTCCCATATGATGTTAATGCTTATCCCTGTAGCAATCTACCGTTGAGCTTGGCTGATCAGTTATGCGTGTTTTGTTATTTTGAAGATGGGCAAGGTCACAGCTAAGGTTAGAACATATGCTTGTTTTGCAAGTAAAAAAGTACTGTGGCACTTAAAGCATACATATCTTATTCATACTGTAAATTATTTGGAGAATGTATTTGTTAGGCATCATCAAGCACATTATGCTCTACAGCTGTATTAATTAACCAATTAGAAAAATACCGCAGGTGCACCCGGGCTTCACAGTAAATGGAATTACCATGCAAATAGTTACAAAGGTTTTTTTCTGCTGTTTCCCTGGGCTGCAAACATTGTTAATTGGAAAATACCGTAAATTACTTTGTTTTGTAAAAACAAGTAGATGCATATTGTTAAACATGCTTGATAAATGTAATTAAAGTGGATAACTAAAATGCTTAAAAGCTGAAGTATAGTGTATTTTTAGAGAGCACTTACAGAATGTTATATGATTAGTCCAGTATTTACCTTAAATTTATTTTTGCTGTGATATTCATATTTTTACATGCAAGCTCTTCCAAACTGTCATCATTTATCAGCGTTTGAGATGAGATTAAATATTTTGAGGCAATGTTGCAGTGTAATTGAAATATAGCTTTCAAATTGCAAATGCTTTCTTTCCAAATTTTGTTATTGTAATAAATATAGAGATTTGTTAATTAAAGTGACGTTAAAGGTTGTAAAAAAAAAAAAGAAAGAAAGTGGCATTAAGCCTGGGTTCACACCAGTGCGGTGCGAATTGAATGACCTGCGTGACTGCGCACTGAAACGTCAGTTGTTCTGTGGTTTGTCAGCGTATTAGGTGCGAATCAGCTGCAAACATAAATTTGCAACTCATTATACTACTTCTGAGGGGGAAATTCATGCCCAATTTTTATAAAAAAACGGCATGGGTTCCCCCTCCAGGAGCATACCAGGCCCTTAGGTCTGGTATGGATTTTAAGGGTACCCCCTATGCCGAAAAAATGACGTGGGGGTTCCCCCAAAATCCATACCAGACCCTTATCCGAGCACGCAGCCTGGCAGGTCAGGAACGGGGGTGGGGACGAGCGGGTGCCCCCCTCCTGAACCGTACCAGGCCGCATGCCCTCAACATGAGGGGTGGGTGCTTTGGGGAAGGGGGCGCCCTGCGGTCCCCCCCACCTCAAAGCACCTTGTTCCCATGTTGATGAGGACAAGGGCCTCTTCCCGACAACCCTGGCCATTGGTTGTCGGGGTCTGCTTATCGGAATCCGGGAGCCCCCTTTAATAAGGGGGCCCCCAGATCCCGGCCCCCCATCCTATGTGAATGAGTATGGGGTATGATGTACCCCTACCCATTCACCTAAGGTGTAAAAGTGTAAATAAAAAAAACACACAATTTTTCAAAATATTTTATTGCACTGCTCTGGGGTCTTCTTCGAATTACCATGCACTGCTCCGGGGTCTTCTTCTTCTTCTTCCGTACCCTTAAAATCCATACCAGACCTAAGGGCCTGGTATGCTCCTGGAGGGGGAATCCATGCCATTTTTTTTTTCTTATTTGGCGTGGACTTTCCCCTCAGAAGTAGTATTATATATATGTATATATGTATATATATATATATATATATATATATATATATATATATATATATATATATATATATATATATATATATATATATATATATATATATATATATATATATATATATATATATATATATATAAGGCCTGAATTTGCATTGCCTCACATGCCTCATTAAAAACAATGTATTTTGAAATGTCCTGCGAATTCGCAGCGTGGTACGCCGCTGCGAATTTGCATAGGTGTGAACCCAGGCTAAGGCTACTTTCACACTGAGACGCTTTACAGGTGCTACCACGCTAAAAATAGTGCCTGAATAGCGCCTGTAAAGAGCCTCTCCTGTCTCTCCAGTGTGAAAGCCCGACTGGAGTGGTGCACTTGCAGGACCGTAAAAAAAGTCCTGCAAGCAGTTTTAGCCCTTTTTTGGACAATAGGGGGGGTTAAAACCGCCCCGCTAGGGGCCGAATAGCGCCACTAAAACAACGGTAAAGCAGTGCTAAAAATAGCTTTGCTTTACGCCCACCTGCCCCAGTGTGAAAGTAGCCTAAAGGTTTCATACTTACCTGCTCTGTGCATTGATTTTGCACAGAGCAGCCCCTATCCTCTTCGATTCGGGTCCCCTTCCGGCGCTCCTGGCCCCTCCCCCTTGACCAGTGCCCCCAATAGCGAATGGACGGGCGGCTCAGTGTGAAAGTAGCTTAAATGTCAACCTATGCTACCTCCATTTCCAGTAACTTCTAAGATAGGATATTTGCCACCAAAGGAGTGCATTGTTTTCAGATAGTCACTGACTCATGGGCAAACTTCCACTGTGAAAAAGGACCAATAAAACAGCTATTTTTTAGTACTACAAAACGGGAAGGATTTCCTATATTTCTAATGAGCATTTGCTTTAGGGTGTGTATGGCGGTAATTTTTTTTAAATCATTTTTGTTTATTTTATTTTACTTAGTTTTTTTAACAAATATTGCTTTATTTAACTTTATTGCATTCAAATGGAGGCTAACAAGTCCCTATGTGATATTTTGGGCAGGTGACAGGTACTCTTTATGTACACATCAGCCCACCAATATCTCTCCTGATCTCCGCTCCAGCTAATCAAGTACAGATCACAATTGATTGGCTGCTCACTGGCTAGGGGTTGCTGGGGAATGAAAACTCTGAGCCCAGAAGTGATGTAACACATTTTGCTTCCAGATTAATTAATCGCAGTACTTTACTGTAATCTCAAGCTTCATGGAGAAACAGGACAACACAGAAACCACCACTGGTGCAGCTGCCAGCACAAATTCAAAGCCTTCGTTTTTACCTGAAAGCCCATTGCGGGCTGCAGCAACAGCTGTCAGATTGCTTTAACCTCTTGAATACCAGGATGTTAATACATGTACTAAGGTAGACAAGCGGTTCATATTTTAAAAAATGTTGCTGTTTTTAGTCTTGACAGATAAATCACTGACAGTTATATTAGT
This sequence comes from Lithobates sylvaticus, assembly GCA_028564925.1. Lineage (NCBI taxonomy): Eukaryota > Metazoa > Chordata > Amphibia > Anura > Ranidae > Lithobates > Lithobates sylvaticus. The sequence continues at coordinate 180,397,785 of CM053026.1, forward strand.
ACCCAACTATAATACTAGAATAGTGCAGCCCTATTAAATATATATGACCCATGCAGAAATAAATAAATTAAATGTGTATAAGGATAAAACCACAATATCAAAATACTGATAAGATTGAAAAGTGAACACACTGTGCTGTTTCAACAATGTGTCAGTCTTTCAACTGTCATTAAAAATAAAAAAAATCTCCAATTTGTGTTGCCAGCTCTAATCAAATGTGTGTTTGTGCATGCCCCTTTAAAGGCCAGGATCAGCTCTGACTGAATGGACTCTCCTTTACTCTTCAGGGTCAGAAAATCAGTAAAGCAAAGAAAGCATTGGGGCTGATTTACTAAAATGAATGCGCTGCGCCGGTTCATACCATATTTGGTGCGCCAGATAAATTATTAAGGGAGCGTATGAACCGGCGCACACATAAGCGCAACACATAATATACCGGCGCACCGCGATAATAGTATGCCATTGATAATAGCGCACGACTTTAATTAAAAAAAAAAAAAACCCATGGGTTCCCCTCCAAGAGCATACCAGGCCCTTCAGGTCTGGTATGGATATTAAGGGGAACCCTGCGCCAAAAAAATGGCGTGGGGGTCCCCCTCAAAATCCATACCAGACCCTTATCCGAGCACGCAACCTGGCAGGCCGCAGGAAAAGAGGGGGGACGAGAGAGTGCCCCCCCTCCTGAACCGTACCAGGCCACATGCCCTCAACATTGGGAGGATGCTTTGGGGTCCCCCCCAAAGCACCTTGTCCCCATGTTGATGAGGACAAGGGCCTCATCCCCACAACCCTTGACCGGTGGTTGTGGGGGTCTGCAGGCGGGGGGCTTATCGGAATATGGAAGCCCCCTTTAACAAGGGGACCCCCAGATCCCGGCCTCCCCCCCTGTGTGAAATGGTAAGGGGGTACCCCTACCATTTCACCAAAAAAGGTGACAAAAGTGTTAAAAATGACAGGAGACGGTCTTTGACAATTCCTTTATTAAAGTCTTCTTTCTTCATTATGATTTTTCATGTTCCTGTCCCATAGACTTTAACGGTGTTCGCACAAATTGTTTGCCTGTTCGCATGTGCTGCTGCCAACCGAACCGGGGGGTTTTCGGCTCATCCCTAATTTCTCTAAAAACTCAGACTTTGCCATGTCACAAGGTTGGGATATAAGTATCCTGATGAAAGTCCTAGACAGCAATTTTGAAAAAAACGCATTATTTTTTACTTTTTTGCTATAGTAAATATCCCCAAAAAATATATACAATTTTTTTTTTTCCTCAGTTTTGGCTGATACATATTCTTCTACATATTTTTGGTAAAAAAAAGTGTATATTGGTTGGTTTGCGCAAAAGTTATAGCATTTACAAAATAGGGGATAGTTTTATGGCATTTTTATTAATATTTCTTTTTTTACTAGTAATGGCGGCGATCAGCGATTTTTATCAGGACTGCGACATTATGGCGGACACATTGGACAATTTTGACACATGTTTTGGACCTTTGGCATTAATACAGCGATCAGTGCAATTAAAATTGCATTGATTACTGTAAAAAAATGTCACTGGCAGTGAAGGGGTTAAAACTAGGGGGCAGAGAAGGGGTTAATGTGTATTCTAGTGTGTGTTCTAACTGAAGGGGGGATGGGACTCTGCAGGGAAACTAACAGATCGCTGTTCATACTCTGTATGAACAGACGATCTGTCAGTTCACTCAGAGAGTTTACACACACAGCTCCCGGTTCTCCGTGTGCCCCGAGCGACGTAACATAATGGCGATTTGCGCAGCCGAGCCATGTTGCTGCAGTACAACTGTGGCGGCTGGTCGGCAAGCGGTTAAAGGAATATTACATTTTTATTGTTTCACTTTAAACATTATTAAGATCACTGCTCCTGAAAAAAACATTTTTTTTGCATTGATACATGTCCCGTGGGGCAGTACCCGAGTCCCCATACACTTTTTATGGCAATAACTTGCATATAAGCCTTTAAAATTAGCACTTTTGATTTTTCATGTTCCTGTCCCATAGACTTTAACGGTGTTCGCACAAATTGTTTGCCTGTTTGCATGTGCTGCTGCGAACCGAACCGGGGGGTGTTCGGCTCATCCCTAATTTCTCTAAAAACCCAGACTTTGCCATGTCACAATCATGGTTGGGATATAAGTAGGGATATAAGTAGGTCTCCTGATGAAAGTCCTAGACAGCAGTAGAGACCAAATTTGTAATCAAAGCTGCACCACTGAGAAGTCAGTGTTGGGTGGAGTTATGTGGTAAATGACTTATTCAATTCATAATTTCCTCTTACTGAAATAGTGAGAAGTTTATTATATTGGAAATAAATGCGTAGAACAAATAAAGTAAAAGTAACTATAAAATTATGTTAAGGAAAGGTTTACAAATATTCACTGGCTGGCAATATAGAGACTTTTTGCTATTTTTAGAAAGGTCATCTTTTGAGATGTATTTTATATTTTTCTAGGATGTATTTTTTTTCAGGTGCAGAATCAGAAACAGCAGCATCAGATACAGATCTTACACAAATGAGAATTGTAGATATATTCCATACTTATACTTATACTTATACTCCATACTTATACATATACTTCCATAGTGCAACTGTACAAATTAAAGCAGTGTTTTAGCGGTTAAATTTTTTTTTTAAAAGTCAGCAGCTAAAAAAAAGTAGCCGCTGACTTTTAACAAGGAGACTTACCTTTCCAGGGCGCCCGCGATGTCGGCTGCCGAGGCCGACATGTCCCTCGGCTCTCGGGTCCCAGCGCCACCATCCTCACTAAGGGAAACAGGCAGTGGAGCCTTGCGGCTTCACTGGGCGTTTCCTACTGCGCATTCGCGAGTCGCGTGGCGCTTTGTGAATGGGACGCACTGTGTTAGGGAACACAAGGAGGCAGATTAAGAAGACTGCCTAGCAACAGGGATTTCTGGTAAGGTAATTTTTTATTTATTTTTTCAAATGTTTTTTTTTTTTTTTTTAAGAATATTAATGCTCTTTTTTTTTTAGGGTGGCCCTCCTCTTTAAGTTAAGGTAATAAATAATAAGAAGTCCTTCATTTCTCCTAGGAATAAAATGGAAATGCAGAACGGGTCCTGCCTCTGTGTGAAAATAGACCTGATGCCAAGAAATGAGCAACAGCGAAACAGTGAGGCCTTCTATGGTGATCGTGTCCACAGCTGATTAATGACTGTGACACCTTGGCTCTAGGAGAAGTGAAATTTGCCTTGCCTTCTGTTTGTATAAAGAACTTTTTTGGCCCATATGTGATTTCATGAAACAAATATCCATTGGGATGAAATGTCAACAGAGATAGAAATAAAAAGAGGCTTACTTGCTGGTTTACTAATCTGTGTCACTGATATTGCTCTAAATATACAGTATATATTTTAACCATAATTAATACACAAATGTGAAAAAATATTTCTAAAATGTCACTGTAAAATTATTACATGAACACAGTGAGGAAAATATGTTCCTGATCATGCTTGCACTTAAGTATTAGGTTCTAAGGAGTTACCGTATTTATGTTTCGCATTTGAGATTCCAGAGAAGCTTCTGCTCTTCGAAAGACAAAAACAGGAGTGATCACAGAATCGTTCCATTCATTTTATGTTATAACAGCCAACACAGTGGGTTGAGAAGCAATAACCCTTCATTGGGTAACATTTTACTTAAAAAAGTCACATTGTTTTAAAATGTTTGCTAGACGGTTTGTTTTAATATAAAATAGTAAAGATTATTCCAACATTATCAGTTCTGACATTTTCACAGCTTCTCATCATTGCCACTGCATTAAATAGTAGTTCTTACTGCCGCGCTTGTTGATTTGTGCAGACAAATTAACAGCAACTGTTAAAGAAACTGAACTGTGCCCAAATAAGGCAGACAGTGGGCAACCCGTGTCAGATTCCTGTATAAGCTATGACTATACCTAGTAACTATGCTGATTCATTTGGATTGCCCGTGTATACTTCTTCCTGACATTAAAGTGGAGGGCCACCCTGAAAAAAAAAACTTGAGAAAAATGTTAATAAAAATGTAAAATGAAAAAAAAAAAAAAAAAATTTTTTTTTTACTTACCAGAAATGGCTGTTGCTAGGCAGTATATGATTTTGCGCTAAAAGTGACACTCATATAAATAGTTATATATATAAAAATATATAGAGAATGAATAATAGTAGTGATAATAAATTAATATATATACGTTAGTGCTCAATCGCTAATAAACAAAGAATAATACATATTAAATCAATAGTGATAAAATAAGTGGAAAAATAAAAGTGAAACCAATACGTGTATATCACAAAGTGTAAAAAGATAAATCAAATAAATAAATAAAATTGCTAGGCAGATCGTCCTAATCTGCCTCTTCCTGTTCCGCGGAGCTGTTCTGTCTTCTGCTCCTAGCGCCGTCTTGTAGTGAATGGGGCGCGGTGTGTTATGGGAACTGTGTGTCCCACAACACATCGCGTTCCCCATTCACAAAGCGTCGCGCGACGACTCGCGCATGCGCAGTAGGAAACGGGCAGCGATCGCTGCCCGTTTCCCTTACTAAGGATGGCGGCGCTGGGACCGGAGCAACGAGGGACATCTCGGCCTCCACGACCGACATCGCGGGCGCCCTGGGAGGGTAAGTGTACTTATTAAAAGTCAGCAGCTACTTTTTTTTTAGCTGCTGACTTTTAAAAAATGTATTTTTTTGCTGAAACACCGCTTTAACCACCTGAGATCCGCGCTATAGCCGAATGACAGCTACAGCGCGGATCTGATATGCCGGGACGACATCTATTGATGACGTCCCGGCAACGAGCTGCCTGCGCGCCCCCTGAAGGGCGCGCGCGGCGCGCTCTGTGATCCGCGAGTCTGTGAGACTCGCTGGATCACAGATCCGAGTAAGGGGTCGATCCCGACCCCTTACCACGTGATCAGCTGTCAGCCAATGACAGCTGATCATGTGATAATAACCGAGCCGGTAATCGGCTTTTTTTCCTGCTCGCGCTGACAGCGCGAGGAGAACAAAAAAAAGCCGATCACCGGCGGCAGTGAGAGGGACATCAGTTCCTCTCATTGCAATATGCCCAGGGTCCATGGTGCCCACCTTTGGCTAATAAAAGTGCCCACTAGCTCCACCTGTCAGTGCCCACAGTGCCATCTGTCAGTGCCCACAGTGCCATCTGTCAGTGCCCACAGTGCCAGTGCTGCACATCAGTGTCACCTACCAGTGCTCATCAGTGTCCCCTACCAGTGCTCATCAGTGTCCCCTATCAGTGCCCATCAGTTCCACCTATCAGTGCCCATCAGTGCCATCTATCAGTGCCACCTATCAGTGCCATCTATCAGTGCCCATTAGTGCCATCTATCCGTGCCATCCATCAGTGCCCATCCGTGCCACCCATCCGTGCCACCCATCCGTGCCACCCATCCGTGCCCATCAGTGCCATCTTTGCTGTGCCCATCAGTACCGACTTATCTGTCCCCACCAGTGCAGCTTATCAATGCCCACCAGTGCAGCCTCATCAGTGCCCACAGTGCCATCTATCAGTGCAGCTTATCAGTGCCCACCAGTGCAACTTGTCAGTGCCCACCAGTGCAGCCTATCAGTGCCCACCAGTGCCGCCTCATCAGCGCATATCAATGAAGCAGAAAAATTACCTGTTTGCAAAATTTTATAACAAACTATTAAACATGATTTTATTTTTTATTTTTAATTTTCCATCTTTTTTTATTTGTTTAGCAAAAAATAAAAACCCCAGCTGTAAATTAAATACCACCAAAAGAAAGCTCTATTTGTGGGAAAAAAATTGTAAAAATGTCATTTGGGTACAGTGTTGTATGACCGTGCAATTGTCATTCCAAGTACATCAGCGCCGAAAGCTGAAAATTGGTCTGGTCACGAGGGGGGTTTAAGTGCAAAGTAATCAGGTGGTTAAAGTGATTGTAAATGATCACCTTGTAAAACAACCCATATAGTATAAATAAATTGAAATGAAAGGCAAAACATTTGTACATATAGATATAAAAAAAATGTATAAATAAATATTTTCCCATTTTTATAAGTGATCACATTCCCTCTGTTCTCAGCTGCATAAGAGCTGAGGAGAAGATAAGCAACAGCACGCTGAACTTTCCAGTGAATGGCTGTGCAGGGGGGGGGGGGGGGGCGTTTCAGGACAAGTCTGATCATTGGAGGAGAGTAGGCTAAGTTCTCAGCATAGCTAGAGAACTGACCACGGTGTGTTCTCCTGCTTAGTGTGGTCCGTTTCTAATAGCAGAGCAGATGGACTGGTAGAAGCACCAGGGATTTTACACAAAGGAAGCAATACAAAGAGAACATTTGCAATTTTAATGTGATACCTGTGTAAGCATGGTTATAAATAACTTCAAAAGTGTGTAATAAACAGAACAATTATTTGGAAAGATGCTTTTTGTATCTTAATAAATACTACACAATGATATTTTTAAATGGTGTCTTCTGCTTGTTTGTTGTATGAGTGAAGTGCCATCAAACTAGAGGAAGACATCAGAGATCATCCCAAAGTTATAGGAGCCTTTGTGGGCCAAAATGCGCTGCTTGACCTACCTGTAAAAAGGGGTCAAACACTTCTGGTGAGTAGGGATGAGCTGAACTCACCCTGGTTCAGTTCGGACCAGAACTTGCGAACAGGTAAAAAATGAGTGCGAACATGCAAACACTGTTAAAGTCTATGGGACATGAACATGAAAAATCTAAAGTGCTCAGTTTTAAGGGTTATATGCAAGTTATTGCCATAAAAAAAGTGTTTCGGGACCCATGTACTGCCCCAGGGGACATGTATCAATGCAAAAAAAAGTTTAAAAAATGGCAGTTTTTTAAGGAGCAGTGATTTTAATAATGCTTAAAGTGAAACTATAAAAATGAAATATTCCTTTAAATATCGTGCCTGGGGCGTGTCCTTAGTCTTCCCTTAAAGTAGCGCATCTTTCCTGTGTTTCTAACAGTACCACAGCAAAATTACATTTGTAAAGGTAAAAATCTAATTTAAAACTGCTTACGTGGCTGTAATGTATTGTCGGATCCCGGCAATATAGATAAAAATCATTTAAAAAAATGGTGTCAGGGTCCCCCCAAAATCCATACCAGGCCCTTCAGGTCTGGTATGGATATTAAGGGGAACCCTGAGCCAAAATAAAAAAAAAAGCCTTTTTGCGCTGACAGCTCTTATATAGCTGAGGGCGGGGCCACCTGGTGACGTAAGCCTTCTGATGTCATGTGACAGCCCCGCCCTCAGCTATATAACAGCTGTCAATGCAAAAATCCTGCGGTCGTGGTGACGCCTCCCATGGAGGCAGAGTTTTTCAGGTTTTTTTTGGTCCTTAGAAGCTGTGATCGAAGATGGATGGGCATTTTTTTATTTTTTAATAAAGGATTTGTCCCAAACTGTTTCCTGTTATTTTTACTTTTTTGACACCTTTTTTGGTGAATGTGTAGGGGTACAATGTACCGATACCCATTTACATATGGGGGAGCCGGGATCTGGGGGCCCCCTTGTTAAAGGGGGCTTCCAGATTCAAATAAGCCCTCCGCCCACAGACCCTCACAACCACCGGGTAAGTTGAGGGCATGTGGCCTGGTACGGTTTAGGAGGGGGGGGGTGCTCTCTCATTCCCCCCCACTTTTTCCTGCGACCTGCAAGGTTGCGTGCTTGGATAAGGGCCTGGTATGGATTTTGGGGGGACCCCCACGCCATTTTTTTTTATTTTGGCGCGGGGTTCCCCTTAATATCCATACCAGACCTGAAGGGCCTGGTATGGATTTTAGGTGGGACCCCCATGCCATTTTTTTTAATTGGCGCAGGGTTCACCTTAATATCCATACCAGACCGAAAGTGCCTGGTAATGGACTGGGGGGAACTCACGCCGTTTTTTCAATGATTTTTATCTTTATTGCCGGGGTCCGGCAATACATTACATCCGCAAGTATGTGCCCTCCTGCCCCCCCTGTACTATGTCCTCTCAGCCCCCCTACTGTGCCTTCCAGACCCCCCTGGTGTGTGCCCTCCCACCCCCCATACTGTGCCCTCCTGACCATCCCAGGTGTGTGCCCTCCCAAGCCCCATACTGTGCCATGCTGACCCCCCATACTGTGGCCACTTGACACCCTGTCCTCTGCCCTTGTGATGCCTACTCATTAGCCCTACTGATCCCTGTACACAGGCTTGCTGTACACTGCCCTACAACCTACTGACCTCTGTACACTGCCCTGCATACTACTAACCTCAGTACACTGCCCTACATCCTACTGACCTCTGTACACTGCTCTACATACTACTGACCTCTGTACACTGCCCTACCTACTACTGACCTCTGTAAACTGCCCTACCTACTACTGACCTCTGTACATTGCAATGCATCCTACTATCCTCTGTATATTGCCCTACATCCTACTGACCTCTGTACATTGCCCTACATCCTAAGACTAGGTTGACACATGAGCGGGTTTGAATGGGCTGTTAAGCCTGCACCTTTTTCAAAACGCTGGCGTAGGGAAATCGCTTTTGCAAAATGTGATTTCCCTCCAATCTCTGCAATTTCTGCACCATCAGTGCGATTTTGACCTCCGATTTCATTGCGGCTTGCATTGCGGCACAAAAAAAGTAGTGCAGGAACATTTTTAAAGTCGCTGCGACTTGAGTCACAGCGACTTGAAGGGTTCCATTGCCGGCAATGGGGTGCGACTTGTCATGGGATTTTTAACTGTCTTGACAAATGTCACTGGTGTGAACCTTGTCTTACGTTAGGTTACATTTATATTTTTCAAGTGACATTTGTGTTATTATATTTTGCTACTTTTTCTTCAGGGTGGGGTCTGTAGCGTTGGCATCATCACACGGCCAGCAGGCACCGGCCAGTGTTATTTTTTTATTTATCTGAATGTATGTTTGCTTCTGGATTTGAGCCTACTACACTATGGGGCATTTTCCTCTCTTGCCTTTTTTCCTAAGTACTGGATGGTAATGAAAGGAAGACTGCATAGATCAAGAGTGTCCCCATTCAGATGAAACCAGGAGCCCAAATAATCAGTGGAGCTATTTAAAATCGGTTGTGGCAGTTATTCCTTCCAGCGTTTTTGACCTTAGCTTTGGCGGGTCTGATTATCTGGAAAGCGCACCTGAATGGTGGAGGTATTCAGAGCACTTTATGGTGATATAGCGTACTTAAGGACCAGCCTCGTTCTGGATTTTAGGTGTTTACATGTTTAAAACAGTTTTTTTTGCTAGAAAATTACTTAGAACCCCCAAACATTATATATTGTTTTTTTTTTAACACCCTAGAGAATAAAATGGCAGTCATTGCAATACTTTGTTTCACACCGTATTTGCGCAGCAGTCTTACAAGCGCACTTTTTTGGAAAAAAAATCACTTTTTTTGGAAAAAATAAGACAACAGTAAAATTAGCCCAATTTTTTTTTGTATTGTGAAAGATAATGTTACGCCGAGTAAATTAATACCCAACATGTCCTGCTTCAAAATTGCGCCCGCTCGTGGAATGGCGTCAAACTTTTACCCTCAAAAATCTCCATAAGTGACATTTAAAAAATTCTACAGGTTGCATTTTTTGAGTTACAGAGGAGGTCTATTGCTAGAATTATTATTCTCGCTCTACCGATCGCGGTGACACCTTACATGTGTGGTTTGACTACCATTTTCATATGCGGGCCCTACTCACCTATGCGTTCGCTTCTGCACGCGAGTTCGTCGGGTCGGGGTGTTTTAAAAAAAAATTGTTTTTGTTTTTCTTATTTATTTTACTTGAATTTATTATTTTTTACACTGTTTTAAAAAAAAAAAATGGATCACTTTTATTCCTATTACAAGGAATGTAAACATCCCTTGTAATAGAAAAAAAGCATGACAGGTCCTCTTAAATATGAGATCTGGGGTCAAAAAGTCCTCAGATCTCATATTTGGACTTAAATGCAAAAAAAAAAAAAAAAATGTCATTTAAAAAAATGACATTTGAAAATTGTGCCTTTAAGACGTATGGGCGGAAGTGACGTTTTGACGTTGCTTCCGCCCTCCTATGGTATAGAGACGAGTGGGGGCCATCTTAGCCTCACTCGTCTCCATACCCACCCGATCGCAGGACCCGATCGCCTCCGCCGCTGCCGACGGCTCCGGTAAGCGACGGAAGGCGCGGGAGAGCGGCGGGAGGGGTGGGGACACCTCTCCCGCCGCCGAACCCGCCGCAGAGACCACCATTATAGTAAACAGAACCGCCTCATGTAAAGAAGGATATCTCGATTGTGGCAGCAGCTGCTGCCGTTACCGAGATATCCCTCTTCAAAGTGCCGACGTAAATGTACATGAGGCGGTCGTGAAGTGGTTAAAAGCACCGTTGGATGCTTCATTTAGCAGTGGATATTTTACTGACACTAATTTAAATGGATTAACTTTTTTTACTGGTTATATTGATGGACTCATCATTGAAATGCTTTTCTGTTTAAAAGAGATATTTTAGCACAACACTTTTCTATTAAAATCTTTAACCACTTCAGCCCCGGAAGATGTTACCCCCTTAATGACCAGAGCATTTTTTGCGATTCAGGAACAGCGTTGTTTTAACTGACAATTGCACGGTAGTGCAACATTGTGCCCAAACTAAATTTATGTCCTTTTTTCCCACAAATAGAGCTTTCTTTTGGTGGTATTTGATCATCTATGCGGTTTTTATTTTTTTGCGGTATGAACAAAAAAAGACTGTCAATTTTGAAAAAAATACAATATTTTTTACTTTTTTTTTGCTATAATAAATATCCCCCAAAAATATATAAAAAAAAAAAATAATTTCTTTCTCAGTTTAGGCCAATATGTATTCTTCTACATATATTTGATTAAAAAAAAAATCGCAATAATATAATATACAGCGATCAAAGCTAAAAATAGCCACTGATTACTGTGTAAATGTCACTGGCAGGGAAGAGGTTAAACACTAGGGGCCGATCAAAGGGCTAAATGTGTTCCCTCAGCGTGTTCTAACTCTAGGGGGGATGGGCTATGTAGGACATGACAGAGATCACTGCTCCCGATGACAGGGAGCAGTAGATCCCTGTCATGTCACTAGGCATGACACTAAATGTTTAGTTTACGTCGCGATCATGGACCACTAGCAGACATCGAGTCTGCGAGACCCGTGGGCACACTCCCGTGACGCGCGTGTGCCAGCTAGCCCGGGATTACAAAGGGACGTAGGGGTATACCCTTTTGCACACCCGTGCCATTTTGCCGACGTACATCTGTATGCGGCGGTCGGGAAGCGGTTAATGTACACCGTAGTATTGGGTATATTTGTGAGTGCTGCTGTATTTAATTAATGACAGATTAGCACTGAGTGCAGTTTACTTTACACTTTTTTTTTGTAACATATAACGACCAATCAGTTAGCAGTAATGATGTGCAGTAATCTCTAGCATTCAATCGGTGAGCGGTAAGAATGTGCAGTAACCTCTAGCAACCAATCAGTGAGCAGTAAGGATGTACAGTAATCTCTAGCAACCAATCAGTGAGTGTGGACCAGTTCTTTATGTTACATTATTAAAAAAAAATTAGATAAGTCTATGTGCATGTTTATTTGTTATTTTTGGAATGCTGGGGTGGAGAGCAAAATTGCATCGGGTGGGCCCCAAGAAATGTTTTGCCCAGGGTCCAATCAATAATAAAGACGGCCCTGATTTCAGAGTATATTATTCTACCAGCATGCTTCTGGATAGTAAGAAAAAGTAAAGCACCTGAGATCAACCCATGAGAACATACAATTGACATGCAAACAGAGTTGTGGTAGGGACAGATTTTTGGTGCTTATTTGTCAGTACTATTATTTTGAAGAGCTGGCGTTCCCAGCTCTTTAAAATAATGGTACTGACAAGTAAGCACCAAAAATCTATGTTCCCCCTCTGCACTCCAGCCTTTTGAATTTTAAAAGTCTTCTGCTATATCATCAGGTCATTTTACATCATTTTGTTATCCACCTCAATGCCATTTCTTCAAACACATTACACTTAGAACTATTTGTGTTTAGGGGAGTTTGTATTTTCATTCTGCTGAGTGATAAGAAAAATGTGCTTTGCGTAGCTGTCTTGTAGATTTTAGCAAGCAGTATTCTATTGCCGAAAAATAAATGAAAAAACGATAGAACAAAATATGATACAGCTCACTTTTTATTGAGGAACAAAAGCATCAACAGGCAAATCAATAAAACATAGAATCAAAGAAAAAGAGAATTTCTTTCTAGTTTGTGGATCTATCAGGATAACATATTGTCCAGCTTCAAACTGGAGCTGTTGTCACTTGTTCTTCTGAAATACAATTGAAATAAAAGATGTACAGCATATAGGGAAGAATAATGGTTGCACAAAGCCTGAAGTGCACAAACAAGAACACAAGAATAACAAAACAATCACTCCAAAGAGGCAGTGTGAAACAATTTGGTCATTAGAGAGTAAATGTATTGCTATAATAAGCAGCAGAAGATGAATGATTCTATTTATCTAGGTCCTTATATGCTATTGAAAGAATACAGTTTCTTTTAAAAGGGAACTATTGTGTGTATTTTTAAGTTTTCAGATTGTAACATTTTGTTTGTTTAAAAATACATCTTTTATTTTTTTTATTTTGCAACATGTTGATATGTTATGATGATAGTTTATATATGTTTTTTCCATTAAAGGCAGTAGCTCACAACTATAACGGAACCAATGTTTTAACAGCTCAGAATCATGACTTAGAAATTATACAGGGCTGAGAACAAGTCCCCCCCCCCCCTCCCCATTTCCTTTGTTTATTTGAGTTAAGGGAGTAACAGGGAAGTGATTGGAAGGTATTGGCAGCTGCAGTTTTTTTTTAACAAGCCCCCCCCCCCCCCAAAGCACCTTGCCCCATGTTGATGGGGACAGGGGCCTCTTCCCCCACAACCCTGGGCTGTGGTTGTGGGGGGTCTGTTGCAGGGCGCTTATCGGAATCTGTAAGCCTCCTTTAACAAGGGGCCCCCCAAATCCCCCCCCCCCATGTGAATGAGAATGTGGTACATAGTACCCCTACACATTCACCAAAAATGTGTAAACAGTGAATAAAGACAGTATGCAAGTTTTTGACAATTTCTTTATTAAAAAATAAAAAAAACAATGTCCCCCCATTTAAATCCATCTCACGCTGCCCCCCCCCCCACCACAAAGCACCTTGTTCATGGGGACAAGGGCCTCTTTCCAACAACCCTGGGTGGTGGTTGAGGGGGTCTGTGGGCAGGGGGCTTATTGGAATGTGGAATCCCCCTTTAACAAGCCCCCAGATCGCCCCCCATGTGAATGAGTATGGGGTACATTGCACCCCTACTCATTCACCAAAAAAAGTTTAAAAAAGAACACAGTAGATGGATTTTGACAAGTCCTGTTCAGTTCGCACCAGAACTTCCAAACACCGCGAAAGTTCGGACCCGAGTAACGATCCCCATTAAAGTCAATGGGACCCTAACTTAAAAAATCAAAAGTGCCTAATTTGAAGGCTTATATGCAAGTAATTGGGCATACATTGGTTATAGGGGTCCAGGTCCTGCCCTGGGGGACATGTATCAAAAAAAAAAAAAAAAGTTTGTAAAAAAATTCATTTTTAAATGAGCAGTAGTTTTTGATTTTTAAAGTGAAAGCATAAAAATAAAAAATACCTTCCAATATAGTGCCTGGGGGGGGGGGTTCCCTTAGTCTAACTGTAAAGTGGCAGATCTGTACCATGTCTATAATCTGCTGCAGCAATAATTGCATTTATAAAGCCAAAAAAAAAATGAAATTTTCCCTGCAAGCTGCCTTTATTTTGCTCAGCAACAGCTGGGGGGCCAGTGTGAATAATGAGACCACACTGGGAACAAGATTAGAGATTTTTTGGCTACATTGTGGTGTCACTTTGACTTTGGATAGAAGTAACAGGTGCGTAAAAATTGGTCTTTGGGTGTCGGTGACGCCTTCCCACCGTAACCCTACAGAGGTAATCTTGATGAAAGCAAGAAATGGCCTTGTTGTAAAAAATTGCACTGATATGCACCTGTCAAACAGGTGCAGAAAAAAATGGTCTTTGTGTTAATTGTGCCCATGAAATCTATACCAAAAACCTTCTTCCAGATGAAATGATTGAACACCCTCAATGCTAGGTAGCCTCCAAGTCCTGCAGAGATTCCACATCCCGAAAAGACTTAATCAGTGACATCGGCATCAAGGCCTTAATAGCTGGTAATCCAGGACTGATTCATATTTATAAAAGTCAAACGGTTCATGGAGTCTGTGGACAGACACGTTCTATGATCAGTAACAAAACCTCCTGCAGCACTGAATGCCATTCTGAAAGCACGCTGGATGCAGGGCAGTCCAACAAGTCACTAGCATACTGGGCAAGTTCTGGCCAGTGGTCTATTCTCATGACCCAGTAAGTCAGTGGATCGTCAGCTGGAAAGCTCTCCATCTCTGTTTTGGCCCCAAGGTAATCGTCCACCATGTGATGCAGACGCTACCGATGGGATGTGGAAGCTGACAGCCCTGGGCAGCGAGGACTAAAAAAATTCAGAAATGCCTTACTTAGGCAGAAGATTTCTCCAATGCTCCTCTCTTGATCAACAGAAGACTCATAATTATGTTTTCCACCACACTGAAACCTACTGGAGTCAGGAAAAACCTCTTTAATGTGTCCTCAAGAGATTCTATCTTCTGCACTCTCTGTGGGGACGGGATGAGTTCTGAGACTTTCTCCCCCTGGTCAAGGAGGGTTTCCAACCAGTAATCATCCTTCTACTTTATGCCACATATTATTGGGTTCTTTCGCAGGCTTTGAAGCATGAGGTTGCCCATGCGCCTCAAAATTTGCAGAGTCTTGAGAAGCAGACTCCTCAGGGTCACTCAGGATGACAGCATCTAGAACTTCCTCCTCAAAGCCACGTACTACTCCCAAGGCTCCTGGGGTTGGAAAGCCATTGCTTATAGATTGACGCATGTCTTCTTCTTCTTCGAAGTGCCAGAATCCTCATCCTCCTCCCCTCTCTCTTCCTGTGTGTTCTGTGACATAAGAATGATGACATCTGGATAAAGTGGGCCTTGAGAGGAAAGGAAGTACTCCTCTTCCTCCTGCTGCTCTGCTTCCAGTGTACTGTCCATAATGCCACACAGAGTCTGCTCCATCAGGAACACAACAGGGATTGTGTCACTGATCCATGGACTGTCACTGCTCACCATCCTTGTGGCCTCCTCAAATGGTGGCAATACAGTGCATGCATCCTTAATGATCAGCCATTGGCGTGGGGAAAAAAAGCAGAGGCAGCCTGAGCCCATCGTCGTGCTGTACTGCCACAGGTACTCGTTGACGGCCCTCTGCTGCATGTATAGCCGCTGCAGCATTGCCAAAGTCGAGTTCCACCTGGTGGGCATGTCACAAATCAGGCGGTTTACGAGCAGGTGGAATTCCCACTGAATTTCAGCCAACCGAGCACTGGCTGTGTATGACCACCTGAAATGGCTACACACTCTTCTGGCCTGTTTTAGTACATCTTGCAACCCTGAGTGCGCACTTAGGAAACGATGCACCACCAAATTGAGGACATGTGCCAGGCATGGCACATGTGTCAACTTTCCCTGTCTAAGGGCTGACAAGAGGTTTGAGCATTATCGGACACCACCATTCTTGGCTCCATCTGGCGTGGTGTGAACCACCTCTGGGCCTGTCCCTGCAGAGCTGCAAGAATCTCTGCTCCGGTGTGGTTCCTGTCCCTTAAACACACCAGCTGAAGCTCTGCATGGCACCTTTTAGCCTGACTCATGGACTAGCCCTTTGAATGCTTAGGGAGTACCTGATGTTCATAGAACAATTCTGCAGAGGAGGGCATGAAGGTGGCGGAAGAGGGGGTAGAGCTCACAGGTATGGCATCATCACCACCAGCTGTATGGAGATGTGGGGGCACAGCAAACTGCAGCACCGAGCCTTGTCATGCATCCTTTCGAGTTGCAAGCAGCGTTACCCAGTGTGCTGTGAACTGAATACATCGTCCCTGCCCATGCTTGCTGGACCATGTGGGACCAGCTTGGGGAACATGAATGAATGAATTTGTCTACCAGTGTTCCTCCCTCGCTCTAGGCTCATGTTCCTGTCATCCTCAACCTCAGAACCAACATCTGAATCCAGTAATGGCTGGGCATCATCAAGGTGCAAGTGGCTGATGCTATGGTCAAATAACTAAGCTGACTCCTCGATGGCTGATGTTGGGGCTATGGCAGTAATAGATGTGGACAAGGAGGCAGGTTTAACCACTTTGGCAACTGCAGGGGACTGTACACTTGTCTCTGCTTGCGTGACAGAGGATGAGGATGAGGAGAATGAGGAAGGTTTAGTAAGCTAGTCCACCACCTCCTCTGCATTCTGTGGCTGGATAGCACGGGCAAACTCACTAAACAGAGGAAATGATGCCCTGCCTGAGGACTGACCACCACATCCACCTTTGCCTGTGGACACATTTGTTGCTGGCCCCCTTAAAGTGCCAAGGGAATGTCTGCCTATCCTTGTTGTCCTCCCAGACATTATTGGGATGGAGGGGGTGTTGCTTATAATCAAATCTAAAGAATACGTTTAAATCTGTACGTAGATGCACTTTATTCAATGTAAAGAGTTGTTTGGTGCACTTTAATTTGAGTACTCAAGCTACACAGACACACTCCACGGATACACTATAATATAATGCAATATAATGTGCCAAATGTACAGTGACGCACAGAACTATATGTTGTTAAACTGGCAGTAATGCATGCAAAATAATATGGCGTGAAACTGGCAGTAACGCACACAAAACGATATGGCGTTAAACTGGCAGTAACACACGCAAAACTGTATGGCGTTAAACTGGCAGTAACGCACAAAACTATATGGCGTTAAACTGGCAGTAACGCACACAGAACTATATGGCGTTAAACTGGCAGTAACGCACAAAACTATATGCCGTTAAACTGGCAGGAACGCATGCAAAACGATATGGCGTTAAACTGGCAGTAATGCACAAAAAAACGATATGGCGTTAAACTGGTAGTAACGCACACAGAAGTAAATAGACGTGTTCAACTACACTGACGCTATCTGAACTGTCCCTACTCTAGCTATACACTAATGTCAAGATTACTGACCCAGTCTCACTACACTACACTGAAACTATGTGAGCTGCCCCTACTCCACACTAATGTATGTATGAATGACACAGTCTCACTACACTACAGTGAAACTATCTGAGCTGTCCCTAATCTATCACACTGAAATTTCGGCGAATTGAAAGAATACTTTTATACTGTGGGGCGGGAATGAGCCATGATTGGATAAAGTCACGATGACAGTGTCCAATCATGACTCTGACAGTGCTCTGTGCCCAGATTGGCTGAAGCTTTCACTGCTTCAGCCAATCAGGGCTTGCAATGCACTGCTCAGCACAGCACTCAGCAATGCATTGTGGTCGATTCAGGGGGCCAAACTAACGGTAGAACTACCCGTTTGTTCGGCTGTTTGTCGAAGGTCCGAATAGCTAAAGTTTTGGCCTGAACTTATTGTGCAGTGTATATACAGAGTAGGGTTAAGTTATATTTAACCATGCTCTGTTTGGCCACTCCCACTGTTCATCCGTATCTGACCATGTCCCTAATTTGCTTCCTTTGCTGTTCCCAGGGGGGGGGGGGGGCACAGTTGTTTCACAATTCTAGTAATGTCCCCTGCTGACACCAGTGCTGGGATTTGTTATCACAATCACTGACACCAAAGATGGGGCTTATTTTACTCCCACTTTCTCTTAAGTGTACTCCAGGCCCTATTTTGTCTAAAACATAGCAAAACAAAGGGGTCCCATTACACAGCATACGCTGCTAAGCAACACCCACATAATTTGGCCATTTCTTATTTGGCCACACTCTTATGTGGGAAGTGGCACTCTATATGTGCTGCATTTTCCTTTTCAGTCCCTTCAAAGTGTCTCTCTTATGTTTACAACTGTGGGCTTGCAAAATACAGAGCTTATGAGGAAGTAGTAAAATTACGTAGCTAAAGAAATACAACATGACAATGCCCACAGCGTCATTGCAGTGCCTTCCAAACTATATCCAAAACTTTGAATGCTTTCTCTAGTCTCAACAAGTGTGATATACAGATATTGATCAGATTTGCTGCAACTGAGGGAGGTAAGGGGATTTATAAAAAAAAAATCATATCATAAGAGAAAAGTTGTTTTATTAATACACACGCTTGGTTAACTTGAAATGAAAACTGATTGAATTGCTAATCATTTTTTTTTAATACTTGATATAGCAAATGTATGAGCGCATAAGGCTTATATACACAGACCTCGTGCTCAGAAGCAAGGTATATACAACCATGAGAAATTATTTTCATAGGTGCTTTTTTTGCTCAGGAAAAATGCATTGCTTTTGGAATTACTGTACACTTGCCATGCATTCACTTCACGTCCCAGTTGACCAATATATGGAAATAAAAGCAGCTGAAACACAGAGGAATAGGATATGCTGCATTTACAAAACATACCACAATTCGATGTGTTGCAAAGGCAATAATAAATGAAAAAGAGAGTACTAGAGGTGAGTAAATGTTGCTGGAGGAATATTTGATTTGCCTGGTGTAACTGCAAACTGTAAATTCCAGATTCCATCAACAAAAACAAAAGAGCATGAATGATGCAGTATGATTTTATATACATACAATATAATAGTCACCATATAGCAACATGTTACTTTGTAGCCAAATTCAAAGCACTTTCACCTGGAGTATAGCTTTAAATCCCCCAGGCATGTTATTTTAATGAATCTTGCATTTTTAAAGCGTTATTAAAATCTGTGCTTCCTACCAAACTGAATTTGTTGCTTTGGTACATGTTTCCCAAGGCAGTGTCCAGCCCCACGTGCTATTTATTGACAATCTGCCTGTTAGCCTAGAAAATGGCTTTTATCGTTTGTTAAAATTCGGCTGACATTTATTTTCAATATGGTATGGATTCAGCACCAAAACTTGAGTCATGATCTCCTCGAACTGAACCCAAGTAGGTTTAGTTCATCCCTTCTCGTGAAGGGTACTGCTTACAGTTGAAAAATGGTTCCACGAGTCCAGTTAGGTTTGAAAATGAATCTGTGACCTTAAATATATGTATTTCTTTTCAGCAGAAAGATAAGCATTTGATGATGCTTGATGTTTTGCAGGTTCCTCAAGTTCCCTGAGACATGAAGTCTAAGATTGGCCCACTGGAGCACCAGAAGTTCCTCTGTTGCACCATGAATAGAGCAAAGGGAATATGGCAAACGCTATATAAAAACGTGCGCCAAAAAATAAAATAAAAAAGAACCTGGTGGGTACTAGTGTTACATTCAGACAAAAAATGAGTCATATACTCAGTGGTGTATTTAGGTTTTATGCTGCCATAGGCCTGACTAAACTTGCACCCCTTATTTAAATATGACCCACCCTTCCTGTCAATGTCACGCCCCTTCCTGCTTAAGACCCACCCTATCACCTGTAAACCACACCTCTTCCTATTTAGGCTCCACCTTTTCCTCTTAGAGCCCCACCGCTTCCTCTCTGTACATTAAAAGAGGGTACCAAGTGCAGCTTCATCAGTGCCCATCAAGGCAGCCTCATCAGTGCCCATCAAAGCAAGTTTTTGTTTTTACATTTTAGTAAGTCAGTTACTGAGATTAATTTGCGGTTTTCTGTTTTCCTTAAAAAGATGACCTCACGGGTCCCACTAATCCTTAGTCCAAAGTTGAGGAAATAACCCTCAAAATAAATAATAGCTTTCTTATGGTGGCCCAATTCCCAAATCCCACCATTACCAGACCACTGAGTGACTGACTACTAGGGCTCCAAAATAACTTATACAGTACTATTCTTACTGTGATAGTGTTTTACTTTTTAGCTAATTAATTACTTGGAGTAGTTTAGGCTTTTCTGGTTGCTAAATAAAATGGCCACTGGCCTAAATCCCAACAAACAGCATTACCACCCCAGTACCATTCCAGTAAGTGAGTGAATGACCCTCCAAATTATTAGACTATTTTTGTTGTGTATTTTAGTCAGTCAACTATTCAGATTAGTTTAAAGCGTAACTCCACTTTTGTTGAGAAAAAAAACATTCCCCCTGGGTGATTTATGTACATTTCAAGGATTTTAACAAACTCTGTTGCAGATTCCTACCTTGTGTTATTCTAAAGGAATCCATGTGTGCTTCTCTGTGCCCCTGTGGAAAAGTGAGATTAATGGAAGTAGTTTCAGAATTATCAATCAGCTGTGCACCTAATTATGAAATCTGCAGGGCCTGCACCCCTTTAGATGTGTTCCTATTGGGAGTATCTCACCAAAAATTACACTTTCTGTTGCAGGGGATGCCTGGAATCTGACTTGTATCTTAATGTAGACTTCTGGGAAAATCGGTAAATCAATCACACAAACAAAAAATTATGTTTCCGAGGGACATTCTGTACACATTTTGTCAATGTCAAGGTAGCCATATTGCATTACATTTTCAGAAAATTACCTTCAGATTGAAAAGGAAAAGCACTTTTTAATAACATTCAATTACATTCAATTATTATGATTTGTGTCGCAATTGTATGTATTATTTTTTCTTTATTTGCTTTTTTTTTTTTTAAGTGGAGTTACCCTTTAAGCTTTTCTGGTTCACTTGCTAAACAAGATGGTGACCAAATCTCAGAAAACAGAATTACCAGTCTGGTTGAGAATTAAGTCGTCGTTGTCCCCCCAGAAAAAAAAAGTGCTACTCTCAGAGCCCTTTCACACTGCCAGCTTTGCAGGTGCTTCGGCAGGCGCTTCAATGGGCAGGGGCGCTTTAGGAGCGGTGTATACAGCTGCTTGCAGGACTTTTTTTGACGTCCTGCCAGCGCAGCGCCCCAGTGTGAAAGCCTGAAGGCTTTCACACTGGGATTGCATATGAGGCTTTTTTCAGGCACTTTACAGGCGCTGTTTTTAGTGCTAAAGCGCCTGAAAAATTCCTCCAGTGTGAAAGGGGTCTCATTGTATCCCACCAGGACATGTTTTTGTTTTTTTTGGAGTGGGTCAGGTGATCTGACATTGGTCACAGCCTTACTACCTAGCAATACAATATCCAGGCACACTTAAGGTGGGTTGCACCCAGAGGGCTGATGTCAGGTATATGCTGAAGTTGCTGTGCACAGTGAAAATGTAAATGACATGGTTGGGGCCCTGACAGTGGAATGATTGCCGCAGAAAGGTAGCCATGAAATTGTCAGGAATGACAGGAATAATTTCAGATAAAAATTACTATGTTGGGGCCACAGGGGGAACTCCTTACCCCTGTGGGGCAGTTTATGATGAATGTATTTATACTTTCTGCAAAGTGATAGGTGTGTGTGTTAATCATTCCTAGTACAAATGATAAGGCCCAAAGAAAGAGTACATTTAGATTTATTGGGGCAGTTTTTCACAGCTGGAACTGGAGCTTACAGGAGGAGAGAGCACAGTGAAAGAACGATAAGCCCATCAGCAAGCTTCTACTGAGATCAGTGAGATATAAGATAAGCATATTTAGATTGGTCCAAGCTAAACCAATGTAACTAAACAATAAAAAATATACCTAAACTTCAGATTTAACCTAGAACTAGCCTGACTGCAAAGTTATAACATGCAATTATCAATAAAATGTAGGTTTTATTTCAAAGCTAATTTTTCAAAGAATGACTATTTTTAGCATTGCAGTAGACAAACCTGTTTACACTACAGGTCACAGATACGAACTGCTCAGGATTAAGATGAAAGCCTGACTTGTTCAACAGTCTATCAGCCTTATGTGGATTATTGCTGCACTACTTCACATGCTTTTACAGAAAGCCTAGTGCTGCTTGAGTTATGTGTCATGCATGACCCCATTCCCATCTGTTTATACTGCTTGATGCAATGGTGCGTAGTTAAAGCAGACATACAATATTACTCACAAGGAAAAAAAAATATAAAAATACAGACACTTGAAGTTGTGGCGCTGACAGTCTTTAATGGAATAACATGAAAATGTGTCATGTTGTGTAGCGGGTGAGTTAAAGTAGATCTACTAGTAATTTGATAACATTAACTGGAGCATTTGTTTTTGAGCGGGAGTGAAGCATGTCTGGATTGTGTATATCAGAATCTTAAGGTGTTACATAAGCCCTACTACACAGATCATTCAGCTCATGCTGAAAACATGAGCGCATCTTAAACATAATAATTTACATTATTTGGTTTAGGAACTACATACTGCAAGCGATACATACAGTATATATAGGTATCAATTAAAGCTGAAGTTCAGACACCAAAAAACTTTTGAAAGACATATATTTCTCAACAGCCATAAAGCAGTGGTTCCAAACCTCAGGCCTCAGGTACCCCCAAAAGGTCTTATTTTGGTAATTTCCCTTAGATAAAATAGTTGTCATGAATATAAAGTCATTTATGGGTGGGGCCTACTTGCTCTGCACATTGGGGTACTTTTTCTGTAGTTCTGTATGCACACACCAATGCCCACATTCATGTGAAAGTCAACATTAGGGTGAAACCCCAGCTTAGAGGTGAGCCATTCACTGTGTTCACAATCCGGTGGTGTTTAACCAAGTATGATTGGTTATATTGGATCCCCTTGTTAAAGGTGGCTTCCAAATTCCGATAAGCCCCCCGCCCGAAGACCCCCACAATCACCGGGCAAGGGTTGTGGGAATATGGCCCTTCTCCCCATCAACATGGGGACAAGGTGCTTTGAGGGGCTACCGGTATACATACTAGGGGAGATCATGTTGCCTATTGTTTGTGTTTTTCTTGCAACATATCTGATCCCTCCTCTTAAAATGGTTTTGTAGTTATCGTCACGGTGCAAGATGGAAAGATGTCTTGTGATATTTTTTTTTAATGAAAATTGAGAACTGTAACACTGGTTGGTTTGATGATCTAGTGTCTCGGGGGGAACTATCAGTCAAGAGGTTGCTCCTGTCAAGGCTCCTAATTTAATGACGAGTTTTATTGACCATCTATTTACAGTACCCTCGTTCACAGAGTCTCTGTTCAAGTAGACGTGCTTCTTTGTCATGCTCAGTTAGATTAGAGCAATTGCATATTATTTAAATAAATTGGCCTTGGGGTATTGCTTTGATGCTATTGGAACGTGACAGCTGGTTGCATGCAAGAGAGTTCTTGGAGGTGGTTTTCCTGAATGAGTGTACTTTGACAGTCTTATCCTGGATAGATCCAGATAGAGTAAGATCTAGAAAATTGGTTTCACTCTGATGTTTCTCTGTAGGGAATTTTAAGTTCAAATCATGCGATAGCCCAAGAACACAAATGCGTGATAATGCAGCACTATACCCAAACTAGATTAAATACAGCATTCTTTTGGTGGCATTTCATCACCACTGGGTCTTTTTTTTTTTTTGCGATATAAACAAAAAAAGACTGAGAATTTTTAAATAAAAATTTTTTTTTTACCTTCTGCTAAAAAACATATCCAATAAAAAATGTAAAAAAAATCAAATGTATTCATAAATTTTGGCCAAAAATAGTCACTAGGCAGTACTGCTCCGAAAGTTAGTGCGAGGGTGCCCTAGACGCAGGGACCGTCATAAGCGATTCGAATTGTCATGGGTAATGTTTACCGTCCATGCGTTGGAGAAAAAAAATGAGGCTCCATACCAGTCAGACAGCTGCATGAGGTCTGGGTTTGGGGCTCCAGACATGAGACCCCTTAACCGCTTCCCGACCGCCCACTGCATATATACGTCAGCAGAATGGCACGGGCAGGCAAAACCACATACAGGTACGTGGCCCTTTAAATGCCTGCCCGTGGGTCGCGCGCGCGCCGCCAGCGGCGCGCTCGCAACATGGTCGGGAGTTCCGTGACCCCGGCCGCGGGACCAGCGGACCCGATCGCCGGCGATTGGGTTACGGAGCTGAAGAACGGGGAGAGGTTTGTGTAAACAAACCTCTCCCCGCGCTTCCTACTCTGCCTGTCATTGATTGTCTGTTCCCGGTCATCGGGAAAGCCAATCAATGACGTCAGACGTCAGCCCCGCCCCCTAATGTAAAAAACACAACACACGTCAGAGCCCATAACCCCTCCCCTCCCCCTAGTGGTTAACTCTTTCACTGCAACTGTCATTTATACAGAAATCAATGCATTTAAATAGTATTGATTTCTGTAAAAATGACAATGGTCCCAAAAATGTGTCAAAAATGTCCGATGTGTCCGCCATAATGTCGCAGTCACAATAAAAATCGCTGATCGCCGCCATTACTAGTAAAAAAAAAATATTAATAAAAATGCTATAAAACTATCCCCTATTTTGTAAACGCTATAACTTTTGCGCAAACCATTTTTATAATAATTGCTAATTGCGATTTTTTTTTACCAAAAATATGTAGACTTAGGAAAAAAAATGTTTTTTTATATATTTTTTGGGGATATTCATTATAGCAAAAAGCAAAAAATATTGCATTTTTTTTCAAAATTGTCGCTCTATTTTTGTTTATAGCGCAAAAAATAAAAACCGCAGGGGCGATCAAATACCACCAAAAGAAAGCTCTATTTGTGGGAAAAAAAGGACGCCAATTTTGTTTTGGAGCCACGTCGCACGACCGCGCAATTGTCAGTTAAAGCGACGCAGTGCCGAATCGCAAAAAGGGGCCTGGTCCTTTGGCTGCCAATTGGTCCGGGGCTGAAGTGGTTAAAGATCGGCAGATATGGTCAGAGGGTACAGTAAGGTGTATTCCTTTGGAAGGTACTTTTGATGTCTGGAGGTATGTTTTGCTTGCGTCTATCTAGCAAGGTTACTCTGAGTTATAACAAGGAAGCTGATACTATACAAAGCTGCTGTACATACAAAACTATTACAATCGTAGGAATACAATACAAGACTGACAGATATCTATAACAAGCAAAATGCCTAGAAAAATAGAACAGCCTATGGTCTAACAGTACAAATATATTTAAAGAGTTACTTAACTTCTGTTACTGTATGTTCGTGATCTCCATTAGTAACAATGCTTCTTGGACACCAGGCAAGTTTCTTGTATCATGAGTGGCTTCTTCTGATCTTACAGCAACATGATGTGTGTGTTCCTCTCTGTCTACTCATCCTTTTTATTTGTACAAGTTTGTTAACCAAAGTTAATGGTTACAAACTTGTTTCCATAACAACCGACTAACAGTCATTCTTTTAGTTTGAGAGACCCTCTCTTACTTGTTTACTGTAGCTGTAGAAAAAATGGACTGTTGCTATCTACCCATTGTCTACTCAAACCAAACCTATCAGTAACCCAACAGTCATTCTTTCAGTTTGAGAGCTGAATGAAATCTCAAACAAGTAATGCCTTACTTGTTTACTGTAGCTATAGAGACAATAGCCATCTTAAAACTGTCAATTTGAATACAACAATGTTATCTACCCATTGTCTGAAAATAGCATTTGTTTGAGAAATCTATTTAAACCAAAAAACTGACAGTAATATGACCAACTCACTTTTGTAATATTGTCCCATGTATCCTATGTCTGATAGTCAATATAAAAACATCATATTTTTAACAAACGCAACACAAGGTATGAGACCCCAGAATAAAAATACCTTGGAAGTAGTTCAGCTGTAACTTCAGAAATCTGTAATGATGAGCAGGTTGATGGATGTGTAGTACACATTTTGTGTGGTTAAAATTCTCGTGCCTGTTTTTGAACTTTGTGTGGCTGGTCCATGCAAGATTTCAAGATGCTCTTGTGTTTCTCCCATTGTATTTTTTTCTATCGCTAAAAGAATGAAGGTAGCCTTCCATCTGGTTGTTTTTTTTTTTCATTTTTGTTTTGGGAACTATGAAAAATCCCCCCCCACATTTGTATCTAAATGTTTGTCTCATGTTTTAGTCTTCTCATTGTTTGTATGTAGTAACAAGAATGTTTGACCCTACCGCGACTTTAGTATTTTAGTAGGAATGTGAAAGTAAGGGTTACAGATGGTTTAGTTGTTGTCGGTTTTGAGGAATGTCAGTAAAAATTTACCAATGTACACGAATGCTGTATTGTTTATCATTCTTTGCAGGTTAAATATGAAGGATAGAGTAATAACTTTTGTTTATAAGTATCTTTTCAGGTCCAAGGAGTTTCTGAAAGTGTATTTACATAGAAAGCAGGTGTATGTAGATAGCTGTACACATGCATAAATACACGAGCCTGAGAAGGTAAAAGGATCATGGGATATTTCACTGTTTCATTGTTTTTTTATGCACCATTCTAAACCCTGCGTGTCTTCCTCCAGTTTGTAATGAGGAAGAAAATGGGGAGATGATAGTGGTGAGAATGACAATTTTAGAGAGAAGGTAAGAAGGGCAGGGACAGCTAGAAGGGAATTGTTCACCAACCCCGACCAGGTCTGGGCATGGTTTCCTGCTGGAGCTTATGAAACGATTGAACAATTTCTCATCCATTGTGGCAGACCCATCTATTAAAATATGGCTCATGATTATCTGTTGGCATCCAAGGGGGGTTTCTGTGAATTGATAGGAAAAGATTGTTATACCTGGATCGGGGATACTAGTGACAAAGTTCAGGCCCTTATGGATAAGGTTCAGATCCCTGCATGGCAAAGCCAGAGCTATAGCTAGTGAAGGTCGGAAGTCCTTTTAAGGTTCTGGGAATTTTTGGGGATTTTATGTTTTATTTTTCAGCAGATCATGGTTGAAGTAAGTAGTGGTATACTCATGTTGTTTTTGTTTCTATTCCTTCTATATGCCGTGATGAGGTGCTACTATTGCCTGATTAGACAAGTGGACAGAGCCCGAGCAGATGACCACATATTCCTCTGAGATGAGACCCTGAAGCCCAACCCACGTACAAGACACAGAGGATCCCAAACCGGCCTTCATGTCCTCCTTTAAGTCATCCCTCCTGAAGAACAAAGTCTACAAGTCAAGCCGTGTTTTCCTTGTTATGGACTTAAGGACTGATTAAGAAGAAGATCAAGATTCATCGAGAGACACATGGGAGCATATGACAAGAGGAGGAACTGTTGTGGAAATTTTATGAAGATATATTTAATGTGTATTGTCATAGTGTCTCCCAGTGTTAGTTCTCCCGCAGCCCGCTCTAAAGAGCGACTGATGCTGGTTGAGATCCGTTTGGTAGTGAAAAGCTCCTTGGGGATGTAGAGAAGTGTTCGGAGAGTGGGGATATGTCCGCCAGTGAAGGGCCCCTGTGCGATGAACAGAACAATCATCTGGGGGGGATGTGTTCGTTTTGCAAAGACATTATCAGTTTAGCGGATGTACGCTCGTGTCACCCCTGTGTGCCTGATCAACATATTGGGGGTGCAGTGGCCTGCACCTGCAGATAATCTCTCATCCACACTGGACGGTAGTATAGTCCGGGTATGCTTTATTCTCTAAACAACGCAGAATAAGGATTCACGCCAAACAGTAAAAATGGGAATCTTGGGGTCGTTGTGGTCGGGAGCAGCGTTCATGATCTCAAGCTTACTGTCTGTAGTTAATGATAGCTTTCAGAGACAGGGGGCGGGGGATCGTACATGCTGCCCCCGCCCAGACACGCCCATAAGACTCCCCTAGTCATTATTCATTGGTTGTTGTATAAACTCATCCTGTTGGAAAGATTTCCTGTGTGGACATTCATATCCTGTGAGGTCATATCCTGTGAGGTCATTTCCCATGGAGGAAGTGATTGGCTGTTGGGGCGATCGCTTCCTGTTTGTCATTTGCTTTTGTTGTTTTTGAATAAAAGACCCAGTGCGGTGCTCAGTGGATGGCAGTCATGCTGAGATGAGGAAGTAAGCTGTGGTCATGTCTGTTTACTCGGGGATATGCGGGAAATAGAGATATAGGTAAGATGCATTATACCATTAGATGAAATGGGCGCTTATTAGCGCAAAAGAGTATGAAAGAAGAAGTGGAAAGAAGACGAATTTAATAAAGGACTTGTCAAAAACCGTCTCTTGTGATTTTTAACATTTTTGTCACTTTTTTGGGGGAAATGGTAGGGGTACATTTGTACCCCATTACCAATTCACACAGATTTGTCCTCTGAACCCGCTGTGCTCCGTAAGCGTTCAAGAGACTACACAAGCAATCAGGATAAATGCCATGCGGTGCTTGAGTTGGTCTGCTTAGGAGACAGGAGCCACACTGGGGCAGAGATTCTGTTAGCTCTGCAGGGGCAGACTCAGAGGTGGTTGACGCCATGCCAGCTTCAGCCAGGAATAGTTGTATGTGACAATGGCACCAACCTTCTCTCCGCCCCCTCCGACAGGGACACTTGACCCATGTTCCATGTTTGGCACACATCCTGAATTTGGTGGTGCAGCGGTTCTTAAGCAGGTACCCAGGCTTACAGGATCTTCTGAGGCAGGCCAGAAAAGTCTGTGGTCATTTCCGCCAGTTATACAATGCCAGTGCTCGGCTGGCTGACATTCAAAGGGAATGCAACCCGCCCACCAACCGCCTCATTTGGGACATGCCCACCAGGTTGTACTCAATCTTGGCAATGCTGCAGCAGGTGCACACACAGAAAAGGGCCATCAATGAATACCTGTGCGAGTATCGAGGGGATCTTGGCTTCTTTTTACCACGCCAGTTGCTACTGATCAAGGATGCATGCACTGTCCTGTCACCATTTGAGGAGGCCACAAAGATGGTGAGCAACGACAATGCATGCATCAGTGACACTGTCCCTGTAGTCTTCCTGTTGGAGTACACACTTCATGGAATCATGGACAGGGCACTTGAGGCAAAACAGCGGGAGGAAGAGGAGGACTTCCTTACCTCTCAAGGCCCCACTTATCCAGATAGCATTCCTGCGAGCCCGCCAAACTCACAGGAAGAAGAGGAGGAGGATTGTGTCAGCATGGATGTAGAGGATAACACTCAGCAGCAGCCTTCAGGAGATGGTTTTCAGTCCCCAGAAACCCAAGGAGTTGTACATGGCTAGGAGGAGGTAGTTACAGATCATGTGATCCTTAGTGACCCAGAGGACTCGGAATCGAATGCCTCGGCAAACTTACATTGCATGGCCTCCCTGATTCTTCAAAGCCTGTGAAAGGACCATAGGATTTGTGGTATCAAGGAGAGGGATCATTACTGGCTGGCAACCCTTCTTGCTTCACGTTACAAAGGTAAGGTTGCAGAACTCATCCTGCCTTCGCAGAGGGAGCATAGGATGAAACATCTTTAGGAGGCCTTGAAGAAAGGTTTGTGCAACGCATTTCCAGACCCTGGGAGGTTACAATTTCCTGGTGCTGAACAACGTGTTGCTAGGGCTTCATTCAGTCAGAGGAAGAGTGGTGGAGAAGGTGGCCGGCTGTCCGATGCCTTTAAACAATCTTTCAGTCCTCAGCGCCAAGGTCTGATCGGTTCAAGCAACCATCGCCAGCATATGCATTACATGGTGCAGGAATATCTAGGTGCAAGAGCAGATTTTCAGACCTTTCCAACAGAGCGTCCACTGGGTTACTGGGTCTTGAGGATGGACCACTGGCCAGAACTAGCTCAATATGCAATTGAGGTACTGGCCGGTCCTGCATCCAGCGTGATTTCTGAACACACATTCAGTGCTGCTGGAGGGTTTGTAACGGATCAAAGAGTGCGCCTGTTCACAGACTCCTATCATAGGCTCACATTCATAAAAATAAAACAGTCTTGGATCAGCAGCTATCAAGCACCTGATGCTGATGTAACTGATTGAGTTTGCTATGGATGTGGGATCTCTTGAAGACTGCCTATGCTGACTATCCTATTCCCCCTCAATCTTGATGATGCTAGCTTCCAACAATATTTTTGAGTTAGGACACTACCACCACCACCCAAGGCCCAATTTTTCTGCAGGGGCATGTAATTACAATTTTTGATATAATATTTCAACACAGGGCCCGTTCCTGCTCCCAACAAGAGTAACTGTGAGGGCTTACAGTGTTGTAGCACCACCACCAATTTTATTCTTTCACTTAAAGCATTATTAAAATCACTGCTCCCGAAAAAACTGCCATTTTGAAAACTTTTTTTTGCATTGATACATGTCTCCTGGGGCAGGACATGGGTCCCCAAACACTTTTTATGGCAATAACTTGCATATAAGCCTTTAAAATTAGCAGTTTTGATTTTTCATGTTCGTGTCCCATAGACTTTAACACAAAGCAGTTCCTCACATAAGTCTTTCCACATTAACCATGGGTGTTGCAGGAAGTTGATACATCTGTATGAATAGATGACTATTATCCAGTATCAAAATGGATCAATGTGTAACTGCTTATCAAAACTATCCCATTCTCTGTGGAGAAACAAAATGGGTTCAACACACTTCAATATAAGTTGTCTAACTTTCAATCAATAATAATTAAATAATAAAACAAAGAGCAACAGAACTCCTAATGGCGGTTGATCATAGATCAACAAGGATACATGTTGTCAGTATGCAGATAGTGACAGAGGCAGAAGCAAGGCGGAGCAAACAAAACTTGAGTTGATTGGCTAAAGTCCATGCAAAGATCGTTATAAATGGATAGATGAATTTAGTGTCAGTAGCTCAAAAGTGCTGTAAAATAGATTTAGAGTTCCAAAGCGATAGTTCCACTTAGATCAGTACTGACATTGTGTAAAGTCAGTTATCATTCTCTTACCGACCGCTCACTGTATATATACGTAATTTTTTTGAAGAGGGATATCTCGGTAACGGCAGCAGCTGCTGCCACAACCGAGGTATCCCTCTTCACAGTGAGCGGTCCCCTTTCCGATAACGGTGGTCTCTGCCGCAGGTTTGCCTCGAGATCACCGTTAACGGCGGCAGGAGAGGTGCCCCCCCTCGGAGGCTATCGGGTCCTTTCCCTGCCTGTGTATAGAGATGAGTGAGGCTAAGATGGCCCCCACTCATCTCTATACCATAAGAGGGCGGAAGCGACGTCAAAATGTCACTTCCGCCCATACATCTTAAAGGGGAATTTCCAAATGTGATTTTTTTAAATGACATTTTTTTTTTTGCATTTAAGTCCAAATATGAGATCTGAGGACTTTTTGACCCCATATCTCATATTTAAGAGGACCTGTCATGCTTTTTTCTATTACAAGGGATGTTTACATTCCTTGTAATAGGAATAAAAGTGATCTATTTTTTTTTTTTTAAAAACAGTGTAAAAAATAAGAAAATTAAGTAAAATAAATAAGAAAAACCCCCAAAATTTTTTTTAAAACACCCCGTCCCGACGAGCCCCCGGCCCGCATATGAAACAGTAGTCAAACCACACATGTGATGTATCGCCGCGATTGGTAGAGCGAGAGCAATAATTCTAGCCATAGACCTCCTCTGCAACTCAAAAAGTGCAACCTGTAGAATTTTTTAAATGTCGCTTATGGAGATTTTTGAGGGTAAGAGTTTGACGCCATTTCACGAGCAGCTTCAATTTTGAAGCAGGACATGTTGGGCATTAATTTACTCGGCGTAACATTATATTTCACAATCCAAAAGAAAAAAGGGCTAATTTTACTGTTGCCTTATTTTTTTTTATTCAAAAAAGTGACTTTTTTCCAAAAAAAGTGTGCTTGTAAGACCACTGCACAAATACGGTGTGAAAAAAAAGTATTGAAATGACCGCCATTTTATTCTCTAGGGTGTTAGAAAAAAGAACAATATATAATGTCTGGGGGTTCTAAGTAATTTTCTAGCAAAAAAAACTGTTTTAAACATGTAAACACCTAAAATCCAAAACGAGGCTGGTCTGGAAGTGGTTAATTAATCACTCAGTAGCCATACATAAAGCAGTGGTAATACAACAAACTCTGCCAGTATATCATGCAGAAGATATGTACCAAGTAGCAGAGTTCATACAAACATAGCTTCTAGGTTAATGCAACCACATTCCACAGCTCTCCTGTCGACAAATCCTGCAGTTATGTATCCAGCTAAGGGCTTACCTCCCAATTCTGTGTTGATCCTTGCTTGTGGTGGTAATGCTTTTCTCCCACAGAAAGTCTGCTGTTCCTGATATTTGCTCACGGTATGTTCTAGCAATTGCTATCCATTTCATTGCCTGCATAGTCTATCCCTTAATGGCTATCACATCTGCATTCTTACGAGAACTAGTGAGGAATAGGGATGGGCCCGTGTTCGATTCGAACCCATGTTCGAATCGAGCACCGGGCGTTCGCTCGCTCGGCGAGCCCAGAACTAATTGGGCCGCTCGCATCAAATTCGTGTGATGCGAGCGGCCCGCAATGCATTGCGCTAGTCGCAGTGCAATGCTGGCTGATGATTGGCCAAGCATGCACTGTGACCCCGCATGCTTGGCCAATCACAGCGCCGGCAGCGAGGAGAGCCATAATTGGCTACAGGCAGGATGCCTGTAGCCAATTATAGCTCAGGGGCTTTAGGGGCTTTAGGCGGCGGCATCGCATATTATGTTTCAGTCACAGTGTCAGCGTGTCAGTGTGTTGCTGACTGCTGACAAGATATGCTCTATTTCTGGGGATTTGTGTGTGCGTGCTGTTAGAACAGCATTGCAGTATCACATCTGGGGGTGTCTATAGGTGGCCTGTGAAGGGGGGCAGGTTTCCTGTGCTTAGAACTTTCCCTGCAAAAAGTGTAATTTTTGCAGGAAAAAAGCTATTTAAAAGCACTCGCGGCTAATGAATTGATGGCTCCTGTAACACATAGAACTGTCATTCATTAATAAAAAATTAAAAAAAAAAAGCGTGGGGGTCCCCCCAAATTCAATAACCAGGCCCTTCAGGTCTGGGATGGATATTAAGGGGAACCCCAGCCAAAAAAAAAAAAAAAATGGCGTAGGGTCCCCCTCAAAATCCATACCAGACCCTTATCTGAGCACGCAACCTGGCAGGCCGCAGGAAAAGAGGGGGGGGACGAGAGCGGCCCCCCCCTCCCGCCTGAACCGTACCAGGCCACATGCCCTCAACATTGGGAGGATGCTTTGGGGTCCCCCCCAAAGCACCTTGTCCCCATGTTGATGAGGACAAGGGCCTCTTCCCCACAACCCTGGCCATTGGTTGTGGGGGTCTGCGGGCGGGGGGCTTATCGGAATCTGGAAGCCCCCTTTAACAAGGGACCCCCAGATCCCGGCCCCCCCCTGTGTGAAATGGTAAGGGGATACAAAAGTACCCCTACCATTTCACCAAAAAAGTGTCAAAAATGGTAAAAATGACAGGAGACGGTCTTTGACAATTCCTTTATTAAAATCTTCTTTCTTCTTTCTTCATCCTTCGGTTTCTTCATCTTCTCCTTCCGTCATCTTCTTCCATCTTCTTCCATCTTCTTCTTCCTCCGATCCGCTTCTTCTTGCGCTGGTCTTCTCGTCCTTCTCGTCCGGCATCTTCGTCCGTCGGCGTCGGTGTCGGTGTCTCTTCTTGAGTTTCTAGTTCATAAATAGCGCGAAGGACACCCATACCACATCTTCTTGGGCCGCTCCGCGCAATGGGAGGCTCCCGCTGTGTGAGGCTCCGCTTCCCCTCTGACGCACGGGGACGTCATGGGGAATTCCCTATGGCTTTCCCCATGACGTCAGAGGGGGGCGGGGTCACCAGGTGCCCTCCGTTATAAAAGACCTGTCAGACGGAGCAGAGCCTCACAGAGCGGGAGCCTCCCATTGCGCGGAGCGGCCCAAGAAAAGACACCGACACCGACGCCGACGGAAGAAGATGCCGGATGAGAAGGACGAGAAGACCAGCGCAAGAAGAAGCGGATCGGAGGAAGAAGAAGATGGAAGAAGATGGAAGAAGATGACGGAAGGAGAAGATGAAGAAACCGAAGGATGAAGAAAGAAGAAAGAAGATTTTAATAAAGGAATTGTCAAAGACCGTCTCCTGTCATTTTTACCATTTTTGACACTTTTTTGGTGAAATGGTAGGGGTACTTTTGTACCCCCTTACCATTTCACATAGGGGGGGGCCAGGATCTGGGGGTCCCCTTGTTAAAGGGGGCTTCCAGATTCCGATAAGCCCCCCGCCCACAGACCCCCACAACCAATGGCCAGGGTTGTGGGGAAGAGGCCCTTGTCCTCATCAACATGGGGACAAGGTGCTTTGGGGGGGACCCCAAAGCATCCTCCCAATGTTGAGGGCATGTGGCCTGGTACGGTTCAGGTGGGAGGGGAGGGCGCTCTCGTCCCCCCCTCTTTTCCTGCGGCCTGCCAGGTTGCGTGCTCGGATAAGGGTCTGGTATGGATTTTGAGGGGGACCCCACGCCATTATTTTTGGCTAGGGTTCCCCTTAAAATACATCCCAGACCTCAAGGGTCTGGTATGGATTTTGAGGGGGACCCTACGCCATTTTTATTTTTTATTTTTGGCTGGGGTTCCCCTTAATATCCATCCCAGACCTGAAGGGCCTGGTTATTGAATTTGGGGGGACCCCTACGCTTTTTATTTTTCATTTTTTTTATTTTTTATCAATGACTTTTTTTTTATGAATGACTTTCAGTTTCAATGAATGACTGTTCTCTGTATTACGGGAGCCGTCAATTCACATTAGCCGCGAGTGATTTTAAATAGCTTTTTTACTTGCAAAAATGACACTTTTTGCAGAGACAGTTCTAAACACGGGAAACATGCGCCCCTTTACATGCATACTATAGACACCCCCCAGGTACGAAATTTAAAGGAATATTACACTTTTATTGTTTCAATTTAAGCATTATTAAAATCACTGCTCCTGAAAAAACGGCTGTTTTTTAAAAAAAAATTTGCATTCATACATGTCCCCTGGGGCAGGACCCAGGTCCCCAAACACTTTTTATGACATTAACATGCATATTAGCCTTTAAAATTAGCACTTTTAATTTCGAGCGTTCGCATCCATTAAAACTAATAGGGTTCTAAAGCTTGCACGGACTTTAGGTCCGTTCGCGGGTTCTGGTGCGAGCCGAACGGGGGGGTGTTCGGCTCATCCCTAGTGAGGAAGTGATTTAGTGACATCAGTGCATTTCACAGTTTAATGTGCATGGTGGAGTTAAGCCACTTCTGTTCACTGAGCAACCTGTCTATTTACCTCTGGTTTTTTAACTCAGGGTTAATTTTTGTCTTCATAGTGTTGAGTGAGCCTATACAATATTTATAGCTGCTGCTCTGTTATTTCTATAAAAAATGTTTTTTTTATAGAAACCTCTCCCTCTAATGCCCGTACACACGAGCGGAAATTCCACCAGCAAAAGTCTGATGAGAGCTTTTGGACCATGTGTATGCTCCATCGGACTTTTGCTGGTGGAATTCCAGCCAGCAAAAGATTGAGAGCATATTTTCAATTTTTTTTTTTTCGGTCGGGAAAAGTTCCTATCGGAAATTCCGATCATCTGTACCAATTCCGACACGCAAAAATTCTATGCATGCTCGGAAACAATTTGACGCATGCCCGGAAGCATTGAACCTAATTTTCTCGGCTCGTCGTAGTGTTGTACGTCACCGCGTTCTTGGCGGTTGAAAGTTCTGCAAACTTTTTTGTGACCGTGTGTATGCAAGGCAAGCTTGAGCGGAATTCCGTCAGAAAAAACATCCAAAATTTTTCCGACGGAAATTCCGCTCATGTGTATGCGGCATTACATGTCTCCCCTGGGGCCCAATTTAAACTGCTTACATATTCTCCAGCCACTGAACCATATGTTTGGCTGTTGTCTCTAAAACATGGCACTGTAATCTTTTTATGTTCACCATAGCAATCCACCTCTGGAATGTGGCTTTGCGATTTTGAAGTGTTTTGGTGCACTCTGGGTTGGCCTTCTGTTAAACTTGAACACAATACAGTTTTATACTGAAAATAAACTATGCTGTCACATGTTTTGACACTTTTTCAATTTATATATTTTGCAATGGATTTAACGATATTGTCCTGCTGCTTCCAGTGCTTACTTGCGGTCTATTATTTGCCATCCTATATGTTATGTTGAATTTCAATAAAATCATTATGGAACTATAAAAATAAAATATTAAATATAATAAAGTATAACTGGCAGGAAACAGTTGCTGGAATTCTGATGTCTAGTGTAATTTAGATATGTGACTACACCAGAGAAACCAAACTACTGCTTTAAAGTGAAAATACACAAATAGGGGAAATACAAAACATGAACAACATCCTATAAGTAATTTGGCAAAATGCTAAAGCTTGGAGGGAACAGTGAGGTGGGACTAAATAACACTCTTTATTTTACTTACCAAAATAATATTGTCACTTGTACATTAAAATATATTAAATTATTTTTGAAGAAATGCACAACTGCATGAAAGATTTCATATTTGCTTGGAATTCAGCTTTTATGACAACAGATAGCATCATTAAAGTATCATAAACACGACTAAGATATTCTCACCCTGCCAAAGTCAAAAAACTACTGCATGGGCATAGAACTAACAACAAAGTTAGTTTTAGACCACCATTACCCTTAGGGCTTGTTCACATGTGTGTTGATTATGAAGAATAAAGCAATGCTCAATAATGCACCTATAGCATTTAAGATCTGTTTTTGTTGTGTGAACAGCACTGTGCGGCACCCATTGCAATATTTATGGCAGGCGTCGAAGGGTGATTTTCAGGCTTTAGAAATGCTGAATAAACGCTACTTAAATTGGAATTCCAGTCAAATACTAACTAAGCGTGCTCCCACCCCCATTCTAATCATATTCTAACTAACTATTTTGAGGCAGCACCGGTCTGGTAACATGATTGATTCCCAGCGCCAGCATCAGTGTAGAGGAGGAACAGCCTACAATGGATGCCCCATAGTAAGCCTATGGATGACAAAATTGCTTAGGCTCTGCAGGCTTTTTTAGCAATCTCTCCTCTTCACTGAAGTCGGCCGCTGCAGAGATCATGTGACCGGACTGGATCGGCCTCAGCATAGGTAGGTATAGATGTTTTTCCTTTACAGGGTAGTTAAAATAGGCATAAAATAAGGGTCGGAGTAGGTTTAGGCTTAGTTATTTGACTATACTTCCATGGTATTGAGGCACGTGTGAACAAGCCCTTACGTGGACTGTGTTTTACCGTCTTTAAAACTTCTACGCTGACAGATATCCATCCTTTTATGTATATCAAAAGGTGAGATGCAGAAAATTGCACTGTATGCAATTTGTTAAGACTGGTGCCAGTGTCACTAAGAAGCTGCTGTGCTTGAGAATCATGCAAGCATAACTAAATGACCCTTATGTATTTTACTTAATTTGCTGTAGAAGGTAAAGGTTTACCTGGGTGGATGTGATCTGTAACTTAGCTTAAAGCGTTTGCTAACCCAAACACAAAAAAATGGATCCAGCTCCTTTAAAGCATGTTATGCAGCACAGTGCTGGTGCTGTGTCATTTGGCCCCCTGTATAACCTAAAATACCTGGCTGATCCCGCCAGTTCCTACCCTCCCCTCTGTACGCTGACCACGATATATCAGAGCTGCTGAGCCCTGACTCTGTGGTCCCTAAGTCCCTAATTTTTTTTGTACTTTGTGAAAGGGTCACTGTCAAGGGCATATTATATAATTTGGCCAAATAATAAAAAGTAACATTTTAAAATTTTTGAGCCTTAATCCTTTGAAAAACATTTTGCAAGGGTGTATTTTAGATGCCTGCCAGCCCACCTGCCTAAAGACGCATTTTGTCATGTTTTTGCATTTGAGGAATCAGACAATTGTCCCTGGAACAAGTGCCCCCATTGCAAAATATCTTATGTGTTCCAGACTTTGGACTTTTTCTTACTTTCCGTTCTATTGAAAGTTAATCCCTATAGTGAGGACATATACAACAATTAAAACCTGACATGGGCTCTGTACCCTCAGCACTCCAAAAAAGAGCAAAGCAACAGGTGCACTTTAATGGCAGCCCTACCTGCAACTTATCCTTGGCTCTCCTTCACTGCCCTCCTTCCCCCACCAGCCTATTTGTGTTGCATTATGTAAGAGCTCACCTTAATCCCATGTGCTGCTACATGGGGATTGGCGGCACGGTTACCCAGGATTATCACATGGAGAAAAAGAGGGGGGGTGAGCCCTCAGTCCAAGTTATGAACTGGTTCTTTATAGTTATTTTGTAATGAAGGGCACAGGTGGCTGTAGTATATACAGGGTAGAGAACAGATACTTTATATAGAGTACCACTTTTTTCCACTTTGTGACTAAGTTCTTGTATAAAGACTTCCTCTGTTTTACAATATTTTATAGACTATCTTAGGTCATAGCTATTAGATATGATGGCCAAATGTTGTGTGACACCTATAAACTTATGCAGAAATATAAGCTTATGCAAAAATAAAAGTGATCAATAATATACTCAATTGGGTATTGTAATTATAACATCTATGTGTATATTTTCAGATCTCAGCCTCTTTTTTCTCTTCTAAAGAAGTAAATTGTTTCACAAAACACACTGAGATTTACTTGCCTCCCCATCATTGTTGTAGGACTGTGAACCCTATATGATAAAAACAGTATTTGTTCACCATAAGGCAACTTTGAGAGTGAGTTATAACCTATGAGGCAGTGAAAGCGTTGTATACTGGGAGATACTGTTTTACAATACTTTTACATTTTGTAAATTAATTAAAAAAAATGATTTTAAATGACTTTTCTTTAATTCATGATTTATGTACCTTAAAAATCCCATATAATTTTGTTTAGTGTGTTCTTATGTAGAGCTATGGTGTTCATACATGGCACAATAAAACTGAACAATCAATATCTGTTTCAACAAAATAGTTAAATCGGACATTGATCTTGCAAGAAAAAAATGGCAAGGCTAAGCATTGAGCTACAAATCATGACCCAAGTCAATTGGCTGTGGCTGAAAAAAATCAATTGTACAGGGCTGATCAATGGCATGTTTTGTGTCCTTTGGGCCATGTTTATTTACATGTAGATCCAACATAAGTGATTCACAAAGGTGTAAATAAACACCATTGATCATCCTTGTACAATCAATTTTTTTTCTACAACCAATCCTTTTGGGTCATTTGAAACTGTCACTATTTGTTGCTCGACCATGCCATTTGTGATCGCTTTTCAATTTGACTAGACATCAGTGGTTCCATTTTATCACACCATGTATGGCTACCATCATATTAAACAATGTAGTACACTTAATATGGGCAACCAGTTTATATGCGTTAGTCAGTATTCAGATCTGCTGCTGATCAGGCTGCCTTCAACTACGAGTTAGCTGAGCAGATTTGCCTTTTTATGAATTATCAGTATTACACCAAATATTTTATGGCAGGACAGGAAACAGAAGGAGAAAAAGTAGGTAGTACCCAACAGATGAATTTAGGTTTCAATTATAGGATAGAAATGTGTTTCAATATGAAATCTTTATTTCCATGATGTGATTCAATGGCAATGTTTTATCTTGGGAACTTTTTACTATTCGTCATCATTTACAAGTTATTAGCATTATAGCACTTTTATAGTCTGTGCAATCATTTATAAAGTCGAGTAATCACTGCCGTTTCAGTCATCCACTTTTATGCTTAATGACAGTGACCTTTCTCCAACCTCTTTCCTTTTCAAAACATTATAAATGGCTCGAACAGGAGATGGGTGAAAGGATTACATCATTTTTGTATCTCTCCATTCTTGCCGGGTTATTAAAAATGAATCTACAAGACAACTCTAAAAGCTCCTTATATCAGCACAAATGTGTTTCTGCAGGAATTGTACCTGAGGTGGAAGGCATTTCTCCCATAAGGAATTGCAGTTTAACATAATATTCTGGGATTATTGTTTATTTATTTCTTCTATTATATATACAGAAAGATTTTGTCTCCTTTTCACATTTTCCTCCACTGAAATGTTTGTGGGAGCGTGGTAATCCTTGTACTCTGTACCATTAATGCTACATCTTTGACATTAGAGGCTCTAAGCAGTCATGTTTTTAACTTATTTATAATTTAGATTTTTTGTTTTATTTATAATGCAGGTAAGACCTGAAAGGCAGATTACTGACATCCCTTACATTTAAGGGAAAATACAGAAATAGTGGGAGACTAATGTTCAAATTTCACTTTATCATTACTTAAATGTATTATGTACTCCCCTTACTATTTTCAAAATTGTTCTAAATCAACAATTTACAAAAAAAATGTTTCAAAACCCAAATTACCATAGCATAATAGACATCTTATGAAGGGGCGCTCAAGCGTGAAAAGCATCCAAGCTAATAGGTCAAAAATGTCCAATGTTTCCTCCAAATGTCTTTTAGCAGAAAGGAAAACTAAATACAGAGTTGAATCCATAACCTTGCTGTTCCCTCCAGGCTGGAAGATACTTAACTCCTTCACACCAACTGCACACAAATATGTGGCCCCACTGGACTGGGCTTTTTTCCTTGGGGCTGCATATCTCCCTTTGTGCTGGGAGCACATCTTAAATCCCAGAACTCCCGATTCCGAGTCACCTGATCACTGTGATAGCCTCTGATTGGCTATCACAGTGATTAGCCCCTGTGAAGCACGACCCCTCCCCCTGTTTTCATCCTCTGTGAATGAGAAAAAAAAAGTGTGTGTAAAAAAAAATATATATATATATATATATATATATATATATACTAATATAATAATTTAATAAAATACAAAAAAATACCTAGATCAAGGTTTGATCTAGGTCAATGCCAGGGTTAGTGTTTGGGTCAAGGTCAGGTTCAAAGGTCAGGGTCAGTATTTTTTTTTTTTTTGACAGGATTTCTTTTTTTATTAGTATCAGTGTCAGTTAGTGTCAGTGTGTTTTAGTAAAGATAAAAAAAATGTGCACTATTGTTTTTGGGGTGTGTGTGGTATAGCTGCGATTGTCAGGAGCAGGATAATTTAATTTGCCTTGTTATTTGGTAATAGATTTTGGTAGTAGCAAAGAAAAATAGAGCTAAATATTAAAAAAACATATTTTTTTTTACTATTTTGAGCCAGTTTTCCTTTGATAATAAAACAAGTCAGGAGATATCCATTACCACTTACCTCCAAATGAAATAACAATTTGTCCTGGAAAAAAAAGTGGTATAATCCATCTGGATGCACAAAGTAGTTGTGGTGCAGTTTAGCACATGTCAAAGTTGCAAAATTGTGCTTCGGCATTTAGATTTTTTTTACCCTAAGGCGCAAAGGGGTTAAAGTGTATTTCCACTTTTTTTAGCTGAATTGGGATAACACCTACTTTATATTTGTCACGTATCCTAATTCACATATAGGCTTACATTAACATTCTTCAACAAATGCTTTAAACAGCACTGCAAAATTAACAGAGTGCACTAGGATAATGTAAGATCCCATATATATATATATATATATATATATATATATATATATATATATATATATTAGACATGGGAACTGTCAAAAAATTTGTTTCGTTTTGTTTCGTCCCGTTTCGTATATAAAAAAATTCGTAATTCGTAATTCGTGTACGAAATTCCGTTCGAATTCGTACGAAATACGAAATTCGGACGAATCGTAATTTTTTTTACGAATCGTTAGTAAAGTTACGAATCGTTACGAATCGTTACAAATCGTTAACGCGGCTAATGAATTGTTGGTTCTCATAACACAGAGAACAATTCGAATCCAACTACAAATATCGAATTTAAATTTCAAGTTACGAATCGTTACGAATCGTTATTAATAGTTACGAATCGTTACGAATCGTTATGAATAATTACGAATCGTTAGTAAATCCAACTACCAATATCGAATTTCAACTAATTTGAACGAAATTATTATAGCAGATATAACGAATGAATTCGAATGAATTCGAATGACAAAGTGTCATTTTTGCAGAAAAAAAAAAAAAGCGTAGGGGTCCCCCCAAATTCAATAACCAGGCCCTTCAGGTCTGGTATGGATATTAAGGGGGACCCCAGCCAAAAAAAAAATGGCGTGGGGTCCCCCCCAAATATCCATACCAGACCCTTCAGGTCTGGGATGGATTTTAAGGGGAACCCCGGCCAAAAAAAAAAAAAAAAAAATGGCGTGGGATCCCCCTCAAAATCCATACCAGACCCTTTATCCGAGCACACAACCTGGCAGGCCGCAGGAAAGGGGGGGGACGAGAGCGGCCCCCCCTCCCGCCTGAACCGTACCAGGCCACATGCCCTCAACATTGGGAGGGTGCTTTGGGGTCCCCCCCAAAGCACCTTGTCCCCATGTTGATGAGGACAAGGGCCTCATCCCCACAACCCTGGCCGGTGGTTGTGGGGGTCTGCGGGCGGGGGGCTTATCGGAATCTGGAAGCCCCCTTTAACAAGGGGACCCCCAGATCCCGGCCCCCCCCTGTGTGAAATGGTAAGGGGGTACAAAAGTACCCCTACCATTTCACCAAAAAAGTGGCAAAAATGGTAAAAATGACAGGAGACGGTCTTTGACAATTCCTTTATTAAAATCTTCTTTCTTCATCCTTCCGTCATCTTCTTCCATCTTCTTCCGTCATCTTCTTCCATCGTCTTCTTCCTTCGATTCGCTTCTTCTTCCTCCGGTCTTCTCGTCCTTCTCATCCGGCGTCGTCCTTCTCGTCCGGCATCGTCGTCTCTTCTCGCAGGCCGCTCCTCGCAATGGGAGGCTCCCGCTCTGTGAGGCTTCGCTCCGGGTGACAGGTCTTTTATAACGAAGGCACCTGGTGACCCCGCCCCCTCTGACGCACGGGGACGTCATGTGGAATTCCCTATGGCTTTCCCCATGACGTCAGAGGGGGGGCGGGGTCACCAGGTGCCTTCGTTATACAAGACCTGTCACCCGGAGCGAAGCCTCACAGAGCGGGAGCCTCCCATTGCGAGGAGCGGCCTGCGAGAAGAGACGACGATGCCGGACGAGAAGGACGACGCCGGACGAGAAGGACGAGAAGACCGGAGGAAGAAGAAGCGAATCGAAGGAAGAAGAAGATGGAAGAAGATGGAAGGAGAAGATGACGGAAGGATGAAGAAAGAAGATTTTAATAAAGGAATTGTCAAAGACCGTCTCCTGTCATTTTTACCATTTTTGCCACTTTTTTGGTGAAATGGTAGGGGTACTTTTGTACCCCCTTACCAATTCACACAGGGGGGGGGCCGGGATCTGGGGGTCACCTTGTTAAAGGGGGCTTCCAGATTCCGATAAGCCCCCCGCCCGCAGACCCCCACAACCACCGGGCACGGTTGTGGGGACGAGGCCCTTGTCCTCATCAACATGGGGACAAGGTGCTTTAGGGGTCTCAAACCCCCAAAGCATCCTCCCAATGTTGAGGGCATGTGGCCTGGTACGGTTCAGGCGGGAGGGGGGCCGCTCTCGTCCCCCCCTCCTTTCCTGCGGCCTGCCAGGTTGCGTGCTCGGATAAAGGGTCTGGTATGGATTTTATGGGGGAACCCCACGCCATTTTTTTTGGCTAGGGTTCCCCTTAAAATCCATCCCAGACCTCTAGGGTCTGATATGGATTTTGAGGGGGACCCTACGCCATTTATTTTTTTTTTTTTGGCTGGGGTCCCCCTTAATATCCATACCAGACCTGAAGGGCCTGGTTATTGAATTTGGGGGGACCCCTACGCATTTTTTTTATCAATGACTTCAATGAATGACAGTTCTCTGTATTACGGATCCAACAATTCATTTGCCGGCAAATAGCCGCGACTCGTGATTTTAAATAGTTTTTTTTTCCTGCAAAAATGACACATTGTACAGAGACAGTTCTCTATATTAGATATACTGAATCTCGAAGCATTCGAAGCATTCGTTATATCCGCTATTATAATTTCTTTCATATTAGTTGAAATTACATATTTGTTAGTTACAATACAACATTCGAATTGTTCTCTGTATTACGGGAATCGGCAATTAGCCACGAGTGATTTTAAATATTTTTTTTTTCCTGCAAAAATGACACATTGTACAGAGAGAGTTCTAAACACGGGAAACATGCGCCCCCCCCCCCTTCATAGACATACTATAGAGTATATAGTATATAGAAGGGCGCAGGTTTCCTGTGTTTAGAACTCTCTCTGTACAATGTGTCATTTTTGCAGGAAAAAAAGACATTTAAAATCACTCGCGGCTAATTGCCGATTCCCGTAATACAGAGAACAATTCGAATGTTGTATTGTAACTAACAAATATGTAATTTCAACTAATATGAAAGAAATTATAATAGCGGATATAACGAATGCTTCGAATGCTTCGAG
The DNA here is from genome assembly GCA_028564925.1 of Lithobates sylvaticus. Classification (NCBI taxonomy): domain Eukaryota; kingdom Metazoa; phylum Chordata; class Amphibia; order Anura; family Ranidae; genus Lithobates; species Lithobates sylvaticus. The sequence continues at coordinate 180,441,972 of CM053026.1, forward strand.
ATTCAGTATATCTAATATAGAGAACTGTTCCTGCAGTGTCATTTTTGCAGGAAAAAAAAACTATTTAAAATCACGAGTCGCAGCTATTGCCGGCAAATGAATTGTCGGATCCGTAATACAGAGAACAGTCATTCATTGAAGTCATTGATAAAAAAAAGCGTAGGGGTCCCCCCAAATTCAATAACCAGGCCCTTCAGGTCTGGGATGGATATTAAGGGGGACCCCAGCCAAAAAAATAAAAAAAAAATGGCGTAGGGTCCCCCTCAAAATCCATATCAGACCCTTGAGGTCTGGGATGGATTTTAAGGGGAACCCTAGCCAAAAAAAATGGGGTGGGGTCCCCCATAAAATCCATACCAGACCCTTATCCGAGCACGCAACCTGGCAGGCCGCAGGAAAGGAGGGGGGACGAGAGCGCCCCCCCCCCCTCCCGCCTGAACCGTACCAGGCCACATGCCCTCAACATTGGGAGGATGCTTTGGGGTCCCCCCCAAAGCACCTTGTCCCCATGTTGATGAGGACAAGGGCCTCATCCCCACAACCGTGCCCGGTGGTTGTGGGGGTCTGCGGGCGGGGGGCTTATCGGAATCTGGAAGCCCCCTTTAACAAGGGGACCCCCAGATCCCGCCCCCCCCCCTGTGTGAAATGGTAAGGGGGTACAAAAGTACCCCTACCATTTCACCAAAAAAGTGGCAAAAATGGTAAAAATGACAGGAGACAGTCTTTGACAATTCCTTTATTAAAATCTTCTTTCTTCTTTCTTCTTCTTTCTTCTGGTCTTCCTTTCTTCATCTTCTCCTTCCGTCATCTTCTTCCATCTTCTTCTTCTTTCGATTCGCTTCTTCTTCCTCCGGTCTTCTCGTCCTTCTCGTCCGGCGTCGTCCTTCTCGTCCGGCATCGTCGTCTCTTCTCGCAGGCCGCTCCTCGCAATGGGAGGCTCCCGCTCTGTGAGGCTCCGCTCCGGGTGACAGGTCTTGTATAACGAAGGCACCTGGTGACCCCGCCCCCCCTCTGACGTCATGGGGAAAGCCATAGGGAATTCCACATGACGTCCCCGTGCGTCAGAGGGGGCGGGGTCACCAGGTGCCTTCGTTATAAAAGACCTGTCACCCGGAGCGGAGCCTCACAGAGCGGGAGCCTCCCATTGCGAGGAGCGGCCTGCGAGAAGAGACGACGATGCCGGACGAGAAGGACGACGCCGGACGAGAAGGACGAGAAGACCGGAGGAAGAAGAAGCGAATCGAAGGAAGAAGACGATGGAAGAAGATGACGGAAGGAGAAGATGAAGAAGGAAGACCAGAAGAAAGAAGATTTTAATAAAGGAATTGTCAAAGACCGTCTCCTGTCATTTTTACCATTTTTGTCACCTTTTTTGGTGAAATGGTAGGGGTACTTTTGTACCCCCTTACCAATTCACACAGGGGGGGGGGGGGGGGGGGCGGGATCTGGGGGTCACCTTGTTAAAGGGGGCTTCCAGATTCCGATAAGCCCCCCGCCCGCAGACCCCCACAACCACCGGGCACGGTTGTGGGGACGAGGCCCTTGTCCTCATCAACATGGGGACAAGGTGCTTTAGGGGTCTCAAACCCCCAAAGCATCCTCCCAATGTTGAGGGCATGTGGCCTGGTACGGTTCAGGCGGGAGGGGGGGCCGCTCTCGTCCCCCCCTCCTTTCCTGCGGCCTGCCAGGTTGCGTGCTCGGATAAAGGGTCTGGTATGGATTTTATGGGGGACCCCACGCCATTTTTTTTGGCTAGGGTTCCCCTTAAAATCCATCCCAGACCTCTAGGGTCTGATATGGATTTTGAGGGGGACCCTACGCCATTTTTTTTTTTTTTTTTTGGCTGGGGTCCCCCTTAATATCCATACCAGACCTGAAGGGCCTGGTTATTGAATTTGGGGGGACCCCTACGCATTTTTTTATCAATGACTTCAATGAATGACAGTTCTCTGTATTACGGATCCAACAATTCATTTGCCGGCAAATAGCCGCGACTCGTGATTTTAAATAGTTTTTTTTTCCTGCAAAAATGACACATTGTACAGAGACAGTTCTCTATATTAGATATACTGAATCTCGAAGCATTCGAAGCATTCGTTATATCCGCTATTATAATTTCTTTCATATTAGTTGAAATTACATATTTGTTAGTTACAATACAACATTCGAATTGTTCTCTGTATTACGGGAATCGGCAATTAGCCACGAGTGATTTTAAATATTTTTTTTTTCCTGCAAAAATGACACATTGTACAGAGAGAGTTCTAAACACGGGAAACATGCCCCCCCCCCCCCCTTCATAGACATACTATAGAGTATATAGTATATAGAAGGGCGCAGGTTTCCTGTGTTTAGAACTCTCTCTGTACAATGTGTCATTTTTGCAGGAAAAAAAGACATTTAAAATCACTCGCGGCTAATTGCCGATTCCCGTAATACAGAGAACAATTCGAATGTTGTATTGTAACTAACAAATATGTAATTTCAACTAATATGAAAGAAATTATAATAGCGGATATAACGAATGCTTCGAATGCTTCGAGATTCAGTATATCTAATATAGAGAACTGTTCCTGCAGTGTCATTTTTGCAGGAAAAAAAAACTATTTAAAATCACGAGTCGCAGCTATTGCCGGCAAATGAATTGTTGGATCCGTAATACAGAGAACAGTCATTCATTGAAGTCATTGATTAAAAAAAGCGTAGGGGTCCCCCCAAATTCAATAACCAGGCCCTTCAGGTCTGGGATGGATATTAAGGGGGACCCCAGACAAAAAAAAAAAAAAAAAAATGGCGTAGGGTCCCCCTCAAAATCCATATCAGACCCTTGAGGTCTGGGATGGATTTTAAGGGGAACCCTAGCCAAAAAAAATGGGGTGGGGTCCCCCATAAAATCCATACCAGACCCTTATCCGAGCACGCAACCTGGCAGGCCGCAGGAAAGGTGGGGGGGACGAGAGCGCCCCCCCCCCCCCTCCCCCTCCTGAACCGTACCAGGTCACATGCCCTCAACATTGGGAGGATGCTTTGGGGTCCCCCCAAAGCACCTTGTCCCCATGTTGATGAGGACAAGGGCCTCATCCCCACAACCGTGCCCGGTGGTTGTGGGGGTCTGCGGGCGGGGGGCTTATCGGAATCTGGAAGCCCCCTTTAACAAGGGGACCCCCAGATCCCGCCCCCCCCCTGTGTGAAATGGTAAGGGGGTACAAAAGTACCCCTACCATTTCACCAAAAAAGTGGCAAAAATGGTAAAAATGACAGGAGACAGTCTTTGACAATTCCTTTATTAAAATCTTCTTTCTTCTTTCTTCTTTCTTCTGGTCTTCCTTTCTTCATCTTCTCCTTCCGTCATCTTCTTCCATCTTCTTCTTCTTTCGATTCGCTTCTTCTTCCTCCGGTCTTCTCGTCCTTCTCGTCCGGCGTCGTCCTTCTCGTCCGGCATCGTCGTCTCTTCTCGCAGGCCGCTCCTCGCAATGGGAGGCTCCCGCTCTGTGAGGCTCCGCTCCGGGTGACAGGTCTTGTATAACGAAGGCACCTGGTGACCCCGCCCCCCCTCTGACGTCATGGGGAAAGCCATAGGGAATTCCACATGACGTCCCCGTGCGTCAGAGGGGGCGGGGTCACCAGGTGCCTTCGTTATAAAAGACCTGTCACCCGGAGCGGAGCCTCACAGAGCGGGAGCCTCCCATTGCGAGGAGCGGCCTGCGAGAAGAGACGACGATGCCGGACGAGAAGGACGACGCCGGACGAGAAGGACGAGAAGACCGGAGGAAGAAGAAGCGAATCGAAGGAAGAAGACGATGGAAGAAGATGACGGAAGGAGAAGATGAAGAAGGAAGACCAGAAGAAAGAAGATTTTAATAAAGGAATTGTCAAAGACCGTCTCCTGTCATTTTTACCATTTTTGTCACCTTTTTTGGTGAAATGGTAGGGGTACTTTTGTACCCCCTTACCATTTCACACAGGGGGGGGGCGGGATCTGGGGGTCCCCTTGTTAAAGGGGGCTTCCAGATTCCGATAAGCCCCCCGCCCGCAGACCCCCACAACCACCGGGCACGGTTGTGGGGATGAGGCCCTTGTCCTCATCAACATGGGGACAAGGTGCTTTGGGGGGGACCCCAAAGCACCCTCCCAATGTTGAGGGCATGTGGCCTGGTACGGTTCAGGCGGGAGGGGGGGCCGCTCTCGTCCCCCCCTCCTTTCCTGCAGCCTGCCAGGTTGCGTGCTCGGATAAAGGGTCTGGTATGGATTTTGAGGGGGACCCCCACGCCATTTTTTTTTTTTTTTTTTTGCCGGGGTTCCCCTTAAAATCCATCCCAGACCTGAAGGGTCTGGTATGGATATTTGGGGGGGACCCCACGCCATTTTTTTTTTTTTTTTGGCTGGGGTCCCCCTTAATATCCATACCAGACCTGAAGGGCCTGGTTATTGAATTTGGGGGGACCCCTACGCTTTTTTTTTTTTTTTATCAATGAATGACTGTTTTTTAAATAGCTTTTTTTTCTGCAAAAATGACACTTTGTCATTCGAATTCATTTGAATGCATTCGAATTCATTCGTTATATCTGCTATAATAATTTCGTTTGAATTAGTTGAAATTTGATATTGGTAGTTGGATTCGAATAATTTGGAGCTGAAATTCGTAAACGGAATTTTTCCTGCAAAAATGACACTTTGTCATTCGAATTCATTCGAATCCATTCGAATTCATTCGAATTCATTCAAATTCATTCGAATCATTCGGCGACGAAATTCGTAAACGGAATTTCGTATTCCGTACGGAATTCGTAAAAAAAAAAAATTCGTACTACAGATTCGTAAATTCGTACGAATTTCAAAAAATTCGTACGAATTACGAATTTGTACGAAACGAATCGCACATGTCTAATATATATATATATATATATATATATATATATATATATACACACACAGTTGTGCTCATAAGTTTACATACCCTGGTAGAATTTATGATTTCTTGGCCATTTTTCAGAGAATATGAATGATAACACAAAAACTTTTCTTTCACTCATGGTTAGTGTTTGGCTGAAGCCATTTCTTATCAATCAACTCTTTTTAAATCATAATCACAACAGAAATTACCCCGCAGATCCTTTGACAATTCTTTTGCTTTGCCCATGACTCGTCAGTGCAGCACTGGATGAAAGATGCAAGGGTCTGTCAGGAGTCCAGAAACTCATTGACCCTTTATACACACACAGTAATTACAAGCAAACAGATCACAGGTGAGGATGGTTACCTTTAATAGCCATTCAAACCCCTTTGTTTTAACTTGTGTGCATGTTATCAGGCCAAAATCACCAGGGTATGTAAACTTTTGATCAGGGTCACTTGAGTAGTTTCTGCTGTGATTATGATTTTAAAAGAGTAAACACAGTTGATTAATAATACATGGCCTCAGCCAAACACTAACCAGGAGTAAAATATATTTTTTTTGTGTTATCATTCATATTATCTGAAAAATGGCCAAGAAATCATAAATTCTGCCAGGGTATGTACATTTATGAGCACAACTGTGTGTGTATATATATATATATATATATATATTTATTTATCCTTTGAAAACCCCATGATGAGAGACTCACAGCAGTTTTGGCAGATGTTAGAAAAATGTACACTGCTTAACCACTTAGTGCACACCCGTATTGTACTGCGGCCGCTGTAGGCAAAATGACATACTGGTACATCGCTGCCTACCTCCGGGTTTAGGACTAGGGATGGGCTGAACAACTCCCTGTTTGGTTCGCACCAGAACTTTCGAACATTGCGAAAGTTCGGAACCAAATAACAAACCCCATTAAAGTCTATGACTTGAACTAGAAAAATCAAAAGTGCCCATTTGAAGGCTTATATGCAAGTAATTGGGCATACAATGTTTTTTGATGGGCTGGGTACTGCCCTGGGGACATGTATCAATGAAAAAAAGTTTGTAAAAAAACATAATTTTTTAAATGAGCAGTGATTTATTGATAAGCATATAAATGAAAAATTCCTTTCAAAATATTGCTTGGGGGGTCCCCTTAGTCTACCTGTAAAGTGGCACATCTTTACTGTGTATAGAAGCTTCTGCAGCAATAATTGCAATTATGAAGCCCAAAAAAATGGCTTGGGGAGCCAGTCTATATGACGAGGGCACAATGTAGTGCGTTGGGAACAAGATTAAAGAGGGATAAATTCTGGTGTCTCTTCCAGAGACTTTGGATAGAAGTAACATGTGTGGAAAAATTGGTCTTTGTCAGTGGTGCCTTCATGCCGTAACCCTATAAGAGGTACTCTTGATGAAAGCAAGAATTGGCCTAGCTGTCAAAAATTTCAATATATGCATCTGTTTGACAGGTGTGGAAAAATTGGTCTTTGGGTGTCAGTGGCGCCTTCACACCATAACTCTATAAGAGGTACTCTTGATAAAAGCAAGTATTGGCCTTGCTGTCAAAAAATGCAATGATATGCACCTGTCAAACAGGTGGGGAAAAATTGGTCTTTGGGTGTTAATTGTGGTCATGAAACCTACACCAAAAACATTTTTCCAGATTAAATCAACATTCACAATGCTAGGCGGCCGAAAAGTCCTGCAGAGATTCCACATCTGAAAAACACTTAATCAGTAATATCAGCATCAGGAGCTTCATAGTTGCTGGTAATCCATGACTGATTAATTTTGAAAAATGTCAGACGGTCCACGGAGTCTGTAGACAGACGTGTGCTATTATCAGTAACAAAACCTCCAGCATCACTGAATGCCCATTCAGAAAGCACGCTGGATGCAGGGCAGCCCAGAAGCTCAATTGCATACTGGGCAAGTTCTGGCCAATGGTCTATTCTCATGACCAAGTAAGCCAGTGGATCGTCAACTGGAAAGCTCTCCATATGTGTTTTTGCCCCTAGATAATCATCCACCATGTGATGCAGATGCTGCTGATGGGATGTGAAAGCTGACAGCCCTATGCAGCGAGGACTAAAAAAATTGAGAAATGCATCACTTAGGCGGCCGCTTTCTCCACCGCTCGTCTCTTGACCAACAGAAGCCTCAAAACAATGTTTTCCACGACACTGTAACATACCACAGTCTGGAAAAGCGGTAGATAAACTCCTCTTTAACCGCTTAAGCACCGGACCATTTGGCTGGCCAAAGACCAGACCACTTTTTGCGATTCGGCACTGTGTCGCTTTAACTGACAATTGTGCGGTCATGCGACGTGGCTTCCAAACAAAATTGACGTCCCCCTTTTCCCACAAATAGAGCTTTCTGTTGGTGGTATTTGATCACCCCTGCAGTTTTTATTTTTTGCGCTATAAACAAAAAAAGCGTAAATTTTGAAAAAAATACATTATTTTTTAACTTTTTGCTATAATAAATATCCCCAAAAAATATATAAAAACATATACTTTTTTCTCAGTTTAGGCCGATACGTATTCTTCTACATATTTTTGTTAAAAAAAAATCACAATAAGCGTATATTGATTGGTTTGCACAAAAGTTATAGCGTCTACAAAGTAGGGGATAGTTTTATGGCATTTTTATTATTTTTTTTTTTACTAGTAATGGCAGCGATCAGGGATTTTTATTGTGACTGCGACATTACGGCAGACACGTCGGACAATTGCGATACATTTTTGGGACCATTGGCATTAATACAGCGATCAGTGCGATTAAAATTGCATTGATTACTGTAAAAATGTCACTGGCAGTGAAGGGGTTAACACTAGGTGGCAATGAAGGGGTTAATAAATGTCCTAAGGAGTGTTCTAACTGAAGGGGAGATGGGACTGGGCAGGGAAACTCACAGATTGCTGTTCATACTCTGTATGAACAGACAATCTGTCAGTTCACTGCTCAGAGAACCGGAAACTGTGCGTTTACACACACAGCTCCCGGTTCTCTGTGTGCCCGAGCGATCGCGGGAGCCCGGCGGTGATCGAGACCGCCGGGCACTCGTATCAGCTCGGGAGTGAGCGGGCAGCATGCAAGCCGACGTAACATAATGGCGATTCGCGCAGCCGAGCCATGCTGCCATGCTGTCTCAAGAGATTTAATCTTCTGCACTCTCTGTGGGGACGGGATGAGTTCTGAGACTTTCCCCTTGTAACGGTGGTCAAGGAGGGTTGCCAACCAATAGTGATCCTTTTCCTTTACGCCACGTATTCTTGAGTTCTTTCGCAGGCTTTGAAGCATGAGGGAGCCCTTGCAAAGCAAATTATCAGAGGCATTAGAAGCAGACTCCCTGGGGTCACTGAGGATTACAGTATCTGGAGCTGCCTCCTCCCAGCCACATACTACTCTCAAGGATTCTGGGGATGGAAAACCATCTCTTACTGTTTGACGTATGTCTTCCTCTGCTTCAATACCTCCAAAACTGCCAGAATCCTTCTCCTCCTCCTCCCTCTCCTCTTGTGTGTTCTGTGGTGTAGGAACAATGGTGTTTGCATAAAGTGGGCCTTGAGAGGAAAGTAAGTCCTCCTCTTCCTCCCGCTGCTCTGCCTTTAGGGCCCTGTCCATAATGCCATGCAAAGTCTGCTCTAGCAGAAACACAACAGGGATTGTGTCACTGATGCCGGCATTGTTAAGGCTCATCATCCTTGTGGCCTCCTCAAATGGTGACAGTACATTGCATGCATTCTCTATGAGCAGCCATTGGCGTTTGGAAAAAAAGCCGAGCCTGCCTAAACCTGTTGATGTGCCATACTTTAACATTAAACGGAAGGTAATGCACTGAAATATACGCCGTTAAACTTACAGTAACGCACTGAAATATGCAGCGTTAAGCTTACAGTAATGCACTGAAATATACAGCTTTAAACTTGCAGTAAGGCAGTGAAATATACTGAGTTAAAAGGAAGGTAATGCACTGAAATCTCCTGGAGCTGAAGTGGTTACCTGTTTAGTAAACAATTTACTCTATATAAACTAAGACCAAAGGCTGCCAGGCAAATACTTTAATTATATTGTATTTATATTTGGAAAGTATTTTAACTCTCCAATGAACTTTCACTATGAGGGCAAAAGCAGCAGATATTAGCTTTCACAGTGATGACAGTCCTCCCTAATAATGCCTTTATTTTCCTTCATTGATGCCATCTTTGCTCAGACATTTTCCAAGGTCAGCATCTACTTGTACTAAGATTCTGGTCTATTGATACTCATGTAAAATCTGTGAAGCTGTTGACTGTATTCACAAATGTCTAACAAAGATCAGCCCCCTGCTGCAGCTTAAAAAGTTACAATGTACAATCTGATCACTGGGTGATAACATTTGATAAACTTTGGCAAAGTCACTAGACTGGAGCTCAAGGACTTCTTTTTATTGATACTTTTAATTTTGAAAAAATGATACTGTCATACATTGCTACAAGTCTGGAATTTGTTAAAACAGACTTTCAGCCCACGTTCACATTGGGCCGATTTGGCATGCGATTTGTCAAATCGCATTACAAATCGGAGGCTATTGTCGGCAATGGCATTGCCCGAAACGGTTGCGGCACCAACTTTGCGGAGCCGCACCGATTCCCAAAAGTAATACAGGAACTTCGGGGGCGATTTGAATAGACATCTGTGCATGAACCCACATAGATGTCTGTCAAATCGCCTCCGAAGTCAGCTGAACTCACACCATTTCTAACCCGCATCAGTGTGAACCTAGGCTTAATAAATGAAGCAAAAGATAAAAACAAACATGAATATCAGGAACCCCTTCGTACTTTTATATGTAACCTTGCACATGGCCCTGAATGAGGTTTGATAACTCCGACGTTGCCACTCCATCTGCCTTATGTGATCTCTTCAATATATTTCCATGAGATGTATTTAACAGCTGTAGGTATTGTTAAAAGGAAATCTATAGGATAAATTTATAAATATGACAGTTTGCATTTACTAGGTGTTCATGTTTTCTGGATGATTTCTGGATTCATGATGAATTTTTTTCATTATAATTTGGAAAGCCTTGCAGAAATTGAGAGAATTTTTAATTGATCAAATAGGAGCACTTTAAAAAAAATTATTTTTGATTTTCAAATTCCATAAACAATATATGGGGGAGTGTCTGTCTGTTTGTGTTTCTGTCTGTCTGTCTGTGTTTCTGTCGGTCTGTGTTTCTGTGTTTCTGTGTTTCTGTCTGTCTGTGTTTCTGTCGGTCTGTGTTTCTGTGTTTCTGTCATTGTTTCTGTCTGTCTGTGTTTCTGTCTGTTTGTGTTTCTGTCTGTCTGTCTGTGTTTCTGTCGGTCTGTGTTTCTGTGTTTCTGTGTTTCTGTCTGTCTGTGTTTCTGTCGGTCTGTGTTTCTGTGTTTCTGTCATTGTTTCTGTCTGTCTGTGTTTCTGTCTGTCTGTGTTTCTGTGTTTCTGTCTGTCTGTGTTTTTGACTGTGTTTCTGTCTGTCTGTGTTTCTGTCTGTTTGTCTGTGTTTTTGACTGTGTTTCTGTCTGTCTGTGTTTCTGTCTGTCTGTCTGTGTTTCTGTCTGTATGTCTGTGTTTCTGTCTGTCTGTCTGTGTTTCTATCTGTATGTCTGTGTTTCTGTCTGTCTGTGTTTCTGTTTGTCTGTCTGTCTGTGTGTGTGTCTGTGTTTTTGTCTGTCTGTGTTTCTGTCTCTGTCTGTCTGTGTTTCTGTCTGTCTGTGTTTCTGTCTGTCTGTGTTTCTGTCTGTCTGTCTGATCTATTATTATTATTTTTTTTTTGTATAGCTTCTATGACTCAGCTTTGTCATAATCTTGCAGCACCATTTAAATGACAGAGCGCCATGTGGCAAATGGAGCAGTTGTGATTCTAAGAGCATTCAGATGTGCATTTTGGTTACAGCTGTGTTGGTGAGTGGAATATCTATTAACAGAAAAGGGAACAGGTGGTAATTTGAAATGAACAGTTTAAAAATCTTCTGGATGGTTCTTCTTGTTAAAGTAAAAAGACTGTGATGGGACTTTAATGAACGAACCAGACAAACTCTCGAACATCTTGTCATGCCAGTTTGACGTTCATCCAGTTTTCTGCTCAATTCATTTTAAAAGCTAAAAAGAAACTGGGCAGGCTATACCAATGGATCTTTTCGATTTGTTTTAGTCAAATTTTTTCCATTATCAGGCCTTACAATCTTAATTTAAAAAGCAATTTTTGTCTGAGATGGATTTTAAAAGTCATTCAGGGCTTCCCTGTGCTGTGGCAATATACCCTGCAAGGGCTCACTATTACACAGATCATTGAACCTGCAGTTCACATAAAGGATCTTTGTGATTCTATGTACAGTATATCTTCTGCTAGAAAGGAGAGTAAAAGTATTTCCTCTAGCCTCCCAAAAAATCTGGATACATCTTTATTATGTGCAAATGCCACATTTGTATTTACTTAAAGAGTAACTCTACGTTTGTACATTTGAAAAAAATCCCCCTTTGGGTGATCTACTGTATGTACATTTAAAGAGAAAAGGTTGCGCTGTGAAAATAAATAGTAAAATATATAACCGTATTTGTTCACAAATGACAGGAAAAATCAATAATAGCCCGTCCGTGTCAGTTATATCACAAACAAGTGGAGAGACCTTACTGTGAAAAACATATATATGTCCTCCAATTACCATCAATAAAGAAGTAATTTAAAAGGATAAGGAGCATCCACACAATTATTGCAAAAATATATGCACTATAGATATATAATCCACAAACATTAAAGCTGTAAATATGAGTGAAAAAAATTATAAAAAATAGTCCACAAAGATATCCCAAAATATCTAAAGATCCAATCCAAGTGACATCAGTGAGGTGAAATGACTTTTCAAATTTAGCATCCGTGGACAAGTGACTTGTTTCGCAGTGAACCCACCACCGGGTAAATTGAAGGCTTACCAGATACTGTTAGGGCAATCGCATGTGGCTACAACCCAGCCAGGGCCTTTTCCTCTCTCTTGCTTGGGAACCGCAAACCCCGATGTCTATATCCTTAACGTGGATGTCTCCAAAGCTCCAAGCTCCCACTGATAGATAACTCACCGGATATAGATGCTAGGTCGGGTGTTAATGCTGGGTATCCAAAGTAGGCAAAAATGTGAAAAGAAAGGGGACACCATGGGTGGGATCCAACTGATTTATTTTCTAAAAGGTCGCCAAAGGCGTAAGTATATCCAAAAAATACAAACAGATTTAAAATTTGCGGCCGGCCGGCTGCAGTAAAACAACGCCCGAGCTATCACGATTATGGGGTCACGATTATGGGTGGTCAGGTAGTGTTTTGAGACGGAGTGTTTAGTGAACCCCCTCCCCTCCTAATATTATTAATATGCTCATTAAGGCGAACCCTGAGGGGGCGTTTGGTCCTGCCCACATACTGCAGGCCACACGGGCACTGCAATAGGTAGACCACCCCCTCAGTGGAACACGTAATGAAAGGCTCTATCTTAAAACTTTTTGAAGTGACCATAGATGTAAAGCTAGTTGTCCTTTTAGTTTTGCAGCTTTTCAGAGAACATACCTGACAGTGCCTGCATTGGTAATATCCCGTGAGTTCACCGAAGAAACAGGATGCATTATTAGGGGGGTTCATTATATTAGGTGGCAGTTTGTCTTTCAAAGATGGAACACCTCTGAAGACCACCCGTGGTCTTATTGGTAGAAAGGATTTGAGTACTCTATCGTTCTCTAAAATGTGCCAGTGTTTCTTCATAATATGGCTTATACTGTGATGTTGGTTGGAGTAATTGGTGATGAAGGGAACACCCCAATGTATGTACATTGCAAGGATTTTAACAAACTTTATTGCAGATTCCTACCTTTGTTTGAGTGAATCGAATGGGAGTGGTTTCATAATTATCAACCAGCTTCTGCACATGCAGGGTTCTAATGAGGAAAGTGTCAGGTTCTAAAGGGGTGCCTTTAGATGTGATTCCCTATTGGGAGTATTTCACCAAAAATTACATTTTTGTTGCAGGGATGCCTGAAATCTGACTTGTATCTTAGTTGAGACTTCTGGGAAAATTAGTGAGCCAATCACACAAGCAGAAAATTATGTTTATGGGGGGTGTTCTGTAGCCATTTTGTGTACAGAACACCTCCAGATAGCCATATTGCATTTTACAGAAAATTACAGAGCTGCAGATTGAAAAGGAAAGGTCATTTTTAATAACAATTAATTACAATATGACTTGTGTCTCAATTGTATATACTATATTATATATTTTTCATTTGCTATCTTATTTTCTCATGGAAGTGAAGTTACCCTTTAACTCAGAATTTACTTTCCCTTTTAGGTCCTGACTTGCCTATATTCACTTACACATTTTTTCTAAATTGAAGGTACTTTCATATTAAAAATCAATTCAATTTTAAAGCATTAAATGCCACATCTCTATTTTCTGCACATTTGCCCACTGATAGATATACCATTTATTATTGAACAGCATAATATGCATGAACTACTTTTTAAAGCTAAATCCTAAAGACATTTTAGTATCATGAGCTATTATCGAACATAAACAACATTTGTCTAATTAAAATCAATTGTCCTAAAGTTGTCTTAACTTCCTGCCGACAGCTCACAGTAAATATACAGTGAGTGGGGGGAAGGTGCAGGCACAGCAACGTACATGTACGTTGCTGGTTTGATTCTGGGTTTAAGGCGTGCATGCGCATGCCCCTTGCTGGACACAGCACAAGTTTGGCAGCAGATTTCAGCCAGTGATTTTGGCTGAGACCTGCTGTGTGCAGTCAGTAATCTGGCTGTTTCTTCTCCCTGAAAATCATGTAGAAGAAACAGACAGATTAGTAAGTAAAAGCAGCACACGTTACACTTGTTGGGCACACAGTTAGCCCCTTGATTGCCCCTAGATGTTAACCTCAGTACAGTATTATCAATGATCACTGTATTAGTGTCACTAGCGACGTCATTGTCAGTTAGTGACCCTCCCAACTAGTGTTGTTAGTGCCAGATTGCCCACCATCCTATCAGTCATAGTACAAATCGCTGATCACCACTAGGGATGGGCTGTCTGTTTGGGTCGAACATAAGTTTGACTCGAACATTGGCTGTTAGCCCCGTTCGCCAAATAGCGAACAATTTGGGGTGTCCGTGGCAAATTCGAAAGCCGCGGAACACCCTTTAAAATTCTATTGGGAGGAATCAAAAGTGCTAATTTTAAAGGTTAATATGCATGGTATTGTCATAAAAAGTGTTTGGGGACCTGGGTCCTGCCCCAGGGGACATGCATTACCAGGCCCTTTGGGTCTGGTATGGATTTTAAGGGAACCCGTGCCAAAATTAAAAAAAAAATGGTGTGGGTGTCCCCCTAAAAATACATACCAGACCCTTATCTGAGCACGCAACCTGGCAGGCTGCAGGAAAAGTAAAGCGACCCCCCCTCCTGAACCGTACCAGGCCACATGCCCTCAACATAGGGAGGATGTCCCCATGTTGATGTGGACAAGGGCCTCATCCCCACAACCCTTGCCTGTGGTTGTGGGGGTCTGCGGGTGGGGGCTTATGAAAATCTGTAAGCCCCCTTTAACAAGGGGACCCCCAGATCCCGCCCCCCTGTGAATTGGTAATGGGGTATAAATGTACCCCTATCATTTCACAAAAAAGTGTCAAAAATTTAAAAAAAGACAATAGCCGTTTTTTGACAATTCCTTTATTAATGGCTTCTTCTTTCCCCGCTTCTTCTTCCATCTTCTTCTGGTCTTCCTTCGGTTTTCTTCCTCCATCTTGTTCTTCCCCCGCTTCTTCCTCTGCTTCTTCCTCTGCTTCTTCCTCCGGCCCTCTGCTTTTTCCTCCGGTGTTCTCGTCCGGCATCTTCCTCCACGGCTTCTTCTTCATGCTCCGGACGATCCGCCTCAATGGGAGTCTCCCGCTGTGTGACGCTTCTGTTCTGGTGACCAATATTCAATATAAGTGCAATATTAATGGTAAAGTGCAATAATGTGCAATAATAAAGTGCAGTCCAAAGAAATCTAACGATTCAAAATATTTCAAGGTAACAGTCAGTCCCTTTTTTCCAGATAAAGATCGCTATTTTCTTATATGGACAAATGCAGATGAGGAGGAAGGGTACGAATGTGGGAGTCCAATTTTCAAGTATAGGGAAAACACACACAAACTTGCTAGAATCCTCCCCCAGCAGTACCAGCCTCTCACCTCAAGGAAAGACCCCAACGGGTCTAGTAATGCATCAATAACCGTCACACCAGTGGCTTTAATCTTCCTCAAAGTATCCAGGGGATCACTGCAGTTACTCCAGATCTCCACGCCCTCATTAGCCAGGGATTTTAGCTACTGTGGCATTTTTTATTTTTTTTTGCTTTAGTCACATTGAGGATTTGGTGCCAGATTCTATTTGGTTCCTGGTTCTGTGGTAACCGAGCTTAGCTATTCCTGGCAATTGTTGAACCAAAGCTGGCCATACACTTGGTTTACAAAACTGCAGTGCCAGCTATTGTATTCTGCCAACAATTGTCAAAATACCTGAACAGTGAATGCATCAAAATAGATTCAGCTTCTATTTGGCAAATAATTTTCTGCCTAGCTCATTTTATTTTTCAATTGAAGGTTGTTGGGGGGGAAGTGTGCCAACAGGGACACCCCCAAAGAACATTTTGGCTGGTTAATCAGTGCCAGATGAAATTTGCTTAATGTATGGCAAGCTTCACAAAAAGCTGCCAAAGTGCCTGCAAAGCGATTCAGCAATGCCGCAATGCAGATACTTTTAAACCTTTCTTCGGCCGCTAGCGGGGGGTTAAAATCGCCCCGCTAGTGGCCGAAAAGTGCCACTATAACAGCGGTAAAGTGACGCTAAATCTAGCTGCGCTTTACCACTAACGCCGGGTGCTAGGCAGTGTGAAAGTACCCTAATAGCCAGCCTTACTAAGCAAGTTCAAAAGGCACCATCTTGTGTCTTGCAATTTGAGAGAGCTGAATCACCCTACCCCCCAGGAAAAAAAGTATCTACGGCTCTGAGTGTGTAGGTAGCTGCTATGATGCAGTTCTGACCTGGGAAGTTCCCTGGTCAGAATGGCAGCGCAGCTGCAGTAACTAGCTACATGCTCTGCTGTGGTTGTGTGTAAGGGAATCTGCTAAATGTGCCCAGACTGTATGCAGTGCAGGGATGGGAGAAGGAGCTCTGCTGAGTGCCCTGCCAGCAATGACTCCTGTCCTATGCCTTGCTGACCGCTGCTGACCCCTGTTCTCAGCTCTTGCTACCCCTGTACAGTGCCCTTCTGACCCCTGTCCTCTGCCCTGTGGACCTCTGTACACTGCCCTGTTGAACCCTGTCTTCCACCCTGCGGGCCCCTATACACTGCCCTTCTGACTCTTGTCCGCTGCTCTGCTGACCCCATACACTGCCCTTCTGACGCCTGTCCTTCACTTTTCTGCCCCCTGTACACTGCAATACAAAGAAATGGCCTCTGTATACTGCTCTGCAAACTGCTGACCCTATCCTCTTCCCTGCTGATCTCCCATCCTCTGCCCCCCTGACATTTTTTAGTGCACCCTCACAATGAGACAGGCTCAATCCGGTCCTCAATGAAAGATGAAAAAAGGATTATTATTTTTTATATGTTTCAGTTTTAATAACAACTAATTTCAAATCCCGTTCTCCTATAATTAAGTCTTTATGGAAGCAGGCAAATATCTCTAGATGAAAGGGTGCTAGCTGACATCAGTGTTGAGCCAACCCCTAGAATCAGTCCAGAATACACTAGTTTTAACAGAATAAACCTTTTCAGGAAAGGAACAGAAATGGCCATTTCACTGTACACAGAAAAGCTTGGTGTTGTATAATACTATAAATAAAGTGTATGAAAGGCCCAAAGCACTCACTAAAAAGGAATTGTAAGCAGAATTAGAAAAGCACAGCAAACTTAGAAAAACTGCCAATGTCAGACACAGGAAGTATATAAACATTTTAGCTCAGCTTAACTTGAAAGCCACAGACTGAAGTTTAAAGACATTGAATATTTCATGCTTACATATAAAACTATATTCAGATTTAACCTTTTTGAAAAGCTGCTAGTTGATCATAAACCATAAATAGACACTGCTGTATTAACAAGATAAAGATATACAGTACATGTTGGAACACCTAAGAGGCAGTGCACGCTGTTCTGTTAAAATATAGAATTAGCAAAATGATTAACTAAAATTGCCTGTGCAACAGTCTAAAAGCCGTGCCTGTGGGTAGCTGCATTTTCTCAATGTATACACATTAAACAGCGATCTATTTTGTGGTTTAAATGCTCTCACCCTCCAATAAACCCCTTTGAATCAGTGCAATACACTAATGTGCATACAATCAATAAACCTATTTACAAAATAATGTGCTAGTGCATAAACTAATTAACAATACACAAATCCAGATATCTACAATACGATAAAAAAATTTAAAAATAAAAATCTGTAAAGTCCATAGTGATAGCAAAAAAAAATCTTTTTTTAAAGTGCCAGTGCTCAAAAATCATGCTGATGCGATGTTTTTCTTCTTTTTTTCATCATCGCCAACACTCCACTCCATGTAAATTTGTGCCCCAACCCCAATGGGTTTAAACTCACCGAAGGAAGATGACCTCTTTTGACATAGCGTTTGGCGCTTTTCTTCTACTAACTGCCTCTTTTGCACAGAGCCCAGGTGTAATTCTCATGTGCAAACAGAAGTATCAAACAGAGAGGGATCTCATAGTGTATACTGTCTTTTATTAAAATCCATAAAAAAGTTTTAAACTCACTCACATCTTGCGGTGCCCGCCCTAGCACCCAGGAGTCATCTGTCGTTTTTTTAAACTACCGCCGCTCCCCTGTGAGGGACGGCGGGGGGATACCCACTGTTGCAGAACAGAATTGTGTCCCAAGTGTTCTATCTTTGGGACTGCAGAGTAGTAATATTCTTTATTACATGTAACATTTGCATGGAGATATGTTTTAAACATTTCACAAAGAAAATGTAGCCTGCGGCTATCTAATATGCCCATTAATAACGTTAAATAATGTGAACACTGGTTTGGAGAAAAGTAAAGAACTTTTCTGGCCAGAAATAATCAAGAACATTTTAGAACTATATCTATAATAGTAGATATTGAATGTATATTATATGCCCACTGTACTTAGCTGGGAAAAAAAAGCAACAGAGTACTTTCAGAACACCAAAGACAATTCTTTCTTATAACCACAAGCTTATCACAAACATTTTTATTGCTCATTACATTTGCATTTTCACACTGGTACACACTCAGCAGGCAGATTCAGAGTCAGAAAAGCACCAGGATTTAGCAAAGTGTGGGTGGCATAGAATGAATTCAGCAGGCAGAAGCATAGTCCGTGAATCAAGCCAAGGCAGAAACAGATCAAACAGAAGCAGGGGTAATCCTGAAGAGTATTCAGGAACAAACCAAGTTCAATAGTGCAGATCCACAGGTACGCAGGTCAGGTTAAGACAGAAACACCGTATGACTACTCAACAAGGGGGTTAGGAGAGGAACAGCTTTAAATAGTCCCTTTGGCGGCAGTACAGGATGCGTGTAAGCACATGCAGATGGCAAGCATGAACAGGCACTTACATCACACACACATAGACCCACATGTAAAGTTTCATGCCCAGCATAAGCCCTGCATGGTGGGCTGCAGGCTATTGCATGTGCAGGTGCTTGTGTCCTCGTACAGATTGGGCCTTTCTTCCAGAGGCTGTTTGAAGACAGTGTTAATTTAGTATGTATAAAGGATAACCAGAAACAGAAACTGCAGTATGTGTGTATGTATATATATATAATATCTATATATATATATATATATATATACAGTTATATATATATATTATCTCACAAAAGAAGAAGAAATTACACTTTGCTACAATGTAAAGTAGTAAGTATACAGCTTGTATAACAGTGTAAATTTGCTTTCCCCTCAAAATAACTCAACACACAGCCAGTAATGTCTAAACTGCTGGCAACAAAAGTGAGTACACCCCTAAGTAAATATGTCCAAATTGGGCCCAATATTCAATATAATCAATATTTTGTGTGACCACCATTATTTTCCAGCATTGCCTTAACCCTCTTGGGCATGGAGCTCCCCAGAGCTTCACAAGTTGCCACTGGAGTCCTCTTCCACTCCTCCTCCTGACATCATGGAGCTGGTGGATGTTAGAGACCTTGCGCTCCTCCTCCTTCCATTTGAGGATGCCCCCCAGATTCTCAATAGGGTTTAGGACTGGAGACATGCTTGGCCAGTCCATCACCTTTACCCTCAGCTTCTTTAGCAACGCAGTGGTTGTCTTGGAGGTGTGTTTGGGGTCATTATCATGTTGGAATACTGCCCTGTGTCCCAGTCTCCAAAGGGAGGGGATCATGCTTTGCTTCAGTATGTTACAGTACGTGTTGGCATTCATGGTTCCCTCATGAACTGTAGCTTCCCAGTGCCGGCAGCACTCATGCATCCCCAGACCATGACACTCCCACCACCATGCTTGACTGTAGGCAAGACACACTTTTCTTCATACTCCTCACCTAGTTGACACCACACACCAGCTTGACACCATCTGAACCAAATAAGTTTATCTTGGTCTCATCAGACCACAGGAGATGGTTCCAGTAATCCATGTCCTTAGTCTGCTTGTCTTCAACAAACTGTTTGGGGGCTTTCTTGTGCATCATCTTTAGAAGAGGCTTCCTTCTGGGATGACAACCATGCAGACCAATTTGATGCAGTGTGCGGTGTATAGTCTGAGCACAGACAGGCTGACCCCCCCACCCCTTCAACCTCTGGAGCAATGTTGGCAGCACTCATAAGTCTATTTCCCAAAGACAACCCAACCTCTGGATATAACACTGAGCATGTGCACTCAACTTCTTTGGTCGACCATGGCGAGGCCGGTTCTGAGTGGAACCTGTCCTGTTAAACCGCTGTATGGTCTTGGACACCACGCTTCAGCTGAGTTTCAGGGTCTTGGCAATCTTCTTATAAACTAGGCAATCTTTATGTAGAGCAACAATTCTTTTTTTCAGATCCTCAGAGAGTTCTTTGCCATGAGGTGCCATATTGAACTTCCAGTGACCAGTATGAGAGAGTGAGAGCAATAACACCAAATTTAACCCACCTGCTCCCCATTCACACCTGTGACCTTGTAACACTAACGAGTCACATGACACTGAGGAGGGAAAATGGCTAATTTGGACATTTTCACGTGTAGCGCCCACCACCTTTAGGTGGGTGCTAGTTAGGTAAGTGTTAGGTAAATTACCAGTGCCTTAACTTTTGTTTAGGCCTGGTTGTTTTGGTTTGGTTTGGGAGGAGTTATAGAATAGAGGGGGGTGTGGCCACCTGTGCTCTGTCCTGAAAGATCTCCCTTACTTTCCATAGGAAATGTTCTGGAATGAAGGCGGGCTGGGGACTGGGGTGCAGGCAGTTTGTATGGAGAGCCCTGGTCCAATCATTAATTTGTACTGGCAGGGGCAGGACTCGCATATAAACTGGGGTCACATGCTTCCTGAAGGAGAATGGGAGGAACTGAATCCAGAGAAGCAGCAAAGATGTAACTCTAAGGAGCAGGCTTGAAGGCCTGGGGGTTCAGAGACCCCAGCGCTGGATAGCAGGAACAAAACCTGAGGGCCTGTACTCACTTTTGTTGCCAGCGGTTTAGACATTAATGGCTGTGTGTTGAGTTATTTCGAGGGGACAACAAATTTACACTGTTATACAAGCTGTACACTCACTAATTTACATTGTAGCAAAGTGTCATTACTTGAGTGTCACATAAAAATATATAATCAAATATTTACAAAAATGGGAGGGGTGTACTTGTGTGAGATACTGTGTGTGTGTGTACATATATACTGTGGTGCTGCTTGTGGTTTTATAGAGGGTGTCTCTTTGGTTTTACAAACTAATAAAAAAAGGTCAAGTGAAATTGGCTTTGTTTACTGGCATTTTCAAAAGAGTACTTAATTTCATTCAAAATCAGTAGCTATATAATGTCTAAGATGTAGAGGTAAATGTCGATAAGACTTTGAGTTAATTCTTAAAGGATGTACAATATTGCAAAGATGGTCTTATAGGTTAACCTACTATTTCTTGTTTTTATAAAAATATTTTATTGAATTTCCAGAAAAAATAGACAAAGTCAAAACGTCCGAGCCCATACAGGGCAGGCTGCTCAGATAAATAGATAGGTACGCAGTACCAACAACTATTGGTAGTGTGCTGCTCGTGCTATATGAAAATAAATACTAAGGACACATTACCTATATTAGGCTATAGCCCCAAAATTACTTAGTCATGCTTAGGGGTAAGGGCAGCTACACCTTCCAGGAACCAAGCCCTGAGCCCTGGTTCCTGCATCATAGCTGTGGAAGCATCTTCTAGTCACTTTTGTCTAACTTTATGAAACGTTTTTTGAAGCACCTATTAGCATAGGTGTCCTTGTATAGCTGTAGATTAGAATTTAACAGTTGTTTCCAAAACTTAATGGTGTGAGCAGATTTCTTCCAATATATGGTAATTGCTTTTCTGGTGTAAAAACAATAGGAACCCTAGCAGTATCCTTCCAGACATTGTAGGTGTCAGGTCTTCAGTGAGGTCCGAGAGACAGCTTTCTGGGGACAAGGTGATAAGGAACTATTTCTTGTTTTTACATGAGAATATTTCACCTATTGTGAAATGGAAGATATTCCAACTACTGCATAGCAATACTCTTCAACTATTACAGAGCTTAATGAGATATCTGAAACAAACTTTTTGTAAAAAAAAGTCCTGATTATAAGTTCTTTGTTGTTTTCTTGCAAACAAAACACATCCGTGTGATCCCCCCAGTTATTCTAATATTTTGCTTATGGAGTTTATATAAACCATAGAGAAAGGGGGGAAAGATGAGTTAGCAAAGCGAAAGGTTTAAATGAAAGGGGCTGAGAACTAGGGATGAGCTCGGTGTTCAATTCAAACTCATGTTCGACTCTATCAGGAGACTAAGTACTCACCGAGGCCAAGATGCCGAGAGCGGTTGCCCTTGCGACTCAGCGCCCACTGCCCCTGGAGATGGTACAGAGGGCAGTTGGCACCAAGAGGCACAAGCCACCTGCTGGTGATGGCTAGGCGTGGGCCCAGGTGCTGCAGATAGGAGATGGACTGGAACTGAGATCCTGGCTGAGGTTCAAGCTCCGGTAGGCAGGCTGAAGGCAGGCTGAGGGTAAAACACAGAGGGTTAGTCAGGCACAAGCTAGGGGGTCAAACACGGGTAGGCAAGTCCAGGGCAAGGTAACCAGGCGGAGAGACAAGGCAGGTCCAAAGGCAGGCAGAGGGTCAGGTACTGGCAGCAAGAAGCAGATATCCGGGATGCAGGCCGAGGGTCAAACACTGGAGACAATGGGAAGTCCGGTAAAGCAAGCCAAGGGTCAAGGTTGGAGAGAGCAGGATGGTCAAAGGTGGTCCGGGTCGGCAACAGGTGATCAATCAAGAAGGCAAGATAGCAGGTACAGGTACAAGGACAAGGAACAGCTGAGAGACGAACCAGCGTTTGTTTTGGTGTGAAGGCCTCTCTTTTGTAGGCCAGCTGGTGGTCACATGGGGCGTGCGCTAGAGCGCATGCGCGCGCGCCGCTCAGTGGAGCTGCGAGCGCGTGTGCGCCGCCGCAGCATTACCCCATCTCTTCCAGTGCGCCGGAGCGCCAGCCCCGTGCGCATGCGCACTACAGTGCACGACGGACGAGGTCCCTGATAGTGCCCCCCCCTGAGGGGCGGACTCCGGACGCCCAGGCTATCCATCAATTCAGGATGTTCTTGGTGAAAGATCCTGATCATCCTTGGAGCATGGAAATTTTTGGATGGTTCCCAGGAGTTGTCTTCTGGAGGGTACCCTTTCCATTTTACCAAGTACTGAAGCTGACGGCCCACCTTCCTGCAACCCAGTAGAGATTCCACTTCATACTCTTCGTTACCATCAATTGTGACAGGTGGTGGAGGAAGTTCTTCTCTATCCAGGAAAGGACTAGGGACCAAGGGTCTTAGCAGCGAGGCATGAAATACCGGGTGTATTCTGTACGTCTTGGGTAGGGAAAGCTCAAAAGCCACAGGGTTTACCATCTTTTTGATCTCAAATGGCCCAATGAATTTGGGGCCCAACTTTCGTGAGGGGCACGAGAGTTTAAGATGGGTGGTTGACAACCATACTTTCTCCCCTGTTTTGAATGCGGGATTGTTCCTTCTACCTCTGTCGTGAAACTTCTTGTAATCCTTTTGTGCCTGTTGCATTGTTTCCCGGAGTTCCTGAAAGTTGGATTGGATGGATTCTAGTCGTTCTTGTACCGCTGGAGCTGGTGATTCGGGGAAGGCGTTTGGGAGGAAAGATGGATGAAAGCCAAAGTTTGCCCAGAAAGGAGTTTGATTAGTGGCCGAATGGGAGGAGTCATTATACGCAAATTCTGCGTAAGCCAGCAGGGAGGCCCAGTCGTCTTGTGCCGAAGAACAAAAACAGCGTAGGTACTGTTCGAGCGTTTGGTTAGTACGCTCAGTTTGTCCATTGCTCTGTGGATGGTAGGCTGATGAAAGGCAGACCCTGATTCCTAGAGATTTGCAAAGTTCCTTCCAGAATTTTGAAGTAAATTGTGAGCCTCTGTCTGAGACGATGCTTTTGGGGACCCCATGGAGCCTGACAATTTCTTTAATAAAGATGTTGGCAGTTTCTAAAGCCGTGGGAGTGCCAACCATGGGCAGGAAGTGGCTCATCTTAGACAGCCGGTCCACTACTACCAGGATGGTAGAAAAACCCTCTGAGGGTGGTAAGTCTACGATGAAGTCCATCGAGATGTCGGCCCAAGGACGTTCCGGGATGGGTAGCGGCTTTAGTAACCCCCAAGGTTTGGTTTTGGCCCCCTTATTCCGTTGGCAAGGTATACAGGAGGAAATATAGGTTTGGCAGTCTTGCCTCCAGCCTGGCCACCAAAAGGTGCGAGAGATGAGTTCCGCTGTTTTCCGGACTCCGAAGTGCCCCGCTAGCTTGTGGTCATGGAAGGTTTTTAGGATTAAGGGCCTCACTTCTTAAGGGGCAAAGATTTTATCTTGATGCCAAAGCAGGTCTTCACGCTTTTCCAGGGAGGCCACAATGGGGTCTCTGCAATGGGTTGAGGCGGCATGGAGAGTAGAGGACAGGTCTGTTGGGATAAGTAGCAGAAAATTCTGGGGAGCTAGGATGGTGCTGGGTTCTGTGGTTTGGGCGGATTCCGGAGAGATGCGAGAGAGTGCGTCTGCCTTGCCATTCTTGGACCCTGGACGGTAAGAGATGTGGAACGTGAACCTTGAAAAGAAGAGTGCCCAGCGGGCTTGGTGAGGTTTTAACCTCTTAGCAGTTCGTAGGTATTCGAGGTTCTTATGGTTGGTGAAGATGGTGATTGGGTGGACTGCCCCCTCGAGAAGGTACCTTCATTCCTCCAAAGCAAATTTGATAGCTAGTAACTCTCGATCACCCACGTCGTAGTTCCTCTCGGGAGGACTTAATTTCCGAGAGGCGAAAGCCACCGGATGGAGAAGGGCCTTCGGCCCATGCCGTTGAGAGAGGATGGCACCTGTGGCAGAGTCAGAGGCATCTACCTCTAATACGAAGGGGAGCAGAGGATCCGGATGCCGTAAAATGGGAGCGGTGGTGAAGAGTGTTTTTAACTTGATAAAGGCCTCCTGAGCCTCCTGAGTCCACTGGAAGCGGCCATGCTGACGAGTTAGTTGGGTGATCGGAGCAACGATGGCAGAGAATCCCATGATGAATCGCCGATAGAAATTGGCGAAGCCAATGAATCGTTGCACAGCCTTTTTATCCTTTGGGGGTGACCAATCTACCACTGCCTTGACTTTCTGGGGATCCATCGAGGTACCTTTGGTGGAGATGATGAATCCTAAGAATTGTACTGTAGATCTCTCAAATTCACATTTTTCAGCCTTGAGGTACAGTTGGTGGGCCCTGAGGATGGTAAGTACCCACCTGACGTGTTCCCGGTGGAGTTCCAAGGTTGCTGAAAAGATGAGGATGTCGTCCAAGTAAACGACTAGGAAATCATCTAAGTGCTCTCTGAAGATGTCATTCACCAAGTGTTGAAAAGTGGCCGGAGCGTTGCATAGACCGAAAGGCATCACTAGATATTCGAAGTGGCCAAACCTAGACCTGAAAGCTGTCTTCCACTCATCCCCTGCGCGGATCCTGATGAGATTGTAGGCACCTCGTAAGTCGAGTTTGGAGAACACCTTGGCTGTTCGAAATCGTTGGAAGAGCTTGGGGATAAGCGGTAGTGGGTACCGATTTTTGACAGTAATTTTATTAAGCTCCCGGTAGTCGATGCAGGGTCGAAGTGAACCGTCCTTTTTGCCCACAAAGAAAATGCCAGCCCCGGCTGGGGAAGTGGATGGCCGAATAAAGCCTTTCTCTAGGTTCTCGTCAATATAGGCTTTAAGAGCCTTCAACTCTGTCTCCGACAGGGGAAATATGCGTCCGAAAGGGATCTCAGAACCAGTAAGCAATTCGATAGGGCAGTCATAGGCCCGGTGTGGGGGTAGATGGTCGGCCTTTTTTTTATCAAAAACATCCTTAAAGTCCTGGTAAACTGGGGGGATGTGTTGCAGGTTTTCTGGTGCCGTGATGACTGCCAGGTGAGCACTTGGAGCTGGTGCCAAGCAATGTAGATGGCAGTATGGAGAGGAAAAGGAGACCTCTTTCCGGTCCCAATGGATCTGAGGATCATGGGCTTGTAGCCAAGGAAGTCCTAGGATGATAGGAAACATCGGGGATGAAATGAGGTCGAAGCGTAGAAGCTCCTGATGTCCAGAATCCGTGGTGGTGAGGATGGGTGAGGTCTCCTGTGTTACTGGCCCTGAATGTGGCAGGGACCCGTCGGCCAAGTGGACCAGTAATGGTTTTCCTTTGTCGAAGCATGGAATATGCCATTCCTTGGCAACAGAAATGTCTAAAAAACAGCTGCAAGCCCCCGAATCAATTACGGCCGGTAACCGAATCTTCTTTCCCGCCAGCTGTAGGGAGACAGAGAGAGTCACATAAGCCTGAGCAAGGTTAATATTTTGACAGTTCATAGTGTGTTGAGGTGGCAACTTACTGGGCCGGATGGGACAATTCAGTAGGAAGTGGCCGGACCCTCCGCAGTAGAGACACAGGTTGGATCTGCGTCTGCGCTGGCGTTCCTCCTGAGACAGGCGGGGGCGGACTAGACCTAGTTGCATAGGTTCCCCCTCTGATGCCAAGGGGCCAGTAGGCAAAGGAGTGGTTGGGTACATGGAGGAACCTCTTGGGGGCCCCCACACTGGTCGAGGTCCTTGTAGGCGCTCGGAACGACGTTCACGCATGCGCCGGTCCAGTTAGGTAGCCAACTGGATTAGTTCTTCCAGGGACGTGGGGGTCTCAACACGGGCTAGTTCATCCTTTAGGCTCTCGTTTAACCCTAGCCGGTACTGGTAACGGAGGGCTGCCTCATTCCATGTTGTGTCAGCTGACCATTTACGGAACTCCGCTGTATAGTCCTCTACTGGTCTTCTCCCCTGAGAGAGGGTATGTAAAGTGGCTTCGGCTGTGGCAGTACGTTGGGGGTCATCATACAGTTGGCCCATAGCTTCGAAGAAGGAATCCACTGTGTTCAGTAGGGGGTTCCTTTGCTCCATGAGACCGTGAGCCCAGGTCTGAGGTTCTTCTGATAACAGAGAAATGATGAATCCCACCTTTACAATCTCTGAGGAGAAGGTCCGGGGTTGCAAAGCGAGATACAAGGAGCAGGCGTTCTTGAACGATCTAAATTTTTTGCGATCGCCTGAAAAGCGCTCAGGGACAGGTACCCTGGGTTCTGGCACAGCCATCATCATAGCAGGTGGAGTTTGCACTTGAGGTGCGGAAGTCCCACTGGCTGACCTGGAAGCTGGGCTAGCCGAAGAAGAAGCAGTTGCCAGTTGTTGGAGGCGGGTATCAACCTGGGCATACCCTTCCTGTAGTTTCTGCACAGCTTCCATGAGGGCAGACACCTGTTGACATAACATCTCCAAAGGAGAACCCGCTCTGTTGGCCTCTGTCATGGCTGGTTCGTACTATCAGGAGACTAAGTACCCACCGAGGCCAAGATGCCGAGAGCGGTTGCCCTTGCGACTCAGCGCCCACTGCCCCTGGAGATGGTACAGAGGGCAGTTGGCACCAAGAGGCACAAGCCACCTGCTGGTGATGGCTAGGCGTGGGCCCAGGTGCTGCAGATAGGAGATGGACTGGAACTGAGATCCTGGCTGAGGTTCAAGCTCCGGTAGGCAGGCTGAAGGCAGGCTGAGGGTAAAACACAGAGGGTTAGTCAGGCACAAGCTAGGGGGTCAAACACGGGTAGGCAAGTCCAGGGCAAGGTAACCAGGCGGAGAGACAAGGCAGGTCCAAAGGCAGGCAGAGGGTCAGGTACTGGCAGCAAGAAGCAGATATCCGGGATGCAGGCCGAGGGTCAAACACTGGAGACAATGGGAAGTCCGGTAAAGCAAGCCAAGGGTCAAGGTTGGAGAGAGCAGGATGGTCAAAGGTGGTCCGGGTCGGCAACAGGTGATCAATCAAGAAGGCAAGATAGCAGGTACAGGTACAAGGACAAGGAACAGCTGAGAGACGAACCAGCGTTTGTTTTGGTGTGAAGGCCTCTCTTTTGTAGGCCAGCTGGTGGTCACATGGGGCGTGCGCTAGTGCGCATGCGCGTGCGCCGCTCAGTGGAGCTGCGAGCGTGTGTGCGCCGCCGCAGCATTACCCCATCTCTTCCAGTGCGCCGGAGCGCCAGCCCCGTGCGCATGCGCACTACAGTGCGCGACGGACGAGGTCCCTGATAGACTCGAACATTAGCGGTTCACCTGTTCGGCGACTCCAGAACTTTGTGAGCCGTTCGAGCCAAATTCGTGTGGCACGAATGGCCCACAGTGCACTGCGCCATCGCAGTGCATTGCTGGCTGATGATTAGCCAAGCATGCACTGACCCAGCATGCTTGGCCAATCATAGCGCCGGCAGCGAGGAGAGCCAGAATTGGCCACAGGCAGGATGCCTGTGGCCAATTATAGCTCAGGGGGGATTAGTACACGCCCCACACTATATAAGGGGGCCAGCGCAGCGGCCTTGTGTAGTGTGTTGGCGTGCAGGAAGAGAGCAGGATAGGCAGGGACAATGTCAGCTTTGCTTGTTAACCTAGCACAGTTACAGTGGGTGTAGTGTGCCTCCTGCACAGTATACACTTGCAGCTACCCCTTATTGCTGGTGTTGTTCTGTTGTGCAACACAGGCATCTGCAGCAGTTTCAGTGGGTGTAGGTGCCTCCTGCACAGTATACACCTGAAGCTATCCCTTATTGCTGGTGTTGTTCTGTTGTGCAACACAGGCACCTGCAGCAGTTTCAGTGGGTGGAGTTGCCTCCTGCACAGTATACACCTGAAGCTACCCCTTATTGCTGGTGTTGTTATCTGTAGGTGTAGGTGCCTCCTGCACAGTATACACCTGAAGCTACCCCTTATTGTTGGTGTTGTTCTGTTGTGCAACACAGGCATCTGCAGCAGTTTCAGTGGGTGTAGATGCCTCCTGCACAGTATACACCTGAAGCTACCCCTTATTGTTGTTCCCCTAATATATTTACGGTCGAGGCAAACTACAAAGTGATAACCAGATGGTACCTTGTACCAGTTAGAACTGCTAAATATGCACAGAATTGCTCAGCACAATGTTTCCGTGGTTGTTCGGATTTGGGCACATATTTCCACACCTGGTGGGTATGCCCTAAAGCACAAACTTTTTGGATGGCAATATTCAATATTGCATCTAAATTGTTTAAAAGGGAAATCCCTATTGATCCTGTAATGGCTCTCCTTAATTTAAAACTGGATTACTTAACACATTACCAATTTAACCTGCTGGTTCAACTTTTCACAGCAGCCAAACAAACACTGGCAAAAGCCTGGAGAACTCCGGACTTGGTGACTAACGAAGTTGTGAATAGAATGAACAATACTATGTCTCATGCTAAATTGATAGCTCTTGAGTCAAACACGATTACTAAATTTGAAAAAATATGGAAGCCATGGATAGATAACTTTTTATCTCCATCATTTGACTTGCATGCTTTTGCCATTAGTTGATTGAGAAGATATCATTGCCAGAAATTTCCTCTCGGCCCAATTCTACGGATTCCTTTCCTTCCCCTCTTTCTTTTTTTCCTTTCCTTTTTTCTCTTTATATCTTTTTTTTTCTCTCTCACCTTCTTTTATTTCACTATACTCATACTCACATACCATTATAAAATATGCATACAAGTTGTTTCTATCTAATTATAGTTCAGAGGATTACATCTAACTTTGCAAGATCCTTGATTTACAAATTCTTAATGATATTTTTGTTTATTAGTTAAGGATTTACTAATAATTTACCATGTATGTCTTTAAATTGATTCAGATAATGATAATAATACATTTGGATCTGTGTGAGTAAACTTCATTACCTTGATTGTATAACCATTATTGTAACTAATTTGTACCTTGATTGTATAACCATTATTGTAACTAATTTGTATGTCATTTGTACATGCAATAAAATCTTTTAACAAGGAAAAAAAACATCCAGTGTGCATGAGGCCTAAAAGTGTGTGGTCACAGCAGTCATGTTCCCTATCTGGGATAAGGAAAATATAGGGAGTGCTGCTGACAAACTGCATCGGGAGAGATCAGTGTTGGGCTTGTAGGCACTGGCAGGTAAATTTGCCTATGTCCTGCCTGTTTGTGCAGATCAGGAAAAATGTATTTAATAATCAATATCTGTCCTTGATTTATAGCTAGCTCTTTCATTGTGAACACTTTGGATTATTAGAGCAAACCAGGCAGTTGTTGCTGTCAACCTGTTGAAGAGTTGTGCTTTTTTTTCATAGCGCCTCACTGTATCTTTTAAAAAAAAAAAATGTATGTAAAAGCTTTTTGCACCCCAGACAAATTCCCTGACATTTCCACATATACCCAATTTTTAAAAAATGCCATTATTTGATTAGCATCACTAATTCAGTACTTGAGGATAACCAGGTTGAATGGGCTGAAATGTGGAAACGCAAACAAGGCAGGTGTTTTGCTGCACTAGAAATTTAAAAGAGAAGTTTGGAGTTTTTTTTTTTTTTAAATAATACTTACCTAGGTGGATGCAGCATCGGTCCCCTGCTCCATGAGCAGAGAGCTGGTGAGTGTCAGTCACTGCTCTGCCCCCCATATGATCGGTGGTCTCCGATCATATGGTCATGATCTTTCCCCAGCCTGAACTAGCTCTATGACGTTAGCGCCAGCAGGCTTCAGCCCACTGTCCGCTGAAAATGGGTCACAGGAATGCAGAACGAACAAGCTTTGGCTGTACTTCTCTAAGTGCATCAGTTCAGAGACCCCTAAGAAAAAAATGACCACCAGCAAGACAATTTTGTAAGCAGATTGAAGAGGGAAAAGTCTAACAGATAAGATAAGTATTTTGTTACGCTAAAAATAAAAGTATACTTCCTCAAAGTCACTTCATAAAAAATTGACCAGCAGAAAGTTGATTTGGTTTTAACGCATCCAGATAAAATAGTCTCAGTTGTGCAAACAGAAACTATGCAAGTGTTTTCTACAATAAAAATTACAAAGTAGTATGTTAAATAAACTTTAAAAAAAAATAAGCATAGGCTGGACAGATTGTAAACTGCCTTAACCGGTTCCCGACCGGCGCACGACGATATACGTCGGCAGAATGGCAGGGACAGGCAGGAGGGCGTATATATAAGTCCCTCCTTAGCCGGTCGGGACCCCCGTGAGGCCGGTCGCGGGTCCCGCGGACTCGATCGCCGCGGGGACACCCGCCATCGTCTCACGGGAAGGCAGAACGGGGAGATGCGGAAATAGACAGCATCTCCCCGTTCTGCCTAGCAACTAGTGACGCCGATCTCTGCTCCCTGTGATTGGAGCAGAGATCAGCATTCACTAGCTGACAGCCACGCCCCCCCCACAGTAAGAAACACACCCCTAGGCATACTTAACCCCATACACTGCCCCCTTGTGGTCAACCCCTTCACTGCCAGTGTCATTTATACAGGAATCAATGCATTTAAATAGCATTGATTGCTGTTTAAATGACAATGGTCCCAAAAATGTGTCAAAAATTTCTGATGTGTCCGCCATAATGTTGCAGTCACGAAAAAAATCGCTGATCGCCGCCATTACTAATAAAAAAAATTATTAATAAAAATGCTATAAAACTATCCCCTATCTTGTAAACGCTATAACTTCTGCGCAAACCAATCAATAATCGCTTATTGCGATTTTTTTACCAAAAATATGTATAAGAATACGTATCAGCCTAAACTGAGGAAAAAATATGTTTTTTTATATATTTTTGGGGGATATTTATTATAGCAAAAAATAATGCATTTTTTTCAAAATTTGCGCTCTTTTTTGTTTATAGCGCAAAAAATAAAAACCGCAGGGGCGATCAAATACCACCAAAAGAAAGCTCTATTTGTGGGAAAAAAAGGACGTCAATTTTGTTTGGGAGCCACGTCGCACGACCGCGCAATTGTCAGTTAAAGCGACGCAGTGCCGAATCGCACAAAGGAGCCTGGTCCTTTGGCTGCAAATTGGTCCGGTCTGAAAGTGGTTAATAGACAAAAATGTGTAAACACAAGGCAGTTTTTTTTTTTGATTAGAATTTTCATTTTTTTTAAGCACCAGAAAAAAGATGTCAGGCAGAGTGTACCTGAGGGCCACAACTGAGAGCTGTTCTACAGCAAAGTCCATCACTTTTTGCAGAGTGGGCTGGTGCATATCATTCGGCTCCTTAGTCTTTGTACCTTGTGTCTTGGGCAAGCTGGCCACTAACACCAACTGTAAAAAAAAAAATCTTTAAATAAAAGGTCTAAAAAAAAAGACATTTCAGAAGAAAATATGTTACTGTGGGACAGGAAGTTGAGGATTGGACTGTTTTAACCACTTTACCACTATGTATGATTTAGGACATTATTCCATTTTAGGCTCCGTTCATATCTAGGTTTTGCATTTTTACAGGCATTTTACAGGCATTTTCTCAGGTGTTTTTGCAGCATTTTTCTACAGGTGTTTTAAAGTTCAAAAGGTCACCAATGTAAAAGTAGTATAACTGTAATTTTTGAGCGACAGCGTTTTGCTTTAGGCAACAGAACGCTCAGATGTGAACAGGGGCCATTAAAATTAATGGGATTTGTCCTGTTGAGCGTATTTAGAGCTGAGGCTTAGAGCAGTAAAATGCCCAAAAACGCCTAGATGTGAACGGAGCCATACTTACCCCAGCATGTTTTGCCATGGAACAGACTACAGAGGTCACATTCCTCTGCAAGCTCCCACAAAAAGAATACAACCTTTATTTGTGAATTTTGTCAACATTAAAATTAGTTCTGTGGAAAAGATACATAGACGACATCGATAGAGGCATTATTTTGAAGCATGAGGCCAGTAAGTCTGAAATTCATTTCTTGGATTTGAATATTAAGATCGTGGGTAGAGACATCATTACAGCCACATTCTTCAAAGAAACTGACAGAAATGGTTTTATCAATACCAACAGTTGTCATCACACCGCCTGGTTGAGTTCAGTGCCTAAGAGTAAATTTTTAAGACTCAGGAGAAATTGTACTACGAGAAGTGATTTTCTCCGGGAGGCTTCAGCACTCAAGATGAAGTTCCTGGAGAAGGGATATCAACCATTGCAATTGGAGGATGCTATAAGAGGGGCAGATGAGAGAGTCAGAGATGATCTACTGGTCCCTAAAATTAAGGGCCGGGATGACTCTTTCAGGTTTTCCCTCTTTACCACCCATTCCAATCAGCATTACTCAGTAAAGCAAATTATGAAGAAACAGTGAGATGGGACCTCATCTACCGGAACAGCCACAGGTGATATTGAGAGGAGTTCCCCCCATTGAGGTAACAAATAGCACCGAATATCATCGAACCCCCTAAGAAACTTTCATTCTTTCAAAATATGGGAGTTTTTTTTCCCCTGCAGGAAGTGCCCCATATGTAAAATCAATGCAAATATGAGTAGAAGGACAGAGCCTTTTGAGTCATGTTCCACTAATCAGCAGTTTTCCGTAAAACCTTTTATCACCCGCACATCTAAAAACGTTGTTTACGTCATTCGGTGTCCATGTGGGCTTCAACATATTGGCCACACAATACGAATGCCTTATTTGAGATTGAGTGAACATGTGGCCAATATAAAGAAAGGGTTTCCGAAGCACAGTTTATCGAAACACTATGACTTGTGCCATAATCAAGACATGTCAGAAGGGCGTGACTAATGCACTAGGAACTGAACTGAAGCCAGTATTTCATTCATCTTACATTTGCATTGTATACAGTGTGTGGCTGTATCTGCATGCTATATTACATTTTGGAGTGAGATGTGCTCTTTTTCTGTCAGCACCCGAATACAGAGTGTAACTGGAGTGGGAGACTGACCCTGCAAGCTTGGAGCAGCACTGATCTGGTATGGTGTCTATTTATATGGATGTTAGTTTCTTGTGCAAAAACTGTAATAAATAATAAATAACTTATCACATAAATACGTAATAATAAATTGTTGGAAAACAACAACCAATAAATACCACTAAAAAATGGGTAGTGGCGCTGCTAAATAGTATGAGATTTAATACATTAGTCCATCAATAAGTCCTTAACGTGTATACTCAGTATATGTGGAGGGGGAGAGATGAAGAGGGGAGACCTGTATAGATTACTTTAGCAGTTCAAAACAATCTTGGCAGCCTTTGAGGGGGGAGTTGAAAGCAGACTCCAGATATGCAAATGAGAAGAGAAACACAGGCACCTCTAGGTTAGAACTTCAAACATTTTAATGCGATACAGGTGCAGTATCCACTTACATGGAGGTTGAGGAAGTAAGGCACGAGTCCATCCACACTGGCGTGGAGTTCACTGCAGAGCGGCGTTCTGAACAGCTGATTTTTCTGCCTGTGGGGGAGAAATCCTAACCAGCAGGATCTCTGGGACCACAGCGATGAAACGAAGTAGAGGGCTGGAACGCTGTGCCGGGCGTGATGGCGTCACTGGTGGGTTGCAACCCAGTTGCAACCCACGCCAGTGTGGATGGACTCGTGCCTTACTTCCTTAACCTCCATGTAAGTGGATAATGCACCTGTATCTCATTAAAATGTTCCCAGTTCTAACCTAGAGGTGCCTGTGTTTCTCTTCTCATTTCAATAAATACCACTGCTTAGTGTATAAAAATGTATTTGACGCATTTTTTTTTTATACTGCATATAAAATATATGTATAAGAATATGGGACCATTTTGTGTACAGTCTCTCTCCCCTTAGCTTTTCTTAGATGAATAACAAAACTATGCCATTATTTCATATTTATCATTCAAAGGCTATAATATGCACAAATCATAACACTGAAAGGAAAGAAATACATAACAGAAATGTTACAAAACAAATCAGAATTTCATCTGAATGTTTATTAAAGCTTGCTTATAAGAGAACGTATAACAGGGTATCATTACAATAATATAATTTAGACATATATGATTTATGAAGGAAAAATAAGGTTTCTAAAACAAATATTAAACATGTGGCAGAGTTATTGACCATAACAATATTTAGATACATTTTTCTTTTAGTGTTGAAAGAGAAGATAACCAGAGTATTAAAATGCACACAAGAAACAGAGAAGGCATAAAAACACATTCAAATATCTCGATATTCTGCTATGTGAATATTGCTTACAAGATAGTTATCACTAGATAACCTTGAAGAAATTTCTGTTATTAAAAGCATGAGAATAGTCTCGAGTCTTTGTTTTAGAGTGATATGAAATGGCTGCTTATCACAATTTATCTTTTCCCAATAGGAAACACCAAGAATGAAAAGTTGCCAGCCATTGTAGCATTGTTTTATACAAAGGATAAGGGTATTCTGCATCTCCTGGTGGAAGGGATGAATGAAAAAAGATAGCAATACAGTTAAAAATAACAATTTAAAACATTTGTAAATGTAAAAAATAGGATAATATTGACCTCAATACTTGAAAACAATACAATGATTGTACTGTAAGAATTAGTTTCTTTATATAAATACAGCAGATTTGTAATTTATTATTTCTATAGTCATTAGTTGATGTTTCATCTGATAAGGCAGGATCGGTGAGGACTGTGTTGTCTATGGGTACTAGTGATAGCAAAAGACATCCTTGAGCCACGTCTGAAAGAAATGCCACAGGAACGTTGTTGCACACAATAGAGCTGCCTTGCTGCAGTATATATGCGGTGGGTGGTCTTTTTAAGTGGTTAAAGGCAAAAAGACTGTGCACTTTGAAAAGTTGTACTCTGCAAGTGCAATTGCTCCAGAGCTCTGTAAGTTAGGTAAAGTTTCACTTACAAAGAATTCCCAATCACATGCAAGGAAAATAAAAAAATGTTTTTACTTGCACATGATTGGATGATTGAAGTCAGCAGAGCTTGCCTTTAGTAAATCAACCCCCATTGTTTAACCTATAACTTTTAGTTACATTTTCCACCTAATCTATTTTTACAACTTTTGCTTAATTTTACAACATTTATTGATGCCTTGTGGTGTTTTAGTATTACAAGTGATTGTAAAGGTTTGATTTTTGTTCTTTTAATAACAAACATGTCATACTCACCTGCTCTGTGCAGTAGTTTTGCACAGAGCAGACCCAATCCTCCTCTTCTGGGGTTCCCCAGTTGACACTCTCGGCTCCTACCCCCTGCCAAGTGCCCCCATAGCTGCAAGACTGATAACAGGAAAAAACCTGCATCAGTAAGATCAACTTGCACGCTTACAAATAGCCAAAATGCGGCGGCAAGACCGATAATAGGAAAAAACCTGCATCAGGATCCACATCGCAGTCATCCTAGTACCACCAACTTCATTCTCTCGCCATGTGCAACTTCAAATACTCAGCTGAAGTTCTCCACAGGCTAAGAAACACCACCTCAACATTACCAGCCTCCATTCAAAAAATCCTACGAACAGAACAACTACTAAACGCCAACCTACAACCAACCTTCAAACACAGGAAGATACCAACTTAACCACAACAATTAGCATGCGCCATGATCAACACCAGGTCTGCAGTCAAACACAGACTAGAAGTACACGACTTCATCACCCAAAACAACATAGATTGCCTCTTCATCATGGAAAGCTGGCTAACACCCGACTGCAAAATCATCCTAAGCGAATTGGTGCCTGAGAACTACAGGATCCTAACTGAGCATAGGAAAGTAAAAAAAGGAGGAGACTTAGCAGTAATTTTTAAATCTCTCCCTGTGCTCACCAAACTAACTTTACAGAACTCAGTGCCTTTCATGGAGACACTGACTCTACATCTTCAATCAACACCCCAAGACACTATTCACATACTACTATACTACAGACCACCGGGACCAAAAACTAATCTCCTTACACGCCTCACTGAATTAATCTCAATACACACCCTGAAAACCAGAAACTTTCTGGTACTTGGGGACTTTAACCTCTAAGCAAACTCTACCCAAGACCCTGTCGCGACCGCCTGCATCAACCAACTGGACGAACTAGGTCTCCAGCAACTGATAAAGGCTCCCACACATGGTTCAGGGCACACTCTGGACCTCATCTTCAAACAAAACATGGACATCGATATACTCGACAACATACCACTACCATGGACAGACCACCACGCTATCAAATTTAAAATCACCACTAACACCACCCTCCAAAAACTGAAACATGAAACAACAACACACTAGACCAGATTGCAGAAGAAACTACTCTCTGAAATCTTCAAAACCACATTATCAAACAAAATAGCCAAGCTGAATTTAAGCCACTCAACGGAATAAACACTCAACTTCCTAAACAAAGTATTACTACAACAGCAGACTCAGTGGCTCCAAAACGCAGAACACTCATCCGGAAAAAAAACTTGGGATGGTTTAAGGGCACTCTGACTCTACTCAAGCAAGAACGCAGAAGAGCTGAAAGAGCATGGAGAAGAAATCCTACCAAGGAAAACCACATAAACTTCAAAGGACTCTCTGAGAAATATTACAAAGAAATCTTCAAAGCTAAAAAAGATAATTTCTCGAATACCATCTCATCGGCCTTAAACTGCCCTCGGGAACTTTTCAAAATAGTGGCTCATTCGATGAACCCTACCTGCTTAGAGTCCCCAGCAAACGAAACCCAAGATTTCTGTAACGAGTTATCAGATTTTTTCATCGACAAAATCAACAACATACGGAAAAAAATTCACCAGAAAAAAACAACTAGCCTCATTCAACCAAAGCAAAAAGAAGATATCTATATGAACATCCCACAATCACCAAAGTTTTCTCTGATCCCAATTACCACAGACACCACCAAAAACATCATTAAAAGCCTCCGAGACAGTACATCACCAATCAACATCATCCCCACAAAACTCCTGAAAGAATGTTCCGACATCTTGACTCCCACCATAACTCACCTTATAAATCAGTCGTTCAAAGAAGGAATTGTTCCGGGCGCCCTCAAACAAGGCATCATCAAACCCCTGCTAAAGAAACCCAACCTCGACCCTCAGGACCCTAATCACTGCAGACCGATAACAAGCCTTAACACCATCTCCAAAATTATGGAGAAAGCGGTAGTACAACAGCTACAACGCCACCTGGATAAACATAAACTCCTGGACCCTCTGCAATCAGGCTTCCGCCCAGGCCATGGCACGGAAACGGCACTTCTCAAGATATGGGGCGACGCCCTCGAAGCAGCAGATGACGGAGTATCATGTCTCCTGGTACTGTTGGACCTCAGTGCAGCATTTGATACAGTGGACCACAATACTCTACTCATCCGCTTCACAGAAGTAGCAGGAGTCCCAGATTCAGATCTACAATGGTTCGCATCCTTCTTAGGAAATCGTTCTCAGACAGTGAAACTAAGAGCATTCACCTCTCTGAAACCCAGGCAATCTCTTTCAGAGTCCCTCAAGGATCACCATTGTCGCCAGTGCTCTTCAACATATACATCCGCCCACTCCTCAAAATCATAAGAATATCTGACCTCTGCTTCCACTCATACGCTGACGACACACAACTCTACTTTCGCATCACCGGACAAAAAGACCATCATCAGCAACTAGAAAAATTCCTCACTTTGATAGACGACTGGATGACCACTAGCGCCCTCAAACTCAAAGAATCGAAAACAGAGCTTCTTATCCTACACGCAAACCAAAATTCCCAAACCAAGACCCCTTGGTCACCACCCACCATCTTTGGACAGACCATCTCTCCAAGGACCAAGGCCAAGAGTCTCAGAGTCATCTTTGACTCAGAAATGTCAATGGATGCACAAATAGGATCAGTAGTCAGCGGATCTCACCATCTCCTCCGCCTTCTACGTAGACTCATCCCCTTCATTCCAAAAGAGGACAAAGCAGCGGTAGTTGGAACGGTCATTAATTCACGACTCAACTACGCAAACTCCTTCTACATAGTACTACCCCAATATCAACTTGCACGCTTACAACTCTTCCAAAACACCGTGGCAAGACTGATAACAGGAAAAAAAAAAACTGGGAATCCATCTCCCCTTCTCTGAGGAGCCTACATTGGCTTACTGTAAAGAATCGGATTACATTCAAGACCCTCTGCCTCACCCACAAATGCACACAAGGAAATGCCCCTCAATACCTACTTGAGAAAATAAAACACTATACACCCAATCGTAGTCTTCGATCATCTAACCAAAACCTTCTCCTCATTCCCAAATCCCGTTACAAATCAAAGGGAGTACGGAGATTCGCAGTCCAAGGACCACGGCTATGGAACGCTCTACCATCTCACATCCGCATGGAAGAAAACCATCAGGCCTTCAGGAAAAAACTCAAGACCTACCTCTTCTAGAAGCTTGACAACACAGGTCGAATCTAGCGCCTTGAGGCGATTCAGTTCGCATTTGCAGCGCTATACAAATTATTCATTCATTCCTTCATTCATGGGGCACTCATGCAGGTTTAATCCCAAGCTGCACTCTGTGTGTTACATGCAGGCGTTTCCTGCGTTGTCTCTTTTTTCTACCCTTCTGCCGCTCTGTGCTGCTTCTGGTCCCTGGGCCCTCTCTTTCCAGGATCTTTGCTCGTGACCCTTCGGGGTAAGACCACGCTATATTAAGATTTCTCTCAACTCAACCCCCCCCCCCCCCCCACTCTCTGCTCTCTGGCTGTGATTGACCTCAACAGAAGCCAATGGTTCCTGCTGCTGTCTCTAAGACTACGAGGAGTGTGAGAGTCACTGTTCTCATGCACATCGCTTGATCAAGACTGGGCTTAGGTAGCTATAAGGGGGAGAGCTTCACACAGAACGTTGTTAACCTTAATGCAGAGAATGCATTAAGGCAAAAATAAAAAATAAACTTTAGCCTTTAGAACTACTTTAATAATGTTTGTACAAAGAAAGAAATATCTAGGTAATACATTTTATACATGCCTAGTTTGAAAAACATTTTACACAATGTTGCTGACTTTGGATTTTTTATTTTTGGCATTTCATTTCTGTTTTCTATTTTAATTCAGCTTCTATTAATGTTGGCAACATAACATAACTATAAAAAAAAATATGTAAATAAACATAACATTGCTTATGGGCTGATTTTTATTAAGTTGCTTATGGGCTGATTTGTCTGAAATTATATCTCTTTGTTGAAGGTTATTATAATTATAATAAACTCGTAGTTAAGTGAAAAGAGCAGTGGCTATGCCATTGTCCCTAGAACTCGTGACAAACCAGGCAAATGCTAAAAAACTTAAGAGTGTGTTCTACATGGTGAAATTGCTTTCCTCTCTTTTCTTTTGTAGGAAAAATATGTAAAATAGAAAGTTTTTACAAGCTTTGCAACAGTAAACTTTCCATTTTTCTATTGAAGGATGAAAGTTATTGATGTGATTCAACACAAGGAATATAACAGGAAGCTGATCTGTTATGACAGGCTCAGACAGGTCTTTCACACTACACAGAGGCTACTTTGATGAAAATGTTTTGAATTAGTTGACATTTGTTCACACTTAAATAGGTACATTGAACTATAACTATATTCTAAATACTGCTTTAATTTGCACAACAGATTACAATTTTAACTATGGCTACAAGATTTATCTCAACTATTGGAAAAAGTTGCCTTTATATTCTATAACTAATATTTAAAATATAACTCCAGTAAGTTGGAGTTAACATGGGTTAAGAGTTATCCTTTTTTTTATTGCCATTCCTGTTCACCATTGGAAAGATTTCTCAGCATTTTCTTGTGACAGGGTGTTAAAAAGACAAAATAAATTGATTTTCTAAAGGCAAATAGACTGTGCACTTTGCAAGTGCAGTTGCACCGAAGCATAGTAAATGTGGGGAAACTTTGCTTCCATTTAACAATCATTTGCAAGCAAAAATGCTGTTTTATGTTTTCATTGCATGTGACTAGGTAGTCTAGTGAAGCTTTACCTCATTTATTAAGCTCTGGAGCACCTGCACTTGCAAAGAACACAGTCTATTTTGCCTTTAATAGAACAAGTCCATTGCACTGAGAAACATCTAGTGTTGGCAGAGAAGCCACACAATCACTTCTTGGGCAGACTAGGCAAAGTTCAGAGCCTCTACCAGGTTTTTATTGCTTTTATTGTTAACATTTATTGCTCTGGTGACAGAAAACCAAAAACTGAATAGAAGCTCTTCGTCCCCACTGCAACGAAATTTGGAATGGCTGAGGCTGGAATGGGCTTAACGCTAAAACAAAAACTTTTTATTTTGCTTTGGATAGGGAAGAAAGAGTCAAAATATGTAAGGTATTTATTGCAATCTAAGCCCCTTTTAGGAAGATTTCCTCTCACTTCCTGTCATGACAGGAAGTGATGCCAATTCTCCCCAACAGAAACATGGAGAGAAATAAAAACACCTTTCTACAAAAGTAATGAAGTGTTAGATTTTTTGAACAATGTTCTTAGTCCTGTATATGCCTCTCTGTCCTTGTGACACTTGTGCCCTCTTTTCTTCTACAGGAACCAGAGAGTCTAGAAGTGAGAGAAAAGGTCACCAGTGTGATCAGAAAGAAAAACTTGACATGATTTTTCTATCACTTTCCCACTGTAACCAAAACTAAAAACAAATTATCTGAAGGTAGGCTTACAATAACTTACTATAAAGACTGCTATTTTATAGTGTTATTAGACTAGACCATGAATAAACCAAAAATAAACCATGATAAGGTAAACCATTATCATTCTGTTCCATTGTTATAAGGAACTGACACTTATCAGGGCTGAGACACAGCAGCGGTGCCATTGGCTTCTGCTGCTGTCAATCAAAGTTAGCTAGCCAATCAGGGGAGAGGGGGCAGGGCCAGGCCAGGGCTCTGTGTCTAAATGGACACAGGTAGCTGTGACTCAGCTCGGGTGCCCCCATAGCAAGCTACCTGCTGTGGGGGCACTGAACAGGAGGGAGGGGGCCAGGATCACAGAAGAGGGACCGAGAAGAGGAGGATCCGGGCTGCTCTGTGCAAATCCACTGCAACATAGCAGGTAAGTATAACATGTTTATTATTTTTATAGGAAAAAAAATGAGACTTTACAATCACGTTAAGTGGTCATTTTGAACCAATGCCAAATATTGTTAGTGGCAACACATAATGTATTAATTATTATGGCAACAAAAACACCTATATAAAAATTGAATGAGTTCTCAATGTAACATATACAGTACACTCAAGCACAAACAGGCATACACTTCATATACTGTAGAAATACAATTTTTAACAAATTACAAGATACAGAGAATATGCTTAGGCCACTTTCACACTGCCGCGACTTGAAAGTCACGCGATTCTGCTGCAATATTTTGGCCGTGTTTTCTGCTGCAATTTTGCTATGATTTTTGAGAATGCCTGTGTAAACTTGAGGTCTGTAGACCTCAACTTACATCAAAGTTGGACCAAAGTAGTACAGGGACTACTTTGAAGTCTGCGGTGCAACTTGAAGTCGAACAGATATGAATGGTTATCATTGGGAATCATGGGGTACAACTTGTCATGCGACTCTGATGTCCAAAGTCACAGGAAAATTCGAACAAGTGTAAAAGGGGCCTTATTGTTTTCCTTGAAGACAATATAAATATATAGGATGTTGTTTGTAATGTCCTTTGTGTTGATAATTAAATGTATTATTTTTAAAATAGAAACCCCTCTTATAGACTATGTGCATTTTTGGTTGATCTCCAACTGCAAAACACGTTTTTTGTTGATCCCCAACTGCAAGACACTGTCTCACAATCGGTGTCCTAATCGTGTATTGAAAATGTATTTTCTAATAATGCAACCTTTCGCACCAAATAGATTTTAGATGCCTTTTCCAAGCATATAAGTGACTTCAAGTCAAATGAATCCTAATAATATACCATGTTTAATCTTTAAGTGTTTACAGATATAGCAGGAATGGTGGGTACATATAATATTTAAAATTCTTGTTATAGTAGATATAATAGAAATCATGGAGGGGGGGGGGGGGGGTGATGTATGGTTTTACATTAATAGTGGTGTGCAGCAGACAAGACTAAAATGGACTAGCCACTTGCTGGCCAGGTCTTTTCTGGAACTTTCTGTTTACAAGTTTAAATTAGTATGTTTTGCTAGAAAATGACTTAGAACTCCCAAACATATCTTTTTTTTTTTTTCATCAGAGACCCTAGAGAATAAATTGTTGCAATATTTTATGTCACACTGTATTTGCGCTGCGGTCTTTCAACCAAAATTTTTTGGGAAAATATACACTTTCATGAAAAAAAAAAAAAACAGCAAAGTTAGCCCAATGTTTTTGTATAATGTGAAAGATAATTGTTACGCCGTGTAAATAGATTGCTAATATATCAAGCTTTAAAATTGCGCATGCTCGTGGAGTGGAGTCAAACTATGGTACTTAAACTCCACATGCCACGTTTTAAATTTTTTGAGCATTGAGCTGGTTGCTCCCCCCCCCCCCATTTCCTGACCTGCCAGGCTCGGATAAGGGTCTGGTATGGATTTTGGGGGGGGCCCACGCCTTTTTTTTTTAAGTTTGGCCTGGGGTTCCCTTTTAATTCCATACCAGACCCTAAAACAGTATTTTTCTTTATTTTTTTTTTATATAGCCCTAACATAGTATTTGTTGTTTTTTTGGTTTTTTTTAGAAATGTCATTTTTGCTGCAGCATGTTCTATACATGTTACAGATGTGCCACTTTACTGCACACTCCCCCCCCCCCCCCCAAGGCAGACTCTTGCCCTACATAGTAGTTGGCAGATCTATAGGAGATTGCACACTGTATTGTTTATAGTCTGATGAAAAAAAGGATTTGGACAGAGTATGGTCAGCTTTAGGACAATACCAAGAAATAAACTACTTTCATATAGGAAAGAAAAGGGATAGCCAGGT
The DNA here is from genome assembly GCA_028564925.1 of Lithobates sylvaticus. Classification (NCBI taxonomy): domain Eukaryota; kingdom Metazoa; phylum Chordata; class Amphibia; order Anura; family Ranidae; genus Lithobates; species Lithobates sylvaticus. The sequence continues at coordinate 180,485,418 of CM053026.1, forward strand.
TATACACAACCAGCAGGAAGGGATGTGCAGGGATGGATGGACAGGTAGGTGAGTAGGTGTGTGGATGGATTTATGAATGAATGGGTGGGAGGGTGGATGGATGAATATGTGGGTGGATAGATGGGTGGATGGATGGATGGATATGTGGATGAATGGATGGGTGGGTGGCTAGGTGGATGGATAGGTGGGTGGATAGGTGGATGGATAGGTGAATGGATAGGTGGATGGGTGGGTGGATGTGTGCTTGGATGGGTAGGTGAATGGGTGGATGGATGAGTAGGTGGGTGGATGGATGGATGCATGGGTGGGTGGATGGATGCATGGGTGGATGGATGGATGGGTGGATGGATAGGTGGATGGATGGGTGGGTGGATGGATAGATGGATGGGTGGATGGATGCATGGGTGGATGGATAGGTGGATAGATAGATGGATGGGTGAATAGGTGGGTGGATGGATAGGTGGGTGGATGGATGGATGGATAGCTGGGTGGATGGATGGATAGATGGATGGATAGATGGATGGGTGGGTGGATGGGATGGATGGGTGGACACATATTTGTGAATGTATGGGTAGGTGGGTGGATGAATAGGTGGATGGATGGATGGATGAGTGGATGGATGGATGGATAGGTGGGTGGAAGGATGGATGAGTGGATGGGTGGGTAGGTGGGTGGATGGATGGGTAGGTGGGTGGATGAATAGGTGGGTGGGTAGATGGATGGATGGGTGGATGGGTGGATGGATACGGGGATGGGTGGGTGGATGGATAGGTGGATGGGTGGATGGATTGATGGATAAGTGGATGGGTGGATGGATTGATGGATAAGTGGATGGGTGAATGGATGGATGGGTGGGTGGATGGATGGACAGGTGGATAGATGGGTGGGTGGGTGGATGAATGGATGGGTGGGTGGATGGATGGGCGGGTGCAGCAAGGAAGGAGATAATTAATGATCAGGAGATGGTAGATCTGCCTGTCAGTGTTCTGATCCAGCACAGATCAGTGTACAGTGAAGGAAGCTTGTCTTCCCCCCTGCTGTCATCTCCAGTCCTCCCAGCACAATGTCACCATGCCATCCAGTATGATCAGATCCCCCCTACCAGGGAGAATCTCTGATCTCTGCTCTCAGACTGGGAGTAAATGCAGCTGGGTGAGAAGAGAGGAAAGGAGAGCCCGAACAACTAGCATAACATTACCCACTGTGTGCCTGGATGCCCCTCCATTTCCTGCCACACATTAGCAGCCCCATCCAGATGTACTGTCCAGGGAATGCGCTAAAAGCTTCTCTCTCACCCCTCTCTTTCCATGGTATAAGGGGGTATCCGCCCCAAAAAAAAATTAAAGAGGAAGTTCCATTTTTGGGTGGAGCTCCGCTTTAACTGCACCAATGCTTCCTAAAAGACCACAACAATAGCCATTGAAAAGCAACGTAAAGGACTGCCCCTCCTGTAAAGCCATCTTGTAAGTTGCCTTTGTCCCCTTCTCCCATTTCCCTATTTTTTTATAAACAGTGCACATCTAGTCAGTCTAGGCCTAGCACAGTCACCATCAATGCACTTTGGCAGTATATTTCCTGTGTTCGGTAAATGTGTTGCGTTTGATATTTTATTTTTTTATTCTGTTCAGTCAGTTTAGTAGTTTGTCATAGAAACAGAAATCAGGTTACTGTTGAGTTTGTTTGAGGATGCTTCTCAAACTAATGCCTTGGTAACAAGTACACAGGCTGTCCTCAAACAATGGGAACTTAGATACCATTGTTGCATTTCAATTGACTGTTGAGCAGTCTATTGTCTTTGTCAGTACAGTAAACAAATATCCTGGTCAAATAGCATGTATGATACCAAAGTTCCATCTTGAGGTAGAATTAGAAAATGGTACAGTGCAGCAGTCTGTTATTTTGTTGTTTATTGTTAAGGTAAACAAGTTTGTAAACTTTGTCGGTAACTATGGTAAACAACCTGACATAAAAAGGTTGTCAGGCATAAGCTGGAGGGGACTTATCATGCCTTAAAAACCAAGGACAGTCTGTAACCAGCCAGAAGATACCTAAAGACAGTTTTGCCTGATTTCCAGCAACTGCTTAAGAAGCCTGAGTCTTCATTGTCAACGGACATTATGAACACACAGTAATCAGAGTTAAGTAACTTTTAAGCGTATTTCTACTGTTACAGACCATATTTTCTGCTTATTTTCTAAGTATCTTGCCTGATATATCTGTCAGTCTTGTACTGTATTCCTAATATTGTAATAGTTTTGTATGTACAACATCTTTGTTCAGTAAAAGCACATTTATACACTGCAGAGGTCTCAGCTTCCTTGCTTATACAGCAAAGTAACCTTGCTAGATAAATGCGACCAAAACAGTAAATCAGCCTTTATTACTGCTCACTGCTGCACTCTAGTTGACCTTGCTACTGTTTATGCTGATCTTATGCCTAGTTCTTATTATCACCCCGTATGCTAAATTGTATTATCGTTAATCAATTTCTATTCTTACTTCATTACAAACCATATCAGATAACAATATATTAAGTTTACTTAAACTTTACTTACTAGTTTAGTGCTTGTTTCCTTTGATATAGTACTGCTACTGGGTACTAAGTATTACTTTCAGTGATTTTCTGTGATATTCCATGCTTTGTACCCTCGATATACTGTGTCAGGGGGGCCAAAGTTCTTACAGATGTCGAGGCAAAGAACAGAGGACCATAACCTAATCAGTGGCTCCTACAGGGGTAGACATTAGATGCCAGCAATGCTCATAGAACGGGTGTTCACACGCTCCATTTCCACCTACACAACTGGTATCTCCAGCACAGTTCAACTGCCTGGAATTTGGAGAGCAGTGAGCAAGATAATTTTTATTTGATACCTGACTGAGCTACTAACCCTCACTGTCCATCACCCTTCTTTCACCTGTGTCGCTTTGCGAGCAGAAGTTGGTATATGGATATCAGGTCTATTGCCTAACCTGTGATTTACATACTGGCTGTCTATTTGATCCATAATCAATCTCCCACCGTATCACTGTGAATCTCTATCCCTACCTTCCCCGCTTGCATTTTCTATCATCAGGACTGTGCAGTGTTCAAAACTTGGGGTAATCCAGGTGATTGACATTTACATCCGAGATAGACCAAAAGTTAACTATACTGTTCTTTTTTAGCTTTTGATCAGAGCTGCAGCTGACTATATCATCTCAGTGGACTGCTTATACTGAGGTATCTAGCGATCATCCCATCCAGTGTTGCTACAATATATTTCCACCTAGGTGAATATTCTAGCCAGCTTAAAAATTTACTATATTATACAGTATAAGAGTTGATTGTTTGTGGTAGCTACCTGTGTCGTGACAATGTTGTCAATTTTTAACTCTTTATTGTGGTGAAGGACACAATTTATCTTTTATGTGGATCTTTCTTTAAAATAAAGTTTACTATTTTTGATATATACCTTCTGTTCCTTATTGAAGAATCTCTTTTTGGAAGCTATTCCTTTTTGTTTATATGCTGTCACCCCAGTGATGTTTCCAAATCTAATCAAGCATCAATCCATATAACCAGCTCAGAGAGATACAAAAGGATACATCATATCACTCTCCGCAAATCAAACTATTTAATAATCAACACAAATGCACTTATGTGAAGACAGATCACTTTCACTTTAAATCACATACACTGGGGAGCCATACTCTGAGCCGCCCACTGCTTAAGAACCTTCTGCTCTGCTTGTCTCTCCTGAAACCCAGGGCAGCAATCCTCTCACCAGCCACTTCCCAATGCTCCACCCAACATGTTTCAACATCATGCCGTCATATATATATAGAAAAATACATAATAAAATAGAAAATTAAATAAACGATTATAAACAAATAGGCAGGTGTTTGTTGTCACTTTCTCCTAAGCAGAGCTAATTTAGGCAAATCATTTTTTAAGTAAAAAAATCTGTAGCTGCCAAAATCGTTTAAATAGCAAACAGTTTTCAACAATGTTGTCTCTGCCTCTTCCATTTCTTCATAAACAAACATTGGTATACAGCAATACTACTTAAATGAGACTGGAAAAATGACAATAAATATAATATTCAATATTTTCCATTAATTAATGCAATTCTTGCCAGAGGTTAACACATTTATCTTAATGAGTTTTTCTTTTCTAAAAACAAATCAGACTGTTGTGATATATGTTTTCAGCAGGGCATCACACGCTAATTGCCTTTTCAAGCTGCTCAACCTATTTATTTCCGTACAAAGAACAAAGGCATTTTCAGCCTCCTAAAGAGATAACTTTTCAACAGATAGGCCTAAACTGTTGGCAAAGAAACAGAAGGAAAGTAAGAAAATGGTTTTAATTCATATAATTTCAGTCTCTTTGATGTGTAATAACTTGTTACCCCACTGCCAAAATATAACGGCCATTTCAAAAGAAAAAAGTCAAGCAATACGTGGGCAGTTTAAATCCCCATAGAGATACAAGTAATAGTGTTTTGACTGCTGTCTTAAGTGCTTACTCGTTATAGCTTTGAATTTGTATTCTATTTGCACCTGTGCTTTTTGCAAAAAACACAAATAATTCACCAAGCTGTGTGAGAATGTCCAAGAAATAAATATTTATTTTGGATGCAAAGAAAAAAAATTGAGTTTGTTAAAACTTGTTTAGACTTTTCGGGGGTGGAATTAAAAAGACACAGTTGAGCCACGTTTTTAGCACCCCCCCCCCCCCCCCATAAGCTACAAATGCAGCAATTGTGTGTTTACATGCTGTGGTTGTAATGCTTTGCTTCGCACCCATGGCAAAAACTATCGCTTCTGTCAAGTCTAGGCTAGGTTCATATCTGTGCGGGGGCAGGAATGCATGTAAATTGCTTGCACCCACATGCAGCTGCACACAAAATGCGACTGCACACTCTTAATGGCACCCCTATGCACTGAAAAACGTGGTGAGGTTGCCCGCACGCAGGAATGCATGGTGCAGAAGCACCCTGCGATTTCCATGTGGCCGCATTTAAAAAAAGGAGCCGGGTAGGCAGAGCAGCCCATTCACATAGCAGTATGTGTACCTGGACTCCTGGTAGTTCACACAGCAGCCCCATATACAGCACAGACTCTCGATTTGCACACTCCCGACAGCTCTCCACAACAGGCCCATAGCAGCAGCCCTGAGCCTTCCAACCTGGCTCCTGGCTGCTTATTTATTCCCTGTTTTGTCCCTAAGCTTACTGCGCACTCCTGGGCACGTGCAGCCTTCAGGTCCCCATTGGACACACAGCTCCAATTTCAGTGAGCATGGTTATAGTCTCAGCTGAGTATCGGTCTATAGGAATCCTTCTCGTTCTATTGCTAAGGGATAAGCCCTAGTCTATGGCAGCAGGCAGTGTGCTTCCCCCCGCTCTTCTTTTTCCATGTGCCCTGTCCAATGTCAGGGAGGGAGCAACAATCTGCGGCATGAGAAACATTCCTTTGGATGGCTTTCTTGGGAAAACAAATTTAATAAGAGAATACAGTATATACTGTACAATTGCAATACCTCTATCATATTGCAATTGAATATTATTAAATGATCTTTATTTTTAAATCTGCAGTGCTGTCATTTTCAGTAAACTGCAATGTAATATGGCAATCTGAATGCATTTTGCACACGGATGGTGTAAGGAATGTCCCCCCAAAAATGTAAATTCCTGCTTGTGTGATTGGCTTACTGATTTTCCCAGAAGTCTGCACTAAGATACAAATCAGATTTTGGGCATCCCCTGCAACAAAAGTTTCATTATCCAAAGGGAAACCACGTCTAAAGGGATGCAACCCTGGCACTCTCCTCATTAGAACCCTGCACATTCACTTTGTATATGGACAAACAACTATTTATTCAGAATAACAAAAGGTAGGAATCTGTAGCAAAGTTTATTAAAATCTTTGCAATGTACATTGGTCACACAAAGGAGAATGTTTTTTTTTTCCTTAACAAAAGTTACTCTTTAGCGAGAACATTGACTGACGTCACACTTGCACTGCAAAATATAAGCGTTTGACATTTACTCCCTCTAAAATCTACTCCAGTAGTCAGTATTGTAATAACAATCAGCATAGTAACCAGGAGGCATGGAGAAAGCCAGTCCTCACTTTTCTTTTAAGCCGGCCATACCCTGTTTGTACTCAAGTCAATTTATTAATCGACTTGTGTACAACCAGCCTGTTGTTTTTTTTCCAAATGACTACAGGAGGCATTAAAGCGGGATTCCGCTGACATATATATATATTTTTTTTTCTGTCATTGTTTTCTCAAGACACTCTTAATGTTGCACTCACGTGTTGCAGTTTTTTTCTGCGACGATCGCCGATTTCATCCGTTTCGGTAATGTATAAAAACTCGTGCAGGGCTTTTCCATTTTGCTTGTGGGCACTTGAAACCCACAAGCACTTACTTCCGGGATGCGGTGAATGCGCTCGATCCCGCGCATGCTCAGTTATCTGAACGAGCAGCGCTGTCCCATTTCCTCCGTCCGAAATCTCTCGAGATTTCAGGATGACGGCATCCCCCACTGCTTCATGGGATACTGTCACACAGCTCCCAGGGGTCATTGCGGAGCGAAAACCACGCCTACTCCCATGGGAGGAAAGACCGGAAGTCATTCTAAGAATGACTAAGAAAAGGTAAGGAATGCTTTATTTTATTTTTTAATGCTCGTTTGTGCATCTACATATAAAGGTCTTTTTAATAAGGTATAGATTTATTTTTGAGTAACAAACCGCTTTAAGCAATTTTCTTTTCTTCCATCTGTGGAAATAACATCCCAACTTGGCAGTGGACAAAATGAACAAGCGCTGCCTAAACTTTTAAATGACAATACAATGTACTAAATTCCCTTTTTTTACCCAGAAGAATATGGCATAACAATGCTCAAGTCAAAACATTGACCTAAAATGTATCTTTTGTTTTTTGCAGTTCTTTTGTGAGTATGTTATTGTAAACCAGTGACCTGTGAACCAGTGAGGCTTACTTCGGAACTGCTTAGATCACTCTAAAAAAAAGCTACAAGGATTGAGTTTGCATATTTGGCTTTAAATTTCATATATATATATATATACATATATATATATATATATATATATATATATATATATATATACAGTATACTGTATACATTATCTCACAAAAGTGAGTACACCCCTCACATTTTTGTAAATATGTTATTATATCTTTTCATGTGACAACACTGACGAAATTACACTTTGCTACAATGTAAAGTAGTGAGTGTACAGCTTGTATAACAGTGTACAGTACATTTGCTGTCCCCTCAAAATAACTCAACACACTGTCATTAATGTCTAAACCGCTGGCAACACAAATGAGTACACCCTTAAGTGAAAATGTCCAAATTGGGCCCAAAGTGTCTATTTTGTGTGGCCACCATTATTTTCCAGCACTGCCTTAACCCTCTTGGGCATGGAGTTCACCAGAGCTTCACAGGCTGCCACTGGAGTCCTCTTCCACTCCTCCATGACGACATCACAGAGCTGGTGGATGTTAGAATCCTTGCGCTCCTCCACCTTCCATTTGAGGATGCCCCACAGATGCTCAATAGTGTTTAGGTCTGGATAAATGCTTGGCCAGTCCTCCAGATCACAGGATCACCGGATTCCAGATACAAGGTTCAAGCTACAGGAACAAGGGCTAGCAAACACAGGTCATGGCACAAGGAAATAATACCAAGGCAATGTGTGCAAGCATCTGCCAGGTATAAATACACTTCCTGCAATCAGTCTCAGGTGATGCCTGATTGCAGGAGATTATGTCAGCTCCAGACTGCCGGGAGACACCCGCTGGTGGACACCGAAACTGTGGCCCATAGATCTGGGGACGAGGGCTCAGCAGCCATGATATACCGTGGTTAGGGGAGGGCAGAAGCTGGCAGTCAGGTTTTTTTGTTTTTTTAGGTGATACAGGGGGCACAAATTCACAGCACAAGCACTGCGCTGTATAACATGCTTTAATTCCTTCAGATCCATGCTATACCAGAATGATGGCTACAGCGAGGATCTGCTTTTCTACGTCAATTGATGTCCTCCCCTTTGCATGCTCCCCACACGCCCCCTGCAGGGCACGCACGGCACGTGCTGTGATCACCGAGTCACCGTTCCTGGCCCCTTACCATGTGATCAGCTGTCAGCCAATGACAGCTGATCACGTGATGTAAACAGAAGATCAGTAATAATTTTTTTTTCTCCTCACGCTGACAGCATCGCCAGCACCCGATCCCCGGCTTCAGTGCAAGGGACATCGGTCCCGAAGAGGAAGAGGTGAAGCTACCTCATCTGTGCCCACCAATACCTCCTTCCAGTGCCACCTGCCAGTGCCCACATAGTGCCATGAATCAGTGCCCACCAGTGCATAATTGCCAGCAATCAGTGCCACCTATCAATGCCCACCAGTGGTGCCAATCCGTGCCTCATCAGTGCCACCCAGCAGTGCTGCCTATCAGTGTCACCTACCAGTGCCGATCAGTGCCCATTACTGCCACACCATCAAGCTATCAGTGCCAGCTATCAGTGCCACCTATCAATGCCCTTCAGTGCTGCCCATAAGTGCCACCCATCAGTGCCACCTCTTAGTGCCCATCAATGCCACCTATATGTACCCACCAGTACCACCTCATCAGTGTCCATCAGTGCCACCTATTAGTGCCCATTAGTGCAGCCTATCAGTGCAACCTCATCAGCGTACATCAATGAAGGAGAAAAATGACCTGTTTGCAAAATGTATTAACAAAATATAAAACGGTTTTGTATTTTTTTTTTTTTAAATGTCGTTTTTTTTTATTTTTTTAACAAAAAATAAAAAACCCAGAGGTGATCAAATACTACCAAAAGAAAGCTCTATTTGTGGGAAAAAATGATAAAAATGTAATTTGGATACAGTGTTACCGCGCAATTGTCGTTCAAAGAGTGACAGTGCTAAAAGCTGAAAATTGGTCTGGGCAGGAGGGGGGTTTAGATGCCCATTAAGCAAGTGGTTAAAGGAAAAGCATCTTTTTTTTTTTTTTTTTTTTAGGTTAACAAACACTGGACCCCTGTGGAAATGTCCCCCTGTGGAAATGTTTATTCAAAAGGTAAAACAGATGTTGATTTGATATTATCTGGGAAAATTAAGTTTTAATATACCAAAAAGCTTTAATGTTGAAGAGAAAAGGAGTAACTTGCTAAATGGATAGATGTTTAAACCCACTGAAAATGTGAATTTGATTGGAATAATTAACTCTATTCAGTATGCGAAATTAGACAGATTGCTTATAATTGTACTATGTAACAAGATGTATTAAATTTCATGTTAACCCGGCAAAAGAGAGTGATGTGTGTTGCCAAGTTGTTGTTACATGGACACGGAAGTTCTTCACTAAATCACAGTGGTGCCACAATCCTCTTCTGAAATCGAAATAGTATACATATTATAATATTATTTTAGTATATACTGTATCATATTAGTTTAATGCACATCCAGGCTTATTTATTAAGCTGTTGTAGTCAAATGAGGAAAAATATGAAATCTGTTTATTATAGGTTACTGCCCTTTGCTCATAGGCATCGTGCATTGTACTGTTTGATAAAACACACATGTATTCTTTCCAGAACAATTTAAAATTCTGTCTCTTTTATGTGGAAATAGGAAACACAGATGAGCTTTGGAAACATGATGCAGTTAAAATGACGCTTGCAATATTCCACCCACCTATGTGCTGCTGTCGCTAAGCATGGATATATTTGAGTAGGTGTCCCTTGATCTCAGCCACCTGAGGCTTGTATTTTGCTTGTTGTGTGGTTTTGTGTGCTGTGCTAAAGGCTTGTCAAAAAGATTAATGAGAACAAGTACAGCTGAGTTCAAAATTCATCTACTGTCGCAAAAAGTGCTCTCTGCAAGGTAGAACAATTTACTGGACATCTGTTTATTACAGCACCCACTGAGTGCTAGACAAAAAGGTTCCTTTTACTATAATTTTAAACAATCTCTTTACCAGCTGGCACTCTTTTATACCCTATTGTGCAAAAAGGTCACACCATAACAAAATGCCACTGCTCAGTTTAAAGCCCTTTGAGACATGTTGTTAGGTAATAATATTTGACTGGATTACAGAGACATTACTTTTAAAAAGACCAAAAAATACACTCAGCTGTTTCAGACGGTTATGTTATAATTTTGTCACCCTTTCTTTAACATCCTTTATCATCTATTAAAGATCAGAAGTTGACATCTTCTATCAGGTAGGAAAAAAATAATCAAAGGCTTCATTACATTTGATAGGATTGAAAGATGACAATTACCAGCCTGGTCTGGTGGCCCAGTGACACCCCAGCTTACCTATGGCTAAATCCAGGTACCTCTAAGAGGTGAAAAGAAGAACTTCCAAGGTCAAAACTATAATCAAGACCTTAATATCACTCAGAAAGATTTTTAGATTTGTCCCATGTGATTTGTTAATTGCTGCACACAGTGGCCAGGTCCGTACTTACCCCATCCAGATCACGGCTTCTCCAGCTTCTCCTCCCGGCCAATCCGGTCTTAAGACCCACTCCCTGTCCTGATTGACAGGAAAGAGAAGCCGGAAGACAAGTGGGTGGGCTCGGCTGCGCCCCGAGCCCTACCTTTTTTAAGACAACTAGAGCCTCAGGCTCTAATCATGTGCTTCGGGAGGAAAAAGTGTATAAATCTATGCGTCTGGCTCTCCACATGGAGATTAGGGGGGCACATGGAGATTAGGGGGGTTGCGCTCCTTAAGGAACTTCTCAGTGAGAAGAGGCATTAAAAAACCTTGTAAAAATCTATGCGTCTGACTCTCTGAATGGAGATTAGGGGGCAGCACATGGAGATTAGGGGGGTGGCGCCCCTCCGCCCCTTAAGGAACAGCTGCCACTGGTTGCACATCATCTGTTCTTCTCAGCGAGAAGAGGCGTTAGCTGTGCACATATATTGCAGTACAGTAATTATTCAAGCTGCAAGCACTTCCAGCATATGTGAAAATCTAAATTGTGTGTGCAATCATGCTGCGCTAAAGATTAAAATCAAAATGGTAATATACATAATATACACTGGCTGTGATTGACAGCAGCGGGAGCTATTGGTTCTAGAGCCTTGAGCCTCTAGAACCACTTTAACTACAGTATATTATATTCTGTTTTCAGACAATAATGGTCATTTAAATCCTGCATTTATACTTGTCAATAACTGACCTGGGCAAATTATAGCACCAAAGCCGGACTCTGGCATAGGTGTTAGAAAATATATCATTGCAACAAACCTACATAAAACCTAATAAGAGCTGTCCTCAGCAAGTATCCAAACCATATACCACATCCCGGCACATTAAATATGATATTGTTTACCATAAGATGGGATGCAAATATGACTTCAAAGTTTCCAACTCTTTCCATTAATTACTGAGCATTCCCGTGAGACGATCGCGGGTGTCCCTGCGGCGATCGAGTCCGCGGGACCCGCGACCGGCCTCACGGGGTCCCGACCGGTCCCGATGGCACGGCGGCATCTTAAAGGGGACGTACATGTACGCCCTAATGCCTGTCCGTGCCATTCTGTCGACGTATATCGTCGTGCGCCGGTCGGCAACGGTTAAAGCGGAATAAAATTAAATTTATACACTTTGCCCTACCTACATGCATACTACACATACTTCCTGTGTATACTTTTTAATCTCTCAAAGCTGCTCTGTTCCTTAAAGGGCAATTCCACTTTCTTGGGGGGTGGCAAATAAAGAAAAAATAATATAGCGTATACAACAAAGTTTGTTAAAATCTGTCAGGAAGATCCTGCCAGAAACGGAAGATCTTGACAAGCTGGTGCACGTTTGCGGGTGCCAATGCGCATGTGCGAGCACGCACATGCATGCGCGCACACGGGAGCACGCGTGGTCCCTAACGCCAGGTGGGCTATTTAAACCAGGCCAACACACAGAAGCATTGCTGTCTGATCTATAGCATTCCCTGCTATATGAATCTGTTCCTGTGTATTACCCGGCTTGCCTTTTGACTATTCCTGCTGTCTGCCTGCATTTGACCGCAGCCTGTTTTGACGTTGCATGTGCCTGCTCCTCTGGTCCTTCTGCCGCCTGCCTGATACGGACCCGGCTTGTTCTATCAACCCTGTTCCTGCTTCTGCCTTGGCTTCTATTTACCTGTCTGTGTATGACCCGGCTTTTTGGATCTGATGGTACTATATATGCCCGCCTACTGAAATATTGTACCTCCACTGCGCCAATTCTTCCAGAAAAAATAAAGAATAATCCAAATACACAAAAATGTGTGCAAACCTAACCGTGAAGTGATCTAGCTGCCACTTTAAAAGTAGTCATATAAGTAGTGTATGGATTGAAACCTCAAATGTGTAAGTGTTTTAGAGGAAATAATCCAGTGGCGCTGCTTACCAATATGTGAAATACAAATAAAAATAAAAATGACATATAATAAAGTAAGAAACTAAAATATAAACGTGTAAACAGTATTAATGTTGGTGAAAACAATATTGACTGTAAATAAATAAAAGAAACACCACGTGAAAATAGTGTAACACTCTGAAAAATAAATTGTCCTTTGAGTCTCTGTGACAGAAGATAATCTTCAAAACATATTAAATCTTCAAAAAACTGATGCTTTAAATTCTGGATGCTGAGCTGTAACTGTAGCAGGCAAAGGAGTACCGGGATCTCCAAGAAACACGTCTAATACGTCAAAGGATTCTTACTGTCCGTGTGGCCACGCCCCTGACAAGTTTTGTCGTTTGACTTCTTCCTAGGGATTGCTAGCAGTTACAGTTACCTTTGCCTGCTACAGTTACAGCTCAGCATCCACTAGATAGTGGAAATAGTGCATGCAGCGTCTGGAGTGGGTGAGATAGAGTGTAGTATATCTTGGGATCCTGTGTGACCAGTTTGCGGTGCTTCCAAGCCAGCTCTTCCATTCACTGTTTGCTGTGGAGATATTTGCAGAAATTCATTGCTGGTTTTTCAATTTTAACATGTGAGTGACACCATTGAAGTGTGTGTGTTTGGATATGGTTGAATAAACTTTTTTTGAAATAGAGTCACGCTATGTGGAGCACTGTTCACTTTTTATTTTCACATATGGATATGCTCGCTCTGATTTGATCGATTACTGACCCAGGTGTGGTCTAACAGCTTGAGTGCCAACCACGAGAGTGGCTGGCATCACCATCTGGTGAGTGCGGTCTCATTGGGAGCGGGATCACGTGACACGTTGGTGTGGTGGAAGAATTTAAAGCATCAGTTTTTTGAAGATTTAATATGTTTTGAAGATTATCTTCTGTCACAGAGACTCAAAGGACAATTTATTTTACAGAGTGTTACACTATTTTCACGTGGTGTTTCTTTTATTTATTTACAGTCAATATTGTTTTCACCAACATTAATACTGTTTACACGTTTATATTTTAGTTTATTGCATTTTTTCTTACTTTATTATATGTCATTTTTATTTTTATTTGTATTTCACATATTGGTAAGCAGCGCCACTGGATTATTTCCTCTAAAACACTTACACATTTGAGGTTTCAATCCATACACTACTTATATGACCCGGCTTGCCTGACCCTTCTGAGTTCCATTCCTGTGGGATCCTCCTTCCAGACTGCTCCAGCCTCCAGTCTGCTGTTCCTGTCTGCTATTCCAGTCTGTTGACTACCCTGCACAGTGCCATCTGGAGTTCTGGACTCACTTCCTTACTGTTGATCCTGCCAGGCACTCGTGCTACTCTGCACTCATGCACCTTCTGTTTACTCTATCAGGGGCCTCGAGCTAGAGGCAAAAGAGAGGCCTTCCTCTGCAGTTTGGGCTCGTCGACCAGGTACGTGAGAAAATCCTTGTAATGTACATAGACTACCCAGAGGGCAATGTTTTTGCCAAGTATGACAACTTTCACATACAAGTAAAAGTCTGCATTTTTTTGTTAGAAAATTACGTAGAACCCCCAAACATTATGTATTTTTAAAAATAAATATAAAATAAATATAAAAGATGATGTTATGTCGAGTAAATAGATATAAGTTATGCTTCAAAACTGCGCATGCCTGTGAAATGGCGGAAAACTATGGTGCATTAACTTATACATAGGCGACAGTTTAAAAGCATCCACAGTTTACCAGTTTAGAGTTCCACAGGAGGTCTGGCAGTTTAATTATTGCTCTCACTCTGATTTTCACGGCAATGTGTGTGGGACCTATGTGCACATTCACATTTGCACGTGAGCACAGTGGGACAGGGACACTTATGTTTTACTTATTTATTTAATTTATATTTTTTTTACACTATAGCTTTAACTTTTTTGATCAACTTTATTGCTATCACATTGGATGAACAACATAGCATGGGCTGTGAAAGGTCCTCTTTTTGGAGAGATTTTGGGTCTATTAGACCTTATATCCCTCCTTTGGCCTCCGAAGAATCTGATTAAACCAAGATTGGTTTGATCAGATGCTGTACAAGCTGGTAGCGGCTTGTACATAAACCAGCCGAAACAGGACAAGACTAAATCCTGGCTGCTTCTGGTTTCTGATGTCACAGAAGAGGGGCAGGAACATTTGTGTCTTCACTCTTCACAGGGACCGATCATTTACATCAGGACTGGGCTCCTCAATGGGCAGGAGAGCCTGGTAAAGGTAAGGGGAGGAGGGGGGACCCCTTTCCACCACCTGTAAAAGTGATTGAGTGGCTTACCTGCTGATTAGATCACTTTTACTTTGAACGGAATCACTGGCAGAAAAGAACGGTACCAGGATCTTGGCTGTAGCCATGATCTTAGTATAACCACTTCAACCTGAGGCCATATGGCCTACGGGTGGGAAATGGTTAACCTACATTCACAACACACTACCCATGCCATAATCTTCAAAGCTCTTGTGCCATGGCAATGCAATCCCCTGTCTGCAGCTTGTTCTCAAGTGTTTGAAGAAAGCGCCTTACCTTTCCACTGTTCCTTACATCAGAGAGCACACAATATTTTAGCTGTAACATCTTTGAAGGGTAGAAGCACAGGTTTGGGAAATGTACATTTTTAAACATGGTGCCAGCTTCAGTGGGGGTGAAACAGCAGGTAGTGAAGAAGGCATAATAATAAAACTACTTAAAGTCCTTACTAGTCACATGGGGAACTTTTTCAATAAGGCTGTGTGTTTTTCTGTTTTATTTTGTAGGGTTTCTTTTCGCTTTAAGGTAATATTGTGTCTGTAACTGTGTAAACAATGATTATGACTCAAAATGTCTACTATACAAACTATTGCATTATAAGTGCAGCAATATGTGTATTTTATGTTTGACCAAAAACCCAATCCCCAATCCCTGAGTCACCATTTTGAAAATAACAGTGGAAGTCCTCTTTAAGATAATTCCATCAGAGATGGAATATGTTCTCTTTTGTTCAAGCCGACTTGCTTGACATCAGTTTAAAACAAATGTGTCTTATTTATCACTGTAAATCTATATTGAAATATACCCACATGTATAAATTTTATTCATGGCATACCTAAAGTGTACCGCACGGAGAAATGTATGAATTGTTACCTCTAGGAAATAATCAAACTCCATATAAGTGTTTCATAGTCATTGAATTCTGTTTTATACAGAATACCTTACAAGATGCATTGCAGTCTTTTCTTTATATATTCCATATACTGTCAAAACAAGTCTTCTAAAAAAAAAAAATTGGATTGCAAATCAGTCAAAGGCACACAACCTCTAGGATTAGTTACAATCTTGATTACAGAAAATGCTGGATCATCGGATACATGCAGTACTTTAGTACAGTATCAAAGTATAATTCATTGCCAAGCAGTTCTGGAAGATTCATTCCCTACATTCAAAAAAATTGTTCAATGTAGAAGTTAAAATGTAGGAGCGTACGAACTGGATAGTAGGTAAAAGCAGGCTGCAAAATGTGGTTGGGAAATTTGCACTAACTTCAATGTTTAACCTGTGTGGAAGACACAGTGGCCACCCTTCAATCTTTGAGTTAGGAGGTCATCTTTTTAAATAGAATTTCTTAACCCCTAGGCGCCGACAGTAAGCAAATATGCGGCCTTGGCGCTGAGTGACCAAGTAGTTGACACAGCTGTGCTGAGAACACATGTCTTGTGAGCTCCTGGCACAGTTACCGACAGCTAACGGAAAGCTCCTGTACGCTTCTTAAGATCGGGAGCTTTCCGATCACGTGATCGCCGTGACAGCCAATCATGACGGTCACTTGATCATAACCCCCCACCAACCCATGCCCAGCCGGGAGGCGCCGGCGTAAATGGGTTAAAGAATAAACCATAACAATGGACTTTTCTTATTTGTTCCCTTTGGTCCTTTAAAGTGGTAGTAAACAATCCTTGCTCACTTGTACCTACAGGTAAGCTTATAATAAGCTTACCTATAGCTAAACGTGCACCGCTTAGGAAATATTCTCTGTTTGTGCAGCCGGTGACCCCACCGCCGCATGCACTCTGAAGGGACAGCATACTCATGCCGTCCCTTCAGAGCTCTGTGCCCTGGCTGTGACTCCTGCGGGCATGCATGTGAGTGATGTCATCACAGCTCGGCCATTAAAACAGCTGGAGCCCGTGAACCTTGAACTGGAAGGAAGATCGGGTGAAGATAGAAGCCCAGTCAGCGGTGACAGCTCGCTGTTGGAGCGCTTTATTTTTAGGTAAGTCTTTCATAATGTGCTAGCATGCGATGCACTTACTACCACATTATGACATTGCCTTGCACGGGGAGGTTTTTTTTTTTTTCATTAAGACTTTACTACCGCTTTAAATACAACCTATAACAAGGTGTTTTAACTGCCAAAGAATATGTGTTTTTGTCCATTTAGGCCTGAGATTTACACAGCTCTGCTCCTCATGCATATCACTGCCTAGCAGGCTTACAGGTTTCCTCCCTATGCCCAACCTGTGCCTGGACAATGAAAAGAGAAGCAACACGCTGATGAGCTCATCTCTGTGTCACTATGCTCTCTCCTCTTATCAGCATACTTCTTGCAATGCAGTACAGCTGACTGACTTTGTGTGCTGCAAATCCATCCTGCCTTCTGTGCTCTGCTGCTTTGCCCATCCAGACTGCACAGGGCTGATCCCAAATCAGATTTAGGTATTTTTACAGTTTGGCTTAAAAAATAAATTTAATGGTATATTAACAATTAAATAGCTGCATTATTCTGTGCATTTAATATCTGCATAGAGTCCAGCTTTAGGAGAGAGAAATGGAGAGAAACATCTTTTTGCCCCTAAGCAATGTTTTAATAAGATATCATTTTTCTTTTTAGTATTTTTTTGAAGGTTTAAAGATGAATACAACCAAAGCATAAAGTTACAAAGATATTATAGTACATTAAACACCTTTCAGCACACAGTGATTGACAATCTTCAAATGTACTATCCACAATGTAACTATACAGCGATGTGTAATCTACTCAGATAGCTTGACAAATTAGAATTGCATTTCCATACCTATCTGTGTTATGTCTTTATACAGAATGACTATATACATAAAATGGAATAGTGGGACTTGCAGACAATGGCTTTAGCTAGCTACACATTTAATGGAGTTGACATCCAGAAGAACTTAGTGAAGGGAAAAAATAAAGCACCATGACTGAGGAAATCGAGAACTGGAAAAAGTCCAAAAAAAAGTAGTAGGAAATGAGGATGGAAGGGGCAGCAATTAAAAGTAAAGAAAAAAAAAAAAGAGATGGGCATTACCTTACAAGGCACTTGTCAAAACATGGTAAAAAAAAAAATTATTTTTTCTAGTATGCTGGGCTGGTCTCTTTCTGGAGGGTACAAACAAATATAGAAGAGAAAATACTGATTGGTGAATCTAACCCTATAGCCAGGATGGCAGGATTAGATCATATGAGCCTTTGAACTATATATCTGGTACCATAGGTGTGCACAGCCTAATGCATTAGGGTGTGCACCCTTAAGTTCAAACACGCATGAATGTGTATGTATCTACATATATATGACCCTGGCACATTGATCTCCCTGCTGGCACAGTGAAAGAGAAAAGGAGGAGGAGATCTTTCCCAAGTTCCTGTTGCTACACAGAACGATAACACTAATGTGCATGGGGGGATTAGGGTGTGCCTGGGCACACCCGACACACCCTGTGCGCAGGCCTATGTCTGGTATCCTTAAATAAAACTTGTATTACCATATAGGTTATGTTTTGTACTATCACACATACTAACTGTTGCAATAAATACAGCCAATGTCTAGTGTACTAAATAAGACCTAAGCTACCCTGGTTAATTGGTAAGGCTGGAATCAATCTCTCACTGATGGAGCAAATGGCTACCAATGCTGTAAACTAAGTAGTGGGATCAGCACTATAGGAGGTACTGAAAATTACCAGTCTGGTCTAGGCCCTACTGTGTCAGAGAAGGCTTATTATTATTATTATTATATATTATAAGTGCAATTTCTATCAAGCAGGGACGTGCAGTCAGGGGAGGCAGATGATGCAGAGCATAAAAAAAAAAACGATTGCACTTCAAGGGTCGTAGCTTGGCAATCTGGGGTCACAGAGACCCCAAACTTGGGGGGTAGGTAGCCATGGTTCCAGGGATATGGGGCTCCTTGTGCAGCCTGTCAGAAGCTACATACAGCGCGGACAGTTTAAATACAAGCTGGCACACACTGTTTGCAGTAGACATGTGCATTCGTTTTCGTCTGAATGCATTTTCTTCCGAATTTCAGGTATTTTCGTTATCGTTTTAACAAACGATAACGAAAGTGCAGAATCCGAAAAACGAAAGATCCGTCATAAACAAATGCTTTATTTTCGTTTTCGTTGTGACAACAGTTCGATATAGATAGGAGATTCAACGCTGACAATAACAATCTGTGTCCATTGAACCTGTGGTCGAATGTGCCTAACCTTAAATCTATTAGTCCAAGATTATTCTACATAGAGAGAAAAGATTTGACGTACAGAGAAAATATTCGACGTAGAGAGGAAATATTCGACGTAGAGAGAAATGATTTGACGTAGAGAGAAGATTCGACGTAGAGAGAAAAGATTCGACATAGAGAGAAAAGATTGCTGCTGGAATTGGGTGGAATTGCAGCTAAACTATACAGAGTCATACAGTGTAGCTGCTCCATCGAATCTTCTTTGAACATTCGACAGACACCATAAGCCTTCAATGACAGATTCGACCTTAATTCATTTGGATTTTCGGACGAATGCAATTTTTAATGAAAATTAAATAAAATAAAAATGAATAAATGTATTTTTCGGCCGAAAAACAAAATTCCAAAACAAAATATTTCAGTGTGCACATGTCTAGTTTGCAGCAGACTGAGAAGATGAGCGCACAGTGCTTCTGACTTCTTGTCAGAGGCACCTAGTTCAATGGACAGCTTTGAGCCTTGGACCAATGGTAAAGCACCAGCGTCCAAGCTGTCAAATAAAAATGCTGCAGTGGAGGCTCTAATAGAAGGGGGCATGTGTCTAAAAATCACATGCTCCCTTCCAGCCCAGCCATCTTAATTACAAGGAAAGAACATGGGTTTATGGGTATAAGGTTTACCCATAATTCCATGTTTTTCTCCCACAGTTAAGAGGAAAAATCTGCTGCTGCTGAAAAGGTACTTTTTTTAATCAAGCTAAATCATATATTATTATGCTATATGTTATAATATAATAACGTATTATTTATCTTTTACTGTGAAATTACTGGTTTGAAGTTATAACTTCAAACTTCAGTAATTTGTCCATTAAGCCACCTGCTTGAGTACAGTTTTTGAAAATATAGTAAATTACCTTAAAAACAATATGTAATAATTATTTGTATATTACTTACTTATGGCAATTAACCACTTGCCACCCAGGCCAATTCTGACACTTCTCTCCTACATGTAAAAATCATATTTTTTTTGCTAGAACCCCCAAACATTATATATATATTTTTAGCAGACACCCTAAGATATAAATTGGTGGTTGTTGCAACTTTTTATGTTACACGGTATTTACGCAGCAATTTTTCAAATGCATTATTTTGGGGAAAAATAAGTTTTATAACTAAATAAACACTAAAGTTAGATTTTTTTGTATAATGTGAAAGATGATGTTATGCCAAGTAAATAGATACCTAACATGTCACTCTTTAAAATTGTGCACACTTGTGGAATGGCGCCAAACTTCAGTACCAAAAAATCTCCATAGGCGACGTTTCAATTTTTTTTACAGGTTACATGTTCAGAGTTACAGAGTTGGTCTAGCGCGAGAATTATTGTTCTCACGCTAATGTTCAAGGCAATACCTCACCTCACATGTGTGGTTTGAACGCCGTTTACATATGCTAAAACAAGTCCTTATGCTGGGTAAATTAGTAAACTATGAGAACTAATGAAGGTGCTATATATAATCTATATAATCAGAGAATGGTTCAGATTCTATTTTTTTTTTTTTATTATATAGATTATATATGGCACTTTCATTAGTTCTCATAGTTTACCAATTTAACCAACATAAGGACTTGTTTTAAGAAAATCAGGACTGTTGGTAGTTAAATAGTGTGGATAATGATTCGTTAGTGTGAATAGTGAATAGTTAAACAGTGTAATTTTTATTTTTTATTTCTGCATTCTCAAACAGCCCTATATTTGACCAGTGAAATCTCAGCATTTACAGGGCTGTTACAGAATGCAGAAATAAAAAATAGATACCTTTCACCAGACGATTATTTGTCTTGGGGAATCTGATTGACTCCCTGCATCCTGACACGTGGGTTTTTAAGGGTAAGCCAATTGGCTGAAGATGATAACATTTTTCATCTCACAGCGCTCCGCTACACTGTGGGGGTTTATTAACTAAATGGTAATGTGGGGGATTAATAACTAAATGGTAATATGGGGGTTTATTCAGTAATGTTGATGTGGGGTTAATTCACTAAATAATGTGGGGGTTTATTCGTTAAATGTTGATGTGGGGGTTTATTCACTAAATAGCGATGTGGGTTTATTTACTAAATGATGATGTGGGGTTTATTCACTAAATGGTATTCAGGGTGCGCACATAGCACCCTCAGAAAGTTTCCCTCTAATGGCACACTGGGGTTTATTCCCCAAAGGCAAATCCACTTTGCACTACAAGTGCACTTGGAAGTGCAGTCGCTGTAGATCTGACGGGGACATGCAAGGAAAAAAAAAAACAGCATTTTTGCTTGTATATGATTGGATTGGATGTCCGACGGAATTCCGCTCAAGCTGTGTTGCCTACACACGATCACACCAAATTCCGATGGTCAATAACACAGCGCCATAAAACACGTTCGACAGCACTATAAAAGGGAAGTTTAATGCTTCCGAGCATGCGTTGAATTGTTTCCGAGTATGCGTCGGAATTTTGCGTGTCGGAATTGCATACACACGATCGGAAAATCCGATAGAAAGGTTTTCCGTCGGAAAAATTGAGAACAGGTTCTCAATTCAAAGTCCGTCGGAAATTCCGACAGAAAAAGACCGTTGGGCATACACACGGTCGGAAAATCCGATGAAAGGCTCCCATCAGACTGTTTCCATCGGAAATTCCGACCGTGTGTACGCCGCATTACTGTGTCCTGGGCCAAAGCTGGGAAAGTAGGGCGGGAATGAAGGCAGATAAATAAATAAGTTATTATAAATAATAAATATGATTTGTTAGTTTAATTTTATTTAATTTTTGCCATAAAAATGAGACCTCTATCTCATTTATTTATAATGCTACTGAATGAGACAATGTCCATTTAATATATTCCTGCTTGATGTTTTCTTGAATCTGCTGTGTTTAGTACTTTCCAGCAACTGCAAAAATGTAAAACACTATACCAAACCTTTGAAATTTCTCTAAATGTTACTTTTCATCAAAACAGGGAGTGGTAAATAACGAGAGACCAATGCCTGTGCTTATGGACCTACTTCAAATAAAGGGTCAGAGGAAAATAACACAGTCATTTCAAATGGAGTGGTACCAACGAAAAGACTGGCTGTGTGGCTGTGCTACAAAAAACCGCCTTTACTGCTTTCCCTGTCTTCTGTTCTCCACTACAGTCGACGTTTGAACTAACGCAGGATTTTGTGACTTGAAGAATTTATCAAGGGGCCTAAACAAACATGAGCAATCAGCAATTCACATTCAAAGCTAAATTGCTTTAAAAACTTTTGCAGCCTCAAGAAAAGATCTGGCTTTGGATGAACAGCGATGATTAAATATCAGCATCCAGATTGCTATGGTAAAGGAAAACAGAAATTTTAAAAGACCTTATTAATGCAACCTGCTTCCTAGCCAAACAGGAATTAGCTTTTCATGGCAACGATGAAAGTGAAAGCTCTTCTAATTGTGGCAACTATGTGGAGCTATTACATGCTTTTACTGGGAAAGATGAGAGATTAGTGAATCATTTGGTGACATCCACTGTGTTTTCTGGCTTATCAAACAGAATACAGAACGATTTCATTGAAGCAATCGCTGATGTCATTAGAAATGACATCAAAGAGGAGATTAATGCAGCCCCATTTGTAACTGTAGAAATAGATGAGACAACAGATATCACAAACAAAGCCCGTTTCTCCGTAATGATGCGTTATGTGGTTATAAGTAAGGTGACTTGTGAGGTGAAGGAGGCATTTTTGGGATTTGATGATGTGAGTGACACCCGAGCAACGGCTATTGCAGATTATATTTTGGGAGTGTTGCAGAAATAAAATTGTGTTGAAAAGCTGGTATCTCAGACTTATGACAGAGCCTCTGTGATGGCATCCGACCGTAATGGGGTGCAGGCCAAGATTAGAGAGAAGATACCCGAAGCAGTGTTTATTCACTGTTATGTGCACAAATTGAATTTAGTGCTCATTCATTAAGCAAAATGTATTACTGAGTGTAAAATATTTTTTAAAACAGTTGAGGGCCTTGCGACATTTCTTAATAATTCAACCAAGCTCACCCACCTACTGGACGAGGTTGTGAAGCGGCGTTTACCAAGAGCAGCACCAATAAGATGGAGTTCAAATTCCAGGCTTGTCTAAACAATCAGCATGTACCAAACTGATCTACGTGCTGTATTCCGGATTATGAGTGAAAATACTGATGTTTGGAATAATGAGACCCTAATGATGGCCATTGGATATGATCTCTGGCTGTCAAAAGCCCAAACCTGCTTACTAATAATAGCCTATGAGTGCATTTTCAATGAAACTGATGCACTCTTCCATGTGCTGCAGAACAAGGTAATGGATATAGTATTCTGATGTTCATGAATCCGCCACACAATGGAAGTTGTGGAACGCCAAAGACAAGATTTTGACAGTTTCTATGATCGATTCCAGCAGAACTGCATTACACTAGGCCTGAAAGACAATGACAGAAGCAAACAGCTGATCAGAGATGAGAGGAGACAAATGTTTTATAACATTCTTGACAACATTAGTGTTCAAATGAAAGCTAGGTTTGATCATTTCGGTGAGCTAAGTTTCTTTGCTTTGGTCGATTGCACAAAATTTGATGAAATGTCACACCATTTCAATGACACCAAACTGTAGAGCCTATCAAAATATGCAAAGTACTTGGCCTTGGTGAGACTGAAGGCTGATCTTATCGGCTTATATAGTACACAATTGGTGAGGGATCAATGCAAATCACCTGGACAGCTTCTAAGCTTTTTGGCCCAGAATGATCTAATGCAGATGGTTCCAGAGGTAAAAAGGTTACTCCAGATGGTGCTCACTATACCAGCTACAACAGCGTCTGTTGAAAGGTCGTTCGCTGCTTTAAAAAGACTCAAAAAATACAGTCAGAATAGGACTGACCAAGGACGACTTTCATCTCTGCAATCATCTGTATTGAGACAGAAAGACTTTTGAAACTCAAGAAAAATAAAGAGGACTTCTGCAACAAAGTCACTGACCTCTTTGTCCAGAAGGATAGGCGAATGAACTTCATTTACAAATAAAAGTAAAGGTGTCACACTCTGATACATAGCATTACAAATTAGTAACACTGTTTCTTTAAGATCCTAATGTTTGGGAATAACTCTCCTAATTACCTGGGAATAACTCACCTAATGTTACTAGCCCATCTATAGGGGCTCTGTTAATTATATAATCCCAGGCCTGCTTGACAGTGCATAATTTCTTCTTTGATTTCTCCACAGGATTTCCATCCATGCTCTCCTGAAAATACTTCCCTTCCTATGTCAGGGTTTTGTTTTCTGCATTTGTTGGACTGTTTCACAGTTTTACCGTTTTGTTTTAAATTCTCTGCATTTAACCTTTTAGTAAATAACCCTGAACCCTTTATTGTTTACTTGTTTTATTTTTTTCTACAATCTTTATTGTCATCTTTTCTAGTAATATTGTTTCCAGCATCAACAAAAAGGGTGACTGAAAAACATCTTAAAGGGACAGCGTTTGTAAATATTTTTGTTAAATGAGTATAACTGGTAGAATTAGTAGAACTGCAATCGCCTACATAATGAGAATCGAATACGTAACTTGAACGTGAATATGTGACCTGTGTGTATCTTGCTCTGATACTAGCCAATGCCTCACCAGCCACTCACCTCACTGCATGTCCCTGATTAAAGGGGATCAAAGTGCTGTAAAACTATGAACAGTATCTGAAACATCTCCCTATGACTATAGAGTTACAGTGCAGAGAAAAAAAAGCATTCTACAATGCATACAGCCAATGCTGATAAATATGTTGAAACTCTACAGAAAGCCTTATATGCAAAGCCTAATCCCTTTCTGTATAGTAAATGGCATTCCCACTAAGATGAATTATCTATCACAGTTGGGAAGCTGGCCAACAAAATCATGAAAAACATAGTTTTCCTTTCCTTCTAAGCTTTAATGTGTACCTTTTTAAAGTGGTATTAAATCCAAACACAAACATTTATTATATTGCAGCTTACCATTTCTTACCATTTCTTGGATGCGATGGCTGCTTTTTTTTTTTTTTTTAAATCTTGCTTTCTTCTATTTTCATCTTTTGTTTTTTAAAAGAAGCTCTCCAGTAGAACGTATCAGTTTCAGGAATGGGACAAACTATTTAACACTAGCAGGGGGGCTTACAACTATCAGCTTTTATTTATGTAATGCCTTTATCCCAAAAGGAAAAAAAAGCTGCTGCAACTGGTTGAAAAGTGTTAGCTGGAGTTTGGCTTCAATTTGTTAGTGAACAAAATGGTCGATTGGTGGATGCAATCCTAAAATAGGTGGACTTCAGACAGGGACATATTCAAAAGGGTTCTCAATCAAACAATGAATCAATTGTTAGATAGCGAATAGAAAGCAAATAGAAAACGAATTTACCCCAGAATTAGATTATCTTAGAGTCATGCAGTTGGGTGCATATATCCACTCCAAAGGCAGGAAATACCCAGAAATTCGGGGGATGTCGGAGTTTGAGCAGTTATGCTTGGACGGTGAGAACCTGAGACACCCTTTGTCACACTTCTATGAAATGATCATAGGATCCGAAGCCCCTGAAAATCTGGGTTATCTAAGTGCCTGGGAAGAAGAACTGAAGGTTACGTTCTCCCCAAAACAAAAAGAAAAAATTTTGAGATCCGTCCACAAAACATCAATAGCAAGTAGATACCAGGAGGGGGGATATAAGATCCTTACCTGGTGGTATAGGACTCCAAGTATGATACATGGTATATTCCCGCAAATGCCAAATACATGTTGGCGATGTGGGAAATCGGAGGGTACAATGCTGCACATTTTTTGGGAATGCAATAAAATTAGAGACTACTGGAAAATGATTGAGGAAGCAGTAAAGGAAATTACAGGGGTTTCTCTTGGAGAAGATCCGGCTGCATACTTGTTAAACGTTGTCCCTATGTCGGTGGAAAAATACAAAAAATCACTATTAAAACACCTTCTCACGGCGGCGAGAGCCTGTATCCCGGCTCTGTGGAAAAAAGATGCAACGCCCACGAGGGCCCAATGGTGGGCCAGAGTGGGAGAAATCCAACAAATGGAAAATTTGACAATGGCAATGAAGGAAAAGGAGGAGGAGTATTGGGACACATGGGCACCCTATTTTGTATATAGGGGGGAGACGGGGGATGGGGGGGTTCGGGGGGGCTGGGGGGGAGGGGGGAGGAGGGAGGGGGTGACATAAGGTGGGGGTTTTTCCCTTTTTTTTGGGGGGGGGGGATTGAGAATGGGAGTGGAAGAAAGCGTAAAGGAAACGGTAGAAGCTAAATTCAAGTACTATAGATCATAGAGAATATATGTGATAGATGAGAGACTATAAAATAGGGGAAATTGTAAAAGATGAAATGTATTGTATTGTAAAGAAAAATTTAAAATAAAGAGTTAAAAAAAAAAAAAACAATGAATCAATTTCAATTCATGACAAGTATATCTTTTTAGCAGAAGTTTTATGGGATCATATTTAAAGGATAAGTACACCTTTTTGGGCAGAATTTCACTTTTAATAATAAATAGAAGCGTTTCCAATGTCATTTCTGGCCCAGCCATCCCAATGTGCTTTTCTCTCACTTACATCATCCACAGGAGGTTTGGAATCTTATTAGTTTTTTTGTTTATTTGAATGGATTTTCAGATTCCATCACTTCTTGTAGCTTTTATCAGCATTCAATTCCTGTAGGCCATCTCCCAGAAGACTTCACTTCCTTGTTGCATCACAGAAGAGGGGGTGTGATAGGGTGAGTTCACCACTTTGGACCACACCTCATTACAATGCCACCTTCCACCTACTTCCTATTCAATCTTATTGTACAATCTCTTTTAGATCTCCCATCTGCTATGTAGTACCAGGGCCTGTCGGATTTGACACAAATTGAATGGATTGTTCAGGCCACATAGGGTGTTGATTTCAATGGGCTGCGCTACACCTGGCAAAATAGCTCATGGGACATTTTTGTAAGTTTTTTTACTGCATTTGTCACCTGTTTTTTCATGTTGCAAAATGTGTGTTTGACAGCTTGATGAAGAGCAGGGCTGCTTGAAACTGTACAGTTGCTACTGCTATTACATTGCATGTTTATGTAAATTGAGCTTGTTTTGCAAGTAAAGGATATTGCATCTGGAGATTGTATTCTTCTTTACTGATGTTTATTGGAGGTGGATGAATAGGAGCCCACTATTGATGCTGTCTCCCTTGTTCATTCAGAGACAAAGGAAGTGACTCACGTTACAAGTATATACAGTATCTCACAAAAGTGAGTATACCCCTCACATTTTTGTAAATAATTTATTATATCTCTTCATGTGACACTTTGCTGCAATGTAAAGTAATGAGTGTACAGGTTGTCTAACAGTGTAAATTTGCTGTCCCTTCAAAATAACTCAACACACAGCCATTAATGTCTAAACCGCTGGCAACAAAAGTGAGTACACCCCTAAGTGAAAATGTACAAATTGGGCCCGAAGTCTCAATATTTTGTGTGGCCACCATTATTTTCCAGACCTGCCTTAACCCTCTTGGGCATGGAGTTCACCAGAGCTTCACAGGTTGCCACTGGAGTGTTCTTCCACTCCTCCATGACGACATCATGGAGCTGGTGAATGTTAGCTATAATAAAATATTTACAAAAATGAGAGGGGTGTAATCACTTTTGTGAGCTACTGTGTATATATATATATATAGATATATATATTTTTTTTGGAAACTACAAAAGTAATCCTTAAGGTGATACTAAAGTCTTCTTTTTTTTTTAAAAATAACAGACATGTCTTACTTACCTGCAGCAGTGCTCATGGCCCCTCCCTCCTGCCGAGTGCCTCCACAGCAAGCAGCTTGCTATGAGGGCACCGAAGCTGAGCTGCTGCTCTGTGTGTCCATTCAGACATAAAGCTGTGGCTTGGCCCCACCCCTCTCTCTCCTCATTGGCGCATTGACTTTGATTGACAGCAGTGGGAGCCAATGGCGCCCACTGCTGTGTTTTAGCCAATCAGGAGGAAGAGTCCCAAAGAGCCAAGTCACTTGTGCAACATTGCTGGATCAAGATGGGGCTCAGGTACTAGGGGGCTGGGGGGGGGCAGCTGCTGCACACAGAAGGTTTTTTACCTAAATGCATAGAATGCATTAAGAAAAAAAAACTTCTGCCTTTAGAACCACTTTAAAGGAGTTGTAAAGGCAGTTTTTTTTTTTTACAGTTTTTTTTACCTGAGCCCCATCTCTCTCCAACGATGTCCACGAGTGTCTTAGCTGTCTGGGATTCTCCTCCTGATTGGCTGGGACACAGCAGCAGCGCCATTTTCTACCGAGGCTTTCAATCAAAGTCAGTTAGCCATTCAGAGGAGAGGGGGAGCGGGGCCGGGTCAGGGCTCCGTGTCTGAATTGACACATGGAGCTGTGACTTGGCTCGGCTGCCCCCATAGCAAGCTGCTTGCTGTGGGGGGACTCAACGTGAGGGAGAGGCCAGGAGCAGTGAAGAGGGACCTGAGAAGAGGAGAATCCAGGCTGCTCTGTGCAAAACCAACTGCACAGAGGAGGTAAGTATAACATGTTTGTTATGTTTTTTATTTTATTTTTTTAATTAGACTTTACAATCACTTTAAAGAATGTAATTGACATTCAACAGGAGACCTTTTAATATACATTTTTCAAATTAATGTATATAGAAGTTTTGATAATATTAATCTGAGTTGTAAGTGCTGCATGCAGGCGCTGATGGTAGCAGTGGAATCCCATTGGAGTTGGCTCTTGAGGTAAGCCTTATGCGAGGCATGTTTAATTGCCAATTTATGGCAATGTCCCCTTTTAAACATTATATTTGACCCCTTGCTTGTTGCCAACTTGTAGGAGTTCCCAGGCTGTGGCTGAGACTGTGAATTTTGGTTTACCATGCCCATTTTTGGCCGGATTTCTGGTTTAAATGGTGAAATATTTGTTTCCACCTTAACCTTCCTAACTGGGTGAGTGTTTTTTATTGACCATCACTGTTTTTTATGTTTTTAATGGGAATATCAGTTGTGTTGACTGATTAGACTACACAGCTGTTAGAATAATCAATTTATTGTTATATGTCTTTCATATAGCCATTCCTTATCAACCTCAAGCTCCTGAGCTCTATCTTCAAAGATTCCCGCTCCTCAGGCCTCATCGCCATTTCTCTTATCTCATGACAGACATCTTATGGGTGTGTATTATTTGAGATGCATGCTATTACTATGTATACCTTAGTTCAGTGTGGCTAACTTTGCATGGTCATTATGTGATTTGTGGGCTCACTGTATCAGCTATGTTTTCTTTGCTGTATTAGTTATACACCTTTTTGTTTATTTTTGACAGTATTCTACTTTTTGTACTGTGACCTGGCTTCCACACTCACCCAGGAAATTTGCCTGAGATGTCCTATTGGTGTAGGTCAGTCCCGTGTTGATAAGCATCATATGTCCACTTTATTTGGGGATGCATTCATGGGGTTGAATTGTATGTTATATGTTACATAACTAGAGTGCTTATTTTTGGACTGGCTCACCTTTTTGGCAGATCGGGTGGGGTTCTATGTTTGTCCAAATGTATGCAACTATCTATTGTATATATGTGACTTTATTGTCTTGAAGCTTGATTATATGTATATGTTAATTTTCTATAGAGATATCTACACACAATACAATCTGAAGCATACTCCTGAAGAAGCGGTTTTACCGCAAAACTTGTAGAGGTTGAACTGATCTAGGATGAATATCTGATCCCTTTCTCACGGATGGATACACGTCTACTTACTCCAGTTTATGTGTACCGTATATTCTCTCTATAGGACCATTTTAATCATGCTTTTTTCTTAATACATTTATATATTTTTATATATCTGTTTATATGAGTCTTTATCGTACCATGAAAGTCCACAGTTGCCTCAAACTTGCTGCCTTTTGTTGTTCAAATTGATAGGACGACGGTACATTATCATATTTTTATTTGTTTAGTAGCGATAATCAATTGAGTTGTAGGTGTAATTATATTTATGTTTATTCAGCACTAGCTCCCATTTATCCTTCTGAGGAAACTCATAGAGTAATAAGGATCTCATGGTCCACTGCATCTTTAATGATAAAACATAGAACTGATACTCGATGTCAAGCTACAGTAAGAGAATTTAACATTATATATTAAAGTGGTTCTAAAGCCTAAACATTTTTTACCTTAATAAATTCCTGCATTAAAGTAAAAAAAATGTTCCAGTACCTGTATTGCCCCCTCACCCACTCCTATACTTATCCTCACTCGATCCAGCACTGTGCATGTCTGTAGCAACTCTCCCTGCTCTCACAGGCTTTACTGAGGCAGTAGGAGCCATTGGCTTCTGCTGCTGTCAGTTAGATCCTGTGACGGGGAAGCAAGGGGCAGGGCCGTGCCACGCTGTGTGTGTCTATGGCTGCAGGCAGCGTGAGCCTTCAGGTAGGGTTGCCACCTTTTCTTCAAGCCAAACCTGAACACTTTAGTGGCACACGCCATTTTATTTTTTAATCAGCAGTCAGCACCCCACATTAGCTTAGAGTCCCCTTATATCAGTGCCCCCTCCCCCCATAGAGACCCCTATTAGAGAGAGCCTTTATAGCATCCTATTTTGTTGTATTGTCTATGCCAGTGATGGCGAACTTTGGCACCCCAGATGTTTTGGAACTATATTTCCCATGATGCTCATGTACACTGCAGTGTAGTTGAGCATCATGGGAAATGTAGTTTTTCAAAACATCTGGGGTGCCAAGGTTCGCCATCACTGGTCTATGCCTTACCGACAGGAGGAACAGTCACTGGAGCTGCTGTGTGAGTGTGAACCGGCTGGTGTTAGGGAGTGAACCGGCTAAATGTGTCTGAACCGGCTGGAGTTAGGGCATGGAGCTGCTTGGGAGGTGGAGTGGCTCTAAGAAAATCCCACGTGTGTGTGTGCACAGCGGCAAATGTGTCATTGGTTGCTAGGATGCCAGCAGTCCTAGCAACCAATGACTGCAAAGCAAAGCATTCACAGGCTGCTGGGGGGGTGTCAGGCACCCTGAGGGGGAGAAGGTGGAAGGAGAGGGTGCACAGGAAGAGGATACACCCACTGAGTTCCCACACTGGCTCCATCCCCAGGACAGGTACCTGATGGCAGTGCCGGGACAAGGTCATTCAGTGCCGTGGGCAAAGATGACAAACTGCGCCCCCCCCCCCCCCCCCCCCCAGGGTACTCACAGTTCACATCTTGGTAGCAGTGTGGTACCCACTGAGAATGAAGGCAGCTTCTCTGTCTTTCCTTCTCCATGATATGTCATATGAAATGGGGAGACAAGGAGAAGGCAGTCTTCCCTCACTCCCCAGTGACACTGCGCTGAGACTGAGGTGTGTTTTCAGCAGGCATCCTCTTTTTTCTGCCCACAGTAGGTATATGTAGGCAATATGCTGCATCCTCACCACCTGTTTTAAACCCCCAAGCTGCACTACAACTGTGTGCATTGCATGCAGTTGCAGGGGGTTGCAGTGTGGCCCCATTCACTTGAACAGGTTTTCTTTAGCAGACACAAGTGCATGCTGAAAGTGACAGGGGTATAATTCCTGCTGCAACTGCAATTCAAATATTGCAGCAGTTCCATTTTTACACCTCCACCTACTAGCTCTTCAGCTTAAATGGGGGGAGTGATAGGGATCGGTAAAATGAGGCTCAGCAGCATGTTTTATTGCCCCCAACCACAATTGTAAACGAGCCCAAGGCTAGGTTCACACTGTTGCGGGTAGTTGTATGTGCAGAACAGCGTGTAAATGGCACCTATTCTCACACCACCAACCACCTGTAGGCAAAGTTCCTAGTTTTTTTACAGGCAAGTAAGGCTGCCATTTATTCTAATTGGCACCCCCACTCATCCGAAGATGCAGCACATTTTAAGATGTGGGAAATCTCATGGTGCAAAAGCACTATGTGATTTCCCTGCGGCTGTGTTTTCATGCAGGTGCAGAGACCTTTTTCCTGTGTTTCCTGCAGGTACAGCAGCCTACTTAAATGAATGGGCTGCTGTACCCACACAAGTGCGAGTCACAGCAAACACATTGGTGTGAAGCTGACATAATAGTCGGCTAAAAGGAAATACATATAGCACTGTGCCTCCAACATAATTCACCTAATAGTACAGTCACTTTAAAAAATATTTCCACTGAGTACTCTCCTTTTAGCAAACATATGCACAGTGCTCAGCTGAAAAGTGCAGATAATACTATGTACCTGTAATTCTTCTGTGTTCTTGGGTTTAGTCTCTGCATCTTCAGTCTGCTTCTGTCCCGTTCTGTCAGCCTGCCCACCACATGCATTGCTTTAGAATTCTTAGCTCTGTCGGGGATGCAGTCCTGACATTTTATGCATCTTCTACCGGCTTCTATGTCTGCCCGCTGGCCCGCCCACCACCTGTAGCACTTCCCTAGACTACGTTCTACAGGTCTGATAGGAGGTGGGTGGGCCGGTGGGCAGGGACAGAAGATTCCAAAAATCCCGGGACTCAAACACTCAAACAGAGCTAAGAATACAAAAGCAATGCAAATGGTGGAAGGGCTGACAGACTGCGACAAAAGTAGATAGAAGATGCAGGACTCATCCTAAGCGGATCTAAGCCTACTAAAGCCTTGGAGGTGGTGGGCGGGGAGTCGGGGACAGAAGCTGACTGTTTCAATCCTGCAGGGGGAAGTGAAGTGGCCACTGTGCCCCCCTCAACACTGCACCCTGGGTGGGCAGGTGACCCTTCAGCTTCCCCCTTTGTGTACCCGGCCCTGCCTGACAGGTTGGGACTAACTGTGTCAGGGTATTAGGAGGACAAGAACCCAGGCACAAGTGTCAAAACTCGAACTGTCTGGATCATTCCCATACAGGTGGCAACCCTACCTGCAGGTGTGTCACCATATGAAGTGGCTTCCTATGGTGGCACACCAAGAAGAGGAGGAGCCAGGAGTGCCAGCAGGGGGACGCAGAAGAGCAGGATCAGGGTCGCTCTGTTCAATTCTATTGCACAGAGCAGGTAAGTATAACTTGTTTCTTATTTGAAAAATAGAAAGAATGTAGACTTTACAATCACTTTAAGATGTACTGGACAGGCATACACTTATAGGGAGGTTATACTTTATGTTTGCTATTATTTTGTTTTTACATAATCCTTTTTTCATAGTAATTTTGTAAGCAAATAAAATCTTTCTATTTTATATGAATTGGATTTATAATTTTGGGGTATCTCAAAAGTCCACTAGTTAATTTCTTTTTTTTCCCTTTCCTTGTCACTTTTCTCTCTTCCCACTTCCTGATTATAACTATCAGTCAGGAGTGAAATGTACATGGGAACACAATATGGTGAAAAAAACATTTTATAGAAGTTCTTAGGGAGAAACTTTTCAAAAAGTATCATATTGTCCCGTCTTGAACTTGATCATAGTTCAGCAGATTCTAAATAGACATTCGTTTAGTTCTGAATTAAATTAAACTAAACAAACTGTAAAAAACAGATGTATCCAAATTAAATTAGTACAGAATTTAAAAGAATCCAAAATAACGAAAAAAATAAAAATCGGACGAAATTCTAATTCAAATCGTTTTCAAATTCAAATAGTTTTCAAGTTCAAATAGTTTTCAAATTCAAATCGTTTTCCAATTTCCAAAGAGAATAAAATAGAATAGAAAATAAAGGAATATAATAGAAAAAAAAATAATAGACTAGAAAAGAATATAACAGAAAATAAAAGAATATAATGTAATAGAGTAAAACAGAACAAAATAGAATAGAAAATAAAAGAACAGAATAGACCAGAATATAATATAAACAAATAGAATAGAATAGAATAACATAGAAAGAATAGGGGGGGCGTGGCTTAGCAATGGCCGGGTAGAGACGTGTTTTGGAGGAGCTCCCGGCCCGACCCAGCCTAAACAGACCGAAACACACTAAACCTACGCTGTGAGAGAGGCATGAGCAGCACCAGCAAGTGCAGGACACGGTCGGCAACGAGGGGGACGGGGAATTCCACCTCCCAGCCGGGGATAACACAGTTTTTCAGAGGCAGTCTGGACGCAACGCCAGGCGCCATTGCGACCGCGCCACGTGCAGCCGATACAGAGACCAGGGGACCTATGTGGAGCACGACTAACACACCAGGCCCAGAGAACCCTGCTAATCATCCAGAGTCATCAGGCACAAGTATGGCAGGCCCTGCTCAGCACAGCATGGATGAGGACCTCCGTAACCTGTTGAGAGCTCTCCCCACACGAGCAGACATCGAGGCATTGCCCACAAGGGCAGACATTGAAGGCCTCATAATGAGGATCGAGGAGGCCCACAGCAGAGACATCCAGGAAGTGAGGGAGGAACTGCATGGGGTAGAGGAACGGGTATCCTCCGGAGAGACTTTAATGGCAGCACTAACGTCCAGAGTACAAACCCTGGAACAAGCCCAAGCCACGAGCTCCAAAACAGCCCAGGAAATGCAGCTACGCCTGGAGGAAATCGAGGACCGCAGCCGCCGTAACAATCTGCGGCTGCGGGGGATCCCCGAGGCTACCGGCTCAGAAGACCTGACCGCTACGGTCACAGCTATCCTGCACACCTTAATGGAGAACCCACCTCCCACTCTAGAGTTTGACCGGGTGCACCGCACTCTGGGCCCCAGGTCGGCGGATCCGGATAGACCCAGAGACGTGCTGTGCCGCCTACACCGCTATACACTGAAGGAATCTCTACTCCGCAAGGCCTGGGACCATGGGGAAATCGAGTTTGACGGAGCACACATACAAATTCTGCCGGACCTCTCCAGGGCTACACTACAACGCCGTGCCATACTGAAGCCGGCTCTCGAGGTTGCCAGGAGACGCGGCTGCACGTATCGGTGGGGATACCCCCTGGCGGTATTGTTCCGGAACGACCGTGCCTCATTTACACTGCGTACAACGGAGGACCTACCTGCATTCTTCTCCTTCATAGGAGCAGAACCGATCATTGTTCCAGACTGGCTGGCGCCGCTCCCGAGAGCAACTGGACGGTCTGGCACAGCGCGGAGCGGCCCATTCCCACCTGCACGCTCGCAAAGCTCAAGAGGAAGGACCAGAGGAAGGACCCGATCCGTAGTGACCGACAGCACACGTGAGTCCTGATCCGATCCTGACCAATACCCCAAGTAGTTAGTCAATGTTGTCCCACTTGGCCAGTTTACCCCCGAGCAGTCAGCCTTTCGTGCCGATGGGTGCGGTGCGCCCCGGGCCCCCCCCCCCCTGCCTGTAGCCCTGATGACCGCAATTTGAAACCGCCCGGACAGCAACCTCCCATCCCTGCAATACCTTAATCTTTGCTGGACTCAGTCGCCAAGATGACGCCCGCCACCACAGCCCCGCACGCTCCGATACGATCTTGTCATGTGACTGACCACTGTCCCGGTCCCCGCAGAAGGCACAACGGCAGAGAGAGTCCTATCCCCCGCCCCGAGAGCCCCCCGTGAGGATAACTGCACACGCCAGAAACTGTGGACGCTTTGTTTGTACCCGTCTACCCGCCATACTATATACTGTCATAGCCTGGCTGGAAAACGCTTTCGGACCCACACAGATACAGCATCCAGTATATCCTTAAAAGAAGGTGGGTGAGTGGGTTGCCACAGGGAACCACAGCACAGGGAGGGTTAACTCTAGATGTGGCGTGGAAC
Organism: Lithobates sylvaticus; assembly: GCA_028564925.1. Taxonomy (NCBI): domain Eukaryota; kingdom Metazoa; phylum Chordata; class Amphibia; order Anura; family Ranidae; genus Lithobates; species Lithobates sylvaticus. The sequence continues at coordinate 180,521,078 of CM053026.1, forward strand.
GGAAAAGGGGACGGGGGAGGACAGACGCGGTTCTATTGCTCCTGCACTTCCAAATGGGATCCGGGAGAGACACAGACTGATCCGGAAATTACTATGCCACCACAGGATCACAGCTACGTGACGGGGTTCTAATGTGGGAAACTGCGGATGGGTGTTGTTTGGGGTGGGGGGCATGGGGTGCACGGTGGGATCCCCTTCTCGCTCCGGCCAGGGAAACTTGTTTTACAGCAGAAGGCACCAGTCTGTCTAGAAAGCCCGGAGGGGGGGGGGAGGTGGGGGTGGGCGCGGGGGGGGCTAAGCATGATATTATGTTACGTTTGCGCTGCAAGTTTGGGTATCATAATAGCCGACAGACGGGACGTAGGTTAATGTTTTACTATATGACACTGCTTGGGGTTTACACTGTGTGGCTTAGAAGCCATATACTCCACTGTTATTACTTATTGTATGTCATTATGGTCCTATTTCGCACTTTAGGAAGTTACGCACATTCCTATCCTAAGATGCCTCACGCTACCTCACGCACCCAAAAAAAAAAAAAAAAAAAAGACAAAAAGGTCTGGGGGCCTGGGGAGGGAGGGAGCTCCCCCTCATGGTCCCTTGCTGAACACACCCCCAATTAGGTAAGCGTCGAATCGGCTGGCGCCGACAGACGTTCACACAGCAGGACAGCTGTTAATTTAGGGTACGCTCCTGCTGGTCAGGGCGCACCGCGAGCATATTTGCTCAGTACACACTTAGGACTGAGTGGAAAGTCCGCTCTTCTTCTATATCTACAACTCTTTCCGTTTCACACCTTTCTATATCCCCCCCCCTACCCCCCTGTCCCTATCCCCACTTCCAACACAACCCTTGAGTCTACACGGCCATGGAGGCGTTACATATTGTCTCGCTGAATACAAAGGGGCTTAACGTCCCAGAAAAAAGGAAAATGCTATTGCACGACATGAAACAGATGAGGGCAGACATAGTGCTACTACAAGAAACACATTTCAGGGAGAACAATTTCCCAATTTTGAAAAACAGGCACTACCCTACGGTCTATCACTCCACCCACGCGGACGCTAAGTCCAGAGGGGTGTCCACACAGATTGCAGCAAGGGTCCCTTGGACACTGATCAACCAAAAGACAGACCCGGCGGGAAGATTCTTGTTTCTAAAAGGGCTAATTGGGGGGGAAAAGGTAACCATTGCGAACCTGTACGTCCCAAACAACCAACAAGACTCCTTCATTAGGAAGCATTTAGAAGTCCTCCGAAATTTTGCAGAAGGACAGCTAATAGTAGGGGGAGACCTAAACATCCCCCTGAACCCGACAGAAGACACATCCACAGGAACCTCTTCGTTCCCCAGGGGGGCACGCAGAGCAATCCACACAGCATTACATGACGCAAGACTAGTGGACGCCTGGCGCCTCTTCCACCCGGGCGAAAGGGATTACACGTTTTTCTCCCGCACTCACCAGGTATATTCAAGATTAGACCACTTCTTGATCCCACACCACCAGCTGCAAGCAGTTAAAAATACATCCATAGGCTCTATCACCTGGTCAGACCATGCACCGGTGACATTGACATACGCACTGACTGACTACAACACAAAGCAAAGACAAACATGGAGGCTTAATGAAAGCCTACTCCAAGACCCAGAAACCCTAGCAGACATCACAAAAGAAATAGGCCACTACTTTCGCACAAACATTACTCCTGAATGTAACTTGGGGCTTGTGTGGGAAGCACACAAAGCAGTGATCCGAGGCGTGCTGATAAAGCATGGAGCGAGGATCAAGAGAGTGAGAACAACCCAGATGATGGAATTACTAGACAAACTTCAGAAGTTAGAAACAGAACACAAGCAGACACCGACCAGGACAATAGGGAACAAACTGGACGAAATACGTACAAAACTGATTGACTTACTCCAATTTAAAGCCAAGGCGGCACTACAGATCTCCCGTAGACGGTCGTACGAGTCGGGTAATAAATGCGGTAGATTACTAGCGCAATCCCTGAAGGCCCAGACGGCAGCATCCTATATACCACATATACACGACTCAACAGGACAGAAAAAAACGTTGCCTAAACAAATCGCCCAGGAGTTCAAGTCTTACTATAAATCTTTATACAACTTGAACACTGTACGGCCACCGGTAGAAAAGGTGAGGGACTATATAAGAGACTCCATGATGCCCTCATTGGAGACAGAAACATGCCAGCTTTTAGAAGAGCCCATAACCTTAATAGAATTGCAGGGAGTATTAGCAAACACTAAAAAAGGTAAGGCCCCGGGGCCAGACGGCCTCACGGCGCATTACTACCAGACGTTCTTCCCATCGCTGGGTAACCACTTGGTGGCACTTTTTAATGACCTCGGCAAGGGAGGTAAACTACACGACACCACGCTACAGGCCCAAATAGCGGTAATACCAAAGGAGGGGAAAGACCCAGGACAATGCGGGAGCTACCGCCCGATATCCCTGCTGAACACAGACTTGAAGCTGTTCACGAAGATATTGGCCACGAGACTCCAATCACATGTACCCCGAGTGGTTCACCTGGACCAGGTCGGTTTTGTGTCGTCCAGGGAAGCGAGGGACAACACTACTAAAGTGCTAAACCTGCTATACCACACATCACTCACAAAAACACCAAGTGTCTTTCTCAGCACTGATGCTGAGAAAGCATTTGATAGGGTAAGCTGGGACTTTATGTTTGCCACACTAAAACATTTGGGCCTGGGGAACAACATGGTGAACTGGGTAACGGCAATATATACGATGCCAGCGGCAAGAGTAAGAGCCAATGGAATCCTATCAGACCCCTTTCTAATTAAAAACGGGACACGTCAGGGATGCCCACTCTCACCCATCCTCTTTGCACTCTCACTGGAACCATTCTTAGCGCACGTACGAAAAAACGCAAATATCACAGGGATCCTGGTACAACAGACCCAATACAAAGTGTCGGCGTACGCCGATGACTTAATGTTCACCCTCTCAAATCCGGTGATATCCCTCCCTAACTTGCTGCACGAGTTCAAAATATATGGCAAGTTGTCGAATTTAAAGATCAACTTTGCCAAATCAGAGGCGATGGGGATAAACATACTACCAGCCCAACTTACTCAACTCCAATCCAGCTTCAAGCTGAAATGGACATCGACAGCCCTGAAATACCTAGGCACGCACATCCCCCAGAACTTCGTGAAAATTTACGATCTCAACTTTCCCCCCCTCCTTCACAGAGTCAGGACACTGCTACAGCAATGGCAATCTGGCCTACATTCGTGGTTAGGTCGTTGTAACATTTTGAAAATGTCTATCCTCCCGAAGTTCCTTTACCTAATGCAAGCCCTACCGATACACATACCACACACCTACTTTAAGCAAATACAATCCCTGTTCACGCAGTTCGTCTGGGCGGGAAAGAGACCTAGACTTGCCAATAAACTACTAGTCCTCCCCAAACAGTCAGGTGGCTTGGCATTACCTAACATACGAGCCTACTACCAAGCGGCACACCTGGGTAGGTTATTGGATTGGTGCCGCCACCAGGAGACCAAGTTGTGGGCTCAGGTGGAGCAGGCCCAATGCAGGACACCCCTCAGAGGACTCCCATGGTGCTACCTGGGACTACCACCGGAGACTAAAAGACACCCGCTGATAGGGAACACGGCCAAGATATGCGCACAACTCATCTCTCTGGGTTCAATATCGAGCCCAAACTCACCTCTCTACCCAATACTGGGGAACCCCCTATTCACCCCAGGCGTGGGAAACGGACCCTTTAAACATCTAGCAGAGTCAGGCATACACCAAGCTCGCCAATTTAGCTCTAGGGGACGGTGGAAATCGATTGCAGAGCTAACAGACCCTACGGGCCCCTTCCACCTAGAGTTTATGAGTGCCATACAAATTCACCATTTTCTCAGGACCATTCCACCACCCCCGGACAATGATCAACAACTTACGACACTGGAAGACTTGTGCAACGACACGGGTGCCTTGCCTCATACACTATCCCTGACTTACACTCTGATAAACAAACCCGCAGAGGACTTTGTGCCACCGGGAATACTTAAATGGGAAGAAGATCTGGGAACTCAGTTTAGCCCCACCAAAAGACAACATATCCTCCAATATACTCATAAATCATCTATTTGTGCCAAGTCCCAGGAAACCAATTATAAAATCATGTCACGATGGTACAAAACCCCGGATAGGCTACATAAGATCTTCCCGACGACATCGGATCTATGCTGGCGTTGTCAGTCTGAGAAAGGGACACTGCTGCATATCTTCTGGGCATGCCCTAAGCTACAGCATTTCTGGGGAGTCATTCGTGAGACAATACAAGGGCTCACGGAAAGGCCCATTCCGGCCGACCCAGCATTTTTTCTTCTTCACGCGAATGACATTCCGAATAGGACATATAAGAAATCTGTCATACGTCACCTACTGGATGCCGCTAAGGCATGCATCCCCCTCCTCTGGAAGTCTACCCACCCACCGTCCATTAACTTATGGCTTCAAAAAGTTGACGACATAAGGAGGATGGAAGACCTCATTCTCACAGCGCAAAATAGACAAGAGACCTTCACCAAAACGTGGCAATTATGGACCATGTTCACATATTCGACAGAAGGCCAAGCACTGCGCGGCCCTGAAGCAAGCCCTTAACTACAAGTCTAGGGGGTCACCAATATACTCACACCCTGAACTGAAAAACAGACCAACAGGCGACCTAGACATATTACTTGACCGCCGGACGCTCCATGGCCGCGGGCGGCCCCCCCCCTCCCTCAAACCCTTACCCTCCCTCCCCCCTCTTTCCTACCCTTCCTACCTCCATATTTCCCTTCTCCCTCTTTAACCATCTTACACCCCCACCCCTCGCCTTTCACCCCTGTCATCTATCTCTTCTTCCTCTTCTTTTTCTTCTCGCTCCCCCCCCCTGGGACTTTGAGCTGCGGCAGATTCCCCACATGAGTGGGGACCGTGGTGAGAAGTCGGGGGGCGGGGAACTCATTACACACAGATAAATAGGAAAAGGAAAATGTGGGACAGGGACTGCGAATATGTACACAGCTCCCTTACGGTACAAGAAAACTTAGGAGAACAAGGGGTAGAGACTATACTAATATCTCACTACGAGATGTTGACTACCTCACACCCCCCCAACCAAACATGTACTAACCACGCTAAGCAGAAGCAAGGGAACTATATCCCGGACAAATCACAATCAGACAGCCTATCACACAACGCTCCAGGGAAGGATTCAATAGTGGCTAGTTTGGTATACATATTTGTTTTCTACTGATTGCCGATTAATGTCTGTAAGGTATGATGTAATGTTATGTAAATTGTTGGTCCATGCGGACCCTGTTCCGAAGTTAAATAAAAAAAATAAAAAAAAATAAAAACATAGAAAGAATATAATCATCTTCTGAAATTTGAATTTCAAATAGAATAAATTTGAATAGAATAGACTATAATAGAATAGAAAAAAAGAATAGAATAGACTATAATAGAATAGAACGAATATAACCATTTCCCAATTTTCAAATAGAATCAATTTGACTTTTAATAGAATAGAAATAAATAGATTAGAATTGAATAGAAAATAACAGAATAGTATAGAAAAAACTGAATAGAATAGAATAGAAAGAATATAACCATCTTCCGAAATTCGAATTTCGAATAGAATAAATTTGAATAGAAAAGAATAGAATAGAGAAGAATAGAAAAGAATAGAAAAGAATAAACAAATTAAAAAAGAGTATAATTAAAAAAAAACAATATTATAGAATAGATTAGAAAACAAAGAATATAGCCATTTCCCAAAATGCAAATGGAATCGATTTGAATTTGAATAGAATAGAAAACAATAGATTAGAATAGGAAGATGGTTATATTCATTCTATTCTATTATGTTGTTTTTTCTATACTATTGTGTTATTTTCTATTCTATTCTACTCTATTCTTTTCTATTCTATTCAAATTCGAATTGATTCTATTTGAATTTTGGAAAATTATTATATTATTTCTATTCTATTCTATTGTTTTTTTTATTCTATTGTTTTCTATTGTATTCTAATTTCAGAACATGGTTATAAGCTTTCTATTTTATTATAATCTTTTCCTTTCTGTTCTTTTATTTTCTATCCTATTTTGTTCTGTTTTACTCTATTATATTCTATTCTTTTATTTTCTATTCTATTTTGTATTCTTTTCTATTCCATTTCTTTATTTTCTATTCGATTGTATTCTCTTTGGAAATTGGAAGACTATTTGAATTTGAACAGTTTTTGAATTCGAAAACTATTTGAAAAATCTTCAAATTCGAAAACTATTCAAATTTGAAAACTATTCGAAATTGATTCAAAAACTTTTCGAATCGATCCGAAAACGAATAAACAAAACAAATTCCGAAAACTAAATAACCGAATGAAACAAATTTAACTAAACAAATTTATGTAAATAACGAATCAAAACCAAACAATTTTTTTTCGTTCTAATTCTAAGTACTTTGCTTATCTATATTCATTCTACCCAACAGTGTAGCTGCTAGCATCAAAGAATACTTTCATTAATATGCAGGTGGGATTTTCTCTAAGCTCACACTTACTTACTATTAATCATTGCAATGAGAACAGCATGTGTCTGGTGATACAGAGTACATGTGGCAAGGAATATTTATTATCGGGTTATGTCATTTATATCAAGTGGAGATCAAAGCGTTTGGAATTTCAGAACTGTATCTGTAACTTCTTTCTACAACTATGGAGTTACAGCTCAGCCAAAACAAAATTTAACTATGCACACAATCATTGTGGATATAGACATTTCATCTCCAAAGAAAGCTTTATATGCAAAGCACATATCTTTTAGTACAGTAAATGACATCCCTCCGAGGATGAATTATCCATCACAGCTGGGAGGCCGGGCAGCAGAAACATGAAAAACACGTAGGAAGCTGCACTGTGTCTTCCTTTACTTGCTAGGCTTTAATGTACATAATTGTTTTAATGAGTTTTTGAAATGGTTGATATTTATGAGACATTATTGGTGCCTTAGGCTAAAAAACAGCATTAAGGCAGGCAGTCAGGTGTGCAGCAGCACAAAAACAAATGTAATGGCAATAAAAAAAATGAAAACTATTTTTCATGTGTGCTGCAGTTAAAAACAAAAGAAACCTAGTTAAATCACACAGATAAAATTAGATTTAAAAAAAAGAAAAGAAAATGCACAACATACAAATTAAAAAAGTCTTTTAGTTGAACAGAAGTACAAAGAAGAGTACAAAAAAGAAATATATGAGAATAAACGTAATAGCATAAAAGGAAAAAAGCGAAACAAAATTTTGCATTTTAGTACTGCCAAGTCAAAAAACTATTCCAGCATCACAAAAAGGCACATGAGACAGCAGGCAGGAAACCCTTTATACAGTGGTGTGAAAAAGTGTTTGCCCCCTTCCTCATTTCCTGTTCCTTTGCATGTTTGTCACACTTAAGTGTTTCGGAACATCAAACCAATTTAAACAATAGTCAAGGACAACACAAGTAAACACAAAATGCAATTTGTAAATGAAGGTGTTTATTATTAAAGGTGAAAAAAAATCCAAACCATCATGGCCCTGTGTGAAAAAGTGATTGCCCCCCTTGTTAAAACATACTATAACTGTGGTTGTCCACACCTGAGTTCAATTTCTCTAGCCACACCCAGGCCTGATTATTGCCACACCTGTTCACAATCAAGGCATCACTTAAATAGGAGCTGCTTGACACAGTAAGGTCCACCAGAAGATCCTTAAAAGCTACACATCATGCCGAGACCCAAAGAAATTCAGGAACAATTGAGAAAGAAAGTAATTGAGATCTATCAGTCTGGAAAGGGTTATAAAGCCATTTCCAAAGCTTTGGGAATCCAGCGAACCACAGTGAGAGCCATTATCCACAAATGGCGAAGACATGGAACAGTGGTGAACCTTCCCAGGAGTGGCCGGCCGCCCAAAATTACCCCAAGAGCACAGCGACGACTCATCCAAGAGGTCACAAAAGACCCCACAACAACGTCCAAGGAACTGCAGGCCTCACTTGCCTCAGTTAAGGTCAGCGTTCATGCCTCCACCATCAGGAAAAGACTGGGCAAAAATGGCCTGCATGGCAGAGTTCCAAGGAGAAAACCACTGCTGAGCAAAAAGAACATCAAAGCTCGTCTCAATTTCTCCACAACACATCTTGGTGATCCCCAAGACTTTTGGGACAACATTCTGTGGACCGATGAGACAAAAGTGGAACTCTTTGGAAGGTGTGTGTCCAAGTATATCTGGCGTAGAAGGAACACTGCATTTCAGAAAAAGAACATTATACCAACAGTAAAATATGGTGGTGGTAGTGTGATGGTCTGGGGCTGTTTTGCTGCTTCAGGACCTGGAAGACTTGCAGTGATAAAAGGAACTATGAATTCTGCTGTCTACCAAGAGATCCTGAAGGAGAATGTCCGACCATCTGTTCGTGTACTCAAGCTGAAACGAACTTGGGTTCTGCAGCAGGACAATGATCCTAAACACACCAGCAAGTCCACCACCGAATGGCTGAAGAAAAAAAAAAAAATGAAGACTTTGGAGTGGCCTAGCCAAAGTCCTGACCTGAATCCTATTGAGATGTTGTGGTATGACCTTAAAAAGGCCGTTCATGCTCGAAAACCCTCTAATGTAACTGAATTAGGACAATTCTGCAAAGATGAGTGGGCCAAAATTCCTCCAGGACGCTGTAAAAGCCTCATTGCACGTTATCGCAAACGCTTGGTTGCAGTTGTTGCTGCTAAGGGGGCCCAACCAGTTATTAGGTTTAGGGGGCAATCACTTTTTCACACAGGGCCATGATGGTTTGGATTTTTTTTCACCTTTAATAATAAACACCTTCATTTACAAATTGCATTTTGTGTTTACTTGTGTTGTCCTTGACTATTGTTTAAATTGGTTTGATGTTCCGAAACACTTAAGTGTGACAAACATGCAAAAGGAACAGGAAATGAGGAAGGGGGCAAACACTTTTTCACACCACTGTATATATATATATATATATATATATATATATATATATATATATATATATATATATAACAAATCATAACTTTAAGAATAACTCAGACAAGTGTTGTAATTAATAAGGCCGCAGCCATTTATTATTGTTTTTTTAAAAAACAATAGAGTAATTCATCACAAATATAACTCAAATATATAAACTTTAACACAACCTAGCCACTACGACTCAGGCTGTATAAAGTATATTCCAGAATCACCGACTGTCTCGACGCTATTAGCGAAAATAAAGATTTCCTGGATTAAGATTCAAGAGAAGATGGCAAGTGTACCCCTGGACCGCACCGAAAAATCCGAAAAAATCTGGGACCCCTGGGCAACCTTCATACTCCCCTACACCCCTGACCTTGATTTGATTACGTTCGCTCCCATTCTCCCCCAGTCGGCTCACCTCTTTCTCATCCCTCTCATACACCTTCTCTCCTCTCGTCCTCCTCTCCTTTTTTCTTTGAAAATGGGCTCCGGCCTTCACCTCTATGGACCTAACCAATTCAGGTGTTCAATCTCACCATGGGACTGGACATTCTCTACCCTTCATTTTCTTCATGTTGCTTGTTAAAACAATGATTATCCTTTTGATTCCATGCATTTGTTTAGTTTATCTCTTTCCGTTGTTTGTATATTATGATATTTCTTTATAGGTCTACTCCCATGCTCATAGAACGCTGCACAACAATTAGATAACATTCAGGTGTTGGAGCCGGGGAGCTCTGGCCACAGTGTGATCCTTTGGGGGTTTCGGATTAGCTTCCCCGCTCCCCTGGATCCTACTCCCTCATGAAGACCAGTTGTTCAGCACCATATCACACTACCAATCCCGAGATCAATGACTGTGATGCAGGTTACATGTTCAGTTTGCGATTGTTATGTGCCCTACCTTCAACCTTACTTCTTACCTTATACTGGCCATGCTGGACGTAGCAGGGCTAATGGTTCCTCATTTGCTCTTGTAATGTGGATTTTATATTGAATAAACATATTGAAACAAAAAAAAATATATATATATATATATATATATATATATATGTTCAGAATCAATAACTTCCCATACAAGAAATTCAACACTTCACAAATATCATTCAGTTTAATAAATATCCAAACAACTTTATTTATTTATTTTTTAACCACTTCCATACCAGGCCATTGTCATATGACATCAGCAGGAACACTCTGTCCCTCCGGGCGGGCATCATATGACGTCATTGGCTTCCCAGCGGCATAGGGGGCGCGCACGCGCACAGGCGCGTCATCATTGAGCCGATGCACGATGTCTGCCGGGCACACGCAATCGCCATTATAGAGGGTCCAACAGGTGGACCCTCTATTATGGAAGGTCAAAAGCGCAATGGGAGTTATCAGGAATTCTAGGTTGCTTTAGTGTGAGGTACATACCCATATATGCAGGGTTTTTACACCCATTTGAGCCCTCTGTTAATTTTGAGGTTTTGGTGGGTGCCTGGAAGATTTACACTGAGTGCGGGATGGATGGCTGGAGAGATGGACATCATCTGCACTACAGGTTCCCGGGACGCGCCACAGCTGGTAATTCCCATTGCACTTTCGACCTTCCATAATAGAGGGTCCACCTGTTGGGGTAAGGGCACATCTATATCTGAATGTTGGTGATGTCACATGGTGGAGGTTATTCTTGCATTATCTACTTACAAGCACTTGATTCAAACATCACATTGTTTTGCTTTCTATTTTTGTCATTTGGACTGTTTCAGTACAGTTTGGACGTATTATGTTATTTAGAGATTTTTAGCAAAACATTTTCTTTTTATCATGCTTTTTAATGTACCTTCTGGATACCATGAGATTGTGATTTCATCAAAGTGTATATGGCCCAAAATCTAAGTAAGGTCATATAGTTCTGGTGAGTTTGGACTCTAGGTGGTGGGCACTTTGCTGGTGATTGAAGATGGCTAAATATCAAAAGTGGTGAACAATGTGTGATGGACTTTTCTGGATTATAAAGACTATATTTACAGGTGTCACATACATACATACATACATACATACATACATACATACCTTTATCACTTTAAATGTGTTTGATCACTACTTGGCGTTTAAACAGAACATGTACTTTTATGTATTTAGTCTGCACTGTCTGTGTTACTTATGATTTTTAAGGAGCTTGTTAGCACTTTCTGGATATGCTGCAGCATTGATAGATGTACTGTAATTACTTAGATATCTTTTATTTTTATTTCTTAGCTTATATTTTAGTTGAAAGAGTTTTTATACACACATATATTTCCTATGGCTTGCTTTTCTGTTCCTGTCGCTACCCACCCAGCAGCTGTTGCTGACGGGTCGCACCTGTCAAAATGAGCCTAATTAACTCTTCCCATTATTTTTCTGCTGATTTCATATTTTTTTTTTTTTTTTTTTTTAGTTTGTTTGTTAAGTTGCCTTCTATTGTAACCTGGACTGTAGCAGATAGCTCCTGCCGAGCACCTTCCTTTGTTGCTGCTGTATTATTCTTCTCAGGTCCGTCGCGACAGGACAGGCAAAACAAGCAATTGCTTGGGGCCCCGAGCTGGCCTGGGGCCCCAGCCGTGCCACCAGCTGCCGCTTCCTATAAGCTGCAGCCTGTAGCGTGGCCGAGCTCCTCTTCCTTCCTCCTGCAATCCGCGCGGTACAAGAGATTCAGTTTCTTGTTCCAGGCCGGACTGACAGGAAGTGCACACACACTGAGTATTCACTTCCTTTCAGTCCAGCCGGCAACAGAAAACTGAATCTCCTGCCGAGCAGTACGCGGTAGTGAGGGGGGTTAAAAAGAACATGGGGGTAGTAGTAAGGGGGGAGGCAGTCATCAAGACCCCATTTAGTAATAAAAATATGGTAGCTTGTTGACCATAATAAAAACAATTACCATAGCTTTCTTTCCATTTACTTTCTTTACCATCCCATTTCCATCTTATTGCATCTTTTTTGAATCAGGTAATATTTATTAAAGCTTTTTGCAAAAATTTACAAAGCAGAGAAAAGACTCTACAGTACACTCTACAACAGCAGTATTTGCACTGTAAACCTCTTATTTATATAAAGTGTTGGTGAACTTGAACTGTATCGCTATGCTGTGATTCCTGTAGGCTTTGCATGTGTGCGTGCGTGCGGGGGGGCCTCCATGTCCATTTTGCTTGGGGCCCCCCAAATTCCTTCAAACGGCCCTGATTCTTCTGCAGTGTGGACAGAGTTAAACTGAATAAGTATTAATGTAGAGGTGCAGCAGCCATCTTTAAGGAGACCACTTTGCAATGCTCATCTTTGGAGTGCCTCCAGTGCAGAGGGCAGCCACTGTGGCTGCGACTGTGTCAATCCTGGAAGGACAGTGATTTTATGCTGCAACAATGCAATTAGAGGCGGTCTGCAGGCTGCTGAGGGCAAAAGAGAGCACAATCTTAAAGGAGATAACAAGAGACTGGACTTCTGGCTGAATGGAACCCTACCATAGCTGAGCACAATTAGGTGAAACCTTAGAGAGGCTGCTCATCGCACAGGACCGTGCCTCAGAGGCATGACCTTTTTCCCTGGGGAGGTGTGAGGTTTGATATGGATGCCCTAGTGAGATCAGACTGTACTACAGAGCACTCCCACTGCTTGTAAGGAACGAAAAGAAGGACTGTCTCAGCAGGATTGAAAGAGAGAAATCACAGTAACTCGTATTTCTGTCTGAGGCCTTGAACTGAATCAGAGCACAAGCCTGGAGTCCCAGAAGTGGGTGCCTTGGGTTTGGTAAGAGACTAACCTGGCACAAGTTAAACTGTTGTCTGCTAGGAACTATTGTGCTTTCTTCAAGGGCCCCAACTTTGCCAGCCAACATTTTTTCATTCGCTGGCCAGTGGGATATACCAGGGACTGTTATAGTAAGTTAGAACTGTCTTTATATACTGTTGCTAGGTAAAAGCAATTCAGTTCTGTTAATTACTGATAGTTAGAATACTGCAGACATCTGGATGGCGCACAAGGACGCTGTTTTCACAGTTAGTTACTCAGTAGAGCCAAGATTCATTGGCCATTGTTCTGTGACTGGTATGCTCTGCGATGTCACCCTTGTGTGGTGATAGTTTAGCATAAAACTTGTTGGGAGAAATACATGTAGGATTGTCCTTGTTACCCCTCCTGTGGCTCACCATATGCCACCCTGAGCTCTTATGGGATGCAATTTGTGTAGGATTCTTCTGGGGGCTTCATCAGGTTCTTTTGCACTATGAGTGACTGAATCCTGTCTCTTTAAACCTTTTGGCATTATGCATTGTAGTAGAAAATCTCCTGATGAAGCCAGATAAAGCCATAACATGTTGAAATTACTACTCCAGGTGACAATCAATGAATATGTATAAGAGCTTATATCACTTTGTGTATATGATGTAATTGATTTGTTTTGGATTTGCATGTTTTATACATTTTATGCCTGTGTAGTTCTTTATATCAAAAATAGCTATGACATTTATAATATGTGTACGTTGATATTGACACCTTAAAAGTCCTGAATTGGAGAAATGTTTCCCTTTTGGAATGTCTTATAGGGATGTTGGTGCCTTTGGTTTCTCCCTCATCTGTTTGTTATATATTTTTTTAATTAAACTAAGGCTATTCAAAATCAAAATGTTTGCATTCTTCTTGTCTATAGATTGCATTGAGAGTAAAAAAAAACATACCCATTCACAGGTTCCAATGCATTCTGTAAATAGACAGGGGGTTGGAGCAGATAGGGTGGCTTGTGTGTAGATGTAGGTCCCCTGTCAGATTGACAGAAGTACAGTAATAGCAATATTTCCCAGCTTCAAAAAAACTGTAAAGAATAGGCAATAATCCAGGTGGTAGCATACATCTCCTGAGATTTAACTATTTATAACCCAGCAAATGTTTTCTAGAGTTCATCTTTAGTCCACAACTACTGTCAGTGGAATGTTGCCATGCCCTCTGTTCATCCCTTGGCACCACATATGAAGCACCATTTCTCACTCCAGAGTATTTAAAGCACCCAGGTGCCTAGGTTCCCCAGGTCTTTCAGAATCTTTGAAACACCCTTGTGTGTCGCGCACAGGTCGTTGCACAGTCCCTGTTGTAATTCACATGAAGAAGTATTCTGAAACAGTAAATATCTTTGCTCTTAAAACTGGGTTGTGTGAACCGGGGGTAATGTTTAAGCCTACAGGGGTTGTTTGCAGATGTGTGCAAAGTTTGCCCAGCTACTAAAAACCCTTGTCATTACACCTATCTCCATTATCTAACCCGTGAAGGATGTAAATGCACAATCATGTATTTTCATTACTGAAATGCTTAGGCAAATGTAATATAATGTGGCATACAGTGGAGTTATTACTGTCTAAAATAAAACAGGTTTACTAACCTTGACTCCATGTTGAGAAAAATACATAGCTGTGAAAGAAAAATTGTGGAAAGAGATTACATGAAAAAAAAAAAAAATCACTTGTGTTATTAATCTACTGCTGGCTTCTAATGCAAAACCATTAAAAAAGAAAATGAGGAAAGAATTAGATTCTATAAACTGCTGTGAATCTGCTTCACTAGCTCCGTGTATAGAAATCATAAAAATAAAAAAGGGAAACAATGTTCATCAACAGTTTAATGTTTCCTTGCCATTTAATCTGTCTACAAAAGCATGGCACAATTAGTGTCTGCCAGAGGCAGATCAAAGCACCAGTGGAAGAAATGAACACAGATTGTATGTGGTCCCCCCTACATTTTTTATTTAGCTGGTAGAGTTAATGCTTTCATGCACCACATGCAGTAGAATGTCCCTATCCTTTTGTGTAACAAGTTATATGTATGCATATCATTATATTATAATCTATACTAGCTTTTTCCATCATCTAGAGTAAATTGCCTCCAACATCAATGTAGACTATTTGCAATATAAGGATTTTAAAGGCACTATATGTTTTATTTTCCATAAAATTCTTTTAAATAAATAGATTTGCCTGCTTCTTGAATTGATACCATGGTGTAAGAATGGAAAACTAGAACATGAAGAATGGCACTCTAAGGCCGCAGCATTTTTACAGCCCCCAGCCTCCCTTCCTTATGCTGCAAAGGCAATAGAGAGGGGAGCACATATGCAACTGCCATGGTTATTTGCAGCGTGCAAAAAAGTATCCCTGCTGTCTCATTCAGCAGGCAGTGCTGCCCATGCAACTGAATTGGGGCACCCCGCAATCGCATGCAATGCCAGTGCAGGGTTTAAGAGGTTAAAACAAGTGGTGGGGGGTTGATACACCTCCTCACCACCTGTGAACTGCTCTCTAAAGAGCAATCCAAATGCAGATTGCTCTTCAGGGAGCAGCGCTAGAGTAAACTAACCCTGATAGAATCTCTGAATGGAGTTATACAGAGCAAGGAAAGAAGGTAATGAATAAATGCTGAGTCATTCATTTGCGTATGTAATATAAAGCTGCCCTGTGGCTTATTTAAATTCCGTTCAGCAGGGACCAGCTGCATTTTGATCCTTGTATGGCCATCCCATTAAACAGCAATGGATCATTAGATCCACTTCTGTCAAACAGACAAGCTGGAAAACTTTTGGAAAACTTTTTGATGGAGGATTAGGACCAGCCATTAACATGCTCAGTGGGGATCAGTGGACAGATATCCCCACTAATGCCACGAACACACGATCGGATTTTCTGTCAACAAAATCCATGTGTTTTTTTTTCGACGGATGTTGGCTCAAACTTGTCTTGTATACACATGGCACACAAATGTTGTCGGAACTTCCGAACGTCAAGAACGTAGTAATGTACAACACTTATGACGGCACTATAAAAGGGAAGTTCAATAGCCAGTGCGCCACCCTTTGGGCTCCTTCTGCTAATCTCGTGTCTATCTCGTGTTAGTAGAAGTTTGGTGAGAGACGACACGCTCTTTTCAGCCTTGTGCTTTTCAGACAATCTCTTCTTCAGCGAACTTCTATTATGTTGTGGGTCTGCTACACACACAACTTGTTTTTGTTGATAATGTATGTAATGCATTACTGATAAAAAATATACATAATTTTCAGCACCATGAATGAATTTCGGTGAGTCACGAAAATGGCATGATTGTGGCAAATTATAAAGCAATGTGGGAGTTATTTACTAACGGAAAATCCACTTTGCACTGCAAGTGCACTGCAAAAGTGCACTTGAAAGTGCACTGAAGGTGAACTCTTAGTGCAAAGTGGATTTGCCTTTAGTAAATAACCCCCATTTCAGTGTAAACACCAACTTAGTCCAAAAAATGATATTGAGCATTGAAAGAAGAAGCCACACATTGTTGAGTAGAAAACATTTTACTCTGTGCACATTCACATGTATGTCCAAACTGTGTTGATATTGCCTTCATCAGATGGGGTGATGTCACCCCTGTGAAAGCCAATTTTTGAAGATGCACACAAATTGAGAGTCAAAATGGGGATTTCCCTCCTGATCCCATGCCTAATGTCAACATGTACTAGCTCCCATCATGGGGGATCAATGGATGTGTTTCGGGGGTGCAATCCATTCCTCTCATCTACTTTAGTTGCGAGGAAGGGGTTGCACCCCCAAAATACTTACCTTGATTTCCCGTGATGGCAGATAGCACATGTTGACACACTGTATGCATCTTCAAAATTTGGCTTTCTAAAATTATTTAAAATGTGTGAAAATAATAAAACTACAAACAAACTAGAAGAATTTCGGGGTGTTTTAGATTCTGCCCAAAAACATCAATGATGTTTTTGAGTCTTTTTTCCACATCATTGATGTCTTCCTTGATCTTCTGTAAATCACGATTGCACACCATGATCTCCCCGATGAGGACATGTGCACTTGCACTTGTCAAATTAGATTCTTCTTCCACAACATCCACATCACCTAAAATAAAAAAACACCCCATGTATTATAAATATGCAGGCATCTGTTACCTGAAGCTGTGGTCTTAGACACTCACCTGTTGTGGTCACTATTTCGCCCACTTCATAAACCTCTCCTTCTTCCAAATCTTCTGGTTGTGGTGTGGTGACTTCCCTTTCTTTAGGAGGTCGGGGGTCCCTGGTGTCCTCAGATTTTCCAAGTCTTTTCTCCCATATGTGAATAAAAAAAGATACAGTGGTGTGAAAAAGTGTTTGCCCCCTTCCTCATTTCCTGTTCCTTTACATGTTTGTCACACTTAAGTGTTTCGGAACATCAAACCAATTTAAACAATAGTCAAGGACAACACAAGTAAACACAAAATGCAATTTGTAAATGAAGGTGTTTATTATTAAAGGTGAAAAAAAATCCAAACCATCATGGCCCTGTGTGAAAAAGTGATTGCCCCCTAAACCTAATAACTGGTTGGGCCACCCTTAGCAGCAACAACTGCAACCAATCGTTTGCGATAACGTGCAATGAGGCTTTTACAGCGTCCTGGAGGAATTTTGGCCCACTCATCTTTGCAGAATTGTCCTAATTCAGTTACATTAGAGGGTTTTCGAGCATGAACTGCCTTTTTAAGGTCATACCACAACATCTCAATAGGATTCAGGTCAGGACTTTGGCTAGGCCACTCCAAAGTCTTCATTTTGTTTTTCTTCAGCCATTCGTTGGTGGACTTGCTGGTGTGTTTAGGATCATTGTCCTGCTGCAGAACCCAAGTTCGTTTCAGCTTGAGTACACGAACAGATGGTCGGACATTCTCCTTCAGGATCTCTTGGTAGACAGCAGAATTCATAGTTCCTTTTATCACGGCAAGTCTTCCAGGTCCTGAAGCAGCAAAACAGCCCCAGACCATCACACTACCACCACCATATTTTACTGTTGGTATAATGTTCTTTTTCTGAAATGCAGTGTTCCTTCTACGCCAGATATACTTGGACACACACCTTCCAAAGAGTTCCACTTTTGTCTCATCGGTCCACAGAATGTTGTCCCAAAAGTCTTGGGGATCATCAAGATGTGTTGTGGAGAAATTGAGATGAGCTTTGATGTTCTTTTTGCTCAGCAGTGGTTTTCTCCTTGAAACTCTGCCATGCAGGCCATTTTTGCCCAGTCTTTTCCTGATGGTGGAGGCATGAACGCTGACCTTAACTGAGGCAAGTGAGGCCTGCAGTTCCTTGGACGTTGTTGTGGGGTCTTTTGTGACCTCTTGGATGAGTCGTCGCTGCGCTCTTGGGGTAATTTTGGGCGGCCGGCCACTCCTGGGAAGGTTCACCACTGTTCCATGTCTTCGCCATTTGTGGATAATGGCTCTCACTGTGGTTCGCTGGATTCCCAAAGCTTTGGAAATGGCTTTATAACTCTTTCCAGACTGCTAGATCTCAATTACTTTCTTTCTCAATTGTTCCTGAATTTCTTTGGGTCTCGGCATGATGTGTAGCTTTTAAGGATCTTCTGGTGGACCTTACTGTGTCAAGCAGCTCCTATTTAAGTGATGCCTTGATTGTGAACAGGTGTTGCAATAATCAGGCCTGGGTGTGGCTAGAGAAATTGAACTCAGGTGTGGACAACCACAGTTATAGTATGTTTTAACAAGGGGGGCAATCACTTTTTCACACAGGGCCATGATGGTTTGGATTTTTTTTCACCTTTAATAATAAACACCTTCATTTACAAATTGCATTTTGTGTTTACTTGTGTTGTCCTTGACTATTGTTTAAATTGGTTTGATGTTCCGAAACACTTAAGTGTGACAAACATGCAAAGGAACAGGAAATGAGGAAGGGGGCAAACACTTTTTCACACCACTGTATACTTAGCACACAGATATTTGAGGCGAGCAATAGTAATATGAAACATTGCTTGGAAGTGTCGTACAATTGTCTTTTTTGTCAGAGTTCCAAGCTGAAGACATTTTTTTTCCCTTTATAAAGCTGGAACACTTACCTTTTTTGTACAATTTTCACACATGGAGACACCCCTAGTATCCACTGGAGCACCTGTGTGGGACACCTTAAAAAGGGTGTTCTGGTTTCCCACACTAGTGCTCCTGTGTAAACAGCTGCTGAGTGTCCTCTCCTTACACTGAATCAAGTTTGCATTTCATTCTAATTACAAACCCATCTAGACAACAAACTTCTTTTAATACAAATAGGCCTGAACAAATGTAGTTAACCTGCATCTGCCAAAAACATTGTATTAGTGGGTGAACAAACTATGTTTACTACGAACGATTACTGTGCCCACAAACCTGAAAGTTGCCATTTTAAACTGTACAACAGTAAAGAAAAGCACATGGAGCAGCATGCAAGTAATAATAATAATAGAACACACGACGACTACTTACTTTTTTGAAGAAATCTCTTGATCTTTCTGTACTGATCATGCGCCCTTAATTTCAGGTCTGACTAGCGTTTCCTAAATTGATCCTTGGATCGTCGTACCCCGAAATTCATGTGCAGACTTTTCACAACTTTAGTCATGATCTTGGCTTTTCTCACATTTGGGTTTGGGTAAGGTCCATGCTTCCCATCATAGTCGGCCCTCTTCGAGATGTCCACCATCTCCACCATCTCTATAAAGGACATATTTGAGGCCTTAAATCTCCTCCGAGATTGGGACATCCATGGCTCCGGCCTTTCGTCGTTGCTGCTGCTGTCTGCATGTACTTGCTTTTTCTCCACCATGTGCTCTCCCACTGCGCCGAAAGACAAGGGGCAGGGAATAGACTAGAAAGAACGTCAGGGGGCGGGCGGAGTTTCACTCATGCGCAGTGTATATAAAGTGTAACACGCGCGCGTCGTACGTACGATCTGTGAGCGGAGGAAGGAGTAGCAGAAGCGCTGAACGTAATAACGAAGGTACAATTTGAACTTGGTGCATCAGTGGTCTATACTGCTTCTAGATTGAGACCTATATTGGGACGAGATTAGAAGAGTTTAGCCTGACATTAGGGTTTGTCTTGTGTTGCGTCTTGCAGAGAAAATGGATCCATTCAATGATAGGGAATTTCTAGCAATATTCATTGACATGTTCAGGGAGCTGCCCTGTCTGTGGCAGGTGTACCACCCATTTTTTAATAAGCTAAGAAAGAGGAAGGCAGCGCTGGAGAAACTGCTTTAATTTGCTGAAGCCGATGATCCCCACGGCAGACATCACCTATTTGAAGGCCAAAATTGGTGGCATGAGGAGTACTTATCTTAGGGAGTGAAAGAAGGTCCAGAATTCCCAGAGATCAGGAGCAGCAGATGACGTTTATGTACCCATGCTGTGGTACTATGACAGACTGCATTTTCTGTCAGACCAGAGTGAACCCAAGCCAGCACTCTCCACTCTTCCTTCAAGGCTTCCTTCCACCCCAGCTGAGGCTTCCGATGTCCAACCTGGGCCTTCCACCCAGGGAGATGTGGAGGAGCCCAGCTTGAGTCAGGTAGAGCATTGTTCAACATATTTCTTGTCGTAAAATTAATGATGTTAACTAGATGTTATTATTGATCACTAATTTCTGATTTACCAAAGTGGTTTACATATCAATAGACAGTAGTGGCCAAAAAGGATTGGGACAAGAATGAAAAATGCTGGGCTCAGAATGATAGTTTTTTTTATTTGTTAACATTCAATTTGCAACAGTCATGAAAAATTGTGTGTGATTGATGACCAAAAAACTAAAAATATGTCCCTTTTTCATACACTTGAAAGCCTCAGCCAGGAGGTGGCGGGGATAAGTGGCAGCCAGGAGGTCGACCATCATCCTCCTCCACCTCCTGTCACAACTCCAACACCAGAGCCACAGCCTGGAAGGAAGCGTCTAAGGAAGACAAGAGTGTGATGGTCTGGGTTCAGTCTGGTCTGGCAAAAGATGCAGGCTGTTGTATGACCACAGCCTGGGGACATATATGTCATCTGCTGCTGTTCCTGATCTCTTGGACTCCAGGACTGGATTGTGCTCACTATTTTGTGCTCACTATTATACGGACTCCTCAGGCCACCAATTTTGCCTGTAAAATAGTTTTGATGTGTGCCCTGGGGTACAAAGGCTTTGAAAATTTCATCAGTTTATCCAGTGTTGCCTTCCTCTTTATTTTGTTATGACCCATACTAAATGGCTATTTTTTTTTTTTTAAATACTTGCCTATGTGTTTTACTTCAAAAAGGACAGTTTGTTTGTGAGTAGGCAGGTACATTTTAAAAATACAATGTCAAATTAACAAGGGACACCAACCAACCTCCTTGAAGTTAAAAAATACAAGATAATAATAATGGTGTTGGGGTAACTTGACACACAAAATGAAAAAAAAGATTATGGAGATCACTATAAAAAATAAATAAAACAGGAGATCTTGATCAAAAAAAAAAAATCACTATAAAAATAAATACAAAACATTATTATGGAGTAGGGCTGAGCGAACCTGAACTGTAAAGTTTGGGTTCGTACCGGACTTTTGGGTTTTTGGGTCCCGGACCCGAACCCGAACAATTTACTGTATGTTCAGGTTTGAGTTCCGTGTTCAGCAATGTAATGGTGCTTTTTAACCACTTCAGCCCCGGACCAATTGGCAGCCAAAGGACCAGTCCCCTTTTTGCGATTCGGCACTGCGTTGCTTTAACTGACAATTGCGTGGTCGTGCGACATGGCTCCAAAACAAAATTGGCGTCCTTTTTTCCCACAAATAGAGCTTTCTTTTGGTGGTATTTGATCGCCCCTGCAGTTTTTATTTTTTGCGCTATAAACAAAAATAGAGCGTCAATTTTGAAAAAAAATGCAATATTTTTTGTTTTTTGCTATAATAAATATCCCCAAAAAATATATAAAAAAACATTTTTTTTCCTCAGTTTCGGCCGATACGTATTCTTCTACATATTTTTGGTAAAAAAAATCGCAATTAGCGATTATTGATTGGTTTGCGCAAAAGTTATAGCGTTTACAAAATAGGGGATAGTTTTATAGCATTTTTATTAATATTTTTTTTTTTACTAGTAATGGCGGCGATCAGCGATTTTTATTGTGACTGCGACATTATGGAGGACACATTTTTGACACATTTTTGGGACCATTGTCATTTATACAGCAATCAATGCTATTTAAATGCATTGATTCCTGTATAAATGACAGTTGTAGTGAAGGGGTTAACCACTAGGGGGAGGGGAGGGGTTATGGGCTGTGACGTGTGTGTGTTTTTTTTTACATTAGGGGGCGGGGCTGACGTCTGACGTCATTGATCGGCTTTCCCGATGACCGGCAGAGTAGGAAGCGCGGGGAGAGGTTTGTTTACACATACCTCTCCCCGTTCTTCAGCTCCGTGACCCGATCGCGGGACACCAGCGGCGATCGGGTCCGCTGGTCCCGCGGCCGGGGTCACGGAGCTCACGCGACCCACGGGCAGGCATTTAAAGGATCACGTACAGGTACGTGATTTTGCCTGCCCGTGCCATTCTGCACACGTATATGTACATGAGGCGGTCGGGAAGCGGTTAAAAAGCTGCAGGGCAGCCAATCATAATTAGTTTAACTCGTGTGCCCTTAGAAGCCATCACAGTCATGCCTACTAATGACATGGCTGTGATTGGCCAGTGCAGCATGGGACCCAACCTCTATATAAGCTAGAGGCACATAGCACAGCACGTCACTCTGCTTTAGATAGTGTAGGGAAAGGTTGCTGCCGCTGCTTTGAGGGAGAGAATTGGATAGGAGTCCTGATTTAGAAATCAAATTACTCAGCGATCTACCTTGATTTTGTTGTGTGGGTGCAGTGCACAATCTTTTTACACTTCCCTGAGCCCAGTGCCAGAGAAAAGATAACTTTTATCCGTCTGTTAGTTAGGTTGGCGTCTGCGGAAATTTTAAGCAAGCTCAGTGCACCAGCACTTTTTTTTGAAGAGCATTTTCTGCATATCTGTATGTGTGAGATACACCGTTTAGATACTGTTGCTCTATTCTGCTATTCTAAAAACACCCATTTAGGGCAAAAAAATTATATTTGACAGTGTTTCCTGCATATCTGTTCGTGTGAGATACACACTTTAGATACTGTTCTTCTATTCTGCTATTCAAAAAAATAATAATTTAGGGCAAAAAAACTTTTTTAATAGCATTTTCTGCATATATGTAGGTGTGAGATACACCCTTTAGATACAGTTGCTCTATTCTGCTATTCTAAAAACACCCATTTAGGGCAGATTAATATTTTACAGTGTTTCCTGCATATCTGTAACCTCCTACTCCATATGGACCTCGTCCTCCTAGGTCAAGATTATTATTTTTATTTTTTTTATTTCAAAGTATTTTTTTTGTATCACAAGAATAATACATTTTTCTTCTGTTTTTGCTGTGAGGTTGATTCCCAGATATTTAATGGAAGAGGTACTCCATTGGAAATTAAAGTTCTTTTGTAAGAGGTTTACAGTGTCTGGTGGAAGGGAAATGTTGAGGGCTTGTGACTTTGAATAATTTACTCGTAGGCCTGAGATCTTGGAAAATTCATCTAAGGAGTGGCAAAGATTGGGGGGAGAGGTTATAGGGGAGGTAAGGAATAGAAAGATGTCATCTGCAAACAGGCCACATTTGTGAACCTGAGAGCCACATTGAACTCCTTGTATGTTGGGGTCCCGGCGAATGGAGAAGATTAGCGGAGATAAAGGACAGCCTTGTCTGGTGCCTTTGGCTATATGTATTGGTTTGGAGTAGTGGCCTTGAAGCCTAATATAGGCTTTAGGATTTGAATAAAGAGCTCGGATCAGGCCCATAAACTTGTCACCAAAGCCCCAACGTTTTACAGTCCTCAAGGATTGTAAAGATGTATGGCCAGGAGATCGAATTGAAGGCCTTTTGAAGGTCCAGTGATAAAAGCATGCCTGATTGTTTTGGACCTCCTGGCCAGTTTGTCTGGAGGATGGAGACTATGTCTATGGCTCTTCTGATCTGATCAGGGCCCTGTCTGCCTGGGATGAACCCCACTTGATCCTTATGAACATATCGGTTAATGAAGGAAGCTAGACAATTTGCAAGGAGTTTGGTAAGGATTTTTAAGTCGCTATTGATGAGGGAGATGGGTCTATAATTACTGACTTCTTTTGGGTTTTTATCCAGTTTCGGTATTACTGCAATGTAGGCTGTGTTTAGGTGAGGATGAAGTGAGGTTCCTTGTGCCTTTGCGTTAAAATTTTTTGTCAAATGTGGAGTCAGGGTGGTGGTAAATGTCTTGTAATAGGGGTTAGGGAGACCATCGGGGCCTGGAGCAGAACATGATTTGAGGTTGTTAATAACTTCCTGTACCTCTTCTTCTGAGAAGGGGGCCTCCAGCATATTATTTTTTATTTTTTATGTATTTTATGTTATTTTAAGTTATTTCCCTATCCACATCTGTTTGCAGAGCACTTGCCATGCTCTTAACAACATTTTGCTGCCATTTGCAGCCCTCTAGCTCCATTTTTTTTTAGAGCCAAAAGTTCGGGTCCCCATTGACTTCAATGGGGTTCGGGTTTGGGGGTCAAGTTCGGGTCAAGTTCGGTCCTAAACTCAAACTTTTTTGCGAAGTTCGGCCGAACCCGACGAACCCGAACATCCAGGTGACCGCTCAACTCTATTATTGAGATCTGACAAAAAAAATAACTAATATTATTCATGAGATCACGAGAAATAATAAAGAAATCATTTTTTCAGAACTCTGTCTGAATATCAGCAGACCGAGCACTTCCATCTCCTAATTGATTCAGAGAATGCGTGGAACTTTGTGCGTCGGAATTGTGTACACAAGATTGGAATTTACGACAATGGATTTTGTTGTCGTAAATTCCGACGGAAAATGTCCGATGGAGCCTACACGCGGTCGAAATTTCCGACAACAAGCTCCCATTGAAAATCCGATCGTCGCGGCATAAGAAGATAGACTCCAATGGAGCCTGCCCCATGGAACCACCCACGCTGGTCTCTCTGAGGCTCAGACAGCTGGGATCTGTGCGTGTTCTATATTTTTAACTTGAATTTATATACATATATATATACATATATATATATATATATATATATATATATATATATATATATATATAAAATTAAATAAAGCTTAATTAAAAAGTAGAAATTTGACATTTGAACAAGATAAGTGGTATGCTTAAAGGCCATCCCACACTCCCAACAATGGTAAGATCATTCTCTTGTCTGAGTTCTTTGGGGAGTGATAAGGGGGGAACTAGTAGTAAAGCCCTTCCTTAATGCAAGCATATGGTTTTATGTTTGTATATATTTTCTGGTGTGCAATTATATGGTAACTTTAAGCAGGGGTCAAGTCCTGGGGAAAAAAGTGTGGGAACTCCCACCCAAGATCCACTCGCCCACCAAAAAAAAAAAATGATACGCTCATATGCACGAACGCTTCAAAAGTGGTATTTTTCATCCAATTTTCGTATTGTGTGTATGAAGCTTAATTGTTAGTACATAAAAAAAACAATCCTCAATAAACATAAATACGGTAATTCTCTGAATAATCAGCATTCATACAATTGTGCTTCCATGCAAATGTGAACATCATGTTTTGATCTTTATTGGGGAATGTTATTTTGTATATAGAGTGTTTATGTGGTGAGTTTACACTTTTCATTGAACAGAGTTTGGATAACACAGGGTTAAACGGAAAGGTCATAAATGAACTGCACATTATCTGGACAGAGTGCTTGGGGAGATAGTGATGTGTTCCTGCTTAGGAGATGTATGTTAGCTTGGGGGGGCTGCAAACTCTGCAGGGCTCCAACACACACTCGCTGCTATTCCAACCCTTCACATATTTCCACATAAACTTCCCTCCTGGCATTAAACTTTGCCAGGTATTGTGCTCAGCTTATCACCCCAAACTGATGTTCCTCCCTCAGCTCACCTCTCTCCCTGCATGTCCTGTGAGCAGAATAGCTGTGCTCCTCCTCTGGGTTCTCTCATCATATGGCACTGAAGATAGAGGAGGGGGGATTCAGTGGGACACACAGAGCAAGTATGCAGGAGACTGGGGGGGGGGTGAGGAGACAAAAAAACAGGAGGGGCTGGCGGGGAGGAGCGCATCACGAGAGGTCTGACTAAATACGATCTCTTAGCAGCAGGGACCTGATCTACCTGTCAGCTAGCTGTGATTGACAGGTAGATCGAAGCGGAAGCTGTCATGGGGCCCCCTACTGGCAATGCCTGAATGGTCAGGTGTGCGGCACTTACTATTGCGAGCTGTGTCGGCAGCTGGTGGTGTAGCACCTGCCACACAGCTCGCATACTTGAAAGTCTTGCAGGACACGGCTGCTAACGGGAACTGAGTTCCTGTTGTGGAAAAAGTACAGGAACTCCATTCCCATGCGTTCCCGCAGGACTTGAGCCCTGACTTTAAGCAAAGTTTGGACAGTAAGGTAGATATTTATGTAGAAGGTCCAGCCACATTCCAAATATACAAACAACTTAAAGCAGTTCTAAAGCCTAAACATTTCTTATCTTACTCACTGGGCACATAAACCCCTTCCTAATCAGACCAATTTTCAGTTTTCGGTGCTCTCACATTTTGAATGACAATTACTCAGTCATGCAACACTGTACCCATATTAAATTGTTGTCCTTTTTTTTCACACAAATAGAGCTTTAATTACCACAGTTTTTTTTATTTTTGCAGTATAAAAGAAAAAAGACTAAAAATTATTTTAAAAGTGCATTTTTCTTCATTTCTGTTATAAAATTTAGCAAATTCTTCGATTTTCGTCATAAATTTTGGCCAAAATTTATACTGCTACATATCTTTGGTAAAAATAACCCAAATTGGTGTATATTATTTGGTCTTTGTGAAAGTTATGGAGTCCACAATCTATGGTGCCAATCTGTGAAAATCGATCGCACCTGATGTACTGACGGCCCATCTCATTTCTTGAGACCCTAACTAGGGAGGAAAGTACAAATACCCCCAAAATTACCCCTTTTTGGAAAGTAGACATTCCAATGTATTTAGTAAGAGGCATGGTGAGTTTTTTTTGAAGTTGTAATTTTTTTCCCACAATTCTTGGAAAATCAAGATTTTTTTTCTTTTTTTCACAAAATCATATTAGCAGGTCATTTCTGACACACAGCATATTCATACCACAAATTACACCCCAAAACCCCAAAATTACACCCCAAAACACATTCTGCTACTCCTCCTGAGTACGGTGATACCACATGTGTGAGACTTTTACACAGTGTGGCCACATACAGAGGCCCAACATTGAGGGAGCACTATCAGGCGTTCTAGGAGCATAAATTACACATATAATTTCTTGACTACCTCTTACACTTTTGAAGGCCCTGGAGCACCAGGACAGAGAAAATGAAAACGCTTTTTTTTAACAAAGTTGTCCATTTATACTATATTTCTAACACATAGCATGTACATACCAAAAATTGCACCCCAAAATAGATTATCCTACTCCTCCTGAGATACCACATGTGGGAGACTTTTCCACAGCCAGGCCACATACAAAGGCCCAACATGCAGGAAGCACCGTCGGGTGTTCTAGGGGCATACATTTCAAATCTAATTTGACTACCTATTACAATTTAGTGAGGCACTGTAGTGGCATGGATGTGGCATGGATGAGAACTAATGTGGCATGGATGAGCATGAATGGGGATGGATGAGCCGTGGATTGGGACAGCTGAGCATTGTTGAGCCGTAAATGTGGATAGCTGAGTATGGATGGGATGACTGAGCATGAATGAGTATGGCTGGGTATGGTTGAGTATGGCTGGGATGGCTGAGTACAGATGGGATGGCTAGGTACGGATGGGATGGCTGAGTACGCATGGGATGGCTGAGTACGAATGGGATGGCTGAGTATGGATGGGATAGCTGAGTACGGATGGGATGGCTGAGTATGGATGGGATGGCTGAGTATGACTGAGTATGGCTGAGTATGACTGAGTATGGCTGGGGGTGAATGGATGGATGAGTATTGCTGAGTATGGATTCCTGAGCATGGATGGATTGATGGATGGATGAGTATTGCTGGGTATGGATGGCTGAGCATGGATGGATGGATGAGTATTGCTGAGTATGGATGGCTGGATGAGTATTACAGAGGAATGGGTGAGCATGGATGGCTGGCTGGATGTGTATGACAGAGGGATGGCTGAGCATGGATGGCTGGATAGGGCTGCAATGGGCACAGATCAGTGCTGTGGGCACTACAGATCCAGCCCACAGCGCTGCTGCACCGATCGGTACAGAGAGGGGAGAGAGGAACCGGACATGATGCCGGTTTGTTTACAAGTGATTGCTCCGTCATTTTACAGTGGCCCTTTACCGTGATCCGTGATGTGCCGTGTCCTCAGGACCTGGCGGTCACGGATACTCCCGTGTGCGGACCCGCGATTCTGGGAGGACATCAATGTACGCCCTCCCAGAGTTATCGAGCTACGCTGTAGCCGTCATTCGGCTATGGTGCGGTTGTTAAGTGGTTAATGCATTCCTTTCATTAACCACTTCAATACTGGGCGCTTTCAGTCCCTTCCTGCCCAGGCCATTTTTCAGCTTTCAGCGCTGTCGCACTTTGAATGACAATTGCGCGGTCATGCAACACTATACCCAAATTATTTTTTTATAATTTTATTCACACAAACAGAGCTTTATTTTGGTGGTATTTAATCACTGCTGGGTTTCAATTTTTTTACAAAAAAACTGTTTTTCTATGTTTCTGTCAGTAAATTTTGTAAATAAGTCATTTTTCTCTTTCACTGATGTGCGCTGATGAGGCAGCACTGATGGGCACTGATGAGGTGGCACTAATATGCTGCACTGATGGGCACTGGGCACTGATAGGTGGCACTGGTGGGCACATATAGGTGGCACTGTTAGGCACTGATGGGCAGCATTGGTGGGCACTGATATGCAGCACTGATGGGAATTGATGGGCAGCACTGATGAGCAGGCACTGATGGGCACCGAAAGGCTGCACTGACTGGCATCACTAATGAGCACTGACTGGTGCCAGTGATGGGCACTGATTGGTGGCACAAATGGGCACTGCTGGGGCTTTCCAGTAATCAGGGCGCTGATGATCAGTGCCCCAATTACCTGCCCTGATCTCCCCTGCGAGGAGATACTGCTGATCGGCACTCCTCGCCACACACTCTGTCAGTGTGAGGAGAGCCGATTAATGACACTTCAGCATTTACATGTGACCAGCTGTGATTGGACACAGCCGATCACATGGTTAAAGAGCCGTGTCATCGGCTCTTTACAGAGATCGGGGGGTTTGCCCCGTGTCTTAGGAACACAGCCCAGCCATGATCACATTGCCTCATTCAATTGGCAGAGACAAGTTCAGTGCTGGACACCTAGCACAGGCTGGTGTGTAAACCTCACAGATGGACTGTTAACGGTTGGAGAGGTAGACATTTGAGCTAATATCCAGATGGATCAAGTATCTATGGACATCGAGCTAATCGATCTTGGCAATTAGGACTCTATGATTTCTCCTTTATTCAAGAAAATACCACCACTTACAGTTGAATTGGGTACATTTTTTAAGAGGGATAGTAGGAAAATTATAGAATAACAAGAACTGGTTAAGGAAAACCTCATCAGTTCTAATAAAATTGCTAAAGAATTTCACACAAGCCAGTTATTGGTTCTCCTCTCCTCATGCTGTAAGCATGTGGAAAAGAATGCCGATAACTGGCTTGTGCTTACATCGTGATCAGCTGTGATTGGACACAGTTGATGACATTGTAAAGGGCCACTGTGATTGGCCCTTGACCCCAATCTGTGATCAGCTGCGTCCGCAGGATGTCATATGATGACCTCCCAGCACTGGCCGACCACGCTGTAGCCGTCATTTTGCTATAGCGTGGTCGGTAAGTAGTTAAATAGGTTATTTAAATTATGCTATGTGAATTTGGACATGTAACACATTAAGTAGGTATTATGCCAATTTGGCTGCAAAAGTGAAAATACCCTTTAAATAAGGGATGAAAGCAATTTTAGGGTGCTATTCCAAATGTACCCCACAGTAAGAAAATATTTTTTTTGCACTAAATATGAAGTTGTGGTACTGTGTAGTGTAGAAGACACTTTATGAAAATGCCTCTGTTAGTACATATTTAGCAATGCTTGATTAGGTTCAACAAGGTGAAAGTTAATTGCATAACTGGTTGCAATATTCCTACAATCACTCTTTTCTAATGGATTCTAGAGCCACTAATATAAAAAAGGTCAGATATAATGCGGACGTTCAAACCAATTTAGATGAATTTATTTTTAAGAAGTTTTATATAATTTGGTAATTGAAAAAGGTCAATACATACAGAGGAAATTAAACTTTCTTGGAAATGGCAATTTAAGAATTATCGCAAAAAATAAATAGATACTCTTTGTACTGATGTTTCAGGCAATACCCTTGGGAATAAGTTACCAAACAAAGGGCCTAAACAAAGCACAGAAAAAGAGCAATATAGTTTTGTCTTACATACAAGAGAAAGCTCATATGCTAAGCTGTTGAATAGATCCTGATTCTCTTCTTGTACATTGATCCTTGACTCTCTACAGACAAAGAATATCCCACTGAGAATGTTAACCTTTGCTAGAGCTTGGGCATAAAACTGTGCATTTGCGACATCATCACATGAAGTGTGGGTAGTAGTTTTGGTAGTGCCAGCAATGTAATTGGAGTAAATGAGGTTCTAAATGATTAAAAATAGTAGGGTAAGCTTGCATTTTTACTGTAGGTTGCTTGTTGCTTAGTAAACCAGACAGATTCTGGTCAGGTGTCACTATAGAAGTAATGAATGCTAATGTCTAGTACAGCAATGATAAACTGGTCCTCAAATAGGTTCTTTGGACAGTCAGGGGTATTGAATTAAAATTCACTTCAAAATTTAATTTTCTTGCAGCAGAGGTCTGAATATCATGTTGGTACCTGTGTCGCATTTGCGCGTGTGCCAAACCGCATGTTGCTGCAGCAACATGCAGCTTGGTGCGGTGCGATTTTGGAAAAAAACTGTCAAGAACTTCTGTCTCCATGTTTCTTACAGGTAGTGCAGCCCATTAAAATGGACTGACCTACCCACAACATGTGCACCTAATGCACATACACAGATCTGAACCCATTCTTACATCATCGTCCTCAGTCCCCACTGCACATCACAGTTTCCTGCCCCATCACATCAACATCCCCTCTTGATAAGTGTTCACAACTGCCCCTTTACATCACCCCCCTCTACCCCTTTCAGAGTAGTGTTCTCACACTTCCTTGACAACAACCCCCCCCCCCCCCTCAATAGTACTGTCCTCTGCCCCTATTTACATTATCCCCCTGCATTCCTGTCTTAAGTCCCCCTCCCCCACCCAACATTACTGTCTTAAGCCCATTTCACATTACTGTCCTCATTGCCCCCCACATTACATTTCCCAGCCCCCCCCCCCACATCACTGTACTCAGCCCCCCAACGTTAATGTCCTTAGCTCCCCCCACATTCCAGCCCTCAGCATCCCCCACTTTAATGTCCTCAGCCCCCCGCCCCACATTACAGTCCTCAGCTCCCCCACATTATAGTCCTCAGCATCCCACTCTTTAATGTCCTCAGCTCTCCCACTTTAATGCCCCCCCCCCACATTACAGTCCTCAGCTCCTCCAATTCAATGTCATCTGCACCCTATATTACAGTCCTCAGGCTCCTCCAAGTTTTATATCCAAAGCCCCCCATATCACTGTCCTCAGCACCCCCTCCCCACTTTAATGTCCTTAGAGCCCCCCATATTAAATGTTGCACATCATCCAGCCAATGAGGGCATGACACACACACACACACACACACTCCTCGGCTCCCTTTCAGCCTTTGACACTAGTTTTCCCCTGTCTTACCCTACACAGACCAGAGATCGGCACAGCATGTCTAGATGGAGGGTGGGTGTTACAAGATAGTGATTGGTTGCTAGGACTGCCCTTCATCCTAGCAGCCAATCACCTACTGTCGGCGCTGTGAGAATTACAGAGCAACGGCAATGATTAGGAAAGGCTCCTAAATGGCGGTACTGTGGCGGTCTGAATGAAACAGTAATGTGGTCCGCATTTGGACCGCGTGCCACCATTTAGTGATGCCTGATCTATTGTAAACATCAAAATGGTGACTTCAGTGCTTCTGTTGTGAACTTTGATGAATTTCTCTGCAGTGCCTGAACCTACAGAGGTGAGTAAGGGCTTGTGTTCAAGCTCATATTCACTTTAAAGGATAAGTGTATTTTAATACAAAGTGCACTTATCCTTTTTCCTCAGGCCCTTACCTAAACAATCAACTCTCTCCCTCCAAAGATGCATACTTAGCTAAACTTACCTACCGCGCCTCCCATGATTAATTACATTTTGGCTATGTCTGCAATATTACAGCCCCATAGACTTTCATGGGTCTGTCTCTGACCAGCTCCCTAATTCTCTGGCCTTGGGACACAGCCCCATAGAAGTCTATAGAACTGTAATGCGCAATTGTGTCCAGGACAGTGAGACTTGCTGCGCTGGATGTAAACAATCTTGCAGACCATAGCAGTTGGATCAACGTAAGTATGCATCTATGGGGGGGGTTGGTGTTGTTTAGGTCAGCGCATAGGGGCCAAAGAGCTCTTTGTCTTAAAGTGCACTTATCCTTTAAGGTTAAGTAGAACACCAATTTTAAACAAGACTAATTGTTTTCAAGTACCGGTACATAAGATCTTCTGTCACATAGCACTGTTGTATTTTTTGAAGGGTATCAGTTGTTTAGGTCATGGGAAAGCTAGTATTAGACATATTCAGTGGGATTTGGTATGTAATGTTGAAGGCTTTTTTATTACTCATCCAAGCAGCTTTTTCAGAACTGAAGAAGCATGCTTGGATAAGTATTAAAACATCTTCAACATGGCAGAACATGTCTAGTTGATTATTGAACATGTCCACTTGAACATGTCTAACTACTACTAGGTTCCTGTGCATTTGTTTTCCCTTTCCGTTGGCTTATGTACAGTAAGTATTATGCAGACAGGTAACAATAAAATATGTTACACTGTGTTCATTAAACATTTCAATGATAATTCATTTTGCATTCATAACATCATGGATCATAGTAGTTGGTGTATTTTTTCTTATCCCAATGTTACCTTGCATATGTGCCATCTGCCAGTGAGGTACATTGACTTTCTTGTTATTGCGAAAAGCTAATGGGAAAGTCACAATATCCCCTGCAACAAAGACACCATGAATGTTCATATGCATCATCTGGGAAAAGTAATGATTGCTGTATTTAATAAATTAGCATTATTTTTACAGGTACATATGCTTGACTGTTTCATGATACATCAGAATACATAACAAAATATTAGCTCAATGCTTCTTTATCTTGTAGTGTCCACGTTATTAGGTATACCAGTGTTACTGTTTTGACTTTTGAGCAACCATAGTAATTTGTAGACATGTGCACACTGAAATATTTCGTTTCGGAATTTCGTTTTCGCCCGAAAAATACATTTATTTAGTTACTCCCGAAATTCGTTTTTATTTTATTTCGTTTTTCGTTAAAAATTGCATTCGTCCGAAAATCCAAATGAATTAAGGTCGAATCTGTCATTGAAGGCTTATGGTGTCTGTCGAAAGTTCAAAGAAGATTCGACAGAGCAGCTAAACTGTATGACTCTGTATAGTTTAGCTGCAATTCCACCCAATTCCAGCAGCAATCTTTCCTCTCTACGTCGAATCTTTCCTCTCTACGTCGAATCTTTCCTCTCTACGTCAAATCTTTCCTTTCTACGTCGAATCTTTCCTTTCTACGTCAAATCTTTCCTTTCTACGTCAAATCTTTTCTCTCTATGTAGAATAATCTTGGACTAATAGAGTTAAGGTTAGGCACATTCGACCACAGGTTCAATGGACACAGATTGTTATTGTCAGCGTCGAATCTCCTATCTATATCGAACTGTTGTCACAACGAAAATAAAGCATTTGTTTATGTCGGATCTTTCGTTTTTCAGATTCTGCACTTTCGTTATTAAAACGATAACGAAAATACCTGAAATTCGGACGAAAATGCATTCGGACGAAAACGAATGCACATGTCTAGTAATTTGTGGTATACATTCAACAAGATGCTGGAATGTTCCTTGGGGATTTTGGTTCATGTTGACTTTATAGTTCCAACAGATTCCAACAGATTTGTTGACCACATTCATGCTACAAACTTCTTCTGGTTTCATCTCTCCCTGTGGCATACCTCGAATTCTGACCCTACAATCTGCATGCCACAGCAAAAATCTGGATTCTTCAGAAGAGGAAACATTTTTCTAATCTGGTATGTTCTCCTGTGCATCATTTGCTTTAAATTCTAGAGCAGGGGTATTAAATTAAAATTCACAGAGGTCTGGTCAGTAAAATTTTCTTCCAACAGAGGTCTAAATATCATGTTGGTACCCTTGGTGCATTGTGCCAAAACGCATGTTGCTGCAGCACCATGCAGCTTGGTGCGGTGCGATTTTGGAAAAAAAAACGGTCAAGGACTTCTTTCTCCGTGTTTCTTACAGGTAGTGCATCCCATTAAAATGGGCTGACCTACCCACAACATGTGCACCTAATGCACATACACAGATCTGAACATCACAGTCTCCTTCCCCTTCACATCAACATGCCCTCTTGATAAGTGTCCTCATCTCCCCCTTTACATCACCCCCCTCTACCCCTTTCAGAGTAGTGTTCTCACACTTCCTTGACATCAACCCCCCCTGCAATACTGTCCTAAGTCCCCCTCCCCCTCCCCATTACTGTCCTTA
Organism: Lithobates sylvaticus; assembly: GCA_028564925.1. Lineage (NCBI taxonomy): Eukaryota > Metazoa > Chordata > Amphibia > Anura > Ranidae > Lithobates > Lithobates sylvaticus. Next base: position 180,555,872 of record CM053026.1, read on the forward strand.
GCCACCTCACATTACTGTCTTAAGCCCCCTTCACATTACTGTCCTCATTGCCCCCCCCCCACATTACATTTCTCAGTCCCCCCCACATCACTGTCCTCAGCCCCCCAACTTTAATTTCCTCAGCTCCCCCCACATTCCAGCCCTCAGCATCCCCCACTTTAATGTCCTCTGCCCCCCCCCCACATTACAGTCCTCAGGTCCCCCCACATTACAGTGCTCAGCATTCCCCACTTTAATGTCCTCAGAATGGAATGCTAAGCAGCAGCAGGAGGCCATCCTCATCTGGGGGGGGGGGGGTGCGCTGATCTCAGGAGAAGGCCCGGGGAGAGCTGTGAGGGAACTTTGCCTCTACAGGGTCATTGGCAATGTCACCTGGAGCAGGTGGGCAGGTGAAGCTATCGGAAGCATGGTCCGGTCAAGTTCCTCAAGGACTCAGGGCTGTGGAAGGTCGCGAGTGTTACCACAGTGGAGGGCTGGAGGTGCCAGGAAGTCTGTGAGGGAACACTTTTACACGGTCATTAGCAGAGTCTTTATCATACACACGGTGGATTATGGGGAGTCCTGAATCAGAGAAGAGACTGTGGGGATCTGTGTGGCCTGAGGGCACAGAATTTGCAAGTTGGGCTGGCTGGGAACAGTGGTCCACCATCTAAGTCTACTAGGCCTCCGGGAGAGGTTCTGCAGGCCTCAGGCCTAGTAGCAGCGAGCAACCAGAGCAACCAGAGCCTATAAAGGGACTTATTCAGGGTGGGCCCCTATTACCCAATAGAAGACGATGTGACATACTTCAATTCAGCAACTACAAGTGTGTGCAGGAAGAAAACAGTGTGGGTAGAAGGCCCTGCTGCTGCATCCATTCACACAGACATCAAGGAGTTGAGTTGCTCATCACTGGAGTTGATTGACAAGAGCTGGAGCCAGTGTCTCCCATTCATATCGATCTGCCCAGGGAAGAGAGACAAAGCCAGGAGAGTCGCAGCTCTCATGCACAGTGCTTGATCGCGATGAGGTTCAGGTAAGTATAAGGGGGTGGGGGGGTGAGTCTGTGACACAGGTGTTTTACCTTAATGGCATTAAGGTACAAAAACCTTGAAGCTTTAGGCCCCTTTCACACTGGGGCGGAGCGGGCGTCGGCGGTAAAGCAGCGCTATATTTAGCGCTGCTTTACCGTTGTTTTAGCAGCGGTATTCGGCCGCTAGCGGGGCGGTTTTAACCCCCGCCAGCGGCCAAAAAAGGGTTAAAAGTATAGCTGCGCTGCCCCATTGATCTCAATGGGCAGGAGCGGTGAAGGAGCGGTGTATACACCGCTCCTTCACCGCTCCAAAGATGCTGCTTGCAGGAGTTTTTTTAACATCCTGCAAGCGCACCGCTCCAGTGTGAAAGTCCTCGGGCTTTCACACTGGAGACACAGTAGTGGCTGTTTCAGGGCGCTTTTCAGGTGCTATTTTTAACACTGTAGCGCCTGCAAAGCGCCCCAGTGTGAAAGAGGTCTTAGAACCACTTTAATGTTTAAATCTCAAAATCTGCTATATGTACATTTACAGTATAGGTCCATGTAGGGAAAATCTGGTGAAAGGTGACCTTATGATGATTTAGTTTAATCTAAATTATAAAGAACAAATATATGCCGGAATAAGAAAATATATTTAATACTTAAAAGAGCCAATTCTTTGCCTGTTAAAGGCCGCACTTCAATGGGGCATATTTATAAAGCTGTGAATCTGTAATTTAGCAAACATTCTCTGCAGGAGAATCTTCTTAGTCCATGTGGCGATTTAGTTCGGATATGTAGCGCTATACAAGTTATTCATTGATTCATTCATTCATGTTTTAAATGACAGTTAGCATGGTAGTTTTAGACACCCTTTAGAAATTGTTGGTGCTTTCAGCCGATTCATGTACCTGTCACAGACAGATATATAAATCTGTCATTGCCTGGCACTCAGCTCGAAGTGTCCATACTCCATCACCAGCCCCTGCGTCCATCACACTGACAGGTGCATCGCTGGGGAGTTTTGTAGTCTAATTGGCTTTTGATTGATAATGCACAGCAGAGTGGATTCATAGCCACTATTCAGTCTACTAGCAGTTTTGGAATCCACCCACCAGTGCCAGGACAAGGTTATCTAGAGCCCAGGGCGACATGCCAAACTGCGTCCCCCCCCCCTCAAATAAAGCATTATGTGCTAGCAAAAATCCCATCCCACTCCAAAAAAAAAATTGAGTGCTAATCTTCATGCTTACCCCTTAAGCATAAATCCCCCCTCCTCCCAGGACAAATCACCCCCTGCAGAAATTGCTCCTCCCAGCACAAATCTTTCCCCCGCCCCATCCCCCCTCCCAGCTCAAATCCCCCCACCCAAAAAGCACTCCTAGTAGCACAAATCCTCTACCACTCAAATTTCCCCTCCGAGTACACACACCCCCCCCCACTCCAAATCCCCCTCCCAGCATAAGCCCCCCCTCAACCCCCCCCCCTTCTAGCACAAATCCCCCCCCCCCCCAAATTTCTCCTCTCAGCATAAGTCTCCCCCATCCCCCCTCTTAGCACAAATCTCACCCCCCCCCCCCAAGCTTCCCCACCAAGGAAAAATACCCTACAATCATCCCTCCTAGCACAAATCCCTCACCCAAAAAATGTCACCTCCTAGCACAAATCCCCTCCCCATCTACCATATCATCTGTTCTAGCATAAATCCTCTTTCCCCATCCCTCCTCCCAATACAAATTCCCCCCTCCCCAATCACCTTTCCTCGCACACACCCCAAATTTCCGCTCCTGGAACAATTCTTACCCCCCGCTGCCCCCCAAATTCCCCCATTCAACACAAATCCCCCCTCTCCCCCAATCTCCCCATGGCGGCGCCCCCGCACCTCACATGATACCACATTGCCCAGAGCAGCCGCCCCTCCTGCCCACCCCTTGTCCTGGCCCTGCCGCCCACTGCCATGCACTGTCGATCAAAAGTAAGGCAGTGACCCACATAAGGTGTACTCGCATATTGATCTGTTTATCATCCCCCATCAAATGTTATCAGAGATTAAAACAGTAGATATAGGGACTATTACATGGACTGATCATGCTCCGGTCACATTGACATGGATTATGACCAAATATCCCTCCTCCAAAAATAGACAGTGGCGATTGAATGAGAGCCTATTAGAGGATAAGTTAGTAGTGGATGAGGTGATTAAAGAACTACAGTACTATTTCCAATATAATACCACACCAGAAGTCGAGGAAGGGATAAACTGGGAAGCACATAAAACAGTAATAAGGGGGATTCTCATCAAACATGGCTCCAGAATTAAAAAGGCCAGGGAAGCAGAATTAACTAAACTAATGGGTAATATACAGGCCCTAGAAATCCAACATAAACAGAAACAGACAATAAACGTGGAGACTGAGCTTCTCAATCTACGGAGACAAGTAACTTCCCTCCTTCATTACAGGGCCAAGGCTGCAATGCAGTTAAGTCGGAAATACTACTACGAATCAGGGGATAAGTGTGGGCGTTCACTAGCTAGAGATTTACAAGAACAACGTGCAAAATCCTATATTCCTTATTTAGTAGATATAGAAGGAAGGAAGGTTCATAATCCCACTCAGATTGCATCAACATTTCGGAAGTTTTATAAATCGTTATACAATTTACCTAGAGGGAAACCGGTGCAACATAGATTGAGGAATATATATCCACATCAGGTATCCCCCAGTTATCAGAACAAGTCCGAGAGGAACTGGAAGCTCCTATCAGCCTAGAGGAACTACAAGAAGCCATTATATCTTCCAAACCAGGAAAATCCCTGGGCCCGGATGGGTTTTCCTTAAAATACTACCAGCTCCCTCAACTAGGAAGGCAGATGGTACGAACATTTAATACTTTGGGATATGAGACGGCACTACCACCTGAAAAACTGATAGCACACATTACGGTTATACCTAAGGAAGATAAAGATCCTTCAGCATGTGGTAGCTACAGTCCCATCTCCTTATTAAATGTGAATGTTAAATTATTTACAAAAAGCCTCGCCACACGTATTCAACTACACTTAACCGATCTAATCCATCTGGATCAGGTGGGCTTTATACCAAATCGAGAGGCGAGAGACAATACTATTAAAGTCCTAAATCTCATCCACCTAGCAGACTCTTCTAATACCCCCTCAGTGTTTTTGAGCATGGATGCCGAAAAGGCGTTTGACCGGGTTAATTGGTCGTTTATGTTCTCGGTCTTAAGGTATGTGGGAATGGGAGAGAAGATGGTTGGATGGATTTAGATTGTATACTCGAAGCCCAAAGCACAAATTAAAGCCAATGGCTTTCTATCAGAACCTTTCCCTATCTCAAATGGAACCCGTCAAGGGTGTCCTTTATCACCCCTCCTTTTTTCTCTTTCATTGGAACCATTCCTCTGTAAGATTAGGCAAAACCCCGACATTATAGGGATACAAAAAGGGGATTTACACTATAAAGTATCTGCCTATGCAGATGACCTTATATTCTCACTTACCAAACCAGGAATATCGCTACCGAATCTCCTAAGAGAATTGGATCAATATGGTTCTTTGTCAAATCTAAAAATGAATATGTCTAAATCTGAAGCAATGGGAGTATCAATGACTCCATCCCAAATTAAAGCTTTAAAAGACAATTTCAATTTTAGATGGACGGGAATGGCCCTTAAATATCTGTTCATACCACCTAAATTAAAGCAAACTTATGAATTGAATTTTCCTCCTTTACTTAACAGAGTACGGGTACTTCTTACCAAATGGCATCGGGGTCTTTTTTCATGGTTTGGTAGATGTAATATAGATGTAATATAGTTAAAATTACAATTTTGCCTTAATTTTTTATACCTCTTCCAAACCTTACCAATTTACATACCCCCTGAATTCTTTAAACAGATAAACGCGTTACTAACCAACTTTATTTGGGCTTATAAAAGACCTAGAATACAACGCCGACTCATGACTAAACAGTACGGAGGGATGGCAGTACCCGATATGCAGAAATACTACCAGGCAGCACATATGGGAAGACTAATAGACTGGTGTAGACACACAGACCTTAAGTTGTGGCCAAGGATTGAGCAATCACAAAGTCTGATACCATTGCGTCGTGCGGTCTGGTGTTTCACAGATCTTAGCCCTACCCTTAAAAAACACCCTACCATGGGACCTACACTACAAATATGCTCCCGATTGTGTCTGAATACCCCACTACTACCTCCCCACTCTCCTCTTTACCCTATCATAGGGAACCCCGTTTCCCCCCAGGATTACAAGATGGCCCATTTAGAAAACTATTAGAGTCGCAGTGCTACCAGGCTTCACATTTTGCACGATCTAGAACTTGGCCATCAGTTCCGGAGTTGACTTCGTCAAAGGACCGATTTGACCTTGATTTTTGGAGGGGGGCACAACTCAAACATTTTCTTAATACATTACCACCCCCGGATAGGTTTCAAAGACCATTGACCCCACTAGAGCAAATATGTGAGGATACTGGTCCTTATCCTCATGTACTTTCACAAATGTATGCATTATTGATTGAACCCCCTGAAGGGTATACCCCTCAGTTTTTACAGAAATGGGAGGGAGAATTAGATAGGACTCTGTAACCGATACAACAGAGACGGATTATACGTATGGCTCTAAAATCATCAATTTGCACCCGGGCTCAGGAAACTAACTTTAAACTCCTGACGAGATGGTACCGTACACCTCCAATACTCCATAAATACTACCCCTCGATTTCAGATAAATGTTGGAGATGTCTGGAAGATAGAGGGACGTTACTTCATATTTTCTGGTCTTGCCCAAAGTTAGATCACTTTTGGAGGGAGATACAGCGTATATCCCAGAAGTTTACAGATTATATCCTTCCCGAGGACCCAACATTATTCCTACTACATGACTCAAACACACCAGAAAAGATATACAATAACTCAATACTGCGTCATTTCTTTAATGCGGCTCGATTGTGTATTGCCCAGCAATGGAGTGGAGAGATACAAGACCCCCCTCTGTTTCGCTTTGGTTTACAAGAGTGGAAGAGGTAAATAGGATGAAGGACTTGATACTCTCGGCTCAAAACCGGCACGAGAGGTACTCCAAAACATGTGCCAAGTGGAATATATTTAAATTTTCAGAGAAAGGAAAGGCTTTGGCTACCTCCTAAGACAACCTAATTACGAGTATACAATCCCCTGCTGTTGGTTATATTTATATTTGTACTAAAATTAGATTATAATTAGTTATTTTTTTCTTTCCCCTTTTCTCCCCCTTTTTTTTGTAGTTGCTTTTGTTAATGTATAAGGTCACAGGGTTTAGGGCTTATCTTTTAGGGTATTTAGAAAACTATATTATCCCTATATTCATGGTGAAATGTATTAATCAAATTTAGAGTGTAGAAATTTCAATGTAAAGAGTAAGAATCAAAATTACCAAGTATGGCTCTTTATATATCTATGGCTTTGACTGTTAAATTGATATATTTATATGTGATGAGGAGCCGCTGATCACTCTATTTATGTATTTATTTAAATGAATCTGATGCTATGTATAATGGGATGATATAAATAAATAAAGAATTTGAAAAAGAAAAAAAAAAAAGTAAGGCAGTGACACAAGTTATTTGCCAAATATGGGTATTGCCATATTTAGACAATGACATTGCCTCTATTCCTGGCCCCTTTGTTTACATTTACATTTTGGTCAGGTAATCTCCCAGCACAAACATGCCCCATTCTGAGTACTTGGGTGCCTCCATATCCCAGCTCAGTCTCAATTACTACCATAACAACAGGTTCTTACAGTGGCAGTAGTTAGATTTACTGAAACTAAATTGGGCACAGGTAGTTCCAAAGAAAGCTACTACCAGCGATTGGCATTAAGGCTTAAAAGTCATTCCCTGAATGATTCTCTCCCAGAAAACGTTTGGTGAAAGTCATATTTATTGCTTTATAAGTAGGCCCTGTAGACTAGAAGGAAACAATAAAAAAAAAGATCCAGAATATATATGAATGTTAAATCAAATTTATGTAAAGTTTTATGATCATTTTCCAGTGTTAGCAGGAATTATTTCCTGCGACTACCATCTTGGCACATCCTATTTGTCATACTGTTTTTATGATTAAAACAATCGTCTACACAGGGCCATAATTTTGCACAGCAAACATTCTAAAAGCTATTTACAACTGAAATAACAAATAAAAAGTTAATAAGCTAATACAAGAATTTGAAATGTAGGCAGACTATATTTAGTTATATGCTGTTCACATTGAGATTCTGTCAAATGTATCATCGCTTTAGGCAATTCCTGGAATCGCATAATTGGTTACTAATTCAGCTTTCTTTTTTAATTGTTAGGAAATCATACAAGTTTTTCTAGAGCTCAGATAATGACATCAATCTCCATTGACCTAGAAAAATTATTTATTTAATTTCACCAAACAGGAATCATTCCAGTGATGTATATAACATAGTTACGTTGTTGATTTATAATGTTTTGTCATATTCATTTTCATAACGTTCTCATGTTTAGTACAGACATAAATGAGTACTGTCCGTGATACTATTTTTATTTGCACTAGCATACAATTTTTCAGGACAAGCTTTTCGGGTGTGTCCCCTGTTTCAAGGTCCCGAGTACTGCTGGGACCTTGAAGAAGGGGACATAACCCAAAAGCTTACCTGAAAAATTGTATGAGACATCAGCAGCATACCCATCACACAACTGCCATCAGCAGTGTACTTGTCCCAGTGTCACCAGAGCCAGCCATGCCCAAAAAATGTTATACTAGTGAGGAGGTATTTCAAATCCTTGTTATGATAGATGAGAGCAGCAGGGAGCTCTCACTGTCTGATTCCTAAATGGAATATGAACCCGTTGAAAGCAGTGGATCAGTGACCGAATCGGAGGAGGAAATGGCCCCTCCAAAAAAGGATAATGCGCTCTGAAGACCAGCCAACCACCAGCAGCTTCGATAAAGCACAATTTGTGTGCGAAACATGTAAGCCGTGTCTCCCTTGTTTGTACATGTAGTGCTCCTCATGCTCTTGGTTTTATGTGAATAAAGGCGTTTGGATCTCAGTTTGGTGTGCAGCCATCCAGACTTTCCTTTCATTATTGCTTCAGCTGCGACCGGGCGAGCACCCTGCAGTGAGGAGATCATACTGTTGGAGCCAGCTCACCTGTGAGCAGCGTGGACCTTTTGTTTGCATCACCATACACCCCACTGGTGATTTGGCAAACACCAACGGCACTAGACCGTTGTATAAAAGGCCCAGTACTAGTACTGTGGTATCACATCAGACCAATAAACTGCACCAAAAAGTTACTCTGATAGGTCCTAGGAAGTCAATCTTCTGGTGAGGGAACCTTCCACAACAAATTAAATACAAAAAAGCCAAAAGCACTATGGATATGGGCTCTACCTATCACCGTACTCTTGCAGTCTGATAAAGAAAAATTACAGAATATTGCTATGATGTAGTATATACTATTAGCTTTACTCTAAACATACACCAGCTCCTGATTGTTAAAATATAATCAAACTCTTTGTTGCATATGAATTTAAAATGACTTCATAGACAACACTCATAAATATACATGGTTAAAAACAAACCTGCTGCTCTCACTTCACCCATTTGACCTATAGTATTATGTATATATGCATGCATAATCCCTTCAAATATCACTCTATAACAGCATTTAAGGTGGCCACCAAACTACCAGTTTAACATGATAGAAATGTTGGTGTTGGTAATAAAACCCCAATGAGGCTGTATCAAAGAGACTCTACGTTTAAATGATTTCTCACATCATAGTGCTAAATGTTCAATTGATGCGTTGTTGTCTTAGAACTAAGCATGCATTCTTGGTATAGAATATGCTGTATGATCCAAGATAGATGTTAAGATCCAGTTTGAAGGAGTGTGGGTTCTATTAATTGTTAGCAAAGACCGATGGATTCACCACACAGTGGCCTAAAGGAGGTGACACAGGGGGATGGGGACACGCAGTCCTCAGGTCATCAAGGACTATTCACACTACTCAACCCCAGGTCCTCTCCCTCACACTGTTGAATCAATTAAAGTGGACCTTCGGTCATTTTTTCATCTTTCCATCTATTAAATCTTCTGCTCTTGTTGTTTTAACTTTGGATAGTAAAACTGACAGTAAATACCTTATACAGCCCACTTCCTCTTTATTGTCTGGTCATTAGCTTAGGCTTATGACATCATGCACAGCTCTCTCTCTCTTAAGCCCCATACACACGCGCGGACAATCCGTGGACCAGGTCCGTCGGACCATGTCCGTCATACTTTGTCTGATGTTGGTTTTGCGTACACACGATCGGACAAAGTTGTCGGAAAATCCGATCATTCTGAACGTGGTGACGTTTGTTGCCTACGACGGGACTACGTAGAGGCTAGTAGCCAATAGCTTTGGTCTTGTAATGTGATCTGAGCATGCGTAGCACTTTGTCCGGTCGGACAAGCGTACACACGCTCGGATTTGGTGTGATCGGACCGGGTTGAAGGGAAATCTTTCCAGCAGGAGATAAGACTTTGTCCGACGGACAAACCGACGAACACTGTCCGATGGTGCATACACACGGTCTGATTTTTCAACAACCTTGTCCGATCGGACCAAATTGATGAAAAAGTCCGACCGTGTGTATGGGGCTTTACTCTCATTAAAGTTTGCCAGGAAGGGAGGGAGGGAGGATGATAATAAGAGGGCCAATGAGAGCTGCAGGGCTGCAGAGCTGGAGGTGTGCCTCTGTGTGTCTGTGTAAATCCAGGAAGTGAACAGGCAGCAGCTTCAGCTGCCCACAGTTAAAATGGATGCAATCAGACTTCAGGGAGGGAGATTTCTGCAGCACATCTGACAAGTACAGAATCACAGTATATATAAAATAATATGCAAAGTGGTTGGAGGGAAGCTTCATAATGGCAAAGATGTTTTTATTACAAATCATGAGAGCAGACTGCAGTTCCTATTTAATGCCTGGTATGCAGACAGATAATTCTGGTCAAGAGGAGGTAAGTGAGCTTAAATTGGCATGTTTCATCCATATTTCCTTATTACAAAAGCATAAATTCTTCCCCCTCACAGGATGTCTGTTATGTTCCCATATCGACTACCAGGATGCAAAAATCTAATTTTCAAAGCATAAGAAATTCACTCATCAACAATATGTCCAGGGTTTAAACAACACTGAGTGTCCATAAAGTCTCCGCTGTATTTAGGTATCCATATCTTCCAATACAACCAATGCATTAAAGTTCAAATGTTTGTGGCTTGAAAGGTATTGGTTACATGTAGTAAATATACAGCAGAAACAATCCCTGCCGAAAGAAGATTCATTACTTATCAAATAGTATTCAGTCCATTCGGTCAAATATGTGCATTGATTAGTTAGGTGGAGATAGGCAGCAGGATAGCCATGTTGACCGGTTTCGTCATTAAGTCTAGCTGCTTCAGAGACAAACAAATGTGTCACGGTGTTTCCTCTATATACAAAGAAACGATCAAGAAAACGGTTGCTAATTGTGCAATTGCGCATGTGCGGTGCGTAATGATGTTACGACACACAGCGTAACGACGCACATAACGCCCTGACGTCATACGCAGTGGCCATTTCAAATCCAAGGTAATCAAAACCATAGGAGATGAGGGAATGGTTCACAGGCGGGTATATCAAAAGTGTGCATTCTCAATAGACACCACTAGATGTCTCACTAGTGTGTCTTGCCTTATAGCAAAGCATGAATTTGTATTGTATATAGAAATGATTTTGTTCCACACTGTTGAAACCACTCTCTCAATCCTCTCATGTCACAATCAGACCCCAAGAATTAGGGCCCATACATATCTCCCAGACACACTTGTGAAACCATTAGGGCTGCCTTCCAACTCAGGATCAGCTACAATCACCCCTTTTACTGCATCGCCAGGTGTTCAGTCCAACACTGAAAAGTTTTCAGAGATTGATATTTTTTTTATGTAGTTTTCACTGACTTTTTATTTCAGTTGATTGTGGATCAGACCAAGCTTTTTGCCGAGCAATACATGGCAAATAACTCCAATTAACATGGGCCTTACAAAAAAAAACATGAAAAAAAAATGAAGGACATGCTTACTGGTCCACTGACCCCATTCATTCATGCCCATTTATTCAGCTGTTATGTCCAGGTCACGCTATGACATGATCATGTGCTTCCTGGCTATGATAAGCGCTACAAAATTTGCTCACTAATTCATTTTTTCCCAGAGATTCGCTGAATTGTATGTCCCTGACCAAAATATCGATGTGGATGTCAAGTCCCTTGACTGGCTGGGAATCAAGCAGTACATTCCCAGTAAAAGTGCCAGATATGGAGTGAAGCTCTACAAGCTGTGTGAAAGAGGTAAAGATTCCCAGCTGGAGCCCCCTGAGTGCCCAACCTACATTGGCACAAGTAGAAAAATTGTCTGGGACCTGGCATTTCCAAAAAGGGGTATCACATTTACCTGGATAAGGTCTACACAAGTCTGCCCTTTTTCCACCACCTGTAAATCCAGAAAACCTTGCCCCGTGGTACAACACGAACAAACAGGAAGGGCTTCCCACAAAGTCTGGTGACCACGAGGCTACAAAGAGGGGATCCAGCAAAATTAAGGAACGACAAAGTGTTGGCCATGAAGTGTAGGGATAAGAGAGATGTATGTTTCCTGTTCACCATCAAATGACACCTCGGTGGAAATTCATGGAAGATGCAGTCTTACCCAAAAGCCTGCATGCATCCAGGATTACAATCTGTTCATAGGGGGGATTACAACTATCAGATGCTACAGCCCTATTTGCCAACAAGTATGTCCCTCTACTGGTATGAACATTTTTAAATATGCTTTTTTCTTTTGGCCATTTATAATGTGTATGTCACCTATCACAAGTCAACTGAAAGGCCTACCACCTTTCTCAAATGGAGGGCCGGTTCACACCACAATGCACTCCAGATCCGTTCCTGATGTGTTTCTGCATGTGCGTTTTTGGTGTGTTTTTGATGCATTTTTGGTGTGTTTTTGATGCATTTCTGGATGCATTCCAGGTGCTTTTTTTTCTTATTTTTTCCTGTTTTTTCCACTATACTAGGGTCCAGTGCATTTGTGATGTGTCACAGTGCGTTTTTGATGAGTTTTACTGCTTTCCAGTACAGGAAAATGCAGCAAGGTCTACTTTTTTTTTTCTGGAACTGACTGCACTGGTGTGAACTATGCCATTGAAAACCATATAACCTACTTTCCATGCGTTTTTCATGCAGAACAAAAATGCACTGCACTGCATGTGGTGTGAACTGGCCATTATAGAAGATATCATCACTGCCATGATCTACCAGCAAGGATTTCCACCAGGAAACATTCGCTCTGATTCCGTGAGCAGACTCAATGAGGCAACATTTTCCAGGGGACATTCCACCCACAGAAACAGGACGAAGACACCAAAAAAAATGTTGGGTATGCAGCAGAGGGGGAGTTAGGAGAGGCACCAGTTTGCATTGTCCCCAATGTCCCTCCCAACCAGGCCTATGCATCAGAGACTGCTTCTGACATTACCACACATCACTAAAATATTAGTGAAGATATAGTGCCCATGTTTTTAATAGCCTGCCTTTTCCCCATTTCTAATATCTGTGCTGATCATTTGCCTGCTGCCTTGACTGACCATGCCTCTGCCTTCCCCCTTAACTGACCCTGGCCTGATTATCGATGATGCCTCTGCCTGCTGTGTGGATTGTTTATCACTCAGGTTATTGTCTTCCACCTGCACTGACCTCGGCCTGTTAATCAACCATGTTTTTTTCCTGCCGCTTGCACTGATCTTTTGCCATGCCACTGTAGTAGTGTGATTCAAGATAACACAGAGGTCTCACTTATGTGAGGGGCTTCAGAGTAGTGTTACGAGTACAGAAAAACATTTTTTTTGGTTTTCTCTGGGTTTTGTATTCCCGGATTAGGATCTGGAGTCCAGAGGCTTCAAAGAGATTTGGGTGGGGAGAAGCCTATACCCCTGTGCCCGGGTCTTACCTGACTGAGGCCCTAAGCCTGATGTTACTGCCTGCTGCCGTGTTGACCATATATCTGCGTGCTTCCTGTAAGGACCCAGGAATTTTTATGGAACATGTTCATGCCTGCTGCCTAGATCAACACTTTGGCTGTGCTGACTATATCTCTGCCTGCTGCCTGTAGTGACCCAGGACTTTTTATGGACTATGTTTCTGCCTGCTGCCTGGACCAATACTACCAAAAATAGAGTGATTTGGGGGTCTTTGTACTGTTGTGGCATTTTAGGGCCCCAAGAAGTGAGATAGGCAGTCAGTACATCAGGATTGATCAATTTTCAATGATACATACCATAGCTTGTAGACTCTTTAACTTTCACACAGACTAAATAATAATACACTTATTTGGGTTATTTTTACCAAAGAAATGTAGCAGTATAAATTTTGTCATAAATTTATGAAAAAAAATTACAAAATAGAAAAATGCGTTTGTTTTAAAATCTTTTTGTATTTTTTCACTTATATTGCATAAAATAGAAAGAATAGAAATCTCTAAAAGCAGTGAATGAATGCCACCAACAGAAAGCTATATCTGTCTCAAAAAAATTATAAAAATTTAGTTTGGGTAAAGTGCTGCATGACTGGGTAATTGTCAATCAAAGTGTAAGAGCAGTGAAAGCTTAAAATTGGCATGAGCAGGAAGGGGTAAAAGTCTCCAGGTATTGAAGTGGTTAAGGTTAAAATGTTTTTTTATTGTGTAGCCGATTGAACCAGTATGTGAATGGCAGTCAGTGCTTTGTCCGTTCTATTCTGTAATTCCAGATTCAACATGGCTACACAATGTTTTTCCTTTTTGTCCTGTCTGTGTAAAGCAGATCTCATTTTCACTTGATTGACTTCAGGCTCAGTTTCTTATAGCAAAATGCATAGAATTTCAAATACTCCAAATCCTGAAATATTCACATCCACAAAGCACATTATCATAATTGGTTTACTCTGTATCTTAGACCTGGCATGCAACTTGCTATTCAGAAGAGCGAGGTCAAAACTGATAAAAAAATGAATAAAACTTCTGTGAATTAACAGCAACTTAAAGCCAACTCCGGGCACAATAGGTTGAAGTAGTTACAAATCCTATTGCTTTAAAAGCCATCTTGTAGGCTTTCTTCTATCTTTTCTTATTTTTTTTTAAATACAGGGAATAGTACAGCTCCCCCTATTGTTCTGATCAGCTCAGATGTAAGCACTGCAGGCCTCACAGACTCCAGCACTGTGGTGGTGCCCCTGCCTCCCTTTCCTCCTGGCCATTTGCAAAACATACAGCCCCATGTTTTCTTTTGTGAATGGCCAGAAGGAGAGGGAGATGGAGACATGACTGCAGTTCTGGGATCTACGAAACCTGCAAGACACACTGAGCTGCCCGGGAGTACAACCATCTCTTGCTGGCCCAGAACAAGCATGCAGATCAATGGTTTAAAGCCTCTTGTGAGGCATTAATGGTTGAATCCAACAACATAAACCTTCCGCGCTCTAATGTGCAAACACCCACTACCATCTAACTATAATATATGATTTCAAAAGGTAAGTGTAAATAAATAAACAAATGTATAAACAAATACAAAATAAATAACTAATAAATAATTAATCAATTAATTAGTTAATTCTTCTGGGGATTACCCCCAGAAAAAGGTGGCAGCTAACACCACATACATGTGAAACCACCTGGGAAAAAATGCAAAACAATGTATATTTCATAAAAAACAGTGCAGTGCTCACCTATCAAGTGTAAAGAAAATATATATATAAAAAAAAATATATTAAAGTGTGTCTGACTACAGTGCTTAAAAAAATGAACGCATGACCATCAGATAAATAATGCACAGCATATTACGTGAAAAAAATGCATATGATTCCTAAAAAAATCATAAACATCAGTCCATGAAATAAAGTCCATAAAAATCCAATATAGTTGATCTTCGTGACTGTGCAGTGCCATCCACCAGAACAGATCTTGGCTTAACAGAAAAACACACACCACAGTGCCCTTCCCCTACCTATTGATGTCCTCTCACTTGCTTGAATAGACCTCACCAGTAAGAAGAGGTGAATAGCGCTTTGCAGTAGTATAGTGGCACTACTTCCATTGGTTAGATATTCAAAGTCCACAGCTCCCAGCGAGATGTCAGTCATATAAAACATAAGAGGAAAGACCCATAGTGTAGATCGCTAATATAATAATTTATTCCAAAGTAAAATACACTCACATTACAGAGGTCAAAAAACAGCATATCTCAGATAACTTCCGGCATTCACAAGCTCTGCCCGGCTCCTCCAAGCGTGACCGTGTCACCGCCTACTTCACGCGTTGCGCCCAAAGGGTTTTCTCAAAGGTACCAGCCTATACCAAAAAGTACCATAAAACATGGGGCAGTGTGTTTTGCAAATGACCAGGAAGAAAGGGAGGCAGGGGCATCACCTCAGTGCTAGAGTCTGTGAGGCCTGCAGTAAATAGGTAGGGGGAAGGGCACTGTGATGTGTGTTTTTTTGTTAAGCCAAGAACTGTTCTGGTGGAAGGGATGGCACACTATATGGTATTTTTTGTCCTGGACTGATGTTTATAATTTTTTATGATTTATATGCATTTTTTCACATATTATGCTCTGTGGTATTTATCTGATGGTCATGCGTACGATGTTTTAAGCACTATAATCAGATACACTTTTATATTTATTTTTCGTCATATACATATTTTTTCTTTACACGTGAGAGGTGAGCGCTGCACTGTTTTTTATGAAATATACTAGTAGTTGAATGCCTCTAGTGAACGTAGGAGTTAAAGTTATTTATTTTTGAAGCTCCACTCTTGAGGTGGTAACCTGGCTAAATTCAAAAGAACTAGAAGCTGCTGAACTGTAGCTAACAGGAAACAGGAGACACTTAATAAGTATGACAACTCTTGTGTTGTATAGTGTTGTAGGCAGGCTTGGACTGGGACAAAAAATAGGCCTGGGCATTTTAGACTGAGCAGCCCATGGGATATTTACCAGCGTGGGGAGCATGGGGGGTGGAGAGCACTTGGGGGAGCCGGAGAGTACAGGGGCTGATGAGCACAGGGGGACCTGAAATCACTGGGGGGGCTGGAGAGCACAGGGGCTGGAGAGCACTGGGGGGTTGGAGAGTACACGGGGGCTGATGAGCACTGGGAGGGCATCTATGGATGTCCTCCTGTGATCGCGTTTCCCGTGCAGTCCCTGCAGTGTGTATCAGCCCGAATCTGTGATTGCTGTGTCCTTGAGACACAGCTGATCAGAGATTGGGGTAAAGAGCCTATCACAGTGGCTCTTTACCATGTGTCTAGCTGTGTCCAATCACAGCTGATCACAGTGTAAACAGTATATGCCGGTTATGGCAGTCCTCTCCCCATGCTGACAATGTGTGAGAAGAGGAGAGCCAATAACCGGCAAATCCACACAGAGGACATCTACACTGATAATCAGGGCACTGGTCATCAGTGTCCTGATAATTAGTGCAGCCCCAACAGTACCCACAAGTGCTGCCAATCTGTGCCTATCAGTGCTGTCAATCAGTGCCCATCAGTGCTGCCAATCAGTGCTGCCTGTCAGTGGCCATCAGTGTCGCCTATCGGTGCCCATAAGACCCCTTTCACACTGGGGCGTTTTTCAGGCGTTAAAAAAAGCACCTGTAAAAACGCTTGAAAGAAGCCTCATCTGCAATTCCAATGTGAAAACCCAAATGCTTTAAGAGCCCTTTCACACTGCCAGCGCCCGAAAAACGATTGTAAAGCGCCGCTTAAACTAGCGGGGCTTTACCAGTGTTTTTCGAGCGCTATTGGAGTGCTTTTAACCCCTGCTAGTGGCCAAAAAAGGGTTAAAAGCACCCACAAAGCGCTGCTGCTACAAGCGCTTTTTAGGCGTTTTTCAGGCGCTTGCCATTGATTTCAATGGGAAGAGGCGCTTTAGGAGCGCTGCAAAGAAGCTGCTTGCATGACTTTTTTTGACGCCCTGCCAGCACAGCGCCCCGGTCTGAAAGCACTCAGGCTTTCACATTGGGATTGCAGTTGCAGCTTCTTTCAGGCACTTTACAGGCGCTTATTTTAACGCTAAAGCGCCTGAAAAACGCCATAGTGTGAAAGGGGTCACAGTGTGAAAGCACTCCGGCTTTCACATATGGATTGCAATTGCGGCTTCTTTCAGGCGCTTTACAGGTGCTTTTTTTTAACGCTAAAACGCCTGAAAAACGCCTGAAATAAGCCCCAGTGTGAAAGGGGTCTAAGGGCCTTGTATTATTGCAGCCTTATCAGTGCCCATTAGTGCCACATATCAGTGCAGCCTCATCGGTCCCTCCTCATCAGTGCCCATCGGTGCCGCCTATCAGTAAAAAAACGTATTTAGAAAGTTTTATAACAGAAACTACGGTCAACGTTTGTTGAGCAAAAAAAAAAAAAAACCCAGTCGTGATTAAATACCACCAAAATAAAGCTCTATCTGTCTCAAAAAATAAAGTAATTGGGTACAGTGTTGCATGATGACCGCACAATTGGCATTCAAAGTGTGAAATCTGAAAATTGTCCTGGGCAGGAAGGAGGTGAAAGTGCCCAGTCAGTAGTGGTTAAAATAAAGTATTTTAATAACAAGGTTCATTGAAGATTTTTTACAAAGGTTGTGTGCTATTTTGTTTTTTAGTGTGGCTTGAAGATTTTCTCAGTCTGGAGAGAGCTGCAAGGCTGGAGCATATGAAGGTACTTTGGAAAATTAATTACCATTAGGAGTGTATCTTTTAGCATTTTAGCTCTGGCTAGATGTAATTTTCATCCATGTTTACAAATATGTTTATATTTGACTTCCCACTGTCAATGGTTCTTAAGGACACCGGCGGGTGCAGGCACCACCAAGCTCTTAAAAACCAGTGACATCACCAGCTTCATTCACTTACATGGCTTGGAATCCAAGGCCATGTAAGCAAAGGAGCAGGGATAATTGGATGCCCTTTGGGTCTGATACATATTTTAAGGGGGATCTCATGCTAAAAAGGTCATCAAAATTGTGGGGACCCCTGAAAAATATATACCAGGGCAGTGACATCAATAAACATATATGGTCAATTATGTCACCCGGGAGACCCCGCCATATATAGCAGCTATCATCCACGACTTTGGTGTGATTGTGTGTGTCCAAGTCGGTTTGTTCGGAAAGTCCGTCGGAAGTCCGTTGAGAAGACCGTCGGACCTAGTCTGACGGAAAGTCCGGTCGTGTGCACGCGGCATAAGCCATGGCAGTGCCTCCACCATATCGGGACCAAGGCCTATCAAGAATGTTGACTGTAGGGCAATGATGGTAAAGGTGAGAAATAAAAAATATTTTTCTTTTACTTATTCATACAATATACATTAGATATATGTTTCTGCCCAAGCTTATTTTTCAAATGCATAACTAACATTTAATCTAAACAGCCTGAAGAGTGTAAATCTGCAAGCATGAGACAGCATGAATATGTATATTTTTGTTACTGGCGAATAAAAGTGACCTTGAAATGTCTTCTTGTTTATTCCTGGCTCATTTAAATGGTGTTATGCATGCTGTCCTGCAATTTATTGCAGGTCGTTGTATACCTTTTGCATAAGTATAGGAAAGATTATAATAAAGAGTTGCATTGTGTCATTTTGACATAGCCAGTGATTAATTAGGCTGTGATAGTCAGGATCAGCTTGTCAGCAATATTGTACACATACTTGCAAAAACTGTTTAGATGAATTACCTGATGTTCAAGGCTGTTAATTCAGGGCAATTATTTAAATAAATGTGTACTGAGAAATAGTACAGAACCCTTTTGTATAGTTAAAACGCCTAAAACCCAAGCGAAAGAGCATACACACGGTCGGACAATCCGCGGACCAGGTCGGTCGGATCCTGTCCGTCATACTTTGTCTGATGTTGGTTTTGCGTACACACGGTCGGACAAAGTTGTCGGAAAATCCGATCATTCTGAACGTGGTGACGTTTGTTGCCTACGACGGGACTACGTAGAGGCTAGTAGCCAATAGCTTTGGTCTTGTAATGTGATCTGAGCATGCGTAGCACTTTGTCCGGTCGGACAACCGTACACACGATCGGATTTGGTGTGATCGGACCGGGTTGTCGGCAAATCTATCCAGCAGGAGATAAGACTTTGTCCGTCGGACAATCCGACGTACACTGTCCGATGGTGCATACACACGGTCTGATTTTTCAACAACATTGTCCGATCGGACAGAATCCATGAAAAAGTCCGACCGTGTGTATGGGGCTTTAGAATGATGGAGATGGTACAACAATAGGGTGAGAACATTTCAGTGATTTTTTTTTTTAGCTTTTGTATCATAAACAATTGCAATAAATTGTGTTTTTTTTTTGTTTTGTTTTTGTATTTTTTGCATCCTAGTGCTGCTGATCCTCTCCATCCACTTCTTATGTACATGTATGCATTACAGCATCAGCTACATGTCATTGGTAAGGACCGGGATGATCTTGATCAAGGTGATCGTTTACAATCAATTTTAAGTATACCATTTTGGATTAGTAAATGCTGAACGGCCATTTTCCCCACTGACAGGAGCTGGTTTACAAAGAGAGCATGTCTGGCTCAATAATATAATCCCAAAGTGTGATTTTGTCAATTTAAAGAGGAAATGCTGAATCTATAAACACCTAACATGGACAATATTTGCTATACCAATGTGTTACTTATTTGCGAGAGTTGTAAGAAGGAATAACGACTAATAATAATGACTATTTAAGAGTCTCCAGAGATCGTTCTTAGGTTCACAGCTTCTTTTATGGGGTGCAGTATCAGTTCTTACACCACAAAGTGCATAATATTCTCCAAAATGTAGCGAAAATCCTGGTAATAAACATGGCATGTAGGCAGAACTGACACCTCAGTGCAGAGACCTTACCACTGGGGTCCCAAAGAAACATAAGAAACACTTGGATGGTTCAGTCTAGAGTTATCCACAAAAGAAGACAGAAAGTTCAGTTTTGTTGGACCCAACAAATGAGGGATCATTTCTCCCATTGATACCAATAATGGCGAACTATTCCTACCTATGATACCGATGATGGGGTATTATTCATCCCCCTAATACCGAATGTGGTGATGTTTACTCCCACTGATGCCAAGTAAATTTCCACTCACACTGGCCACAGTCCGGCCCTCTTAAAGTCTGAAGGACAATAAACTGTCCCTTTGTTTAGAAAGTTTGGAGACCCCTGTTGTAGATTTTTTTTTTTTTGTTGTAATGCCTACATGCAAGACAGTGACATATTACTCTGTCTCCCATTATCATTAAAATCGAGTTAGCAAAATGAAGAACAATACAGTAATTTCACATATTTGGAGATTATATATTGTCACCTCTGATAAGACCCCAAAGAAATTTTTTAGATATATTAACAGTAAAAATGCAAAATCAGAACACATTGCATACATAATAGATGAGGATGAGAGGATGGTAACAGATGACACAAAGAACGCAACTGTACAAAACACTTTCTTTTCCTCCGTTTTTACGTAGGAAAAACAAGTTTACCGACCGCGACTATACTGGTAATGGCACAACACAGGACATCCCCTCGTGGCTAACTGAGGCCAGAGTCAGGGAAAGACTTAATACAAATAAATCACCTGGCTTACACCCGAGAGTCTTTAGAGAACTTAGTCAGTTTGTAGCCAGGCCATTGTTCCTAATCTTTATGGACAGCATAATGACAGGATTGGTACCAGCTGACTGGAGAAAAGCCAACGTGGTACCAATTTTCAAAAAAGGAAGAGACATATTCCTGGGAATTATAGGCCAGTCAGCATGGGTTTACGAAAGGTCGTTCTGCCAGACCAATCTGCTAACTTTCTACGAGGAAATGAGCTGCCATCTAGATATGGGGAGACCTGTGGACTTAGTGTATCTGGATTTTGCAAAAGCATTTGATACAGTCCCCCATAATCACGTAATATACAAGCTGAGATCTGCAGGCATGGACCATAAAGTTTGTGCTTGGTTAAAAAAAATGGTTACAGGGACGTGTCCAAAGGGTGGTAATAAATAACATGTACTCATACTGGTCTGGAGTGGTGAGTGGAGTACCCCCAATGTTCTGTGTTGGGACCAATTCTATTCAATTTATTTATAAATGATATAGAGAACGGGATAAATAGCTTAGTCTCAGTTTTTGCGGATGACGAAAAAATAAGTAGAGCAATAAACTCACATCAGGACATAGAAATTTAGCAGAATGACTTGAATAAAATAAAGGAGTGGGCAGACAAATGGCAAATGAGGTTTAATGTGTAGAAATGTAAAGTAATGCACTTGGGGGCAAGAAACATAAATGTAGATTATTCACTAGGTGGAAAACCTCTGGGAGAATCAAGGATGGTGAAGGATCTAGGGGTCCTAATAGATGACAGATTGAGTAATAGCATGCAATGTCAAGCTGCAGCTACCAAAGCAGGCAGAATATTAGCATGCATAAAAAAAGGGATATACTCCAGGGATAAAACTATAACCCTGCCACTTTATAAAACTCTGGTTAGGCCATATCTGGAGTATTCTGTCCAGTTCTGGTCACCAGTCCTCAGAAGGGATGTGCTGGAGCTGGAGAGAGTCCAAAGAAGGGCAATGAAATTAATAAGAGGACCTCAATTACGAGGACCGGCTCCAAGCACTAAATTTATTCTTGCTGGAGAAGCGACGCTTGAGGGGGGACATGATTGTGATCTACAAATACCTCAATGGGGATCCCAGCATAGGAAAAAACTTTTCAGTCTCAAGGAGTGTAAGAGGACACGGGCCACACAATGAGACTGGAGGAGAAGTGGTTTAACCTTAAACTGTGCAGGGGGTTCTTCACTGTCAGTGTAATAAGGATGTGGAACTCTCTCCCACAATTGGTGGTGGCTGCGGGGAGTATGGATATTTTTAAAAGACTCTTGGATGTACATCTTAAAAAACACAACATACAGGAATATGGGGTATTATTATACACACTAACACTCGTACACCTACACAGGTTGAACTGGATGGACTATTGTCTTTTTTCAGCCTTACCTACTATGTAACTATGTTAAAAAATATTCTCTCAAATCTTTCACTTTTGTAGCAATGTGGCTAATTTGGCATTTTTCTGTATATTACATTTCTAAAAATAGAACTGATTGCCTCCATGTGAGAGAAAAGTGAAATTGTATGTCTTTAAAATGGGGATTTTAGATAATCTGCACAATTCTGTCTTGCTCCTGAGTGCCAAGGACATTCATCATCACCCTAAGTGCCAAGCTCTCATCGCAGAGAATGTTACATGCAAAGTGAAGGTCAATACCTCTATTTGTGAAGGATTAATCTTACTTTTATACCTGTTACTGCTCTCAAAAACAGCGGTCTAGACAGCTGCCCTCATTTATGGAATATTTATACTTCCAAAGAGTCTGCTAAACCTGACAGACTATTTAAAGCCTACTGAGCACAGAACAGAAAGGAGCTTTCCTAGAGGCAAAAAGGAAAACTTTAACTTAAAAAAAATGAATACGCTGTAAAGCACTATTATGTAACATGTACAGCAATATGGGTTTTAGGTGAGATATAAAAACGTCACCTTTTCTTATTCCTGGAAGTAAATGTGTTAGTGGAGAGCAGTGAGTCAGCTTTCACAGCACAGCAATTGGTGGTTACTATATAATGAGACACAAGAGTCTTTTCCTGTATTTAGTTTAATAGATGCTAACATGTCCCCCAGCACATGCCAATCTCATTATATTCAACATGATACATAAACCAACAAGTTTCCACTATTAGCCACTAGTTCATGTTGCTTTAGATTATGCTGAAGGAATGTAATGTCTGTCTGCTAAAAGTAACAACTGTGGTATGCCAAGAACCGCTAACCCCCATTATTAAAATTATAGGTGCTCTCCATAAGAATCAAAATATTCATTTTGTAAGATAAAGAATTTACTTTGTAAAAACATACAGTCCTTTGTATTAGTACTCACTGTAAAAACAGAAGGAGAGAAAAATGCCACTACCTAAGTGTAGCATTTATAACATATTTATGAAATGAAAGACAACTAATATGCACTGACAGTTATAAGGTATTAAAAAGCGTATTGATAAGTCTCCAGCAGGTGGCAACCTTCCAGGTGGTCAATGGTGAGCAAGCCCCATCCCGGAGGATGTGATGTAAGGTGCTTGGAACCAGAAAGTTAACCAGGGGAACACCAAGAGCCAATAGAAGCAGCAGGCTGTCTGTGTATATCACAAGGATGAGAACCACTGTGGACATCAAGGAAGTGTTGCAGGTGTTTTGACAGATTAGGCGACCCATCAGAATTTGTAACGGAAGTGAAGTTTCATTGCCGCCATCTTGCTACACCCTGCACTCAACCACAGTAAGGATATAGTGAAAAGGCAGCAAGCGGACATCTTCTTATACCCACCGCCGTCTTGCATTCCACACTTCTTTTTAACAGTAAACTGAGTTTATATAGTGAAATACAGTACTTACAATTCAGTCTGACTGTTTATATATTGAATTTTAAAAGCAGCGATCTTCTGTCAGATTAGCAAATCTGTGAGTTTAGTAGGCTTGCCGCTGCTTTTAAAATTCAACATGTAAACAGTCAGACGGAGTTCTCAGTACTGTATTTCACTATATAAACTCAGTTTACTGTTAAAAAATAAGTATAAAATGCCAAACTCCGGTGGGTGTAACAATATGTCTGCTTGCCGCCTTTTCACTGTATCCTTACTGTGGACGAGTGCAGGGTGTAACAAGATGGTGGCAACGAAGCGTCACGTCCATTACAAATTCTAAAAGTATCGCCTAACCTGATGAAACACAGGCAAACAAGATAGTAATGAAGATGTCATGTGACATAAATGGGCATGGTTACACATTTCGGGCACGGCCCCTTTGGTTATCTTCCTTGTTTCAAGCACCTTACATCATATCCACCCAGAGGGACTTGTTCACCATTGACTACCTGGAAGGTCACCTCCTGCTGGAGACTTATCTATATGCTTTTTAATACCTTGTAAATGTGAGTGGATATTTATTGTTTTTAATTTCATAAATCTGTTTTAATAAATGCTACACTTAGGTAGTGGAGCTTTTCCCTTCTTCTTTTTGTTTTTACATGGTTTGCTGGTAGAAGCCTCCCCAGATCTTGCTTGGAAGAGAGACTGCTGATGCTGCCATAACGTGAACTTCATACCACAGTGTTTTGATGTGGATATTTCTCAAGTACTAAAAATACATTTTTTTTAAGTCGTTCATCATTCCACACCAATTGTTATTTTTGACAGTTGTACTAATGCCCCCCCCCTTCTTGCACCTGGGTAGGTTTAGGGTGTTATTGCCCTTTGCAAATCCTTTTTTGGTTTTATTATTACATGTTTACATTTGTAGTTTTAAAAGTTGAAACTAACATGGAATAAACTGGGATTTTTATGTCACTGATCTCAACAAAATATTCTATACTGATGAAATCTCCAATTTTCCAAATGATTCCATATGAAAAAACGAAAAAGTCTTAACTGCATAAGTATTCACATCGGTTGCTGTAAAACACCTAAATAAACTCGGGCGTAACTAATTACAGTACAGAAGTCACAATTAACTGAATAGAGTCTGCCTGTTTGCAATTAATCTGTCACTGGATCTTAAAATAAATACACCTGTTTTTGGAAGGACAATGAGATTGTTAGAGAACATTTCTAAAAAATAATATCTTAAAGGCCAAGATGTTCTTAAAACAAGTGCAGGATAAGCTATGGAGAAGAACAAATCAGGGTAGGGTTGTGAAAAATTTAATCCCACATTTGAACATCTCTCTCAAATATTGTAGGAACCAGATGTGTAAATAAAGTAGAAACGTATCCCAAAATATGTCCATAACAATATCTATGTTTGATGAACAGTGCTTTGGCAAAGTAAATGTCATCTACTTTAGGTGTACTGTGTAAACATAATGATAAAAATCTAAATGATATAGAATTTAGCAATGGAAAAAACACAGCTTTATCGTGAGGACAAGTTTGCTTCATTCCAGTGATGAAGCAAAAAGAAGAAACAAGGAATGAATTATGAATGAATACACCAGCGCATGTATGTATAAATGGATTTTAAAATCTGTCTGGCCTGGTCATGAAGGGATTAGGAGTAAATTAGAATTCAAGTAGTCTAAGCTTAATATCAAAGTTAAAATTACATTTCTGTTTTGCTATCATGTATTTATTACACATACCTACAGTATTTAATGTTCTAAATAAAAATTGAATTTTTCTGTAGCCCTGCGCTGTACCTGTAGAATTTGTAAAAGCAGCAATGCACTTTAAAAACATAATTTAAAGTCCTTTTCTACAAAAAGCACATGTAACAAATACTAAATGTCCCAAGGCTGATTTAAATTATTTCAAATAATGAACTGTCTTTAATGTATATATTGTGAGAGACCTAGACCAGTACTAGATAACAATGTATGGATTATACGAATGTTTATCATGTTAAAGTATAGTAAAATGAGGGCTTTTTAGGTGTATGGTGCATGTACTTCCCCCTTTCAAGCAGTGGCGGCCCTTAATGCAGGCGCAGGGGCGCCACCCCTCCCCAATCCATGCGTCCAGGCCCCTAATCTACATGCGGGGCACCCGACGCATGGATTCCAATGTTTTTTTTTTTTCTTTTGAAGCGCATGATTAGAGCCAGAGGCTCTGATAGACTTAAAAAAAGGGTGTGTCCTTGCAATAACATGTAATAAGTGCAACAACTAATGTATTTCGGAGGCCACCCAATGCCCCCTTCATCGGAGCTTAGAGAAAGTTGAAATCAGCTGGTATAGACTTTGGCATGTATTCTAAAAACTGTATATCTAAAAAAAACGTGCTCACGTTAGCAGCTGGCTGGGGCCCTTTTTGCATATTTGGGAAAAAAAACTACTTGGACTATAACACTTTTGTGTCAATTTTTACACTGAAACATTGCAGAAAAGTAATGCAGACAATAAAAACTGTTCCCTCACATTGGTGGCCAGTGGAGAAGTGCCCTTTACTTTGGTAGTCAGTGGGAAAAGGACCCTCTTACACAGGTCGTTAGTGGAAAATAGCCCTTTTACATTGCAGCCCTTACATTTTTGGCCATGGGGAAATATGCTCCTTACCTTTGTGGTCAGTGGGAAGAATGTCAGTTGTCAGAATTAGTGGTTACTTATCTGAGAGACAAAAATGGTTAATTGCTGAAGGAACCCCTATCAACCTATGAAGAAACCATAGGGTTCCAATTAACCCTTACAAAGATAGAGCTGTGCCGCTCCAGGTGGGAATGAATGTTCCCTTCAACCTTGTGGTGCAGGTCCAGTCCACAGCCTGAATAAGAGCCAATGGTTCAAGAAAGGTTGACTGCACTCCCAGGTATGAAGCAGTGATGATTACTTTATTGAAGATAAAAATCCATCAAGATACATCATAAGACATCACGAGACCTCTATGCAGGCATGGCAAGATTAACGTGTTTCACAAATCAAGGTTCGCTTAGTCATAATCCGTGAGCTGGACACAGCACACAGGAGCAGAGCTGAGGCTGTCAATCAGCTGGAGCTCCCTCCCCTGTCACCTTTTTTCTCTTGGTGTCAGGAAAACTTGTCAGAAGTGATTCATACTGATAGCAGAGAAACGAGGCAACAGACACTTAACACACCGGAGTGACTTCGCATGCGATTTGACAGGTCAAATCACATACAAAGTCATACCTTATTGTCGGCAATAGCACTGTTCAAATCGGTGTGACGCCAGCTTTGCGGTGCCGCATCAATGTGAAACAGTAGTTCCTGCACTACTTTTGGCGATGTTAGGTGTGACTTGCATAGACATCTGTGCATGAAGCCACACAAATGTCTTCAATTCCAAGTCTCACTTGAAGTCGCACTGACATGCAGCTTTGAAATCGTGCGATTAGAGATGACGTTGCACAATTTCTAAGTCGCATTCAATTTGAGCGAGGGCTAAGTGCTCTGGCTAGAGACAAGTACCCACTCTAGAGGGATATGCTTTTTTATATTCCATGTCTGAGGTTCATAACCACCTGGGCCACGGATAAGGGGGTACCACCAGTCCTTCTGTACGGGGCCCAGGCCAGCAGGGGGGCTCAGGCAGCAGGGTGAGTCGGATGTCGGCAGGGAGGGTAATCGGTGTGGCAGGGGGGCAATTACTGTAACCCATCCTCTGTATGGCTCTCTTTGCAGCAGCTGAAAGCTAGCTTCTTCTCCTCTCCCTCCCATTGGTTTTCAGCTGTTGCAAAGAGAGCCATACAGGGGATGGTTTCCAGTAATTGCCCCTTGCCACACTGATTACCCTCTCTGTGCACCATACACTTCCCCCTGCTGCCAAGCCCCCCCTGTGTGCCCCCTACCCCACAGTGCTGCTAGCTTCCCTTTTCTCCTTCCTGCCGACAGCTGCAAGCACACAATAGGATCCTTCTAGAGTGTGGGAAGGGTCCGGTAAATATGTCGTATTTACCTGCTTCTTTCTTTCTTGAATGAACACAATGAGTGATTGGTACTGATCACTCACTGTGTTCATTCATAACTGACGCATTGGTTGTATGGGGCCCTGTGGTTTCTAACAGCAGCCCTGACAACCACTGTAAATATCACATGACTATATGTGCTGCCACATGGTAGTAACACGTCTCCAACACAGACTTTTATAGTGGGGATGTGCCTTTAACAAGTGGAATTGATTTATTTGGTTCAAATATTACTGCTGTTGTCCTCACTCTGGTTCCTATGTCTGTAGTCTATAACCCCATTTTATGGAAGCGCCAGCTGCACTTTAAGGAACTCAAGAAGAGAGTGGCCAAGTGTTTTGCCAGATCCCTCTATCAAGAGTTTATGCTAGTACTGTGTATTGTTGGGAAGCATATTTTCACATTCTCCTACCTAATAACTACAGGATACAGAAGTGCCATGGAGACCAGTGAAAGGAAGCTCAGTGCACAAAGAGGGACCAGGTGTTCAACACACCCAGAAGTGTGCCAGATGCTTAAAGTGGATATAAACCCTCACATATACCCAATGAACAGCCTCAGGTGATACACAGAGATTAAACAAATCTCCCTACATAGGTTTTACATGTATATCTGCAGTTTTCCCTTTTCTACACTCTTTGAAAAGTGAAGATCGTGATATTATTATTATATTATTATTATACACAATTTATATAGCGCCAACGGTTTACGCAGCACTTTACAATGTATAGGGAGGACAACACAATTACAGTACAGTTCAATACAAAAGGGAGGGAGATAAGCAAACAATACAGATATATCTGCTTCGGTCAGATTTCCTGAATGGGGTTTACAACCAATTTAGGACTTTTCAGCAAGCTTATCTTTTTTAAAGCAAAAGAGTTGAGTGGTGTGTAATAATTGCTTGCTTTGCAGAGAGCTGCTGTTGGCCCCTTTTAAAAATTCAATAGAGTCACTATACACCTTTCTATACACTTGACTTGAGTATCACAATAGCCAGTGGACTGTTCTGTAGGCAGCAATCTTTCTCATGCCGCGTACACACGACCGGACTTTCCGTCAGAATAAACTCAGACGGTCTTCCCGACGGAGTCGACCAAACGGACTTGCACACACATGATCACACCAAAGTCTGTTCGTTTCAAACCCAATGACGTACGACGGGACTAGAAAATGAAGTTCAATAGCCAGTAGCCAATAGCTGCCCTTGCGTCGTATTTGGTCCGTCGGACCAGCATACAGACGAACGGTTTTCCCGATAGAAATTGATTCCGTTGGAAAGATTTAAAGCATGTTCTATTTCTAGGTCCATCTGAATTTTTTAAGAAAAAAGTCTGATGAGGCCCACACACGATCAGAATATCCGCTGGAATGATTCAGTCAGACCTTTTCTGCCGGAAAATCTGGTCATGCGTACGCGGCATAAGTCTTTATTAAATTGGTCAGGACTACAAAAAACAGTGCAGTGACCTTTGTTATAAAAACAGATTGGTACCTCATTTTTCATCACTGTTGTTGCTTCCAAATTCTGATTCCTCAGTATCAAAGGGTTGCTACGTGTTATAAGAAGTATTAGGTGCACACAGGAATGCTGTTAGAAAGCACGAGGCCACATACAGCTTATCTGACGGGCAGGGCAACAGGGGGGATTTGATCCTGGACAGATGGACAGGGTGGGTGATCTGTGAGGTGGGGGCAATTATTGGAACCGATTCTCCTGTGTGATTCCCCCTGCAGCAGCTGAAAACCAGTAGGTAGGAGAAGAGGGCACCGCTGTAGTGGAAAGGGGCCGCACCAATCCCCCTTTTGTTCACAATCCCCTTCCTTCCGCTTTCAGTTATCTGTGCCCCCTTGTTAAACTCATGAGGCCTGGGTCCCATACAGGAGGGCTGGCTGTACCCCCTTATCAGCGGCCCTGGACACACAAATCAAGGTATCATCTTATGGTGTAACCTGATGGCAATGTGTAAATAGTGCTGAGTTTTTGCTGCCCAGAAGTGGATCTTTTGAGGCACAAGGTTTCATGTTCTTCGGGGCTCTTATTTGGCAATATGTCCAACCAACAGGAAAAATACTCAATATTATCTAATTTATTTATTTAATTATTTTATGTCACTGTTCCAAAGAGACCATGACACACAGGACAGGAATTGCTGGAAAATCTCCACGTTAGGGAAAAAGCAGCAAAAAAAAAAAAAAGACGGAAGTTTTATGTTTTATCTGAAGTTGAGCTTTAGGGCATTAACATCAGGGATTTATGTATTATAAACTCAATTTATTTAGCCAACATGTCTTATTGACTACCATAATTGCAGTGTACATTTGTAGAATGCACCTGCCCTTCCTTAATAAGTAAGGTGCCTTGATAGTTATAAGGACAAACACACACCCAGATATTCAATTTTGTCCTGTCTGTCTTTTTATGCTTCGCTGCATTTTTCATTAGATTACTTTGAACATAGAACTGACATCAGAAGTTAATTTAGTGTCACCAGACTTCAGCCAAATAAGTCTACCATTTAGCTACAATACGTGCATTTATACTAGTTATGCCTTGACTGCGCTGGGCTAGTCAAAATAAATTTAGATTGTTTATAAGGAATAATTAATCTCAGCCTAGACATTGATAATGTTGTGCTGCCCTCTGGTGGAAATTTCCAGTAGGTGAAAGCATACTAACATGCACAACAAGTATAATTCTCATATCTGACTTAAAAAAGTGTCTCATATGTCATAATGTCTTAAAAAGAGAAATAAATGTGAACTGTCAGATCTTTGTGACCGCTTTTGCTGGACAGGCGGATCTTACAAACAGCAATCTAATATCAAGGAATAAAGCGAGAGAAATGTTGGCTTCTCAATGGTAAACATTTGACTTCTGTCAACTATGATATGTTAAAAAAGCAACTGTGGTGTGACCTCTTTGATGGGGCAGAGAGCTATTGTTTGCACAACAATTAAATAAATCCAGTGCATTTTGGACTTTTTTCAATTGAGTATGTGTATAATTACTACATTTTACAAATAAAACCCAGCATATTATATAGCCCTGCATTTTATAAAAATATGCAGTGTACATGCATTTAAAATTGCTTACAATAACCTGTGGGCTCAGGTAGGTTGTTATGCCATGGGGCAAGGTGTCCCAAGATGGTGGTAGTACAATTGAGAAATTGCCCAGCAAGGGTAGATGCAGTAAAGAGGGTCCCCTGTCCACAATATGTAGCAGTGCCTACACATTGTTACCTATCTTCTACATCAGGACACAGTGCCACCCCAATGATAAAATGGTTTTCTTAGTGTTATTGAACTTGCTTGTGGGCTCCTGTATGTGGAAATATGTAGTGGATGTTCAGATAAGTGTGTGCATACACCAATCAGCCATAACATGACTGACTAGTACAGTGAAAACATTGATTATGTTGTGACAATGGCACCTGAAAGTAGGTGGGATATATTAGGCAGCAAGTGAACATGTTGTCCCTGAAGTTGATGTGTTAAAAATAGACAATTTGGGCAAGCATAAGGATCTGAGCCACTTTGGCAAAAATGCCAAATTGTAATGGCCAAAGCAACTCCAAAACTGCAACTCTAGTGGGATGTTCCCGGTCTGCAGTGGTCAGGATATACCAAAAGTGGTCCAAGGAAGGAAAACTAGCAAAGAGGTGACAGGGTCATGAGCGGCTCATTGATGCATGTAGGGACAATGGCTAGGCTGTGTTGTCCGATCCAATAGAAGAGCCACTGTAGCTCAAATTGCTGAAGAAGTTAATGCTGGTTCTGAAAGGTGCCAGAGCACACAGTGCATTGCAGTTTGTTGCGTATGGAACTGCATAGCCGCAGACTGCTCAAATTGCCCATTCTAACCTGTGTTCACAGCCAAAAACACCTTCAATGAGCACATGAGCATCAGAACTGGACCACAATAGAATAAGGTGGCCTGGTCTGATGAATCATTTTTTCTACATCATGTGGAAGGCCAGGTGCATGTGCATTGCTTACTTGGGGAAGAAATGGCACCAGGATGCAGTATGGGAAGAAGGCAAGCTGGTGGAGTCAGTCTGAGGCTTTGGGCAATGTTGAGAAATGTTCTGCTTGGTATCCTTGGGTCCAACAAATCATGTGGATGTTATTTTGAAATCCGTGCCTCAATGGATCTGCGCTGTTTTGGCAGCACATAATATTAGGTGAGTGGACATAATGTTATGGTGAGTGGTCATAATGTTATGGTTGATCGGTGTGTATAAGCCTACATCATGTACATTATATGACATATGCCTACTGCAAAAGTATAGCGTCTAGGCCAGTGATGGCGAACCTTGGCACCCCAGATGTTTTGAAACTACATTTCCCATGATGCTCAACTACACTGCAGAGTGCATGAGCATCATGGAAAATGTAGTTCCAAAACATCTGGGGTGCCAAGGTTCGCCATCACTGGTCTAGGCTGTAATTGATATCTATCTAACACAGGCATGATATACCCAAACAGTAAGCCACTCCAGAATAAATCTCTGATGGAGCCCCTTTATGTCACATACTTGTTTCCAGAAAAAAAAAATCTTATAACAATTTAGTAATTAAAATATATATCCAGCCAAAATGTGATGTTTTAGTTTTAGATAGAGTGGAAAAGAGTACAAACTTTGGCAGGGTTTGATTGCTCCGATAGAGAGATTTCTCCTCATTTGCGATCCTGCTGACAATGGCTTCTCCAGGAAGAAACTGAGGGCTTCTCTCTAAAAGTTTTCTATTAATCTTTTATTCTATACTTTATCTGTGCATCTATTTTGCAGCTATTCTGCTTCTTTGTCTATCATGGCAGCTGGCACAGGGAATTTTTTTCTTTTTTTTATTATTATTATTATTATTATTATATTATATTATTTTTTTATTATCATGGCAGCTGGCACAGGGATTTTTTTTTTATTCTATATTATTTCATTTTATTTTACTTTATTTTATTTTATTTCTTATATATTTATTTTTATTTTATTACAATTGTTTTGGTTTTTGTTTCCTTCTTATAACTTGTATATTTTTCTTTTCGTTTCTCTTATTCCTGTTTCTTTCTCTTTTACTTTATTTTCATATTTTATTTAAATTCTCGGCTTTCCATATCTTCAAGGTGCAGCGGCCATCATTCACTTTCACACTCGTTTTTCACTTTTCTTTTCTTCTTCTTTTCACTTAGCCCCAGTGTGCTCCCTGTCTAATTGCAGACCACCACCGTCTGCATTGATGTATTGATCCCCTAGGGCGCATGTGCATTGCATGTCACCCGATTGGAGTAGAAAGGCAAGCCCCTAATGGTCACCCAGCAACGGTAGTAAACGGCCAGGTGGAATTACACAATTAAGGAAAGGAACAGACATGTTTGATGAGGCTGCAATTGCAGGTTAGTTCTCTGTGCAAATAGGATTCATTTTAGTATGAACAGAATACTAGTACACTGATCAACTCTGGCCAAAGTGGTTATGACAGCCTAATGGCTGTTTTATGTAAATAGAAAACAAACACACAGGTTTATGGATGGGATATGATGTCATTGGATGTCAGTGGGCGGGCTGGGGGTTATTTCCTCTTTGCACTGATTGGTGAATGGTTCTTTAAATAGTGGACTGTTTGTATCACAATTTGTCACATAGAAAAATTGCAGAAAGAAACTGCGCTAAGGTTCGGAACACTCAGGTGTATCTACACCAATATCAAAATGATCTTTTTAAGGACCAATGGGTAGCAGCAACTAAACTGTGTTATTTAATAACAGCAAAAACCATATGAGAAAACCAAAAAGCTGCGCTTAACCAGTAAAATGTAAAAGACCAGACGACGTGACATATCACATATCACGAAACGCGTAGGACGGAGCGACACACTGATGTCACCCTGTGCCAAGTAACCACAGCGTTTGGGAATTCGGGTTTGTCCATTTGTAACCGGCCGGTACACTGGACTTGAGGCCTTACTGTCCTTACTTGATGTAAGTGTTTTAACTTTTTATTTAAATAAAATCTTTTATGGTAATGCACTATGGAAGCCTTTATCTTTTCCACATGATGCACATCTATACACGAGTTTTGGATTTTGGGAGGAATATCCAGCCTGCATTAAAGTTTGGGTCCTAAGACCACAGTACCATCTGAGGTTCCTATACAGCAATCCTGTCATATGCCTTCCATGATCCTCTGTGACGGGGGATCATAGCCTTTTGGTAAGCAGTCATTTCACTAATTCTGGTGGCGGCTTAGATGTTCTACACAGTTCTAAATTTCCAACCTTGGATCACTGGACTTATATTTTTGATTGAGTTATTTACTACATTGCACGGGTGTTTTGTATTGACTTTACCAACCACTGGATTTTATTTAATTAGTGCAATATATGTTTATATACTTTACTCACAGTTATCACTTTAAGTACTTTGTATTTTTGATGTACTCTATTTCTTTTGTTCACATTATTTATTGTGACTTTATGAATTGTACCTCATCAATGAGAGATATTTAACCACATTTTTCACATTTATATGTTTGGTAGACTGGTGAATCAATCTGAGTCTTCATTTTATTGCTCAGTACATTTCGCCATTCTTTTACATTTTACTGGTTTGGTTTTCTCACACAATTTGTCACAATCCTGATGAAGGGGTCTTTCGTGGCTCCAAAACATTGCTTATATTTATTGTTTTGATACTATGTGATTAAAGTTTTGGACCCAATTTTGGAGATCCTGGTGTGCTGGACACACTTCCTTCTCATTCCTTCTCTCTAAAAGCAACACAGGCCAAAAAAGATGTGTTTTTTAGTAGAGTAGTAGAAGAAAATAACCCCTCTTGATATGTTATTTCTGTATAGTGTTCCTTTTCCAAAGGACACATTTAGCAAAACTTACTGTTCGGTAAAATGTTGTCAACAGAAGAAAAATTTAGTGGAAATCTTGGTATTTGAGCCCTGGATAGCAATGATAACACCCAAGAGATGTTATAACTTTTCCCCACTCTATCCAAAAGGACATTATAATGTTTCAGCTGGACATAGACTTTAACATTATAGAACAATTGTACAACATTTTATCTCAGAGAAGAAACCCTTCAAATATTTCATGAAGTACATAGCTACAAAATTATTATTGATAAAGTATAACCTTTATCAACTGGGGAACAAACAGAGTTTTGTTCAATTAAATTGCTTAAACCAGCTGAGGGCCATAAAGCAAGAGCTAGAAGGCCTCATGTGACCTAAAAAACACAATTTCCACATGCCTGGTCTAAGTGACGTGCTTGGAATCTAACATAACGGGAT
Organism: Lithobates sylvaticus; assembly: GCA_028564925.1. Taxonomy (NCBI): domain Eukaryota; kingdom Metazoa; phylum Chordata; class Amphibia; order Anura; family Ranidae; genus Lithobates; species Lithobates sylvaticus. The sequence goes on from CM053026.1 coordinate 180,590,804, forward strand.
TGATGTACTAAAGAAGCAAGGCATGTTCACGTTCAATGTGAATTTTTTTAAACCATGAATACAACAGTCCATTGATAAACAGTGAAGGAAACTATATAGCCAGAAAAGGGATTCCACGTGCCGTCAGTGTTATAAATTAGAAAAATTGGTGTATATCGCACTGACATGCAAACGTATATCAAATAGCAGCCAGCACAACACTAGGACAAGTGTAAACCAAGGAATATGTGAAAAATAAAAAATAAATTTTTTTGCAGCGCTCAAAAATTCATAATGATACAAATTAATTCATATACAATCTACTATATATTGTGAAATGACCACAAAAATAAAAAATAAAAACAGTGAAAAATGATGTGTAATTCATACCCAAACTAAAGTCCATGTTCCATCATATCGAGGTTTTTAAAACCGTGAATACAACAGTAAACAGCGAAGAAAACTATATAGCCAGAAAGGGTATTTCACGTGCCGTCAGTGTTGGAGTGAAGACACAGACAATGAAACCACCACCGCTTAATAAGGAGGCTTACCGGAGTAGGAAGACTCAAATGGGCATATGCTCAATGAGTCAACAGGGCATGAGGTGTAAACACCAGTGTATGGGACCGCCACATCTGGGCTCCAGATAAGGATTGAAGCAGTCCTCAGAAGCAGCCATGTGCCCTGTTGACTCATTGAGCATATGCCCATTTGAGTCTTCTTAGTCCGGTAAGCCTCCTTACTAACCGGTGGTGGTTTTTATTGTCTGTGTCTTCACTCCAACACTGACGGCACGTGAAATCTCCTTTCTGGCTATATAGTTTTCTTCACTGTTTACTGTTGTATTCACGGTTTACAAAACCTTGATATGATGGAACATGGACTTTAGTTTGGGTGTGAATTACACATCATTTTTCACTGTTTTTATTTTTTATTTTTGTGGTCATTTCACAATATATAGTAGATTGTATATATATGAATTTGTTTTATTATGAATTTTTGAGCGCTGCACAAAATTTTATTTTTCACATATTTGTTGCTTGCACTTGATTGAAAAATTGAAGTCAGTACTTCACTTTATTCGCTAAGGTAGGTGAATTTTCTATTTGCAAAGTGAATTTTAGTAAATTTTAGGAAACCAGATGAAGTTGTGCTGGCTTTAACCACTTGTCGACTGTGCTATAGCCGAATGATGGCTAGAGCACAGCCGGCTAGTTCTGGGAGGCAATCATATGAAGGCCTCTCGTGCTCACACTTCCCACGCACCCCATGTGGCGTGCATCCAAAACTGTCCATTATCGCTGGGTCCACAGGTGCATCACGAATCAGGGTAAAGGGCCAATTACAGTTGCCCTTTATTACATGATCGTTCCGTCCAATGACGGAGCGATCACTTGTCATCAAACTGGGATCATGCCCAGTTCACCTCACGCTGCTGCAGTGTTTCTCTCTCCTCTCCTCACACAATGTATTGGTGTGAGGAGAGGAGAGAGAAAAACCTTAGCAGCGTGAGCTGGCACGATCCTGAGTGCCCTACAGTGCTATCAGTGCCCCTACAGTGCCAACAGTGTTCATCAGTGCCCTTACAGTGCCAACAGTGCACATCAGTCCTACATCAGTGCCCCTAGAGGGCCAACAGTGCTCATCAGTGCAACATTGGGGCCCCTACAGTGACAACAGTGCTCATCAGTGCCACATCAGTTCCCCTACAGTGCCAATAGTGCCCATCAGTGCCACTACAGTGCCCATCAGTGTTCACCAGTGCCCTACAGTGACATCAGTGCCCCTACAGTGCCCTACAGTGCCCATCAGTGCCCTACAGTGCCTATCAATGCCCTACAGTGCCACTACACTGCTCATCAGTGCCACTACAGTGCTGATAAGTGCCACTACAGTGCCCATCATTGAGTGCTCATCAGTGCCATCCTATCAGTGGATCCTTATCAGCACCCATCAGTGCCATAAAAATGTGTAAAAAAAATGCTTAAAAATTGCTTAAAAAATGCTTTAAAAAAAAGCATTTTCATTTTCTTTCCATATTTTCCAAAAACTTGTGGGAAAAAACAAAAAGACTCATTACTCCTCATAGAATATACATTGGGATGTTTGCTTTCCAAAAAGGGGGCATTTTGTGGGTGTTTTTATTGTCCTGGTGCTCTAGGGCCTTCAAATGTGTGATAGGTAGTCAGGAAATTAGATGTGTAATTTTAGGTCCTAGAACACCTACGGTGCTACTTGGATGTTTGGGCCCCTCCATGTGGCCAGCCTGTGTAAAAGTCTCACACATTTGGTATCGCCATACTCAGGATGAGTAGCAGAATGTGTTTTGGGGTGTAGTTGCAAGTATGCATGTGCCATGTGAGAGAAATAACCTGTTAATATGAAAATTTGGTGAAAAAAGAAATATACATTTTTCAAAGAATTGTTGCTAAATACTTTGTAATGTCTACTTTACAAAAGGGGGAAATTTGGGGGGTATTTGTACTGTCCTGGTTTGTTAGTGTTTCAAGAAATGAGATAGGTGTGATTAATTTTCAATGATTGGCACCATAGCTTGTAGACTCTATAACTTTCACAAAAAACAAATAATATACACTGATTTGAGTTATTTTTACCAAAGAAATATAGCAGTATAAATTTTGGTCAAAATAAAGAAAAATTACTAATTTGCTAAAAGAAAGAAAGAAAAATGATTTTTTTTTACAAAATTTTCGGTCTTTTTTTATTTATAGTGCAAAAAATTAAAAACCCAGTGTTAATTAATATATCATAAAAAAAGCTCTATTTGTGTGAAAAAAGGACACAAATTTCATATGGGTACAGTGTTGCATGAGTAATTATCATTCAAAGTGTGAGAGCGCTGAAAGCTGAAAATTGGCCTCGTTAGGTAGGAGGTATAAGTGCCCAGTAGGCAATTGGTTAATCATCCAATCATGTGCTGTTTTTTTTTTTTCCTTGCACGTGATTTGGTATTCTATGCAAAGTATATTTTCACTATTTACCCTCATTCATTAAGATAAGGGAAGATTCATTTTGCAAATTAAAAATTAATCTTCAAATTAAATAAGCTCTATTCCTTTAGTAAGTCAGGGTCAATAGCTCACGACTGATCATCTAACAATATTGTCAAAATGACCATAAAATTCTTACCCTGCTTGCTGTCAATGAAAAGTGACAATGGTATTGATTTACTAAAGGAATAGCGACTGGTCACCTATTAAAGTGAATATTTACTTAAAAATAAATAATAATAAATCAATTTAAAAAAATTAAAAGTCAGCAGCTACAAATACTGCAGCTGCTGACTTGTAATAATCGGACATTTACCTGTCCCAGGGTCCAGCAATGCAGGGGATTGAAGCCCCCCCTTCCCCCGCTCCGCTCGGCGGTGCCGGCATTATTACTGTGGGCACCCAGCTGTGGCTTCACAGCTGGGCACCCACTGCGCTTGCGCGAGTGACTCCGCGCGCTGTGATACGCCGCACAGTCATCTGGGACCTGTTAAGTGTCCCAGATGACTGACTGCGCCGAGGGGAAGTGATGTCAATGCCCGGGCACTGAAGGAGGCAGACTACGAGGGACCCCCTAGTAACAGGCATTTAGAGGTGAGTAAAAAAAAAATAATTTTCCAACTATTTATTTTTTTATGAATTTTAAGCTATTTTTTTTTTTTTTGGTGGAAACACCACTTTAATAAAGCAAAGTTGCATTAACCTTCAGTACCCAATCATGTGTAAGGTCAATTAAAACATCATTTTTTTATTTCACATTAATTGGCTCAGTACAGTAAACACTTTTATTATGCTAAGTGAACAGACTTTACTCTTTTAGCAAATGAATCTTCATGCTTCTAAAGCTAAGCTTCAGGATCAGAAAATGTTTTCTAAATACAAGGGGCATGTGTATTTTTATACATGTCTCAGTCTGCTTGTGTATGCCTTCCAAATCTGTGCAGTAATGTCATGTGAAACATTGACTCTACTGTATGTAGGAACTTCCTGTAATAAAGACCGGTCACTCTCTTTCCTGCAGGTGACTGGTCTTGTCTCCGCCCCCTACTGTAGTTTTCTGCAGGAGGCCTATAGTGGGTGAGGTCTGCTGGATCCCTCCCACTCTGCACAGGCTATGAGCAGCAGGATGATAATGTCACTGCAATCTCCACGTAAGTAACTAAGTTTGCAATGTCATTTGGTGCAAACAAAGTACATTTTTTTATCCTTTGTGGCTACTGAGGAATATATTTAGCTGGAAATTTTTGTGCCTGGAGTTCAGCTTTAACACAGTGGAGCGAACGTGTTTTAAACAATATTTAGTCCTCTATCTACAACAATGCTACAGATAAGATTTGTTTATCATTCCATTACGACTATTGGTATTTCATTGTCTTCCCAGTTCTTCTACAGTATGTAAAACTTTTAAAAACTGCTAAACAATGGTACACAAGATCATTGTTAAGATATGATAATAAAAATAATTAAATAGAGAGCTTTTCTACGATGATGTTATTTACCCATCTGAATAACTAAGCAGCATCAGTGCTTTTGTTTTATACCGCCACCAGTCTTTTATCTGTAGGTGTATTGCTAATCTAATGCAATCTTCCAGCAGAGCTCACATTGATTTGTGCCTAGGAAAAAGTTGCAGGTTTTAAAAGAATATCTGATCAGTGAAACAATTATGAAAACATATTCTGCCTTGTACATAATCTTTTTCTCTCCGTAGGTTGTCTTTGTGCACTAATGCAAAGTCTCCTTCGTTGGCGTAACCCCGAAGGACGCCCGCTGGCTCCACATTATCTTTTTTCTCAATTCTCTGAATTTTAAATGCTCTATTGTCTCTGCTTTGCTGTTTTCATCTGCCAGTTAAAGAGAAAGAGCGGCACAAAAGGAACTCAGATATAGGGCGTATAAAAGAATGTATGCAACAAAAGAAGAAATTGTAGAATACACTCTGCATGATGGGAGATATTCAAATTCTTCTCCTGCTAATAACAGTTTATTGCAGGTAAAGATTTTGAAGCAAACCTCATTGTACTAGAAATTGTTTACACCACCAGGCATGGTCCATTTCTCACAAAATACCATAAAATCGAAGTATCTTTTCAAAGCGTATGTAAGAGATATGAAGTAACACATTCAGTACCAAAGCTGAAAAATGTCCCTACACACATCCAGGTTGTATTCATAACTTGCGTCTTTGACTACCTATATACAGTGCATCCGTAAAGTTTTCAAAGCGCTTCACTTTTTCCACATTTTGTTATGTTACGGCCTTATTCCAAAATGGATTCAATTCATTATTTTCCTCAAAATTCTACAAACAATACCCCATAATGACAATGTGAACGAAGTTTGTTTTAAATCTTTGCAAATTTATAAAAAATATGAAACAATAAAAAATCACATGTACATAAGTATTCACAGGCTTTGCTCAATAATGAGCACCAATTACAGCATCAAGTCTTTTTGAGTATGATGCTTTAAGCTTGGCACACCTATTTTTGGGCAGTTTCTCCCATTCTTCTTTGCAGGACCTCGCAAGCACCATCATGTTGGATGGGGTGCGTTGGTGCACAGCCATTTTCAGGTCTCTCCAGAGAGGTTCAATCGGGTATAAGTTTGGGCTCCGGCTGGGACACTAAAGGATATATGCACAGGGTTGTCCCATAGCCACTCCTTTGTTATCTTGGATGTGTTCTTAGGGTCCTTGTCTTGTTGGAAGATGAACCTTCGCCCCAGTCTGAGGTCCAGAGCGCTCTGGAGCAGGTTTTCATCAAGGATGTCCCTGTACATTGCTGCATTCATCTTTCCTTCGATCCTGACTAGTCTCCCAGTTCCTGCCACTGAAAAACTTTGCTGCAGCATGATACTGCCACCACCATGCTTCACTAAGGCATAGTATTGGCCAGGTGATGAGCGGTGCCTGGTTTCCTCCAGACATGATGATTGCCATTCAGGCCAAACAGTTTTAATCTTTGTTTCATCAGACCAGAGAATTTTGTTTCTCCTGGTCTGAGAGTCCTTTAGGTGCTTTTTGGCAAAGTACAGGCAGGCTGTCATGTGCCTTCTACTAAGGAGTGGCTTCCGTCTGGCCACTCTACCATACAGGCCTGATTGGTGGAGTGCTGCAGAGATGGTTGTTCTTCTGGAAGGTTCATCTCTCTCCACAGAGAAATGCTGTGTCAGAGTGACCATTGGGTTCTGGATCACCTCCCTGACTAAGGCCCTTCTCCCCCAATTGCTCAGTTTGGCCAGGCGGCCCTCTCTAGGAAGAGTCCTGGTGGTACCGAGCTCCCATTTACGGATGTTAGAGGCCACTGTGCTCATTGGGACCTTCAATGCTGCAGACATTTTTTGTACCCTTCCCCAGATCTGTGCCTCGATACAATCCTTTCTCGGAGGTCTACAGACAATTCCTTGGACTTCATGGTTTGTGTTTGTGTGACATGCACTGTTAACTTTAGGACCTTATATAGTCAGGTGTGTGCCTTTCCAAATCATGTCCAATCAACTGAATTTACCACAGGTGGACTCCAATAAAGTTGTAAAACCATCTCAAGGATGATCAGTGGAAACAGGATGCAGCGGAGCTCAATTTTGAGTGTCATGGCAAAGGCTGTGAATACTTATGTACATGTGGCTTTTTTGCTTTATATTTTTAATAAATTTGCAAAGATTTCAAAAAACTTCTTTTATGTTATCATTATGGGGTATTCTTTGTAGAATTTTGAGGAAAATAATGAATGTAATCAATATTGGAATAAGGCTGTAACATAACAAAATGTGGAAAAAGTGAAGCGCTGTGAATGCTTTCCGGATGCACTGTATACAGTATTAGAGGATTAGCCAAATCATGCAGAGGTTTGATAGCCTTGTATCTCATTTCTTAAAACCCCTGTAATGATGATTTACTAAAGGAGTCCTTTTTACCAGATCCCAAGTCTTTTGTTGCTTCACATAAAGTAAGGCCCGTTTCACACTGGGGCGGTGCGGGCGGCAACGGTAAAGCAGCGCTATGTTTAGCGCTGCTTTACCATCGTTTTAGCCGCGGTAAGCGGCCGCTAGCGGGGTGGTTTTAACCCCCGCTAGCGGCCGAAAAAGGGTTAAAAACCTCTGCAAAGCGCCGCTACAGCGGCGCTTTGCTGGCTGTATCCCCGCAGTGTCCCATTGATTTCAATGGGTAGGAGCGGTATAGAATACACCGCTCCTTCACCGCTCTAAATATGCTGCTAGCAGGACTTTTTTTTTTACCGTCCTGCTAGCGTACCGCTCCAGTGTGAAAGCCATCCGGCTTTCACACTGGAGTGAAAGGACCCGCTTTTTTCAGGAGCTACACAGGCGCTATTTTTAGCGCTGTAGCTCCTGAAAAACACCCCAGTGTGAAAGCACCCTAAGGTTGAAATCCAATTTAAGTTATTTGGGTTGTATGTCATGAAAACCCAGGTTAATATGATTAGGGTAGAAGTAGTCTCTTAGTAAGGCATTCATCTCATGTACTCCAGGGAGCAGATGAAGTCTTAATTGGACTGAAAACTAATGACTGTGGCACAAGCTACTGACTAGGGATGGGCCCGGTGTTCGATTGGAACCCATGTTCGAATCGAACATCGGGCGTTCGCCCGTTCAGCGAGCCCAGAACAAATTCGTGTGATGCGAGCTGCCCGCAATGCATTGCGCCAGTCGCAGTGCATTGCTGGCTGATGATTGGCCAAGCATGCACTGTGACCCCGCATGCTTGGCCAATCACAGCGCCGGCAGCGAGGAGAGCCATAATTGGCTACAGGCAGGATGCCTGTAGCCAATTATAGCTCAGGGGCTTTAGTACATGCCCCACGGTATAAGAGGCCGCCGCGGCGGCGGCCCCGCATATTGTGTTTCAGTGTCAGCGTGTCAGTGTGCTGCTGACTGCTGACAATATGTGCTTTATTTCTGGGGATTTGTGTGTGCGTGCTGTTAGTACAGCATTGCAGTATCACATCTGGGGGGTGTCTATAGGTTGCCTGTGAAGGGGGCAGGTTTCCTGTGCTTAGAACTGTCCCTGCAAAAAGTGTAATTTTTGCAGGAAAAAAGCTATTTAAAAGCACTCGCGGCTAATTTTAATTGACGGCTCACAGAGAACAGTCATTCATTGAAAGTCATTCATAAAAAAAAAGTCATTGATAAAAAATAAAAAAAAAATAAAAAAATAAAGCGTGGGGGTCCCCCCAAATTCAATAACCAGGCCCTTCAGGTCTGGGATGGATATTAAGGGGGACCCCAGCCCAGAAAAATGGCGTGGGGTCCCCCTCAAAATCCATACCAGACCCTTATCCGAGCACGCAATCTTCTTCCATTTTCTTCTTCCTCCGATTCGCTTCTTCTTGCGCTGGTCTTCTCGTCCTTCTCGTCTGGCATCTTCTTCCATGGCGTCGGTGTCGGTGTCTCTTCTTGGGCCACTCCTCGCAATGGGAGGCTACCGCTGTGTGAGGCTTCGCTCCGTCTGACAGGTCTTTTATAACGGAGGGCACCTGGTGACCCCGCCCCCTCTGACGTCATGGGGAAAGCCATAGGGAATTCCCCATGATGTCCCTGTGCGTCAGAGGGGGCGCGGTCAGCAGGTGCCCTCCATTATAAAAGACCTGTCAGAGGCAGCGAAGCCTCACATAGCGGGAGCCTCCCATTGCGAGGAGTGGCCCAAGAAGAGACACCGACACCGACGCCGACGCCATGGAAGAAGATGCCTGACGAGAAGGACGAGAAGACCAGCACAAGAAGAAGCGGATCGGAGGAAGAAGAAAATGGAAGAAGATGGAAGAAGATGACGGAAGGAGAAGATGAAGAAACCGAAGGATGAAGAAAGAAGAAAGAAGATTTTAATAAAGGAATTGTCAAAGACCGTCTCCTGTCATTTTTACAATTTTTGACACTTTTTTGGTGAAATGGTAGGGGCATGGTCTCACGCTCACCCCCACCACATACATGTGATGTCACTGTGGACCACCCACAGACAGAGCTTCAGGGAGAAGAAAGCAACTCTGCATGAGGCAAAAGGTAAGTATATCATGTTCTGTGGTATGGAGGGCTTCGGAGGTGAGGAGGAGGGGGGGGTCTGTGTACGGTATGGAGGGGCTCTAAGGTGAGGGGGTCCTATGAACGGTATGGAGGGGCTCTAAGGTGAGGGGGTCCTATGTACGGTATGGAGGGGCTCTAAGGTGAGGGGGTCCTGTGTACAGTATGGAGGGGATCTGAGGTGAGGGAGTCCTGTGTACGGTATGGAGGGGCTCTGAAGTGAGGTTGTCCTGTGTACGGTATGGAGGGGTTCTGAGGTGAGGTTGTCCTGTGTACGGTATGGAGGGGTTCTGAGGTGAGGTTGTCCTGTGTACGGTATGGAGGGGTTCTGAGGTGAGGGGGTCCTGTGTACGGTATGGAGGTGTTCTGAGGTGAGGGGGTCCTGTGTACGGTATAGAGGGGCTCTGAAGTGAGGGGGTCCTGTGTACGGTATGGAGGGGCTCTGAGGTGAGGGAGTCCTGTGTACGGTATGGAGGGGCTCTGAGGTGAAGGGGTCCTATGCACGGTATGGAGGGGCTCTAAGGTGAGGGGTCCTATGCACGGTATGGAGGGGCTCTGAAGTGAGGGGTCCTGTGTACGGTATGGAGGGGCTCTGAGGTGAGGGAGTCCTGTGTACGGTATGGAGGGGCTCTGAGGTGAAGGGGTCCTATGCACGGTATGGAGGGGCTCTGAGGTGAGGGAGTCCTGTGTACGGTATGGAGGGGCTCTGAGGTGAAGGGGTCATGTGTACGGTATGGAGGGGCTCTGAGGTGAGGGGGTCCTGTGTGCGGTATGGAGGGGTTCTGAGTGGGGGGCTTTGTGTATGGTATGGAGGGGTTCTAAGGTGAGGGGTCCTATGCACGGTACCGGGGGCTCTGTGTTCAGTATGGATCGGTTTTGAGGTGGGGGGGTCCTGTGCACAGTATGGAGGGGTTTTGAAGTGAGGGGGGGGGGGCTCTGTGTACGGTATGGAGGGGTTCCGAGGTGAGGGGGTCATGTGTACGGTATGAAGGGGTCATGTGTACGGTATGGAGGGGTTCTGAGGGACGGGGGGCTTTGTGTACGGTATGGAGGGGTTCTGAGGTGAGGGGTCCTGTGTGCGGTATGGAGAAGTTTGAGCTGAGGGGGGCTTTGTGTACGGTATGGAGAGATTCTGAGGTGAGGGGGTCCTATACACGGTCCTGGGGCTCTGTGTTAAGTATGGAGGGGTTCTGAGGTGAGGGGGTCCTGTGTACGGTATGGAGGGGTTTTGAGTTGAGGGGCGGGGGGGGGGAGGTGGGGGGGGGGGCTTTGTGTATAGTATGGAGGGGTTCTAAGGTGGGGAGGGTCCTGTGTACGGTATGGAGGGGTTCTGAGGTGAGGGTCCTGTGTGCGGTATGGTGGTGAAGTTTGAGCTGAGGGGGGCTCTGTGTACGGTATGATTCTGAGGTGAGGGGGTCTTATGCACGGTACCGGGGGCTGTGTGTTAAGTATGGCGAACTTTCTGAGGTGAGGGGGGTGTCTTGTGTACGGTACCGGTGCATTGCCATAGAATGAGATTTGCCGTGGAATGAGATGCTCCGCCTCCATCACATCCTATTGGCTTACACTGGTCACGTGACCTATTTAACCGTGTGATGGAGGCGGAGCATCTCATCCGACGGCAAATCTCATCCTGCTGTTAATCTCTAGCAGCTCAGCAGCATATGATGTGTTCAGGGAAACACTGTGATGCAAGATCTGTGTGTGTAAATAAAGAAAGCACTTTAGAAGGGGAGGGGAGTATGTTATAGTAAAACAAAATCAGTGTGCATATGACATAACAGGGGCGCAGCCGACCCTTGCGGCCCCAAGCTCCTGGTGTCCTGTCAAATAATGTCCCAGACAGCTGTGACAGAGACTGATGTGAGACTGATGTTTGCTCCGTGCAGCTCCAGCTATCACAGGGAGGAGATCCTCTCCCTGTGATAGCCAAAGTGAGACTGATGTTCGCGTCTAGAACACTCCGTTCGCGTCGAGATACACTCCGCCCCCCTCTCCTGGACTGACATGGAGACGAGTGAGGGAAAGATGGCCCCCACCCAACTCCATGACACTGCAGGGCGGAAGCGACCTCAAAACGTCACTTACGCCCATAGCTCTTAAAGGGCCATTTTATTTTTTTAAATGACAACATTTTTTTTTTTTTTATATTGCATTTTAGTGTAAATATGAGATCTGAGGTCTTTTTGACCCCCAGATCTCATATGAGGTCCTGTCATGCTTTTTTTCTATTACAAGGGATATTTACCTTCCTTGTAATAGGAATAAAAGTGACAATTTTTTTTTTTTTAAAACAGTGTAAAAATAAAAGGTAAAATAAATAAGAAAAAAAAAATACAAATTTTAAACGCGCCCCGTCCCGCCAAGCTTGCATGCAGAAGCGAACGCATACGCAAGTAGCGCCCGCATATGAAAACAGTGTTCAAACCACACATGTGAGGTATCGCCGCGATCGGTAGAGCGAGAGCAATAATTCTAGCCCTAGAACTCCTCTCTAACGTAAAACATGCAACCGGTAGAATTTTGCCTATGGAGATTTTTAAGGGTAAAAGTTTGTCGCCATTCCACGAGCGGGTGCAATTTTGAAGTGCGACATGTTGGGTATCAATTTACTTGGCGTAACATTATCTTTCACAATATAAAAACAATTGGGCTAACTTTACTGTTGCCTTATTTTTTAATTCAAAAAAGTGTATTTTTAAAAAAAAAGTGTGCTTGTAAGACCGCTGCGCAAAGACGGTCCGACAGAAAGTATTGCAACGACCGCCATTTTATTCTCTAGGATGTTAGAAAAAAAATGTATAATGTTTGGGGGTTCTAAGTAATTTTTTAGCAAAAATAAATGTTTTAACTTGTAAACAACACATCTAAACACAACACATCTAAAAAAGAGGCCTGGTCCTTAAGTGGTTAACACTTACCTCCTAGATTACCAGTAGCTGATATTCATGGTAAGTCACTATAATATATAACAGCAACTCCTCTGCCAAAGGCAAACAAATAACTGGTGTGGTTTTCCTTTCAGCCTGGGTACTTACTGCACCTCTCCCGACATGGGGTCTCCTCGCACAGTGGATAGCCCCTCCCCCTTCACTCTACTGGCCCACGCCCATCATCTGACTTTTTCCTCCAGACAATTTCAGCCTCCCGACATGACATCTGTCTCTCTGTAGCTGAGAACTCAGGTGAGAGGTCTGCTGTGATGATAGGACAGTCAAAACTAGAAGCGGCGGGCCTCCCCATAAGTTGGGGAACTTATACAACAACTCATTGGTTGGGGTCCGCCACCCGGGGCCCCCTACATATGTATGGGCTGTTCCCTTCCCTGATGTCGGACACTTAATGGGGGCACCAGACCGATTTGCCTCCCGGCCCAGTCTGCTCCATAAGACTGGCGCTACAATAAAAGTGTAGCGCAAGCTGGCGGGGACTCTTTTCGTGCTGCCCTTCTTGCAAAGTGCCGCCCTAGGCCTGGGCCTTGTTGGCCTAGGCTAAGATACAGCGTTGCCTCTACTATCACAGGAGTGAGCTCTTTCTCTGATTCAAACCCCCCTCACATGCTCTTACTCTCCCCGTTTGAGAACTCTCCTGTGATTTAGGATGTGAACAGTAACAGCTGGGAGTATCAGTCTTAGCAACTCCCTAGCAACAAGGCAGAATGGGATAATGCCATCTCTGTAATTTTTTCAGTCAGGCTTCAGAAGGTATGTAAATGGCCTACTACACCTAAAACAAGGGCATTATTCAACATTAGAGCTGCACCGTTTGTATTTATCTACCGACACCACCTAAATGCATAGGCAGATTTTTTGTAAAGGTGAACCAGACCTTTAAGTCAGCCAATAAAGGGTGTCGCATTCTATCTTTATGGGCTCATTCAGGCTTCATTTTCGTTCAGATCGTGCTTCAGACAGCAATAGACAGGCAGTGATAGAGTGTTGTATTGCCTCCTCTCTGCATGATTATCCCCCCAATTGACCAGATAACTGAGCATGTTGTGTGCGGTTACGGGGTGGTTGCCCAGTGGCCCCATTCACTTGAGCGTGACTAGCGATATACTTCCTGCCATGACATGTGTACTCCCCCTGACTGCCACCTCAGCAAAAAAAGGAGGAGGAGCGGTTGAAGAGTGGTAAAAATGTGGCTCAACCGCGGGGGTTTTTACCGGAGCTCAGTCGCTAGTTTAAATGAGACCTTAGGCTCAATCCATCGTTGTTCTGGCAGCAGCTAGCTGCCATAACCCCGGTATTCTCTTGTTTGGCCGGCGGTCCGGTTTCCGATAATAGTGGTCTCTGTGGATTCGGCACGATATCACTTTCATCGGTGGCGGGAGAGGGCCCCCCTCCCACCGCGCTATGGTGCCCTCCGCCGATTACCGGTGCCCTCCGCTGCTTACAGGAGCTGTCGGCAGCGGCGGAGGCGATCGGATCTTCACCCTTGCTGGGCATAGAGAAGAGTGGCCCCCATCCATCTCCATAACAATGAAGGGCGGAAGCGTCATCAAAATGTCACTTCCGCCCATAGCTCTTAAAGGGCCATTTTATTATTAAATTTTTTTAAATGACCAATTTTTTTTTTTTTTTATTGCATTTTACTGTAAATATGAGATTTGAGGTCTTTTTGACCCCAGATCTCATATTTAAGAGGTCCTGTCATGCCTCTTTTATATTACAGGGGATGTTTACATCCTATTACATTATGTAATAGGAATAAAAGTGACACAATTTTTATTTATTTTTAAAACCGTGTAAAAATAAAAAATAAAAGGTAAAATAAAAAAATTTGTAACCATGCCCCGTCCTGACAAGCTAGCGTGCAGAAGTGAACGCATATGTGAGTAGCGCCCGCATATGAAAACTGTGTTCAAACCACACATGTGAGGTATCGCCGCGATCAGTAGAGTGAGAGCAATATTTCCAGCCCTAGACCTCCTCTGTAACTCAAAACATGCAACCTGTAGAATTTTTAAATGTCGCCTATGGAGATTTTTAAGGGAAAAAGTTTGTCGCCATTTCACGAGCGGGCGCAATTTTGAAGCGTGGCATGTTGGGTATCAATTTACTTGGCGTAGCATTACCTTTCATAATATAAATAAAATTGGGCTAACTTTACTTTTGTCTTATTTTTTAATTCAAAAAAGTGTATTTTTTCCAAAGAAAGTGGGTTTGTAAGACCGCTGCGCAAATACGGTGTGACAGAAAGCATTGCAACCTCTGCCATTTTATTCTCTAGGGTGTTAGAAAAAAATATATATAATGTTTGGGGGTTCTAAGTAATTTTCTAGCAAAAAAAAAAATTATTTTTTTAACTTGTAAACAACACATCTCAAAAAGAGGCTCGGCCCTTAAGTGGTTAAAAAAAATCCAAAAACGCAGAGGCCTAAAAATGCATTGATGTGAACGTGTTCCATAGGAACCCATGTTAAAAATAATGTCCTGCGTTTCTGCAAAAAGCATGAAAAAAACGCATAGGTGTTAACTGAGGCTGGGTTCCAACCAGGGCAAATTGGATGTGGGTTCGCCGCATCCAATTCGCAATAGCAGGAGATTTCGCACATCTCCAGAGCAGCTCCGGTGCGAATTTGCACAGGCGTCCTGTACGTCTTCTGGTCCGCTTCAGGTCTGAATTCAGCCAAAAATTCAGGCTAAAATTGGACCTGAAATGGTGAATGGGGATGCACCGGACCCCGGGTGTGAGCCGCATGGGGCAAGGTGAACCCCACCTCAGAAAACGCTTTCCCACGTGTTGGTTTCCCATTGTATGGATTCTTGTACTCAGAGCCGATCCGCCCTATACACTCACTATGCAAGATGCATAGGGCCCCGCCGCTGTGGGGGGCCCCCCCCCCAAGGGCGGATCGGCTTTGCTTCCCGAGCTCCAATCTCCTCCTCCTCCTCCTCCTCTTGTCACACAGCGGGAGTCAGAAGACCGCTGTGTCTCAGAGCTGACTGAAACCTTCGGCCAGCGCTATGACAAAGATCCCGCCCTCCTCCTAGACCAGCTCGTGTGATAGATACAGTGTTCTGTCTATCACACAAGCTGGTCTAGAAGGAGGGTGGGACTTTTGTCATAGTGCGGCATTACATTTCACATTGAGCTCCGTGACACAGCGGGAGGTGCCTGCTGTGCGTAATCCACTGACACTGACTGGTGAGGCTACATTGATTGCCACAGTAAGACTGCAATGATGGGCACCATTAGGCTGCAATAATGATGGGCACAGTAAGGCTGCAATGATTGGCATGGTGAGGCGGCAGTGATTGGCATGGTAAGGTGGCAATGATTGGCATGGTGAGGTGGCAATTAACATGGCGAGGCTGCAATGAAAAGCATGGTAAGGCTGCAATGATAAGCATGGTAAGGCTGCAATGATTGGCATGGTGAGATGGCAATGATGGGCACGGTGAGGTGGCAATTATTAACACGGTGAGGCTGCAATGATAAGCATGGTAAGGCTGCAATGATTGCCATGGTGAGGTGGCAGTGATGGGCACGGTGAGGCTGCAATGATTGGCATGGTAAGGCTTTAATGATTGGCACGGTGAGGTGGCAATGATGGACAAGGTGAGGCGGCAGTGATGGGCACACTAAGGCTGCAATGATGGGCACGGTGAGGTGGCAATTATTAATATGATGAGGCTGCAATAATGGGCACGGTGAGGCTGCAATGATTGTCGCGGTGAGGATTTAAGGAAGTCTCTCTGGGGATCCTGATGTAGGGGGAGGCTCTCTGGGGACCCTGATTTGAGGAGGGGCTCTCTGAGGACACTGATGTAAGGGGAGCCCTCTGGGGACCCTGACGTAAGGGGAGGCTTTCTAGGGGCCCTGACGTAAGGGGAGGCTCTCTGAGGACCCTAATGTAAGGAGGGAGGCTCTCTGGGGACCTATGCTCACGGCATCATGGGTCAGGTAGAGGGCCCCTTAGCAGAATTTTGCTTAGGGCCCCAGGGAGGTCAGGATCGGCACTGCCTGTGTCTATAGATAAACTTCAACCTTTTATCTCTGATCTGTTAGGAATTGTATGCATTTGGCAGAGCCGAGCGCTGGAGCCATAGCAACTGATCAGCCAATCACAGATCTTCCTAGAAATTTCAAACTGATGCAGGAGAAATGTTGTGGGAAATTTCTAGGAAGATCTGTGATTGGTTGATCGGTTGCTATGGCTCCAGCGCTCGGCTCTGCCAAATCTATACAATGCAAACAATGCATACAATTCCTAACAGATCAGAGATAAAATGTTTCCATTTCTGCTACCAGCCTGCTGCTTTTACATAAACAATCGAATACAGATATCATTCTTTTCTAGGTAAGTAACAGCTTCTTGCGGTGATATTGTCAGCAAAATAATTATTATTTAACAACTTCAGCCCCGGACCAATTGTCAGCTTAAAGCGGTGTTCCGGCCGAAATTATACTTTTTAAATAAAAATACCCCTATAATACACAAGTTTAATGTATTCTAGTAAAGTTAGTCTGTAAACTAAGGTCTGTTTTGTTAGTTTTTAGCAGTAGTTTGTTATTTTATAAACTTGCAGCAGGCTGTGGCCATCTTAACTGTGGGCATCTGAAGTCAGACTGTATTTCTTCCTGGATCTCATCCTTGCAGATCTCGTACATGCTCAGTGCAGCATAAGCAGTGTAATAGGTTTCAGGTCAGGTTTCCATAGCAACGGCAGTGTCAGAGGAAGTTGCTGCCCCTTCCCAGGAGGCATTGCAAACAGGAAATGATGCGATGGGCCACGGCCAGGGAGGAGGAAGTGAAAAATGAATACAGCATATATACAGTCTGTGCTGAAAAAAAAATAAAAAAAATATCCAATTTGTTTACAGTGCACAGTTTAGTGAGGGATGCTGAAGAGTTGTAAAAGTGGGTGGAACTCCACTTTAAGGACCAGAGGTCTTTTTTCAATTTCGCACTGCACTGCTTTAACTGGTAATTGCGCGGTCATGCAATGTTGTAACCAAACGAAATTTGCGTCCTTTTCTTCCCACAAATAGAGCTTTCTTTTGATGGTATTTGATTGCCTCTGTGATTTTTATTTGTTGCGCTATAAACGCAAAAAGACTGCAAATTTTGAAAAAAAAAGATATTTTCTACTTTTTGTTATAAGAGAAATCGAATAAACTCAATTTTAGTCAAACATTTGGGCCAAAATGTATTCAGCCACATGTCTTTAGTAAAAAAAATGCCAATAAGCGTATATTTATTGGTTTGCGCAAAAGTTCTAGCGTCTACAAACTAGAGTACATTTTCTGGAATTTACACCGCTTTTAATTTATGACTGCCTATCTCATTTCTTGAGGTGCTAAAATGGCAGAGAAGTACAAAACCCCCCCAAATGACCCCATTTTGGAAAGTAGACACCCCAAGCTATTTGCTGAGAGGCATGTTGAGCCCATTGAATATTTTTTTTTTTTAGTCCCAAGTGATTGAATAAAGACAAAAAAAAAAAAAAAGTTGTCACTAAATGATATATTGCTCACACATGCCATGGTTATATGTGGAGATGCACCCCAAAATACATTTTGCTGCTTCTCCTGAGTATGGGGATACCACATGTGTGGAACTTTTTGGGAGCCTAGCTGTGTACGGGGCCCCGAAAACCAATCACCACCTTCAGGATTTCTAAGGGTGCAAATTTTTGATTTCACTCCTCACTACCTATCACAGTTTCGAAGGCTATAAAATGCCAAAATAGCACAAAACCCCCCCAAATGAACCCATTTTGGAAAGTAGACACCCCAAGCTATTTGCTGAGAGGCATGTTGAGTCCATGGAATATTTTATATTTTGCCACAAGTTGCGGGAATATTACAAACTTTTTTTTTTTGTTGCCCAAAGTTGTCACTAAATGATATATTGCCCACACATGTCATGGGCATATGTGGAATTACACCCCAAAATACATTCTGCTGCTTCTCCTGAGTACGGGGATACCACATGTGTAGGACTTTTTGGGAGCCTATCCGCATACGGGCCCCCGAAAACCAAGCACCGCCTTCAAGATTTCTAAGGGCATAAATTTTTGATTTCATTCCTCACTACCTATCACTACCTATCACAGTTTTGAAGGCCATAAAATGCCAAGATGGCACAAAACCCCCCCCCCCAATGACCCCATTTTGGAAAGTAGACACCCCAAGCTATTTGCTGAGAGGCATGTTGAGCCCATTGAATATTTATTTTTTTAGTCCCAAGTGATTGAATAAAGACAGAAAAAAAAAAATGTATTCAAAAAGTTGTCACTAAATGATATATTGCTCACACATGCCATGGTTATATTTGGAATTGCACCCCAAAATACATTTTCCTGCTTCTCCTGAGTACGGGGATACCACATGTGTGGGACTTTTTGGGAGCCTAGCCGCGTACGGTGCCCCGAAACCCAAGCACCGCCTTCAGGATTTCTAAGGGTGCAAATTTTTGATTTCACTCCTCACTACCTATCACAGTTTCGAAGGCCATAAAATGCCAAAATAGCACAAGACCCCCCCAAATGGCCCCATTGTGGAAAGTAGACACCCCAAGCTATTTGCTGAGAGGCATGTTGAGTCCATGGAATATTTTATATTTTTGCCACAAGTTGCGGGAATATTACAAACATTTTTTTTTTTGCCCAAAGTTGTCACTAAATTATATATTGCCCACACATGCCATGGGCATATGTGGAATTACACCCCAAAATACATTCTGCTGCTTCTCCTGAGTACGGGATACCACATGTGTGGGACTTTTTGGGAGCCTATCCGCATACGGGACCCCGAAAACCAAGCACCGCTTTCAGGATTTCTAAGGGCATAAATTTTTGATTTCACTCCTCACTACCTATCACTACCTATCACAGTTTTGAAGGCCATAAAGTGTCCTGTCAGTGTCAGTGCTGAGTGCTGAGTGAAGGAAGAGGACGTGCGCCCAGCAGCTCCGGCCGTCAGAAGCCCACAGCCCCCAGCGAGCAGGACCCAGCCAGTGCATATCCCATCCCGGACCCCTGAGCAGTGAGGACAGGGAGCAGGAGTACAACGGGACCCCACTGCGGATCCCGCGGCCCCCCGCAATCAATCGGCCCACTTTCTTTCTCCGCGCCGGCCCATCTGCCCATTGGGCATCAGAAACTAGGAGAGTCCCCGGCCTAGTCCCGGCCGAAGCCGGCCATCCGCCTCCCCAATCACCTCTCTAGCCCTCTTTTTCGGCTCAACAGGGCTGAGGCGAGCCTCCCCCCCCCCCTCCAAGCCCTTCAGCGCCCACCAAACACTCACGGAAGAACTGGGAGCCGTCAGGGCTAGGACAGGCCGCAGCTCGGGCCTAGTCCGGCGGCCATCTTGGTACACCCAAATCCACAGCACTTCACCTGCTTCTACATAGTACGGCGGCCATCTTGGTACACCCAGACCGGCCAAGTTATTTTAAAATGCAGGTTTTTAACCACAAGTGGTTAGACAACAGTCTAATTGCTTGTTTTAATTGTTTTTAACCAAAGTTTTTAACCAAGTTTTTGCAAGGCTTTTAATTACAGTATACACCCAGACCAGCCAGTTTTAACCACAAGTTTTTTAACAGCACACACCAGTATCATCAGCATCACCATATAGCCGCCTCTTCTTCCCCAGGTGATCAACATCAGGATTCACCCTATCCCCATCATTTGAGCAACCCGGTAAGGTAAATATTCTGGTAAGTATCGCAGGGGACCACCATTAGCAGTTGATCCAGGGACCAACGTCCGACCGCCCCTCGGGGGGTCAGGAAGGAATTTTTTCCTCTGCAATAGCAATTGGCCGCGCTAGTAGGGGTTTTTCGCCTTCCTCTGGATCAACGGGAGGGAGGGTGTAGGTCTACAGGGTTTCCCACAGATCCGCAACATCTTCAACCAGCTTGCGCAAGACCGTTATCGCCTCAACAAAGGCATCCACTTTTTTCAACGCATCATCTCGCCCACAGCAGGGAAAAAATTTTTTGGAGCACCTCAACATGTGCAATTTCAAATACTCAGCAGAGTCACTCCGCAGACTAAGAAATTTGACTGCAACTCTACCGACCGACATTCAAAAAATATTACAAAAAGAACGACTACTAAGGATCAATCCACAAGCAACGATCAAACATAAGAAGACTACAACTCAACCGCAACAGTTAGCATGCGCCTTGATTAACACCAGATCGGCGGTCAAGCACAGGCACGAAATCCATGACTTCATCACACAAAACAACATAGATTGCCTCTTCATCACGGAAAGCTGGCTAACACCCGACTGCAACACCATCCTAACAGAATTAGTGCCAGAAAACTACAGGATCCTAACCGAGCATAGGAAAGGAAAAAAAGGAGGAGGCCTAGCTGTGATCTTCAAAGCTCATCTAGCGCTCGTCAAACCTACGGTACAGAACACAGCAACTTTTATGGAGACACTTACTCTACAGATGCAAACCACACCACAAGAAACCATCCACATGCTGCTATGCTACAGACCACCAGGACCAAACACAAACCTACCGATACCACTCACGGAATTCATCTCGGCACACACCCTGAAAAACAACAAGGTTCTGGTACTCGGAGATTTCAACCTCTGGGCGAACTCCACCGAAGACCCCATCGCCACCACCTGCATCAATCAACTGGAAGATCTAGGGCTCCAACAACTAGTAAAGGCTCCCACACATGGGTCAGGTCACATCCTGGACCTCATCTTCAAGCAAAATACGGACATCAGCATTCGAGACAACATAGCGCTATCATGGTCAGACCACCACGCTATCAAATTTGAGATCGCCACCAACATCTTCCTGCAAAAACCAAACCCGGCGGCAACAACACACTGGATTAGATCGCAGAAGAAACTACACTCGGAAATCTTCAAAACCACACTAACATACAAAATGGCTACACTGAATCAAAACCACTCAACAGAACGAACACTCAGCTTCATAAACAGGGCACTTCTACAAACAGCAGATGCAGTCGCCCCAAAACATCGAGCACCCATCCGCAAGAAAAATTCTGGATGGTTTAATGGCACGCTTACTCTACTGAAACGGGAACACAGAAGAGCAGAAAGAGCCTGGAGAAGAAACACCACAAAGGAAAATCACACAAAATACAGAATACTCACCAAGAGATATCATAAAGCAATTTTCACAGCAAAAAAAGAATATGTCTCAAACACCCTCTCAAAAGCCGTCAACCGACCACGGGAACTTTTCAAACTAGTCGCCCAGACTATGAACCCCACCTGCCTTGAGCCCCTAGGAAACGAAACTCAAGAATACTGCAACAAATTATCCGATTTTTTTTTCATCAACAAAATAGTCAACATTCATAAAATAATTCAACAAAAAAAAAAAACAACAACCAACTCTACTCAACTCAACCCAGGTAAGGAATTTTACATCCACAGCGCACAAGCACCACATTTTTCACTTACCCCGATCACCGTGGATGAAACCAAAAACGTCATCAAGAGCCTCCGAGACAGCACATCACTAAACGACATCATCCCCACAAAACTTGAAAGAATGCTCCGACATTCTGGCCCCCGCTATTACACACCTAGTAAATCAGTCGTTCAAAGAAGGATTGGTTCCGAATTCCCTCAAGCAAGGCATCGTTAAAGAAACCCAACCTCGACCCCAAAGATCCGAACAATCACAGACCGGTAACAAGCCTGAACACCATTTCCAAAATTATGGAGAAAGCAGTAGTACAACAGCTTCAACTTCATCTGGACACACACAAGCTCCTGGACCCACTACAATCGGGCTTCCGCCCAGGCCATGGCACAGAAAAGGCACTTCTGAAAATATGGGATGATGCCCTAGAAGCAGCGGATGATGGAGAATCGTGTCTTCTGGTATTGCTGGATCTTAGTGCGGCGTTCGACACAGTGGACCACAACACGCTTCTCATCCGCCTCAAGGAAGGGGCAGGAGTTACAGATGTAGATCTTCCATGGTTCGCTTCCTTCTTAGGAAACCGGTCACAGACAGTGAAGTTAGGAGCCTTCACATCGGAAACCCGGGCAATCACTTATGGAGTCCCTCAAGGATCACCATTGTCACCAGTACTCTTCAACATTTACATCCGGCCACTCTTCAAAATTATTAGCAAATTTGATCTGTGCTTCCACTCATACGCGGACGACACTCAACTGTATTTCCGGATCACCGGACAAAAAGACCAATACCAGGAACTAGGAAAATGTCTCACATTGATAGATGACTGGATGACCACTAGCTCCCTCAAACTAAATGGATCAAAAACAGAACTACTGCTCCTCGACGCAAACTCAAGGAAAAAGACAAAGACCCCTTGGACACCACCAACCATCCTGGGACAGACCATCATCCCAAGCACAAAAGCCAAAAGCCTCGGAGTCATCTTTGATTCAGAGATGACCATGGAGGCACAAATAGGATCCATAATCAGTGGATCCCACCATCTCCTTCGCATGCTACGCAGACTCATCCCCTTCATCACGGAAAAGGAAAAAGCGGTAGTAGTAGGAACGATCATCAATTCGCGTCTCGACTATGCAAACTCCCTGTTAATAGGATTACCGGATTACCAGATTGCGCGCCTTCAAAGTGTCCAAAACACAGCAGCAAGATTAGTCACCGGAAAGAAACCCTGGGAATCCATCTCCCCATCCCTAAGGATCCTCCATTGGCTCAAGGTAAAAGACAGGATCACATTCAAGACCCTCTGCCTCACCCACAAATGTACACAAGGAAATGCGCCTCAATACCTTTGTGAGAAAATAGAAAAATACATACCAAATCGCAGCCTTCGATCAACAAACCAAAATCTCCTTCTCATCCCCAAAGCCCGATACAAATCGAAGGGAGAACGAAGATTCGCAGTACAGGGACCTCGGCTATGGAACGCTCTACCAAACAACATCCGCTTGGAAGAAAACCATCAGGCCTTCAGGAAAAAACTCAAGACTCACCCCTCTTCTAAACGTGGCATCCCAACAAGAGCAGACAAGTGCCTTGAGGCGATTCAGTTCGCAGTTGTAGCGCCATACAAATCATTCATTCATAAAATGCCAAGATGGCACAAAACCCCCCCAAAAATGACCCCATTTTGGAAAGTAGACACCCCAAGCTATTTGCTGAGAGGCATGTTGAGCCCATTAAATATTTTTTTTTTTAAAGTCCCAAGTGATTGAATAAAGACAAAAAAAAAAAAAATGTTTTCAAAAAGTTGTCACTAAATGATATATTGCTCACACATGCCATGGTTATATGTGGAATTGCACTAAATGATATATTGATATATTGCTCACACATGCCATGGTTATATGTGGAATTGCACCCCAAAATACATTTTCCTGCTTCTCCTGAGTACGGGAATACCACATGTGTGGGACTTTTAGGCAGCCTAGCCGTGTACGGGGCCCCGAAACCCAAGCACCGCCTTCAGGATTTCTAAGGGTGCAAATTTTTGATTTCACTCCTCACCACCTATCACAGTTTCGAAGGCCATAAAATGCCAAAATAGCACAAACCCCCCCCCAAATGACTCCATTTTGGAAAGTAGACACCCCAAGCTATTTGTTGAGAGGCATGGTGAGTATTTTACAGCTCTCATGTGTTTTTGAAAATGAAGAAAGTAAAGAAAAAAAAAATTTTTTTTTTTCAATTTTCAAAACTTTGTGACAAAAAGCGAGATCTGCAAAATAATCACCGTACCTCTCAGCAAATAGCTTGGGGTGTCTACTTTCCAAAATGGGGTCATTTGGGGGGTGGTTTGTGCCATCTGGGCATTCCATGGCCTCCGAAACTGTGATTGGCAGTGAGGAGTGAAATAAAAAAATTACACCCTTAGAAAGCCTGAAGGCAGTGCTTGGTTTTTGGGGTCCCGTACGCAGCTAGGCTCCCAAAAAATTCCACACATGTGGTATCCCCGTACTCAGGAGAAGCAACAGAATGTATTTTGGGGTGTATTTCCACATATGCCCATGACATGTGTGAGCAATATATCATTTAGTGACAACTTTTTGTAAAAAAAAAATTATTTTTTTTCTTCATTATTCAATCTCTTGGGACAAAAAAAAAAAAAAATATTTAATGGGCTCAACATTGCTCTCAGCAAATAGCTTGGGGTGTCTACTTTCCAAAATGGGGTCATTTGGGGGGGGGGGGGGGGTTTGAACTGTCCTGGCATTTTATGCACAACGTTTAGAAGCTTATGTCACACATCACCCACTCTTCTAACCACTTGAAGACAAAGCCCTTTCTGACACTTTTTGTTTACATGAAAACATATTTTTTTTTGCAAGAAAATTACGTTGAACCCCCAAACACTATATATATTGTTAAAGCAAAGGCCATACAGATTAAAATGGTGGGTGTTGCATTTTTTTTTTCCACACAGTATTTGCGCAGCGATTTTTCAAACACATTTTTTGTGGAAAAAATACACTTTTTTTTATTTTAATGCACTAAAACACACTATATTGCTCAAATTTTTGATGAAATAAAAAATATGATCTTAGGCCGAGTACATGGATACCAAACACGACATGCTTTAAAATTGCGCACAAAAACGCAGTGGAGACAAACTACATAAATTTTTAAAAGCCTTTACAGGTTACCACATTAGATTCACAGAGGAGGTCTACTGCTAAAATTACTGCCCTCGATCTGACCTTCGCGGTGATACCTCACATGCATGGTGCAATTGCTGTTTACATATGACGCCAGACCAACGCTTTTTTATTTTAGTTTTAAACTGTTCCTTCCATTTTTTTTCTTAGTTATCATTTTTATTGTTATCGCAGGGAATGTAAATATCCCCTATGATAGCAATAGGCAGTGACAGGTACTCTTTTTTTGAAAAAATATATTAGACCCTAGATCTTTCCTCTGCCCTCAAAGCATCTGACCACACCAAGATCGGTGTGATAAAACGCTTTCTCAATTTCCCAATGGCGCGGTTTATATCTGGGAGGGGGGTCATTCCCTCCCACTGCTTGTAAAAGCAGTCTAGAGGCTAATTACCCACTAGAATTGCTTTTACATGAAAGCCGATCACTGGCTGAAAAGAATGATACCAAGATGATACCTAAACCTGCAGGCATCATTCTGGTATAACCATTCAAAGTCCAGCAACATACTGGACATATATTGTAATCTTTTTTTTTCATGCAGCCTCTTGGCTGAACGAAAAAAAAGAGATTGATTGGTGGGTATGCCCACCATTAGAATACCTCCCTTCATCCACCCACTTCTAATGGTGGGCATACATGCACCATTTATATATGCCGAAGCAGGGGGCATCCTCCCGCAAAAAAGTTATGCCACGTAAACATGGTCAGACTTTTCCACGGGCAAGCCTCCGTCGGAATTTCGACCGTATGTACGTGGCATTAGGAGCAAAACCGCTCCTCCGCCCCTGCTGCCCCCATGCTTCGGCATATATGCTCTTTTTTTTAACTGTGGTGGTGAAATCACCTCCTACAGCGTTGGAGTCGCGGCTTTATGTATCGTGGGAGCAAACGCTATTGCTGTCAAGATAAATAAATCCGCGCTGCAACTGAATGGCGTACCTGCTAAGCAAATAATGGTTAACATTAAAACAAAGTAACATTACAGTATAACAGTAAGACCTTACCATACCATACCTGCAAAGCAAATACCCCAAAAAAAATAGTAAAAAATAAAACATTTTGTTAACGCAACCGGTGCCTAAAATATATATATATGCCGAAGCATGGGGCATCCTCCCGCAAAAAAGTTATGCCACGTACACATGGTCGGACTTTTCCACGGGCAAGCCTCCGTCGGAATTTCGACCGTATGTACGTGGCATTAGGAGCAAAATCGCTCCTCCGCCCCTGCTGCCCCCATGCTTCGGCATATATGCTCTTTTTTTTAACTGTGGTGGTGAAATCACCTCCTACAGCGTTGGAGTCGCGGCTTTATGTATCGTGGGAGCAAACGCTGTTGCTGTCAAGATAAATAAATCCGCGCTGCAACTGAATGGCGCACCTGAAAACAAAAAAATGGCTAACAATAAAACACAGTAAACAAAATTACATACCTGAAAAGCAAGCATGATAAAACATAATAAAACATTGCAGAATAGAATAGAGTAAAAAAGAGCAACAATAGAGAGAATAGAGAGAGAGAGAGAGAACAATAAAACGACAACTATTTTTGTTTTTTTTATTTTATATTTTTTTGGGGTTTTTTTTTTTTTCGTACTTTTTTTTATTTTTATTTTTGACACTTTTTTTTTTAAAACTTTTAAACTTTTTTTTAAACTATAACTGTAACGGTCGGGTCTCAAAATGCGATGGCATTCTTGAGACCCTGTAACTATAATTTTAACTGTCGGGTCTCAAAATGCAATGGTATTCTTGAGACCCTGTGAAAGTGTATCCTAACAACAAAGCCTGGGGAATGCCCAGGAAAAAACCCAAGCCTACTTACCACCAGCTCGCAGAAAACCAAATTAGCCTGTCTAACAGTGCGTTAAAAACAGGGGTTTAGTCCGCACGCATTTGCAAACGCATGCGTAAGCCACAGAGCCACGTCACGGCACCCTGATATCTGTGGTCCTAACACTAAACTATGAGTGTCCCCACAGTGGAGGCACATGCATTCTAATGGATAGATGAGGGAAGGTGGACTGAAGGGGAGCCCACTCCTTCTTAAAGGTACAGGAGCACACCAAGCACCCAGCAGATTGCACAATGGCTGCAAAGGTGTTGGTGCGTTGCTGGACCAATACAAACACCAACGTGATAATGATACAAAAAACTTGCCACCACCCTCATCTATAGCCAGCTCGTGCGGACTAAACCCCTGTTTTTAACGCACTGTTAGACAGGCTAATTTGGTTTTCTGCGAGCTGGTGGTAAGTAGGCTTGGGTTTTTTCCTGGGCATTCCCCAGGCTTTGTTGAAAGTGTATCCTAGCCTGTGAAATGCTGTACCCTACGCTAATACCTTACTAGTGAGTGGTAGCGTTCAAAACATTCACCAATGCAGAGACCAGGATTGTCAGGACAGCGTGGACAATAATAACGGGTGTCACGCCTACATCCGCGCTTGGTACAGACACGACATCTTCTTTGGGGGGCTCGTTGGGTAGGGGTACTCTGGAGGGCATAAGAAAAATGCCTCTCATGCAGCCGGCTTACTGCATTTGGCAGGGGATGTTGAGGTGCAGAACCGCCTGGATACAGGAGTTCTGTGACAACCTCTTCCTGGAATTCAAGGAAGGGTAAAGTCCCGCCTGAAGCTCCGTATAGCACATGAGCGTTCAGCAAAGCCAATTGGAACAAATAAATAGACACTTTTTTGTACCAGCGTCTAGCCTTATGGGCAACTAGGTACGGCACCAACAACTGGTCGTTGAGGTCCACCCCTCCCATATTAAGGTTATACTCATGGACACAGAGGGGTTTCGTCACAACACCAGCCGCCGTACGAATTTGGACTGTCGTGTCTGCATGAAGGGAGGTAAGAACGAAAACATTCCTATTATCCCTCCACTTCACAGCGAGCAAATTATTACACTTGAAGCAGGCTCTCTCCCCCAGCCTAAGAGGGGAATCTACAAGCCGCTGGGGAAAGCCCCGGCGATTAGGTCACACAGTGCCACATGCTCCAATTTGCTGATCAAACAAATGACTAAATAGTGGCACGCTCGTGTAATAATTGTCCACGTACAAGTGGTACCCCTTTCCGAAAAAGGGTGACACCAAGTTCCACACTATCTTGCCAGCGCTCCCTATGTAATCTGGACAGTTCTCCGGCTCTACGTAACTATCTTTTCCCTCATAAACCGAAAAGCTCCACGTATAGCCTGTTGCCCTGTCACAGAGCTTGTAGAGCTTGACCCCGTATCTGGCACGCTTGCTGGGAAGGTACTGTCTGAAAGACAAGCGTCCAGAAAACTTAATCAAGGACTCGTCAATGCAGACAACTTGATTGGGCGTAAACAAGGCTGCAAAACGTTGGTTGAAGTGGTTTATGAGGGGCCGAATTTTGTAGAGCCGATCAAATTCAGGGTCTCCACGAGGACGACAAAGTTCATTGTCACTGAAGTGCATGAACCGCAAGATCTGTTCGTATCGTGCCCTGGACATGGAGGCAGTGAACACGGGCATTTGGTGGACTGGTGAGGTGGACCAATAAGTCCTCAGAGTCGGGAATTTATGTATGCCCATGTTGAGGGAAAGGCCCAGAAAGGACTTAAATTCGGAAACCGTAATTGGTTTCCAATCTCTGGCAAGGGAAGGCAACTGGGGATTAGCGGCGATGTATTGACCAGCTTATATATTACTTTGGTCCACAATAGATCTATAGAGATCTTCCGTGAAAAACAGCGAATAAAAATCGGATGGCTTAAAATCAGCTGTTTCCACCTGAATACCGGGTTGGCCAGTGAATGGGGGAAGTACGGGTTCTGCAGAAGTGGTGGGCACCCAATCAGGATTGGCAAATTCTGCAGGAAGGGCACTATGTGATCGACGGGCCTGCCTTTGTCTTCTTCTTGGTGGCAGCGGGACACTACTTGTGCTTGCCACCTCGCCAGCTTGAACTGCACTTATGGGACTCGCCACGTCATCACGTGTTACTGCAGTGCTGGATGTCCAGGGTGTACTAGGCCGCTGGTGCTTGCCAGTTCACCAGAAGGAATAGCGGCGCTAGTACTTCTCTGCTCCATACGAGAGACCTGCGGTTCCTGCACCTCAACAACAGCAGAAGATCGGGATCGGGTACGCCTGACCTTAGCAGGGACCTCACCTCTGTCGCCAGAGCTATCTGTCATGGAGCCGCTATCGTCTACTGGATCGTATTCTGAGCCTGATTCTGACAGATGAGTGACCTCCTCTTCACTATCTGACATACTCAGAAACAAGTAGGCCTGTTCACTAGTGTACTTGCGATTTGCCATTTTGGGCTCTAAATTTAGTAGTACACTAGTGAGATTCACGGGTAAAAAAGCTCCTAGGCTGCTGGCGACTGAATCAAAACGCTACCAAAAAAACTGTTAGCGATCGCAGGGATCAGGCCTGACTCTGCGAACGCTGCAGTTATGTGTGCTTAGTGTTTTGTAAGTGACAGTGATCGATCGATACTGCACTTGGGTGGGCTGGGCGGAGGGGGAAAACGCAGGTGCTAGCAGGTATCTGGGCTGATCCCGCTAACAATGCGTTTTTTGGAACCCTAAACTGCTGGGACGCTAGTATAGATCTGATCAGATCAGATATTGATCTGTTCAGATACTGTACCACTAAGGGAGGTGTATGCTTTGCGCGTGGGTGTTTGTGGTACTGACACTAACCTGGGGCGACGCAGACCTTATTGATATCACCCGCCGGGCGATCAGGGGGTTAAACTGTTATTGGGTAATAAATGGCGGGTGCCCTGACACTATAAAAAACAAACTAACTAACCAGCGTCACCCGTAACAGTTATACGGTGATCACTGGTGAAAGGGTTAACTAGGGGCAATCAGGGGGTTAAATCCTTTATTGGGTAATATATGGGGGTACCTGACGCTATATAAAAACCTGACGGGGAACCTAAATAACTAACTGGCTAACCAGCGTCACCAGTGACACTTATACGGTGATCACTGGTGAAAGGGTTAACTCTAGGGGAAATCAAGGGTTTAAAACCTTTATTTAGGTTGTAATATGGGGGTACCTGACCTATAAACCTATTTATGAACCTATATAAACCTGGCGGTTAACCTAGAAAAAAACTGGCTACCTAGCGGCACCAGTGACACTAATGCAGCGATCAGAAAAACGAACATCTATAAAAAATTTTGGTATCTCCTATCCACTGATCAAAAAATCTCCAAACAAAAGGGGGTGGGGGGCAAAGGGTTACCTAGGGGGCAATCAAGGGGTTAAACGCTTTATTAAGGGGGGGGAGGGGGGTAGGGGGCTACCTTAGACCTAAAGGGGCCTAAAACTAACACAGCGATCAGAAAAACGATCGCTTAGTGACACTGGCAAAAGGGGGTGAAAGGGTTACCTAGGGGGCAATCAAGGGTTAAACCTTTATTAAGGGGGGGGGGGGGGGGTAGGGGGGCTACCTTAGACCTAAAGGGGCCTAAAACTAACTGCCCTGACAGTTATTGCAGTCACAACCAGTGTTGGTCATCTTACTTACTTACTTTAAACCCAGACGTGTGAAAACGCAGGATAGTACACGAATTATCACTAAGTACAATAGGCAACATAAAAAGGTACGCAACATCTATAAAAAATTTTGGTATCTCCTATCCACTGATCAAAAAATCTCCAAACACATCAAACCATATCCAGAAATCACATATAAGAGATCACGCTCCTTGCGTGATACTCTTGTAAGTAGCCATCATACGAATGAACAAGTATCTACCAAAAAGACTCCAGGGACATACCGTTGCGGTAAATGTAGCTTCTGCCGTTTTATTATAGAGGGCAGGAGTATAGATCTGCCGGACGGTAAAACCTGGACCCCAAAATATCGAACAAACTGCCAATCTGTGGGATCAGTATACCTGATGAAGTGCTCATGTGGAGCATTTTATGTAGGGAAAACAAAACGCCCATTCTTTTGCCGTATAAGAGATCATGTATCTCTTATTTCCAAACATAAAATGGAGACCCCTATCAGCCGCCATGTCGGCTTATATCATAAATTCAATCTTGACTATGTGGGCTTTTACAGCCTTGAACATCTGCCCCAACAAGAACGGGGGGGTGACCTAGATAGGAAACTATTGCAAATCGAAACAAGATGGATCTACCTTTTAAAAGCGACCCGGCATCCGGGCCTCAATGAGGGAATTAGCTTTAAACCTTTTCTTTAAAATACTGGTTATCCCTTACCCTTACCTTCCCCTTCAGTTACATGTAGGTTGCATTTCAGGCCCCGATGTTGCAAAGACACCCCTGCCAGCATTATTGTACTGGCTCTCTTTTAGGGTGCTATATTCGGTTCTGCCCACTTTTGATCCGGAGTATGCTCATCCTTTTGTTTTTTGTTTTTTCATTTTATTATTTTTTTCTTTTCATCTTTTTGACTCCCCCCTCTGCGTAGGGGTGAAGTAATTTCATTATTATTATTATTTGCTTATTTATGTTTGAATAGAAAATGATGTGGCCCGATTTAGGGGCACATGGATGTCTTAATGTACTTTATGTATATAAACTAATAAAATGCTGTATTGGATAAATGTTCTTGCTATGGTGCCCCAACAATGTCTTTATGTAATTCGTCTTTTCTCCCCTTGTTCTGACAGATGTGCGCTAACTACGTTGCCCCAGATTTTATTAACATCTACACTTCCTCTCCTCTCCCCTTGTTTCTTGTTTTTTGGGGGGGGGGGGGGGGAACCCAGTGGGCCGGAGCTTTGGGCTTAGGGGAGCTGTATGGGTTTACTCCGGAAGCATGGTGGGGCTATGTGCGCGCCCCCATATCAGGTGGCGGTTCTAAGTTCCCATCATGCGTCCGGTAGCGGGGACCGCTCTGCGGCGCCGGCTCGACCTAGTCTGCATGTTAAATTTCCACTCTGCCTCTGTGGACTCCTCTCTGACAAGTAGTGTCAGCAGAGGATGTCCACAATTGGCCTTTCCAGCAGCGCGCCGGGGATAACATCCACTTCCGGTTCCGCAGCCGGCAGGAAGTGACGTTTACTTCCGGCCACGGGGTGTCCAGTCGGCGCCGCATCGGTTCCCGCCATTATGTCCGCGTGACGCCGGCGTGGCGTGACGTCACACGCCACGCAATTGGCGCCACGGGGGGAGACCATTTAAGCCCAGCCTGACTGCAGGTCAGGCTGTGGTGAGAATTGGAGGCTCGGCAAACGTGGAGGGACTTTACTCTAGGTAACTACATTGGCTACAACTCCTGTCTATGGAGGTATTCCTCCATATAATTACCTATCAAATGCACTTTTATTTATACTCATATAAACTTTATAGGACCCAGCGGGTATACTTTACCCCCTACTGGGAGCCGCTGCCATCGGTGGGAAAATCTCTGTCATACCCTGATCTGGTGACTTACGCACTCCACCATAAGGTAGGGGGGCTAGAAACCATTGGGGTATACAGCAGAGATAATATATACATAATGTGGTATTTTTTATTAGTATTTTCTCATTTTCTTTATTTACAGAAATTTATTTTTCTTTGAACATTTAGAAGATAATGTCTCTCCCTTCCTTCTTTGAAGGCAGACCCGAGCCTCCTATAAGCTTTTCTTCAATAAGGTGCCATTGAGGTAGGTTCAGTCGGATATAATACGGGACCTGATCAGACTGCCTCTGCTATTTTGGCTATGTATTATTAATTTTTACTTTATGTGTACAGTTAATAAGTACTACTTTGTACTTTACAGGCCCTACGATAATCCAATTTTAGACCAATAGGATTTCACTCTCCCCCTACGGCTCCCTAGCCACTGTTCCTGGCTCGGGCCTTTTGGGTATAAGCCCCCTCTGGAAGTTCTGGGTAGGACGCCTTACCGCGGATCTGCCACAATTTTTCATATCTGATGTCCTTGGGAGTATGTAGACTCTCTTAATTTGGAGGTAAGAGGTCGGGCATACACTCGGGAGAATCCTTTCTTGCACATAGCATTGGCATTTATAGTACAGCATTCTTGTAAATGTATAAATATTTAATTGTGTCTTTCATACAATAAATTTATTTATTATTTCTTCCTTATATGCATATCCTAGAAACAAGGAAACATCCTTATAAACCCTTCTCATCTTTTACTCGTACTTTACCCTTGTCTCCTGAGGAAGCCACTCTGGCGAAACATGTCGAGATTAAATGGACAAGTACCTTGACTTGCGTGTCTCTAGTACATGAATATGTTCAGTTCCACTAGGGATTGTATGCATAAACCCCTGAAACTTTGATATATTTTGTACTGTTGTATACGAGGTCATTTAAATATATTTCCTTTAAAATCTTTTGTGTGTTAATAAAATACCATTTTTATCATATATGCAATCTTTTTGTGATTATGTACCTTTGACAGTCCCGTATCTCCAAACACATATATTTTTTCTTATAACAATGTGGGATGATGGTACAACATATATATATCAAATATTGGAAAACAACATAGCCTAACGAGAACTTCAAAAACTTTAAAAAAGTAATTAGTTACATTACAAATTATTTCTCCCAAAAAAGTAATTGAGTTAGTAACTCAGTTACTACATTGGAAAAGTAATTAGTTACTCAGCAAAGTAACTGACTTTTTTTTTTTTTTTAATATTCTTAGGGGCGGGTCTAGTATTACTGTAAGCAAGGGGCGCGTTCCCCCCTGCACGTCTATTTCCCCCCCAACACATATATCTGTTCCCCCTCTGTACCCCACTACACGTCTGCCCCCCCCCCACACACATATATCTGTTCCCCCTCTGTACCCCACTACACGTCTGTCCCCCCCCCCCCCACATATATCTGTTCCCCCCTGTACATCTGTCCCCCCCAAACTCACGGATCGGATCGTTGCAGAGTCACGGATCGGATCATTTTTCGGATCAGCAAATAATAATTGAATTTGCAAAAACCTTTGAAAATTCCACCACCATAAAGCCCCCACTGTAATATCCACGTCATCTCCCCAACTGTAATATTGTCTGGGTATAGCCGGGTATGGCTGGGTATAGCCGGGTATGGCTGGGTATAGCCGGGTATGGCTGGGTATCGCCGAGTATGGCTGGGTATTACCGCGTATTGCAGAGTGTGGCGGGGTATGGCCAGGTGTTGCGGGGTATGGCGGGGTGTTGCAGGGTATGGCAGGGTGTTGCAGAGTATTGCGCAGTATTGGCAGGGTGTTGCAGAGTATTGCGCAGTATTGGCACTGGCAGGGTGTTGCAGAGTATTGCGCTGTATTGGCAGAGTATTGCGCAGTATTGGCAGGGTGTTGCAGAGTATTGCGCAGTATTGGCAGGGTGTTGCAAAGTATTGCGCAGTATTGGCAGGGTGTTGCAAAGTATTGCGCAGTATTGGCAGGGTGTTGCAGAGTATTGCGCAGTATTGGCAGGGTGTTGCAGAGTATTGCAGTATTGGCAGGGTGTTGCAGAGTATTGCGCAGTATTGGCAGGGTGTTGCAGAGTATTGCGCAGTATTGGCAGGGTGTTGCAGAGTATTGAGGGATGGCTGCTGCCATCCGATCTCTCCCCTCCAGTCTCTCCCCTGCACTGTACAGATCTGTACACAGAGGGGAGACCAGCGTCATCTTGACGCCGGTTTGTTTACAAAGTGATCGCTCCGTCATTTGATGGAGCAATCACATTGTAAACGGCCGACGGGTGCACCAAGATGGCCGCCGCTCCGCAGCTAGGCCGGAGCGGTGGCCATCTGGTGCATCCGTCGGCCGCCGCTCCGGAGCTAGCCGAAGCCGCGGCCTTTCCTGAGGCCGCGGATGGCTCCGCGATCGCGGCGGGTAATTGCGGTAACGCCGCCCCAGTAATGGGAACGGCGTTACCGCGAGGGGAAGAGTAATCAGTTGGATTACTCGTTACCCTCTAAAGTAACGCAGTTTACTTTAACGTCGTTAGTGCCATCACTGGTCACAACTGACACTAAATGCAGTGATCAGTAAATAAATAATCCCTGCAATCAGTGACACTGTGACTGGGGGGGCAGGGGGTATCTGGGGGGTGATCTGGGGGTGGAATGTGTGCCTATGTGTGACTGGTGTCAGTGTAGTGTTGGTGCACTAACCTGATGTCTTCTCCGCTCGGCGTCCCGGTCAGAAAGACCGGCACGAGGAGCGTGACATCACTTCCTCTTGCCTGTGTTTACAATACGCAGGCAAGAGGAAGCATCTGATTCGCCAGGAGCGATCGCAAGGGGGTGGCCAGAAACCACTGGCCGGCCCCTCGTCTATGATCGCTCCTGAAGCGATGCCGACCGTCCCCGCCGGACGAATGGCACGTACAGGTACGTGGTTTTGCCTGTACGTGCCATTCTGCCGACGTATATGTACATAGGGCGGTCGGCAAGTGGTTAAATTGACAAAAATAAGATGGATAGATTAACTAGGAAAGCTACAATTTCTGGGGAAATTGTGTGAAGTGTTCTTGCCTCCACCTACTGGAGTGGCTGGAGTAACTGTGAAAAGTGTTATTTTTTCCCCAAAAAATATTTTTTTCAAACAAACATTTTTTTTTCAAATAAAAATTTTTTTTTTCAAATAAAAATTTAGTTTTTTTCAAACAAAAATGTATTGGCTGATCATGGGGTGGTCATAATATGAGGTGGTGATAATGTTTTGGCTGATCATGATTTTTAAAATATTTTTTTTTTATTATTATTTTTTTTTTCATGGGGTGGTCATAATATTTTGGCTGATTTTTCTTTTTCAAAATTGTTTTTATTATTATTTTTATTTTTTTTTCATGAGGTGGTCATAATGTTTTGGCTGATCATCGGCTACAGGAAATAGGTATATTTTTAAAGACATGTTGTATATTGCTAAATCCTTTTAATAATCCTTTTAATAATCTATTGTCATAGGGGTATTTACATTTTTATATGTTTTTCTATTTGGCTTTTGTCTTCTTCTGTCCTCTTCTGTCTTCTGTCTTCTCCTCTTCTGTTTTCTGTCCTCTTCTATCCTTTTCTATCCTCTTCTGTCCTCTTCTCTCTCTCTGTCCTTCTGTCCTCTTCTCTCTCGTCTGTCCGTCTGTCCTCGTCTGTCCTCTCCTCTTCTCGGTCCTCTTCTGCTGACGGTCCTCCTCTTCTGCTGACGGTCCTCCTCTTCTGCTGACTGCTGACTGCTGACGGTCCTCCTCTTCTGCTGACGGTCGTCCTCTTCTGCTCCTCCCTCCTCTTCTGCTGGGGTACGGTCTTCTCCTCTTCTGTCTCGTCTTCTGTCCTCTGTCTCTCTGCTGACGGTCCTCCTCTTCTGCTGACGGTCCTCCTCTTCTGCTGACGGTCCTCCTCTTCTGCTGACGGTCCTCCTCTTCTGCTGACGGTCCTCTTCTGCTGACGGTCCTCTCTTCTGCTGACGGTCCTCTCTTCTGCTGACGGTCCTCCTCTTCTGCTGACGGTCGTCCTCTTCTGCTGACGGTCCTCCTCTTCTGCTGACGGTCGGTCCTCCTCTTCTGCTGACGGTCCTCTTCTGCTGACGGTCCCCTTCGGTCGTGCTCTTCTGTCGTCCTCTTCTGCTGACGGTCCTCCTCTTCTGCTGACGGTCCTCCTCTTCTGCTGACGGTCCTCTCTTCTGCTGACGGTCCTCCTTCTGCTGACGGTCTCCTCTTCTGCTGACGGTCCTCCTCTTCTGCTGACGGTCGTCCTCTTCTGCTGACGGTCCTCCTCTTCTGCTGACGGTCCTCTTCGTCCTCTTCTGCTGACGGTCCTCTCTTCTGCTGACGGTCCTCCTCTTCTGCTGACGGTCTCCTCTTCTGCTGACGGTCCTCCTCTTCTGCTGACGGTCGTCCTCTTCTGCTGACGGTCCTCTCTTCTGCTGACGGTCCTCCTCTTCTGCTGACTGTCGTCCTCTTCTGCTGACGGTCGTCCTCTTCTGCTGACGGTCCTCCTCTTCTGCTGACGGTCCTCCTCTTCTGCTGACGGTCCTCCTCTTCTGCTGACGGTCCTCCTCTTCTGCTGACGGTCCTCCTCTTCTGCTGACGGTCCTCCTCTTCTGCTGACGGTCCTCCTCTTCTGCTGACGGTCCTCCTCTTCTGCTGACGGTCCTCCTCTTTTGCTGACGGTCCTCCTCTTCTGCTGACGGTCCTCCTCTTCTGCTGACGGTCCTCCTCTTCTGCTGACGGTCCTCCTCTTCTGCTGACGGTCTGCCTCTTCTGCTGACGGTCGTCCTCTTCTGCTGACGGTCCTCCTCTTCTGCTGACGGTCCTCTTCTGCGGACGGTCCTCCTCTTCTGCTGACGGTCCTCCTCTTCTGCTGACGGTCCTCCTCTTCTGCTGACGGTCCTCCTCTTCGGCTGACGGTCCTCTTCTGCTGACGGTCCTCTTCTGCTGACGGTCCTCTTCTGCTGACGGTCGTCCTCTTCTGCTGACGGTCGTCCTCTTCTGCTGACGGTCGTCCTCTTCTGCTGACGGTCCTCCTCTTCTGCTGACGGTCCTCCTCTGCTGCTGACGGTCCTCCTCTTCGGCTGACGGTCCTCCTCTTCTGCTGACGGTCCTCCTCTTCTGCTGACTGTCCTCCTCTTCTGCTGACGGTCCTCCTCTTCTGCTGACGGTCGTCCTCTTCTGCTGACGGTCCTCCTCTTCTGCTGACGGTCGTCCTCTTCTGCTGACGGTCGTCCTCTTCTGCTGACGGTCCTCCTCTTCTGCTGACGGTCGTCCTCTTCTGCTGACGGTCCTCCTCTTCTGCTGACGGTCCTCCTCTTCTGCTGACGGTCCTCCTCTTCTGCTGACGGTCCCCCTCTTCTGCTGACGGTCCTCCTCTTCTGCTGACGGTCCTCTTCGGTCGTCCTCTTCTGCTGACGGTCCTCCTCTTCTGCTGACGGTCGTCCTCTTCTGCTGACGGTCGTCCTCTTCTCTTCTGCTGACGGTCTCCTCTTCTGCTGACGGTCCTCCTCTTCTGCTGACGGTCCTCCTCTTCTGCTGACGGTCCTCCTCTTCTGCTGACGGTCCTCTTCTGCTGACGGTCCTCTTCTGCTGACGGTCGTCCTCTTCTGCTGACGGTCCTCTTCCTCTTCTGCTGACGGTCCTCTCTTCTGCTGACGGTCCTCTCTTCTGCTGACGGTCCTCCTCTTCTGCTGACGGTCCCCTCTTCTGCTGACGGTCCTCTCTTCTGCTGACGGTCCTTCTGCTGACGGTCCTCCTCTTCTGCTGACGGTCCTCCTCTTCTGCTGACGGTCCTCCTCTTCTGCTGACGGTCCTCCTCTTCTGCTGACGGTCCTCCTCTTCTGCTGACGGTCCTCCTCTTCTGCTGACGGTCCTCCTCTTCTGCTGACGGTCCTCCTCTTCTGCTGACGGTCCTCCTCTTCTGCTGACGGTCCTCCTCTTCTGCTGACGGTCCTCTTCTTCTGCTGACGGTCCTCCTCTTCTGCTGACGGTCCTCTTCTGCTGACGGTCTCCTCTTCTGCTGACGGTCCTCCTCTTCTGCTGACGGTCCTCCTCTTCTGCTGACGGTCCTCCTCTTCTGCTGACGGTCCTCCTCTTCTGCTGACGGTCCTCCTCTCTTCTGCTGACGGTCCTCTCTTCTGCTGACGGTCCTCCTCTTCTGCTGACGGTCCCTCTTCTGCTGACGGTCCTCCTCTTCTGCTGACGGTCCTCCTCTTCTGCTGACGGTCCTCCTCTTCTGCTGACGGTCCTCCTCTTCTGCTGACGGTCCTCCTCTTCTGCTGACGGTCCTCCTCTGCTGACGGTCCTCTTCTGCTGACGGTCCTCTTCGGTCGTCCTCTTCTGCTGACGGTCCTCTCTTCTGCTGACGGTCCTCTTCTGCTGACGGTCGTCCTCTTCTGCTGACGGTCCTCCTCTCTCTTCTGCTGACGGTCCTCCTCTTCTGCTGACGGTCCTCCTCTTCTGCTGACGGTCCTCCTCTTCTGCTGACGGTCCTCCTCTTCTGCTGACGGTCCTCTTCTGCTGACGGTCCTCCTCTTCTGCTGACGGTCCTCCTCTTCTGCTGACGGTCCTCCTCTTCTGCTGACGGTCCTCCTCTTCTGCTGACGGTCCTCCTCTTCTGCTGACGGTCCTCCTTTTCTGCTGACGGTCCTCTTCTCTTCTCCTGACGGTCGTCCTCTTCTGCTGACGGTCGTCCTCTTCTGCTGACGGTCGTCCTCTTCTGCTGACGGTCGTCCTCTTCTGCTGACGGTCCTCCTCTTCTGCTGACGGTCGTCCTCTTCTGCTGACGGTCGTCCTCTTCTGCTGACGGTCGTCTGCTGACGGTCCTCCTCTCTGCTGACGGTCCTCCTCTTCTGCTGACGGTCCTCTCTTCTGCTGACGGTCCTCCTCTCTTCTGCTGACGGTCCTCTTCGGTCGTCCTCTTCTGCTGACGGTCGTCCTCTTCTGCTGACGGTCCTCTTGGTCCTCCTCTTCTGCTGACGGTCCTCCTCTTCTGCTGACGGTCCTCCTCTTCTGCTGACGGTCCTCCTCTTCTGCTGACGGTCCTCTTCTGCTGACGGTCCTCTCTTCTGCTGACGGTCCTCCTCTTCTGCTGACGGTCCTCCTCTTCTGCTGACGGTCCTCCTCTTCTGCTGACGGTCCTCCTCTTCTGCTGACGGTCCTCCTCTTCTGCTGACGGTCCTCTTCGGTCGTCCTCTTCTGCTGACGGTCGTCCTCTTCTGCTGACGGTCCTCCTCTTCTGCTGACGGTCCTCTTCTGCTGACGGTCCTCCTCTTCTGCTGACGGTCCTCCTCTTCTGCTGACGGTCCTCCTCTTCTGCTGACGGTCCTCCTCTTCTGCTGACGGTCCTCCTCCTCTGCTGACGGTCCTCCTCTTCTGCTGACGGTCCTCTTCGGTCGTCCTCTTCTGCTGACGGTCGTCCTCTTCTGCTGACGGTCGTCCTCTCCTGCTGACGGTCGTCCTCTTCTGCTGACGGTCGTCCTCTTCTGCTGACGGTCGTCCTCTTCTGCTGACGGTCCTCCTCTTCTGCTGACGGTCCTCCTCTTCTGCTGACGGTCCTCTTCTGCTGACGGTCCTCCTCTTCTGCTGCCGGTCCTCCTCTTCTGCTGACGGTCCTCCTCTTCTGCTGACGGTCCTCTTCTGCTGACGGTCCTCCTCTTCTGCTGACGGTCGTCCTCTTCTTCTGACGGTCCTCTTCGGTCGTCCTCTTCTGCTGACGGTCGTCCTCTTCTGCTGACGGTCCTCCTCTTCTGCTGACGGTCGTCCTCTTCTGCTGACGGTCCTCCTCTTCTGCTGACGGTCCTCCTCTCTTCTGCTGACGGTCCTCCTCTTCTGCTGACGGTCCTCCTCTTCTGCTGACGGTCCTCCTCTTCTGCTGACGGTCCTCCTTTTCTGCTGACGGTCGTCCTCCTCTTCTGCTGACGGTCCTCCTCTTCTGCTGACGGTCCTCCTCTTCTGCTGACGGTCCTCCTCTTCTGCTGACGGTCCTCCTCTTCTGCTGACGGTCCTCCTCTTCTGCTGACGGTCCCCTCTTCTGCTGACGGTCCTCTTCTGCTGACGGTCCTCTTCTGCTGACGGTCCTCTTCTGCTGACGGTCTTCTGCTGACGGTCCTCTTCTGCTGACGGTCGTCCTCTTCTGCTGACGGTCGTCCTCTTCTGCTGACGGTCCTCCTCTTCTGCTGACGGTCCTCCTCTTCTGCTGACGGTCCTCCTCTTCTGCTGACGGTCGTCCTCTTCTGCTGACGGTCGTCCTCTTCTGCTGACGGTCCTCCTCTTCTGCTGACGGTCCTCCTCTTCTGCTGACGGTCCTCCTCTTCTGCTGACGGTCCTCCTCTTCTGCTGACGGTCTTCTGCTGACGGTCCTCTTCGGTCGTCCTCTTCTGCTGACGGTCGTCCTCTTCTGCTGACGGTCCTCCTCTTCTGCTGACGGTCCTCCTCTTCTGCTGACGGTCCTCCTCTTCTGCTGACGGTCCTCCTCTGCTGACGGTCCTCCTCTTCTGCTGACGGTCCTCCTCTTCTGCTGACGGTCCTCCTCTTCTGCTGACGGTCCTCCTCTTCTGCTGACGGTCCTCCTCTGCTGACGGTCCTCCTCTTCTGCTGACGGTCCTCCTCTTCTGCTGACGGTCCTCTCTTCTGCTGACGGTCCTCCTCTTCTGCTGACGGTCCTCCTCTTCTGCTGACGGTCCTCCCTCTTCTGCTGACGGTCCTCCTCTTCTGCTGACGGTCCTCCTCTTCTGCTGACGGTCCTCCTCTTCTGCTGACGGTCCTCCTCTTCTGCTGACGGTCCTCCTCTTCTGCTGACGGTCCTCTTCTGCTGACGGTCCTCCCTCCTCTTCTGCTGACGGTCCTCTTCTGCTGACGGTCTCCTCTTCTGCTGACGGTCCTCCTCTTCTGCTGACGGTCCTCTTCTGCTGACGGTCCTCTTCGGTCGTCCTCTTCTGCTGACGGTCCTCCTCTTCTGCTGACGGTCCTCTTCTGCTGACGGTCGGTCCTCCTCTTCTGCTGACGGTCCTCCTCTTCTGCTGACGGTCCTCCTCTTCTGCTGACGGTCCTCTCTTCGGTCGTCCTCTTCTGCTGACGGTCCTCTTCGGTCGTCCTCTTCTGCTGACGGTCCTCTTTCGCTGACGGTCGTCCTCTTCTGCTGACGGTCCTCCTCTTCTGTCGTCCTCCGTCCTCTCTGCTGACGGTCCTCTTCGGTCGTCCTCTTCTGCTGACGGTCCTCTTCGGTCCTCCTCTTCTGCTGACGGTCGTCCTCTCCTGCTGACGGTCCTCCTCTTCTGCTGACGGTCCTCCTCTTCTGCTGACGGTCCTCCTCTTCTGCTGACGGTCCTCCTTCTGCTGACGGTCCTCCTCTTCTGCTGACGGTCCTCCTCTTCTGCTGACGGTCCCCTCTTCTGCTGACGGTCCTCCTCTTCTGCTGACGGTCGTCCTCTTCTGCTGACGGTCGTCCTCTTCTGCTGACGGTCCTCCTCTTCTGCTGACGGTCGTCCTCTTCTGCTGACGGTCCTCCTCTTCTGCTGACGGTCCTCCTCTTCTGCTGACGGTCCTCCTCTTCTGCTGACGGTCCTCCTCTTCTGCTGACGGTCCTCCTCTTCTGCTGACGGTCGTCCTCTTCTGCTGACGGTCGTCCTCTTCTGCTGACGGTCGTCCTCTTCTGCTGACGGTCGTCCTCTTCTGCTGACGGTCCTCCTCTTCTGCTGACGGTCCTCCTCTTCTGCTGACGGTCCTCCTCTTCTGCTGACGGTCCTCCTCTTCTGCTGACGGTCCTCCTCTTCT
Organism: Lithobates sylvaticus; assembly: GCA_028564925.1. Classification (NCBI taxonomy): domain Eukaryota; kingdom Metazoa; phylum Chordata; class Amphibia; order Anura; family Ranidae; genus Lithobates; species Lithobates sylvaticus. The sequence continues at coordinate 180,632,629 of CM053026.1, forward strand.
GCTGACGGTCGTCCTCTTCTGCTGACGGTCGTCCTCTTCTGCTGACGGTCCTCCTCTTCTGCTGACGGTCCTCCTCTGCTGTCGGTCCTCTTCGGTCGTCCTCTTCTGCTGACGGTCGTCCTCTTCTGCTGACGGTCGTCCTCTTCTGCTGACGGTCGTCCTCTTCTGCTGACGGTCCTCCTCTTCTGCTGACGGTCCTCCTCTTCTGCTGACGGTCCTCCTCTTCTGCTGACGGTCCTCCTCTTCTGCTGACGGTCGTCCTCTTCTGCTGACGGTCCTCCTCTTCTGCTGACGGTCCTCCTCTTCTGCTGACGGTCCTCCTCTTCTGCTGACGGTCCTCCTCTTCTGCTGACGGTCCTCCTCTTCTGCTGACGGTCCTCCTCTTCTGCTGACGGTCCTCCTCTTCTGCTGACGGTCCTCTTCTTCTGCTGACGGTCCTCCTCTTCTGCTGACGGTCCTCCTCTTCTGCTGACGGTCCTCCTCTTCTGCTGACGGTCCTCTTCGGTCGTCCTCTTCTGCTGACGGTCCTCTTCTGCTGACGGTCCTCCTCTTCTGCTGACGGTCCTCCTCTTCTGCTGACGGTCCTCCTCTTCTGCTGACGGTCCTCCTCTTCTGCTGACGGTCCTCCTCTTCTGCTGACGGTCGTCCTCTTCTGCTGACGGTCGTCCTCTTCTGCTGACGGTCCTCCTCTTCTGCTGACGGTCGTCCTCTTCTGCTGACGGTCGTCCTCTTCTGCTGACGGTCGTCCTCTTCTGCTGACGGTCGTCCTCTTCGGTCGTCCTCTTCTGCTGACGGTCGTCCTCTTCGGTCGTCCTCTTCTGCTGACGGTCGTCCTCTTCGGTCGTCCTCTTCTGCTGACGGTCGTCCTCTTCGGTCGTCCTCTTCTGCTGACGGTCGTCCTCTTCGGTCGTCCTCTTCTGCTGACGGTCGTCCTCTTCGGTCGTCCTCTTCTGCTGACGGTCGTCCTCTTCTGCTGCAAAATAAAAAAAGACATTTAGGTGTCCATTTATGAAACAGTGAAATCCTATTCACTGCTTCATTCTCCGGCATTCACAGAGGAGATTTTTCTCTTCTGTGTGCCAGTTTATGAAGCGGAGTAGATCTTGGAGGAGTGAAGAGATCTACAAATGCTTCTAACACTGGAGAACGGCCCCTGATACTGGAATCTCGTGAGACTTTACGAGATTACAGCACCAGAAATTCACAGAAACACAGATGTCAGTTTATTAAGCAGTGATAGATTATCACCGCTCAATACACGGACAGACGGTGTGATTTAATGTTAATAAAATAAAGAGTCCCCCTACATAATATATACATGTATACATGTGTGTATATATACACACACACATTATATATATATATATATATATATATATATATATATATATATATACTCTAACTATATATATAAAATAGGGGGACATGGTTACAGTGTTGGGGGGGTCTGAACGAGGCACAAGGAAGTTAATTATCTTCCTCTTTCCTCCTCAGATCCCCCCACATTCCCTCTTCACTCCCCGATTCTCCACCTCTGAGCTGGTGAATCAGGGACTGTGAATTCTGACACAGATCGCCAGTGAAGCACTCAGATCGCAGCTTCATAAACTGGTCGTCACAGTGCACCTGTGTCTATAGATAAACTTTAACCAGTTGACTATGAGACGTAATCCCTATTCATTCCTATGTGTCAGTGCTGTGATAGTCTGATAACTACTCCATCATACAGCACTACACACAAATACATTTTATATCCTTTTTGGATACACAGTGATGGTGTGGAATATAAGCCACTGGTCACCAATAGGGGGGATATATAATCTATTGTTTACCAATAAGAAGATACAATGCAATTCTTCTAAATATAATGGATCATAAATGTACCTTTTGATGATTAATTGAGGAACAGATTACATTTTTTTAATGATACGGTTCATTCTCCAAAAAAATCTAATTTCTCCTGGAGCTCAATAGAAACCAACCTTCAGGCTTGCCTTCAATCCGTAGACTGACTGGCTAACTCAGGTGCAGCTGAACTGTAGTGTCATTGGCCATGTGACCTGCACTGTGAGGTCATCAGTTATGTTGCTAGGCAACTGCAACTGCCACAACATTTCTCCTGCATCAGAAATTTCTAGGAAGATCTGTGATTGGTTGATCGGTTGCTATGGCTCCAGCGCTCGGCTCTGCCAAATCTATACAATGCATACAATGCATACAATTCCTAACAGATCAGAGATAAAATGTTTCCATTTCTGCTACCAGCCTGCTGCTTTTACATAAACAATCGAATACAGATATCATTCTTTTCTAGGTAAGTAACAGCTTCTTGCGGTGATATTGTCAGCAAAATAATTATTATTTAAATTGACAAAAATAAGATAGATAGATTAACTAGGAAAGCTACAATTCTGTTGAAATTTTTGTATATATAGTGTATATATATATATATATGTGTTCTTGCCTCCACCTACTTTTTTTTTTTTTATTGGATGTTTTTTTTTTTTGTGCTGGTTGAGTGTGAAGTGTTCTTGCCTCCACCTACTGAGTGGCTGGAGTAACTGTGAAAAGTGTTAAAAAGCATATTTTAAAAAGTATAAATAGTAGTAAAAAGTTGAAGTTCCATCATTAGCTGAAAGAGCTGAACATATTTTTCCCCAAATTTTTTTTTTTTTCAAACAAACTTTTTTTTTTTTCAAATTTTTTTTTCAAACAAAAATTTAGTTTTTTTTCAAAAATAATTTTTTTTATACAATTTTTTTTTTTTTTTTTTTTTTCAGAGAAAATTGAGTACTGTCCGTGATACTTTTTTATTTTCACTAACATCATTTTTCATGGACGAGCTTTCGGGGTGTGTCCCCCTTCTTCAAGGTCTTAGGTCTATGAAAAATGATATGTTAGTGCAAATAAAAAAAAGTGTCACAGATAGTACTCAATTTTCTCTGTCACAATTGCACTAATACAGCTACAATTACTTCAAGTATTTTTTTTCAAAAATTATTTTTATTATTTTTTTTTTTTTCATGTGGTGGTCATAATGTTTTGGCTGATCATGGGCTGGTCATAATGTTTTGGCTGATGATGATTTTTCTTTTTCAAAATATTTATTTTTTTATTATTATTTTTTTTTTTTCATGGGGTGGTGATAATGTTTTGGCTGATCATGGGGTGGTGATAATGTTTTGGCTGAACATTTCTTTTCAAAAATATTTTTTTTTTTAAATTTTTTTTTCATGGGGTGGTCATAATGTTTTGGCTGATTTTTCTTATTCTAATTTTTTTTATTATTATTATTATTTTTTTTTCATGAGGTAGTCATAATGTTTTGGCTGATCGTGGGGTGGTCAAAATGTTTTGGCTGAACATTTTTTTCAAAAATCCCATTTTCTCTGTCACAATTGCACTAATATGGCTACAATTACTTCAAGTATTTTTTTTCAAAAATTATTTTTATCATTATTTTTTTTTTCATGTGGTGGTCATAATGTTTTGGCTGATCATGGGCTGGTAATAATGTTTTGGCTGATTTTTCTTTTTCAAAATATTTATTTTTTTATTATTATTTTATTTTCATGGGGTGGTCATAATGTTTTGGCTGATCGTGGGGTGGTCAAAATGTTTTGGCTGAACAGTTTTTTCAAAAATTTTTTTTTTTTTTTTAATGGGGGTGGTCATAATATTTTGTCTGATCATCAGATGGTGATAATGTTTTGGCTGATCATGATTTTTGTTTTTCAAAATATTTATTTTTTAGTATTATTTTTTTTTCATGGGGTGGTGGTAATGTTTTGGCTGAACATTTTTTTTTTCAAAAATAATTTTTTTTTTTTTATTTTTTTCATGGGGTGGTCATAATATTTTGGCTGATTTTTCTTTTTCAAAATTGTTTGTATTATTATTATTTTTTTTTTTTTTTTTCATGAGGTGGTCATAATGTTTTGGCTGATCATCGGCTACAGGAAATAGGTATATTTTTAAAGACATGTTGTATATTGCTAAATCATTTTAATAATTTATTGTCATAGGGGTATTTACATTTTTATGTTTTTCTATTTGGCTTTTGTCTTCTGTCCTCTTCTGTCCTCTTCTATCCTCTTCTGTCCTCTTCTGTCCTCTTCTGTCCTGTTCTCTTCTGTCCTCTTCTGTCTTCGGTCCTCTTCTGTCCTCTTCTGTCTTCTGTCTTCTTCTGCTGTCGTCTTCTGCCGTCTTCTGCCATCTTCTGACGGTCATCAGGACTGTGATAGCTGCTCACCTCTATTTCCTAACCAAAATAAAAAAAGACATTTAGGTGTCCATTTATGAAGCAGTGAAATCTATTCACTGCTTTATTCTCCGGCATTCACAGAGGAGATTTTTCTCTTCTGTGTGCCAGTTTATGAAGCGGAGTAGATCTTGGAGGAGTGAAGAGATCTACAAACGCTTCTAACACTGGAGAACGGCCCCTGATACTGGAATCTCGTGAGACTTTACGAGATTACAGCACCAGAAATTCACAGAAACACAGATGTCAGTTTATTAAGCAGTGATAGATTATCACCGCTCAATACACGGACAGACGGTGTGATTTAATGTTAATAAAATAAAGAGTCCCCCTACATAATATATACATTTCCTCCTCAGATCCCCCCACATTCCCTCTTCACTCCCCGATTCTCCACCTCTGAGCTGGTGAATCGGGGACTGTGAATTCTGACACAGATCGCCAGTGAAGCACTCAGTTTGCAGCTTCATAAACTGGTCGTTACTGTGTCATTCTATGAGGATTCTCCATGTGTGGAGATAATCGGCGGGAGAACAAGTTCAAACACTTCTCCCCCAATTATCTCTTGTTCATAAACTATTTATGTGCTGTGATCACTGCTTCTTAAACGGACACCTGTGTCCAGAGCCGATCCGCCCTATACACTCACTATGCAAGATGCATAGGGCCCCGCCGCTGTGGGGGGCCCCCCCAAGGGCGGATCGGCTCTGCTTCCCGAGCTCCAATCTCCTCCTCCTCCTCCTCTTGTCACACAGCGGGAGTCAGAAGACGCTGTGTCTCAGAGCTGACTGAAACCTTCGGCCAGCGCTATGACAAAGATCCCGCCCCCCTCCTCCTAGACCAGCTCGTGTGATAGATACAGTGTTCTGTCTATCACACAAGCTGGTCTAGAAGGAGGGTGGGACTTTTGTCATAGTGCGGCATAACATTTCACATTGAGCTCCGTGACACAGCGGGAGATGCCTGCTGTGCGTAATCCACTGGCACTGACTGGTGAGGCTACATTGATTGCCACAGTAAGACTGCAATGATGGGCACCATTAGGCTGCAATAATGATGGGCATGGTGAGGCTGCAGTGATTGGCATGGTGAGGCGGCAGTGATTGGCATGGTGAGGCGGCAATGATTGGCATGGTGAGGTGGCAATTAACATGGTAAGGCTGCAATGAAAAGCATGGTAAGGCTGCAATGATAAGCATGGTAAGGCTGCAATGATAAGCATGGTAAGGCTGCAATGATAAGCATGGTAAGGCTACAATGATAAGCATGGTAAGGCTGCAATGATTGGCATGGTGAGATGGCAATGATGGGCATGGTGAGGTGGCAATTATTAACACGGTGAGGCTGCAATGATAAGCATGGTAAGGCTGCAATGATTGCCATGGTGAGGTGGCAGTGATGGGCATGGTGAGGCTGCAATGATTGGCATGGTAAGGCTTTAATGATTGGCACGGTGAGGTGGCAATGATGGACACGGTGAGGCGGCAGTGATGGGCACACTAAGGCTGCAATGATGGGCACACTAAGGCTGCAATGATGGGCACGGTGAGGCTGCAATGATGGGCACGGTGAGGCTGCAATGATGGGCACGGTGAGGCTGCAATGATGGGCACGGTGAGGCTGCAATGATGGGCACGGGGAGGCTGCAATGATGGGCACGGGGAGGCTGCAATGATGGGCACAGTGAGGCTGCAATGATGGGCACGGGGAGGCTGCAATGATGGACACTGGGAGGCTGCAATGATGGGCACGGGGAGGCTGCAATGATGGGCACGGTGAGGCTGCAATGATTGGCGCGGTGAGGATTTAAGGAAGTCTCTCTTGGGATCCTGATGTAGGGGGAGGCTCTCTGGGGACCCTGATTTGAGGAGGGGCTCTCTGAGGACACTGATGTAAGGGGAGCCCTCTGGGGACCCTGACGTAAGGGGAGGCTTTCTAGGGGCCCTGACGTAAGGGGAGGCTCTCTGAGGACCCTAATGTAAGGAGGGAGGCTCTCTGGGCACCTATGCTCACGGCATCATGGGTCAGGTAGAGGGCCCCTTAGCAGAATTTTTGCTTAGGGCCCCAGGGAGGTCAGGATCGGCACTGCTTGTACGATCTCAGCTATGAACGCTTTCTGGACGCATCACAAACGCGTTAGAAAACACCACAGTCATTTGTGAGGCATTTGTGGCGTGTTTGCAGTGCGTTTACATAGAGGCGTTTGGGAAGCGGTAACGGTAGCCAAACAACAGATGACGGATGATTTGTGGTGCGATGTGATGTCATCGCTCGCTGCTACGCACACCATTGTGATAGGTTGCTCGGAATACCCGTATAAACGTCTGCTTTTGGCGCCAATGTAAACTTGTCCTAAATAGATGTGATTTCTTTCTGTTTTAATGGCTCTTTTCATCTACAAGAGGGAATACAATACTAGTGAGGCTAACAATAAAAAGACTGTGCGTCGGGAGCGCGCATGTCTCCTCAGCAGGCGCACTGGGGTTGTGAATAGACACGGGAGCGCGCCTACAGACACATCGCTTCAAGAGGCGGCGTGTGGAGGGGCGTGGCATTTACGCTATCCGGACTGGCGTAGCTAGGCGGCTTTTCCAATAAGTAACGCGGAAAGAGATCGGTAGGCGGGGCGCTATCAGCTGAACTGTTTTATCTAGCCGGGCTACCGTAGTAGAAGGCAGAAAGCCATGTGAGCTTGCAGCCGGTGCAGTGCCATAGAATGAGATTTGCCATAGAATGAGATGCTCTGCCTCCGTCACATCCTATTGGCTCACAATCAGTCTCACTTTGGCTATCATAGGGAGAGGATCTCCTCCCTGTGATAGCTGGAGCTGCACGGAGCTCTATAGGAGCTAAATAGGCGATTTGAGTTGTGGTTTTAAGGGATGGCTCAAAGTGCTGAGTGACACTTGCAAAGCACGGAAAATGTTTTGTGCCGCTTGTATCTTTATCACCGTCACCCCCATGCAGCAGCAGCAGCAGCTGAGGAATCCGCAGGAGGATTCCAAGCTGGAGCTTCTCTGCATTCAGTCTATTGAAAAGGCAGAAGATCTTTACTACATTCCGCCGCTGCCATTCGCTCTCATTGTCCTAGACGGGGGGAGATTCTGAGCAGCTGGCCGAGCCATTAACTCCTGCACACTGCTAGCGAGAGAGCGGCTTTTTAATTCTTGAACCTGTAAATGCTGGAGCGTCCAGCTAGGAGACTTCCCCTGGATGGGCACCGCAATGCTCTGACTTCTACTCTACTTACAAAGGCCCGTGCAGAATGAATGGTGAACGGGTGGGGGTTGGGGTTGCGGGGGGGGGGGGGGGTGGTTTTTCCTGTGAACAGTCTTATTTAGCAGTGAATATATAATGGGATGTGAAGCGTTTAAGCAGAAAGCAGGCTTTGCAGATGACTTTGTACCTTCCTCTCTCTCTGTCTGGTGATTGTTATCACTGGACACCAGGGGCGGACTGACAGGTCGGTGACTCGGGCGCCGCCCGAGGGCCCGGGGCCATTAGGGGCCCGGACTCGGCCACATGAGGGGCCACTTGAAACGGCTGTATTACATGCCGCGATGCCGCTAACAATACTGCTAGCGGCGCGCGGCTCCCCGCCGGCCCCTTCTTCCCTCCCGTCAGTCCCAGGTGCTTCTACTGTATGCGTCGTGACGTCACCTGGGACGGACGGGAGGGAAGGAGGGGCCGGTGGGGAGCCGCGCGCTGTTAGCGGTATTCGCGGCATGTAATACAGCCTGCCGAGTCCGGGCCCCTAATGGAAGAACAGTGGAGGGGCCGGTGTATCGAGGGGGGAACTGTTTTCGGCACAACACCGGCGGGGAGCATCGGAATCGGCATCGGTGAGTCACGGGCCCCGGGTCCCCCCACCCCACAGGGTCACCCCTAACCCACAGTGTCACCCCAGCCCGCAGTGTCACCCCAGCCCGCAGTGTCACCCCAGCCCACAGTGTCACCCCCCAGCCCCCAGTGTCACCCCCCAGCCCACAGTGTCACCCCCCACAGCCCACAGTGTCACCCCCAGCCCACAGTGTCCCCTTGTGTGCATGTCCCCCCCTGTGTGTGTGCTCTCCCTCCAGTGTCCCCCTGTGTGCGTTTCCCCCCCTGTGTGTGCGCTCTCCCTCCAGTGTCCCCCTGTGTGTGCCCCCCTGTGTGTGCGCTCTCCCTCCAGTGTCCCCCTGTGTGTGCCCCCCTGTGTGTGCGCTCTCCCTCCAGTGTCCCCCTGTGTGCGTTTCCCCCCCTGTGTGTGCGCTCTCCCTCCAGTGTCCCCCTGTGTGTGCCCCTGTGTGTGCATGTCCCCCCCCTGTGTGTGCGCTCTCCCTCCAGTGTCCCCCTGTGTGTGCGTTTCCCCCCCTGTGTGTGCGCTCACCCTCCAGTGTCCCCCTGTGTGCGTTTCCCCCCCTGTGTGTGCGCTCACCCTCCAGTGTCCCCCTGTGTGCGTTTCCCCCCCTGTGTGTGCGCTCACCCTCCAGTGTCCCCCTGTGTGCGTTTCCCCCCCTGTGTGTGCGCTCACCCTCCAGTGTCCCCCTGTGTGCGTTTCCCCCCCCTGTGTGTGCGCTCACCCTCCAGTGTCCCCCTGTGTGCGTTTCCCCCCCCTGTGTGTGCGCTCACCCTCCAGTGTCCCCCTGTGTGCGTTTCCCCCCCCCCCTGTGTGTGCGCTCTCCCTCCAGTGTCCCCCTGTGTGCGTTTCCCCCCTGTGTGTGCGCTCACCCTCCAGTGTCCCCCTGTGTGCGTTTCCCCCTGTGTGTGCACTCTCCCTCCAGTGTCCCCCTGTGTGCGTTTCCCCCCCTGTGTGTGCGCTCTCCCTCCAGTGTCCCCCTGTGTGCGTTTCCCCCCCTGTGTGTGCGCTCTCCCTCCAGTGTCCCCCTGTGTGCGTTTCCCCCCCTGTGTGTGCGCTCTCCCTCCAGTGTCCCCCTGTGTGCGTGTCCCCCCCTGTGTGTGCGCTCTCCCTCCAGTGTCCCCCTGTGTGTGCGCTCTCCCTCCAGTGTCCCCCTGTGTGTGCGTGTCCCCCCCTGTGTGTGCGCTCTCCCTCCAGTGTCCCCCTGTGTGTGCGTGTGCCCCCCTGTGTGTGCGCTCTCCCTCCAGTGTCCCCCTGTGTGTGCGCTCTCCCTCCAGTGTCCCCCTGTGTGTGCGTGCCCCCCCCCCGCGTGTGAGCTCTCCCTCCAGTGTCCCCCTGTGTGTGTGTGTCCCTGTGTGTGCGCTCTCCCTCCAGTGTCCCCCTGTGTGTGTGTGTGTGTCCCCCCTGTGTGTGCGCTCTCCCTCCAGTGTCCCCCTGTGTGTGTGCGCCCCCCTGTGTGTGCGCTCTCCCTCCAGTGTCCCCCTGTGTGTGCCTCCCTGTGTGTACGCTCTCCCTCCAGTGTCCCCCTGTGTGTGCGCTCTCCCTCCAGTGTCCCCCTGTGTGCGTGTGCCCCCCTGTGTGCGCGCTCTCCCTCCAGTGCCCCCCTGTGTGCGCGCTCTCCCTCCAGTGCCCCCCTGTGTGCGCGCTCTCCCTCCAGTGCCCCCCTGTGTGCGCGCTCTCCCTCCAGTGCCCCCTGTGTGCGTTTCCCCCCCTGTGTGTGCGCTCACCCTCCAGTGTCCCCCTGTGTGCTTTTCCCCCCTGTGTGTGCGCTCACCCTCCAGTGTCCCCCTGTGTGCGTTTCCCCCCCCTGTGTGTGCGCTCACCCTCCAGTGTCCCCCTGTGTGCGTTTCCCCCCCTGTGTGTGCGCTCACCCTCCAGTGTCCCCCTGTGTGCGTTTCCCCCCTGTGTGTGCGCTCACCCTCCAGTGTCCCCCTGTGTGCGTTTCCCCCCTGTGTGTGCGCTCACCCTCCAGTGTCCCCCTGTGTGCGTTTCCCCCCCTGTGTGTGCGCTCTCCCTCCAGTGTCCCCCTGTGTGCATTTCCCCCCCTGTGTGTGCGCTCACCCTCCAGTGTCCCCCTGTGTGCGTTTCCCCCTGTGTGTGCACTCTCCCTCCAGTGTCCCCCTGTGTGCGTTTCCCCCCCTGTGTGTGCGCTCTCCCTCCAGTGTCCCCCTGTGTGCGTTTCCCCCCCTGTGTGTGCGCTCTCCCTCCAGTGTCCCCCTGTGTGCGTTTCCCCCCCTGTGTGTGCGCTCTCCCTCCAGTGTCCCCCTGTGTGCGTGTCCCCCCCCTGTGTGTGCGCTCTCCCTCCAGTGTCCCCCTGTGTGTGCGCTCTCCCTCCAGTGTCCCCCTGTGTGTGCGTGTCCCCCCCTGTGTGTGCGCTCTCCCTCCAGTGTCCCCCTGTGTGTGCGTGTCCCCCCCTGTGTGTGCGCTCTCCCTCCAGTGTCCCCCTGTGTGTGCGTGTGCCCCCCTGTGTGTGCGCTCTCCCTCCAGTGTCCCCCTGTGTGTGCGCTCTCCCTCCAGTGTCCCCCTGTGTGTGCGTGCCCCCCCCCCCTGCGTGTGAGCTCTCCCTCCAGTGTCCCCCTGTGTGTGTGTGTGTGTCCCCCTGTGTGTGCGCTCTCCCTCCAGTGTCCCCCTGTGTGTGTGTGTGTGTCCCCTGTGTGTGCGCTCTCCCTCCAGTGTCCCCCTGTGTGTGTGCGCCCCCCTGTGTGTGCGCTCTCCCTCCAGTGTCCCCCTGTGTGTGCCTCCCTGTGTGTGCGCTCTCCCTCCAGTGTCCCCCTGTGTGTGCGCTCTCCCTCCAGTGTCCCCCTGTGTGCGTGTGCCCCCCTGTGTGCGCGCTCTCTCCCTCCAGTGCCCCCCTGTGTGCGCGCTCTCGCTCCAGTGCCCCCCTGTGTGCGCGCTCTCCCTCCAGTGCCCCCCTGTGTGCGCGCTCTCCCTCCAGTGTCCCCCTGTGTGTGTGTGTGTGTGTGTCCCCCTGTGTGTGCGCTCTCCCTCCAGTGTCCCCCTGTGTGTGTGTGTGTGTGTGTCCCCCTGTGTGTGCGCTCTCCCTCCAGTGTCCCCCTGTGTGTGTGCGCCCCCCTGTGTGTGCGCTCTCCCTCCAGTGTCCCCCTGTGTGTGCCTCCCTGTGTGTGCGCTCTCCCTCCAGTGTCCCCCTGTGTGTGCGCTCTCCCTCCAGTGTCCCCCTGTGTGCGTGTGCCCCCCTGTGTGCACGCTCTCCCTCCAGTGCCCCCCTGTGTGCGCGCTCTCCCTCCAGTGCCCCCCTGTGTGCGCGCTCTCCCTCCAGTGCCCCCCTGTGTGCGCGCTCTCCCTCCAGTGCCCCCCTGTGTGCGCGCTCTCCCTCCAGTGCCCCCCTGTGTGCGCGCTCTCCCTCCAGTGTCCCCCTGTGTGTGCGCTCTCCCTCCAGTGTCCCCCTGTGTGTGCGCTCTCCCTCCAGTGTCCCCCTGTGTGTGTGCCTCCCTGTGTGTGCGCTCTCTCCCTCCAGTGTCCCCCTGTGTGTGCGCTCTCCCTCCAGTGTCCCCCTGTGTGTGTGCCTCCCTGTGTGTGCGCTCTCTCCCTCCAGTGTCCCCCTGTGTGTGTGCCTCCCTGTGTGTGCGCTCTCCCTCCAGTGTCCCCTTGTGTGTGCGTGCCCCCCCCCCTGCGTGTGCGCTCTCCCTCCAGTGTCCCCCTGCGTGTGCGCTCTCCCTCCAGTGTCCCCCTGCGTGTGCGCTCTCCCTCCAGTGTCCCCCTGCGTGTGCGCTTGGTCCCCTTGAGTGTGGGGACCAAGGGGGCCCCATGATCTTCTATTGCCCGGGGGCCCCATGAGTTGTCAGTCCGCCCCTGCTGGACACCCTGGCACCTGGGGCTGTAACGTGCCCGTCGTCCACAGGTCCTTTCACATGGGACTGCTTGCCCAGTTCTGCAGATATGATTGGTGTGTGCCCCTCACCCCCCCCCCCCTTCCTATGTGCCCTGCACTGAACTTCTACCTCCAGTGACAGAGATGAGCCATCCACCGGGCTGGACCGGGACACGGAGAGCTCCGTGCAGGTCCAGCTATCACAGGGAGGAGATCCTCTCCCTATGATAGCCAAAGTGAGACTGATTGTGAGCCAATAGGATGTGATGGAGGCGGAGCATCTCATTCTATGGCAAATCTCATTCTATGGCACTGCAGGGGCTCTGGTGTCATATTTAATGTAAGGGGGGCTCTGGTGGCATATCTAATGTAAGGGGGGGCTCTGATGTCATATTTAATGTAAGGGGGGCTCTGGTGTCATATCTAATGTAAGGGGGGGGGGCTCTGATGTCATATCTAGTGTAAGGGGGGGGGGCTCTGGTGTCATATCTAATTTAAGGGGGGGCTCTGGTGTCATATCTAATGTAAGGGGGGGGCTCTGGTGTCATATCTAATGTAAGGAGGGGCTCTGATGTCATATCTGATGTAAGGGGGGTTCTGATGTCACATCTGATGTAAGGGGGGCTCTGATGTCACATCTGATGTAAGGGGGCTCTGATGTCATATCTAGTGTAAGGGGGGCTCTGGTGTCATATTTCATGTAGGGGGGGGCTCTGATGTCATATCTGATGTAAGTGGGAGCTCTGGTGTCATATTTAATGTAAGGGGGGGGGGGGGCTCTGGTGTCATATCTAATGTAAGGGGGGGGGCTCTGGTGTCATAATTAATGTAAGGGGGGTTCTGGTGGCATATCTAATGTAAGGGGGGGGGCTCTGATGTCATATTTAATGTAAGGGGGGCTCTGGTGTCATATCTAATGTAAGGGGGGGGGGGGCTCTGATGTCATATTTAATGTAAGGGGGGCTCTGGTGTCATATCTAATGTAAGGGGGGGGGGGGGCTCTGATGTCATATCTGATGGGGCCTGTGGTGCTTTTGTTTATAGCGCAAAAAATAAAAACTGCAGAGGTGATCAAATACCCCCAAAAGAAAGCTCTATTTGTGGGAAAAAAAGGATATAAATTTTGTGTGGGTACAACGCCGTATAGCAAAAAATGGCTTGGTCAGGAAGGGGGTAAATTCTTCCGGGTTAAAGTGTTCGGGTTTGACTTGATGAAAAGGTGGCAACCCTAGTGCAGATCCGCCCCGTGGATAGCCGCTTGCTCAGCGGGGATCTCCGGAGCGATCTCCGCTGAGCAGAAGATGACAGGTCCGTCTCTGCACTCCGTGCAGGGACGGACCTGTCACAGCGCCGCTCTCCCCTATGGGGGATCGGGTGACGACGGACCGTAGAGTCCGTCGCCACCCGATCCGCTCTGCAGACGGATGAAAAAATGGGGTTTTCCTCCGTCTGCAGAAACGGAGCAGAGCGGGCACGGACGAGAGCGGGTGTCAGCGGATGCTCATCCGCTGACACCCGCTATACCATAGGGATACCTGTATGTCCGTTTTTCATCCGAAAACGGAAGGATGAAAAACGGACATACGGTCCGTCCGTGTGAAAGAGCCCTTAGTGCTCACTTTTATTTATTTATTTTTGAATCAACCTAATGACTTTATTTTTCTGAAAAAAAATCAACTGTTTAGCATTTTACTGATTCAATCAGTTTTTCATTTATTAAGGCTGGATTCACACCTATGCATTTTTGGTGCTTTTTGCATTTTGCAGATTTGCACTACAGTCCATTTAAAATGGTTTCCTATGGAACACGTTCTGTAGTGCAAATCTGCAAAATGCAAAAAGCACTAAAAATGCATAGGTGTGAATCCAGCCTAAAAGTAAATTATAACGATGTTCTCCTGTGGACATCATTGGGCTTCGTCTAAAGCCTCATACACACGATCGGACCGTGAACCAACTTTCCCTTGGATTTTTTGTCCAAAGGGCGTTGGCCCCAAGTTGGTATTGCATACACACGGTCGGACTTTTTAGGCAACCAACACGGACGTAGTGACATTTGAACGTACTGACGACACTTCAAAAGAGGACGTTCGAATACTCCAGCGCCACCTTTGGTCAACTTCTATATTGTTGTCTGATCTTTTGCATTGGTTCTGAGCATGCGTGTTTGTACTTTGGACAAAAGTCCGTTGGTTTTGTGTACACACGGTCGGACTTTGGTCCATCTGACTTTTGTTGGCAGAAAGTTGGTCCGTTCGCACAGCCAACAAAAGTCCGATGAAACCTGGAAAAAGTTGGTCCGATGGAGCGTACACACGGTCGGATGTTGGTCCAAACCAGCTAATTTGCATGTTGGTTGTCAAAAAGTCTGATCGTGTGTACGGGCTTTTAGATTCAAAATAGCTTCTGTACATGTGATTGTTTGTGTTATACAAGAGCCCTAGAAGTCACCTGTATTTGCAGCTATCATAAGAGTTCCTTCATCCTGGTTAGATGAAAAGAAAGGCTCCATCTGAAAAAAGCAACACACTGAAAAAGCAATGTCCCTCTGTCCCTCTTTCCTCCTCATTTGTCCCTCATTTCGGTCTGATCTCTATAGTTGTATATAAAATGCACTTTTTAGCTTTGAAAAAGTGGTTCCCAGAGCTAAACCTTTCATCCAAATTCTAAATTGCTGAATTTGTAAATTTTAAAAGCCAATATAAAGGAATATTAGGGGTTTAAAAAAAAGCCATTGTGGATTTAATTAACAATTTTTTGGTTAATTCTCCTTTAAGTGGATGTGGCAGAGGGGGTGTCCTATGCCTACATACATTTGCTAGTAGGTGTCCCTCATTCCCAGCTCAAAATGTTGGGAGGTATGGCCTCAGTTATACTGTGGCAGAATGGCACAGGCAGGCGAATCGCCATCATGGTATGTCGGTACCATAGGCGGCCACTAGGGGGCGCGTGCTTGCTCCCCCTTGTCGCCCACAGAGCCAATTCGAGTGCCGGGCAGTCTCAATCACCGTCGGGCTCCCGCGATCACTCGGGGCACATGGAGAACCGGGAGCTGTGTGTGTAAACAGAACCCGTGTAATTCATATGTGTTCAGTTTTAAAGGGATGAGGTGGCAACTAGAGCTGGGAGATTTTCGCCAAAAAAAAATCAGCGATTTTTTTAAAAAGAAACTTTTTTTTTTGATGGACACCGCGCTGGGCCTGAAGTGCTGCAGGCAGGAGTTTTTAGGCGAGGCCGCGGCTTCGGCCTAGTCTGCGAGGCCGGATGCCGCGGACTAGGCCGAAGCCGCGGCCTCGCCTAAAAATTCCTGCCTGCAGCTCCCCAGGACCGGCGCTGACAATGGCAAATGTCAGTGCTTGTGACAGATTCATGTACAAGTTGGAAACAGGTACATGAATTTGAGGCAAGCAAGACATTTTCCATGGGAACTTGCACTGCGCAGGGCCGGATCTAGCTGATCTGATGTGGGAGTGCAGTAAAAAATGTCAGGATTGGAGGTCAGCAGGGCAGTGTACAGAAACAAGAATCAGTGTAGCAATATACAGGGGGTCAGCAGGGCAGAGGACAGGGGCCAGCAGTTTGTAGGACAGTGTACAGTGGGTTACACTGGGACCAGAGTGTACACTCTGCCCTCAGTGAAGCTGAGATGCCTCCTACCGTTGCACCTAGCTCATAGTTAGTGCAGCAGCCAAGGAGTTTTGTAACTGGGTGGAGAGACCCTACTTAACCATCAGGTCTACTCCCCTTATGATTGATAGCAGGCAGTAGGTAGATTCCACAGCCAATACATAGCCTGCTATTGGTTATGGGATCTGCCCACTGTCTGCTGTCAGTCACAAGGAGAGAGCGGCCCTGATGAGGAACTAGTGTCTCAGTTTCCGCATCAGGTTCCATCCATTGTCAGTGTCGCTGGCTGCTAGGAGCCTGTCAACTGTGAAGCCATCAGCGCTCTTACCAACCAGTGATCGGTGGGGAAGGGAGGGATTAGCATCGACAAACATGCCGCCAGCTACACAGCGTAAAGAGACAGGCACTTTGCCTGTTTCTGTATTCCAACTTATCCCTGGTACACACAATGAGATTATCGGACGAACTAAATGAAAATGAAGAGTTTACTAAAGTTCTGAAAATGTTTGTTCAATAGAATAAAAATTTGGAAGTGATGTAATGTGTTGTAGTGCATTTGTATTGTATTTTTGAACAACAACTGTACTGATTAAACAAAAATCGTACGATCTAGTATCGTACGAGAAAAGTTTTCGTGCTTGTCCCATTGGATAATATCGGATAACCAGTCGTTATCGGCTCTCGAAAGCTATGTACTAACGATGGGAGGAGGAGCTTAGGTGACGCCGTGTGATACACGAGCTCAGCAAAGGAGGAGAAGGGCTGACCATTGACACTTTTTATCTGCACTATATCCACCTGGTACACGTGAGTGCATACAACTTGAGGCATCTCATGAGGAGTCTATAGTTAGCAATATTGCGCAATGGTTTTTGTTTGTTTTTTCTCTTTTTCATGTTAAAACCGGCTTGAGCATCAGGAAGATTTCAAAGAATCACCTATAATTGTACCGGTGTTGTATCATTATCCGTCCCCCATCACCAAGTGTCCGAGGTGTACTGCGCATGCGCAGTACACAGAACGCCCATATTCCGAAAATTACCGAGGATGAACGGCGCCTGCGCCCTGAGTCCACTTTCAAGCCCCACCATCCCAGTGGACATAGAGTTAGAATATAAAAGTGCCGAGCGCAGCGAGGCCGTGCCCGATGCGTGGCGAGCGAAGCGAGCCCGCGAGGGGCCCTCTCAGTTTGACTAACCCTATGTCCGCTTGGATGGTGGGGGCTTCTCCTCGACTCACGGCGCAGGCGCCGCTCATCTTCCGACAATTTCCGAAAAACTTCTGGATCCGGACTGCGCATGCGCTGCGCATGCGCAGTAGACTTCGGACACCTAGTGACAGCCGGACACTTGGTGATAGAACACCGGCAACATTAAGGGAAGTTTTTGTTTCTTTCTTCCTATATATTTATAAATACCAATACCGAAGTGGCAACATTTTATATTTATATTTTCCAAAATAGCAGTCTTTTTTGCTTTTTGTTTAAACAGTGGGAGTTTAAACCAGCTGTCTCAATTGTTATATCAGTAATGCACCACTGCGCTTTTAAAACACCAATCGCCTGGTGTATATGTTTATCTGGTTATCGTAGCAAACAGATTGCATACAATAGGATTGTATGGTACCAACCTTGCAATTAGAGTAATCGCCTGGTGTATCTGCATATTGTTGCAATTAGATTGTATTCAACACTAATTGTCTGGTGTATGGTACCAATCTTGTAATCAGAGCACCTGTTGCTACCCCAGAGTTCCTTCACTCTTTCTAACACAGCACACAATTCCCAATCATCTTGATTGCTATCACTGAATCATCGTTCAACTTTTTTTCATTTTACCAACACAACAAATACTTTCACCTATAAAATAAGATTTTATATGCACATAAGGATCACATACTCACATATTAATTTATATACAAGGATTGTATATTTTATTTCACACACCTCCAGCACTATATATATGGAGTGTATATATATTTTATTTTATTTTTTTCACTTGTGCACTATTGACCACAATTGACATTGTGGCAATAATTATTTTTAAAGATCTATGCTCACATAATTAAGGTTGAATTGCGCACCATTTATAAGCTATTTGTATATCTTTCACCTACTAACGATCATATTATCGTATGATTGATTCGAAAGCGGTATTTTTTTGCACAGTTTTTTGATCATGTGTTAGAGTTTGTCTTAATTATCTCCAGTTTTATTATCTACAATTGGTGCTCTATTTTGATCTACCTGAATCTGTCGCACTGTTCAAATTGACGTCAGGACTATTTGAATCTGAATTTTTAAAGGGCCAGACCATCAGAAAAGTGGTGCTAATGCTTAAAGCCTCGTACACACGGTCAGATTTTCGGCAGGGAATTGTGTGATGACAGACTGTTGGCCTAAAATCCGACCATTAGTACGCTCCATTAGGCAATTGTTGTTCAACTTTCCACCAACAATGTTGGATGGCAGGCTAATGCATTTTCGGCAGGTCTGTTGTCAGATTTTCCTATCGTCTGTACACAAGTCCGTCACACAAAAGTTGAAAGTACAAACACGCATGCTCAGAATCAATGCTTACCAAACACGATATTAGCAGAAGGTGCCCAAAGGGTGGCGCTCAAGAGCTGAAATTCCAGGTAGTACGTCACTATGTTCGTGTTTGTTGGCCGACAATTGTGTACCGTTTGCATGCAAGACAAGTTCCTGGCACACGCCCTTCGGACAAAAGTCTGACGCTTTGTTGGCCAACAATCTGATCGTTTGTACGAGGCTTTAGGCTGGGTTCACATCATTTCGAATTGAATGTGGATTCTCTGCATCCAATTCGCAATAGCACGAAATTTTGACCGGCTCTCTATGGCTCTCGGTGCAAATTTGCACAGGAGCCCTGTGAGTCTTTTGGTCCGTTTCAGGTCCAAACTCAGCCAAAATTTTGTGCTGAAATCGGACCTGAAACGGTCAACGGGGACGCACAGTACTCCTGTTGGGGGCCACATGTGGCAATAGTGTGAACCCAGCCTTACTGAATTCTCCCTATTATATTATATAAATATACCCCAGCCATGTCTAAGATGTACAGTATATCTGAAAATAAATATTACAAATGCAATGATATCATTATCACAACAGTATGCAGTAGCAGATAGATTTTCATAAAATGCGGTAGACACAAAATAAAGCAAGCAGACCATTTATATCACTACAACTTTGGAACTGATTTATTTATATATCTTGTTAGCTCTCAATGGGCAGCTTTACAGTTCCTGACCTGTTGGCATTTGTAAACCCTCTCTATCATCATCATATGTCAAGGCACTGTTTGTCTGAAGGATTGCTGTGTGGGATTAGTACGGACCTGCCGTGGAACATTCCACAGAGTGCACAGAGTACAGCAGCTGAGCTCCTCTTTTAGTGCCATGGCTGGCAGCTGTCCCTGCCTTCCAGGTAACATCCCAAGTATTGAAGATTTGGCCTTAGAAATGTCCCTGTTTTTCAAAATTGGCAAACTGACAGGTGCCTTATGTTTTCTTAACGCCAGCTTGGATCAATGTAAGTATTTACTGTATGTGTCATACCCGTGGGAACCCTGTGGAAGATGGAACTCTCCATAGTAGTCACCGCCACTGGTTTCCAGGACCTGTGCCGAGAAGCTGACCTGCCAATTAATGCACACAGGAAGTTGCTTGTTTGGCACAGGCACCATTCAAAGAACACTGCATTTTCTTAGTAGATTATTATTATTATACAAGATTTATATAGCGCCAACAGTTTATGCAGCACTTTACAACTTGAAGGTAGACAGTACAAATACAATACACTTAACTATAGTAGAAATCAGAGGGCCCTGCTCCTTGGAGCTTACAATCTAATGCCCTGTACACACGATAGGATTTACCGACAACAAAATCCATGGGATTTTTTCCAACGGATGTTGGCTCAAACTTGTCTGGCATACACACGGTCACACAAAGTTGGTCGGAAATTCCGAACGTCAAGAACGCAGTGAAATACAACACGTACGACGAGCCGAGAAAAATTAAGTTCAATAGCCAGTGCTGCTCTTCTGCTTGATTCCGAGCATGCGTGGCACTTTGTGCATCGGAATTGTGTATACACGATGGGAATTTCCGACAACGGATTTTGTTGTCGGAAAATTTGAGAACCAGATCTCAAATTTTGTGTGACGGAAATTCCTATGGAAAATGTGTGATGGAGGCTACACACGCTCCGAATTTCTGACAACAAGGTCCTATCACACAGTTTCCATCGGAAAATCCTATTGTGTGTACAGGGCATTAGAGAGAAGGTCAAGAGGGGTAATAACTGTGGGGATGTGCTGATGGAGAAGATACATGTACAGATGATCATCTGAAAGTGGATAAAGTAGGAGAAAATTGGACAGATTGGGGTAGAGCATTCCAGAGGATGGGAGAGCTTCTGGAGAAGTCCTGAAGGCGAGCATGGGATGAGGCGACATGGAGTTTGAGAGCAGGAGGTCTTGGGAGGAGCAAAGAGAAAAATTACCGTATTTATCGGCGTATAACACGCACCCCAAGTTTAGGAGGGAATTTTAAGGAAAAAAAGTTTTAGGAGAGAAGTTTAGGGGAAAAAAAAAACTTACATTTAAGCGTCATTTGCAGCCTGCCCAGCGTCTTTTGCAGCCTTGCCCAGCGTCTTTTGCAGCCTTGCCCAGCGTCTTTTGCAGCCTTGCCCAGCGTCATTTGCAGCCTTGCCCAGCGTAATTTGCAGCCTTGCCCAGTGTCATTTGTAGCTTGCCCAGTGTCATTTGTAGCTTGCCCAGTGTCATTTGTAGCTTGCCCAGTGTCATTTGCAGCTTGCCAGTGTCATTTGTAGTTTGCCCAGTGTGATTTGCAGCATTGCCAGCGTCATTTGCCTTGCCCACGTTTAAATTTCCTGCCGCGAGACAAACCGCGCATGCGCCGCCGAAAAAGACCAAACCACGGCCGAAAAAGGCCGAACAGCCGCCGAAAAAGACCGAGCCGACTGTTCGGCTCCGCTCGGAGTCCCGCCTCCCTGCTGTTTCAGGGAGCGAGCGCAGGGAGGCGGGACTACGAGCGGAGCTGAACAGTCGGCTTCGGCCTTTTTCGGCCGCGGTTCGGTCGCAGTTCAGTCTTTTTCGGCGGCGGTCGCTATTTTTCGGCGCAGCTTACTTTTTTTGTCATTTTTTTGGGGGTATCGGCGTATAACACGCACCCACGACTTTCCCCCGATTTTAAGGGGGAAAAGGTGCGTGTTATACGCCGATAAATACGGTAGGTTGGTATTTTGAGACTCAGTTAGTGATGTAGCTGGCGGATGGACTGAAGTGGGGATAACCTATTTAGAGGTAAGCCAATGAGTCTGGCCATTCCACCAAACTCTGAAATGCAAAGTGTTCCCTCAATGGCACTCGTGCCAAGCCAGCGACCTTGAGCGACCCGGAAGCTAGTGGAGATCACAGGGAGGACACATCCAAGCTAGACCAATGTAACTATGGAAAGACTGCCATACCTAAACTTCAGCTTTAACGTGCCTTGCAATAAGGCAGCCTCTAGCATTAAAGGCATATTTTAATGGATGAGCGTACCACAATGCACATATGATTTAAAACTGTGCTTTGTGGTGATCTGAAACACAAGTGCATTGCTTTGCATGTAGTTATGCCAAATGTATTTTAAAAAGGATTTTTTTTGTACGATCTGAAAATCTTGAATCAACGCTCACCAAACTTCTAATAACATGAAATTAGCAGAAGGGGCCCAAAGGGTGACGCTTGAGAAATGAACTTCCTCTTTATACTCTCGTAGTACATCACTATGTTCGTGTTTGTGTTAAGTTCTGCTTAACAAAAAAAAAAAAAAAATTGAAAGTCAGTAGCTACAAATACTGCAGCTGCTGGCTTTTAATAAATCGGACACTTACCTGTCCCAGGGTTCAGCGATGTGGGGGATCGAAGTCCCGCTCGTCTCCCCCTCCTCTCTGCGGCGTGTGCGCCTGTCTGTGGATTCACAGCCGGGCACCCGCTGCACATGCGCGAACCACGCCGCATGCCGTGACTGGCCGGGCAATCATCTGGGACCTGTGACGTGTCCCAGATGATTGCCGAGAGGGAGGGGGGAGAGGTGAACTCCCTTCCGGTACCACGGTGCGACGGGAGGAAGTGGGAGCTGGGACCCTCTAAAAAGAGGGTATCTGCCCCCCCCCCCCAAAAAAAATGACATGCCTAATGTGGCATGTCAGGGGGGTCACCTCCCTTAAAGCGGAAGTTCCTTTTTTGGGTGGAACTCCTCTTTAAATAAGGACATGTGTGTTCTAGTCCATTTTTGGTGCGTTCCGGTGCATTTCAGTGCGTTTTTGATGCATTTTACAGCGTTCCAGTACAGTCCAGTGCAGTGCAGGAAAAATGCAGCCTGTTCTACTTTTTTTTTGGACCTGGAACGCACTGGAACTGCAAGCACTAGTGTGAACTATGCCATTGAAAACCATATAACCTACTTTACATGCGTTTTTGATGCAGAAAAAAAGGCACTAGACTGCATGTGGTGTGAATTGGCCCTCAATGAGACTTTACTACCACTTTAATATTAGGAACATTAGGTGGGGAATGTAATGAAATCTATGACACATATAACACAGTATCTGATATTGTAAAGTAAATATGTATCATATGTAAATATAACTCCTAACTTCAACCAAAACTTTATTTATAGTGCACGTTTTTTTTTTTTTTATAAATATAAGTAACAGAAGCACTATCAGTGGCTTTTTTAGTGTCCCTTCACTTTCTGCCCTGGTGAGGGCAGTTATAGGAAACCGAGGGAAATTCCCCCAATGGGGGCACAGACAGTGGTAAAACATTTTTTTACAGTGGGAAAGGGTTAGGATCTCTGTCAGTTTTTACCTTTATCACAAATAAATATATGACAACCCTGCTTCTCTGTGCCCAATAAAGTGAATAAAACTCAAAATTACTATACTAAATATGTTAATAAATAAAAACTATAAGTGCGTGTGCTTAATACATATATAACTTAATTAAAGTTGTGTGCTTAATTCATATATGGTGTACAACAATCAATATAATCATAAATATCAAAATTCATCTGAAACCACCACCTAACATCAAAAATCCATACATTTTTGAAAGTGTCCATGAAATGTCTATCAAACAAAGTGACCCGTGCTCCAATAAAGTGCATAAATCTTCTTCCAATTGAATCTTCCTCCAACGTGCTCACGCCTCTTGTGTGTCCTCCACCTTCCAAACTAGCAATTTACCAGAGATAATGATCAACAGCTCTTTATTATGGGCTCTTATCTAGTATTACTACATGGGATCAGGATCAGGTTTCTTCCAACCTCTGCAGGATTAAAATATGGTCGGAGTGGACTTCTAAGGTCTCGGGGGAGATTAAGGTTTAACAAGACTGGGAGGTACACCCCATACATTTACAGATATGTACCCTGTGTCATATTCTCCTTTATGTTGCATTATTCTGCATTTTTTGAATTGGAGTGATAGATTTCTTCTACATTGCCCTTGTCACCAGCTGTCTTGTTACTGTGTTACTTGTGTTTTCTGGTAATTATTGTTTACCTTTTGTGTATGAAGCAATGTCCTTGTGTCTATATTATTATCATCATCTGATATTGCACACTGAAGGCTATGTACCCTTTTTTTTTTGGTGTGTTGTTAATGTTTGTTTGAAAACTAATAAAATACTTTTTTTTTTTTCACTATTCACTATGCCCTGTGAGTAGACACTGCTGTGTCACACATTTACAGAGCCTGCCTTCTGATCTACAGAGGTGCTGAGAAGAGGAATTTCAAGAGACAGAGTCATAACAGGAATCACTACTTGCAGGCAGCAATGTACCATGGGATATGTAGTCCTTATAAATAGAAAGTAAAAAGCAGAGGAAAATCTGCAAAGCATGCAGGGAATCAAGGGAATTGTGGAAAGAGGTGGCCAGCAGACAAGCAGAACTCAGAAGAGACCTGGATGCAGATAGTCTGAGAGTAACGCTCTCACTAGGCTTCTGCCGCTACGACTATGTGGCTCTCATACACGGAAGCTGCAGTTCTGTGTGACTGCCCCTTCTCTTCACAGAACGCTTTGTATTCTATGACTCGTTAACAAACTATAAAGTGTTCTGTGAATGGACAAGGGGGGAGGATGGGTGGACAAATAACAGTGCGGCTTATGTGTATGAGATCCATGGCTCTCATAGCCACAGGGCTGGAAGGATACCGAAGTGCCATAAACCCATTGAGAACTAACTTTTATGTATACTGCAGATTACAAAAAAATAGCCAAGAGTTCTATTTTAGGCTAGGTTGACACTTGTGCAGGAGCTTACTGCTGCGGGGGCCACACCTGTTCCAGCACCCGCAAAAACGCACTGCAGTTTAGCATATGCATGGGGGTGCCATTAAATCCCACACACTGACAAACCACACTGCATTTGGGCCATGTTTTCAAAAAAGGTGCAGGGACCTTTTTCCTGCATTTTCAGGTAACACAGCGGCCCATTCAAATGAATGGGCTGCCGTGCCCATTCAAAACGCTACGCGCAGAGCTACAAAGGTGTGAACCTAGCCTTAACCACTTGCCGACCAGTCACGGACTTCAAGTGGTTATACCGAGATGATCCCAGTAGCGTTTGTTTGCGCTGACGGTTGGCTCTCTTTACAAACAATGGGATGCCCCCCTCCCCCCGCTGCCTTCCGTGTGTTTACTGGGATCTCCCGTCTCCCCGTGATCGGCTTTGTTCAGCTCTGGGCTATGTTAACCCAGAAGTGATGACCTGACATTTTACCCAGAAAAATGAAAAAAGCATTCAAACTCGCCTCTAATCAACCCCAGATCTCTCCATAAGGAGTACCTGTCACGTGCCTATTGCTGTCCCAAAATATGTTTACATTCCTTGTTAAAGCAATCAAAGTGATAAAAAAAATTAAATTTAAAGCAACAGTGTATAAAAAAAATTCAAACTGCCCCCGTGCTTGCACGCAAAGGTGAAATCACATGTCAGTCCTGCATGCAAGCAAACAGTGAACATCCCACACGTGAGGTATCACTGTGAACGTCAGATCATGGGCAGTAATTCTAGTAGCAGACCTCCTGTGTAAAGGCTTTTAAAATGTTGCCTATGGATCGTAAAATTGCGCAATTTTAAAGTGTGACATGTTTGGTATTTATTTACTTGGTGTAACATCATCATCTTTTATATTTTACCAAAAACATTGGGTTATGTATTATTTTTGCATTAAAATTGAAAAAAGTGTATTTTTTCCAAAGCGTCTCATTAAAAAAAATAAATAAGAAAAACAAAACAAAAAAAAAAACACAAATGCTTTAAAAAAATATATATATATATAATATTTGGAAGTTCTAGAAAAAATTTTTTTGCAACAAATAGTGATTGTTACATGTAAACAAAAAGTGCCACAAAAGGCTGGTCTTCAAGTGGTTTAAGGCTAGGTTCACGCTGCTGCAAATTCTATTGCGAATTTGAGCCGTTGCGAATTGTGATCGCTCAAATTCGCAAGTCATTTTAATAACATAGTTTTCCATGAGTGCCGTTCACATCAATGCGTTGCGAATCTAAGCTGCGTAAAAAAAGGCTCCTGTCTAGAGTTGCCACCTCATCCCTTTAAACCCGAACACCTTTGAATTACACAGGTTCCGAGGCTAATTAAATGCAGATAAGGCACCAAGTGAGTTTAATTACCACCTTAAACAGCCACAGAACCTGTGGAATTAATATGTGTTCAGGTTTAAAGGGATGAGGTGGCAACCCTAGTCCTGTCCGAGTTTGATCAGTAGTCAGCAGTCAGCTCCATAGACTGCTAAATTTGCAGTAGAATCACAAGAACACATAAAGAATTCGCAATGCAATCGGATCAAAATCACGCTAAATTCGCACCGCAGCAGTGTGAACCTAGCCTGAATGTCGGTTTAAGGAAATGTTGGTCTTTGCTTTAATTATTCCTCCATCTATAGCAACATAAATGCAAGATAAAGACACGGTGAATGTCAGACACACCTGAAAAGCCCAAGTATATGAGCCCTAAATAATAAAAGTATTAATTGATGGTAATAGTAAAGCTGTATCTGAACTGTGTAGGCAAGAATAATAAGAGTCAGGAGGGGGCTGAGCAAGCTTTCAATCCATTCGTAGTCTGTTCTATTAGCATCTGCACTGCATGTGAATTCCCTAGAAGTTCAAATAAACGTCACAGTCCTTGCAACCTAATGACCTGGGTGGGCCCCGTCAGGTAACGTGTCACCCAGCCTCCAACATGGCCACTCCCTGGAAACTTGCTCCAAGTCTCACTTTTCTACTTTGTTTAAGTGTAACAGAGCTGCAATGGGGCCTGTCAGCCTGTACAGAGAAGCATGACTTTTATCATACAAGGCACAGCGTGTGATTACATTTTTGGGGTTTCCTGCTTTATTTCCTTCTCCTCGACATCTCTATTACAAGTCTGCAAGGCAGGACAGGACTGAACAGCTATGGCTATTGAACCTTCCCTGGTAAGGATATTTAATATTTCCATACAGCCTGGTCAGTAAGGGCTCATGCACAAGGCTATATCAAAAATATGACAACTAGAGTGCAAGATCTTACCGGCAGAACTTAAAGATCCTGTGTAAAAATTGCTCTATACTGTGTGCATGTAATGCTTGAGCAATATTTACAATCGTACAGCATTCCATTGTATATGGCCCTGTTTCCAGGATACAAGTGGCTTCTCAATGAAGCCACCTGGCTTCCTTCCATTGCTAGGACGCATGTGGCCTCTAAATGAGGTTACTTAAGCCCCATACACACGGGCTGAATATCGGGCGGTATCGGCAGGTTCAACAGAAACCAGCTGGCATTCGGTCTGTGTGTGTGTGGCAGCTGCTTTGACAAAAGCTGGGCGGACGTATGGATTCTGTCAAAGGGGCATAAACGAAAAAGGTCTGCCGATCGGCATTCAATCAGTGCTCTCATCCAATGGCTGAGAGCACTGACCGTTATGTTCTGGCTAAGGTTGCCACCTCATCCCTTTGAAACCGAACACATATGAATTAAACAGGTTCTGTGGCTGATTAAGGTGGTAATTAAACTCACTTGGTGTCTTATCTGCATTAAATTAGCCTCAGAACTTGTGTAATTCATATGTGATCGGGTTTAAAGGGATGAGGTGGCAACCCTAGTTCTGGTGGAGGGGCATTCCCCCTGTCAGAACACAATAGCTCAGTGGGGAGATCGGTGTACTAACATCAGATTATTAGTACAGGATCTCCTCCTGAGCTCTTTCGTTTTTTATTTGTTCGGACCGCTGGCTTGAACGAAAAAAAAAAAACTGTGTACTGGGACAGATTTGCAATAAAGCCACACAGCGTCCTTCTGTTACTAGGATGCAGGAAGCTCCAATGGAGTTCATTTGCGCTGTACCTTGTACGCATTTAAACATGATCACAAACATTTATACGCGTACGCATAAACTACTGACCGCGGATCTGTATGTACTGTAAGTTTACTAATCTTTACTCAACTGTGTGCATGGGCCCATAAAAAACAGCTGCGGTCAAAAACAATTATGGTAATGCCGCTTTTATGAGGCTGTGTGCATGAGCCCTAAAAATCGAAAGCTGGGCCAGCTGTGGCATATGATCTTACATTATGTGCACATACTTAAAACAAAGGTTTTGTCAGGGCTAGTTATAGAAGTACAATCTCTGCCTGCCAGCTCACCAGTGATGGCCTGTAATGCTGGGCGCAGGGGCGCCACCCCCCATATCCATGCGTCCAGCCCCCTAATCTACATGCGGGGCACCGGACACATGGATTCCAATGGGGTGGTTTTTTTTGTTTTGTTTTTTAAGCATATTATTAGAGCCAGAGGCTCTAATAGTCTTCAAAAAAAAGGGTGGGCTTGGGGTGCAGTGAGCCCATTCAGTTGTGTAACAATAGCGAATGAACATTCGCTATTGTCGCACTGATTCTCCTTGCGGCCAATTTGTAAGCGGGTCTTGAGACCCATTTCTCGATTTGGCTGAAAGGAGAAGCAGTCCTCTTGGCCTAGGAGGAGGAGGAAGGAGACGCACGGCCACCGTGGTGCCCAGGAGTCGTCGCAGGAGAAGCCGGCGCCCGGAGGGAAGCGCTGCAAGTGCGAGGCTGGTAACCAACCTGGGTGGCGTGTGATGGTGACCTGATCGACTGACTGGGGGTGGCTGTGGGTGCATTGTTTGCCGCCCCCCCCAAAAAATAGACCACCAGCCGCCACTGCAGCTTACCATACTTTGGGCACCTGATATATTGGCAGCAGTTATTTTTAATACTAATACATAATGAAGACACAGAAACAACAGGGATGGAAGTGGTCTTGTAAATGATTAGATTCCATTTTTGATAACAGTAGAAGAATGTTTATAAGACCTCATACACATGTTTTGCAAACTCTCCCAGAGGCCTTTCCTCCCGGAGGCAGCGTATTGGCAGAAAAAACGTCTGACACTTGTAAAAGTGTCTACAAACGTTTAGGCGCGTTTACAGGCGTCAAACGCTTGGGCGTTAAATAATTTCATCCGCCAGAATAATAATTTTTATACACCTTAAAGCAGGGGTGTCAAACTCAATTCATCACAGAACGCATCAGCATTATAGTTGCCCTCAAAGGGCCGGTTGTATTTGTAATGCCGCGTACACACGAAGGGACTATCCCGTGGGATTATCCTCTGGACTGAAGTCCAGCGGATAATCCCCTCGTGTGTGGGCGCCGGCGGACTTTTTGGCGCCAAAGTCCGGCGGACCAAAGTTTTAAGTTTGGTTTTAAAATTATCCGCTGGACTTGGCAGTCCGGCGGACAATCCCGCCGTTAGTAGGCTAGTCCGCCGGACTTTTGAAAATGAACGGACTTGCCGCTCATTGGCAAGTCCGTTCATTTAGCACGTGACTTCAGGTTACGTAGCTAGCGTAGGCAGTAAATGCCGCCGCGCTAGCTCCGTGACCTGGCATGGATTTAAAGGGACTCCCTACGCCGAAAAACGGCGTGGGGGTTCCCCCCAAATCCATGTCAGACCCTTATCCGAGCACACAGCCTGGCCGGCCAGGAAAGGGGTGGGGACGAACGAGCGCCCCCCCTCCTGAGCCGTACCAGGCCGCGTGCCCTCAACATGGGGGGTGCCCTGGGGAAAGGGGGGCCGTGCGCCCCCCCCACCCCCAAAGCACCTTGTCCCCATGTTGATGAGGACAAAGGCCTCTTCCCGACAACCCTGGCCGTTGGTTGTCGGGGTCTGCGGGCGGGGGCTTATCGGAATCTGAGAGCCCCCTTTTATAAGGGGGCCCTCAGATCCCGGCCCCCCACCCTATGTGAATGAGTATGGGGTACGATGTACCCCTACCCATTCACCTAAGGTGTAAAATGTAAAGTACAAAAACGCACACACACTTTTGAAAAAATATTTTATTGCACTGCTCCGGGGGTCTTCTTCCGTCTTGGGGGTCTTCTCGCCGGACTCCTCCGCCATTTACCAAGCTCTTTTACCGAGCGGAGAAGTCCGGCTACCTTCTTTGTCGTCGCCGCCGTCGTCTGGGGGTCTCGATCCGCCTTCGGGGTCTTCCGGGGTCTCTTCTGTTCTTGCGGCGGTCGTCGTCTTCCGCGCCGCCGGCGCCTTCTTCTTCTTGTTCTTCTTCCGATGTTGACCCGTCGCTGTCTCTGCCCGGAATGCCAGAGCCACGCTGCACTGGGACTTATATAGGGACATGGGGACAGGGTCACATGCTCATGTCACATGGTGACCCCGCCCTCTTGCGATGTCACAGTCCCAGCATCCTCCGGGACTGTGACATCACAGGGGGGCGGGGGTCACCATGTGACATGAGCATGTGACCCTGTCCCCATGTCCCTATATAAGTCCCAGCGCAGCGTGGCTCTGGCATTCCGGGCAGAGACAGCGACGGGTCAACATCGGAAGAAGAAGAAGAACAAGAACAAGAAGAAGGCGCCGGTGGCGCGGAAGACGACGACCGCCGCAAGAACAGAAGAGACCCCGGAAGACCCCCGAAGGCGGATCGAGACCCCTAGACGACGACGGCGGCGACAACGAAGAAGGTAGCCGGACTTCTCCGCTCGGTAAAAGAGCTTGGTAAATGGCGGAGGAGTCCGGCGAGAAGACCCCCAAGACGGAAGAAGACCCCCCGGAGCAGTGCAATAAAATATTTTTTCAAAAGTGTGTGTGTTTTTGTACTTTACATTTTACACCTTAGGTGAATGGGTAGGGGTACATCGTACCCCATACTCATTCACATAGGGTGGGGGGCCGGTATCTGGGGGCCCCCTTATTAAAGGGGGCTCCCAGATTCCGATAAGCCCCCGCCCGCAGACCCCGACAACCAACGGCCAGGGTTGTCGGGAAGAGGCCTTGTCCTCATCAACATGGGGACAAGGTGCTTTGGGATGGGGGGGCCCCACGGCCCCCCTTTCCCCAGGGCACCCCCCATGTTGAGGGCACGCGGCCTGGTACGGCTCAGGAGGGGGGGGCGCTCGCTCGTCCCCACCCCTTTCCTGGCCGGCCGGGCTGCGTGCTCGGATAAGGGTCTGAGATGGATTTGGGGGGGACCCCCACGCCGTTTTTCAGCGTGGGGATTCCCTTTAAATCCATGCCAGGTGACGGAGCTAGCGCGCCGGCATTTACTGCCTACGCTAGCTACGTACCTGAAGTTACGTTCGAAATGAACGGACTGCTCCGTGTGTGGGCAAGTCCGTTCATTTTCAAAAGTCCCGCGGACTTTGGCCGGCGGATTATCCGCCGGAGAAGTCCGTGCGTGTGTGGGCAAGTCCGCGCGTGTGTGGGCAAGTCCACACACTCGGAAAGTCCGGCGGACCCAGCTGGAAAGTCCGGCGGATTGTCCGCTGGACTATATAAATGTATCTAGTCTTTATTATATTAAATAATTGCCTCTGCATTCCTCCCCAATACCTTGATGCCGGGAAGAAGCTAGGGGGCCAAGCTAGCAAGCAGAAAGTGTAGGTTCTGGAGGAGGACCAGAGGAGGGCTGGATTCAGCTACCAGAATCTGCTGAATACTGAGACCAGGGGATGCAGAGAGGAGAGGTGCAGGATCTGTAGGAGGAGTTCTGTCCTCCTCTCTGCTGCTGATTTCTGAGAAAAGGTGTGGGTGGGGGAGCCACAGCTGCAAGAGAGGTGTGAGGGCCACATGAAATGGCCTGGTGCTTGACACATGTGCCTTAAAGTGAAAGAAAATATATATTACTTTTTTCTTTAACATATTACTTGTTGCCACTCTCCCTTTGTAGTTCAGATAGCACTGAAACATTTTTTATATATAAAATTTGTGTCCCCTGCACTTCCTATAATTGGGTGGCATGCCCTGTAGGGAAGAGCAGTGTTGTCACCCTTCTAGGTATGCTCCCAAAAGAACTATAAACGGACATGCCTATGCTCAGTATGCTGACACAACCAGCAAAAGCTCAAGCCGACTACTTTATCGGCCAGCCCACCAGCCCCTTGATTGACAGCGAACCCCAGAAGGTGATGTGTCCGCCGCTAATGTAACGAAATCACTGCATACTGTACATGGGCACAATCAGACACAGGTACTATAACCCACACTTGAAAACAATCTTTTTCAAATGGTTTAGTGGTACTTTAAAAGAAACTGGGCAGCACAGTGGTGTAGTGGATAGCACTTTCACCTAGCAGCAAAAGGGTCACTTGTTTGAATCCCAACCACGACACTACCTGCTTGGAGAACCCCATTATGCCGCTGCCCCCGCCACTCCTATCCAGGCACACAGGGAGGCTGCTGCATGGGCGAGCACTCACTTTTTTCCTGGTCCGGCAGGTGGCAGCAGGCAATGGGATTGGGATCTATCTCAGCTCCTTCCCCCCTTCATGGTCATAGGGCAGCTGGGTATTTTCCGCTCCCTGCCCTGCCTGCTAAAACGAATAGGTGGGGTGAGCGGCGCGGACTGAAGGAGCAGCCCAGCTGCTTTCCCCCATGGACATGTGGCCTAGCAGGCACCCTGAGCAGCGGCGGCCTGACACCCGCCCCCCGTAATCTTTGGCACCCCACTGATTGCATCCCTCCAGCAGGACACAGCTCCTAACGGGAATGGCGTTCCTGCAGCGGAAAAAGTACAGGAACGCCATTCCCATGCGTTCACGCAGGACTCAACCCCTGGGTGTATTCATTTTTGCAACAGGGTTTTGAATAAATTTGTTAGGAAAAATACTTTATGTGTGCAAATTTAACAAATCTCAGTTGCAATGGTTACATTGAACGGCCCGCATTTGTGGGAGTATTTTGTAGTATAGTGTCCCACAGAAAATATTGATTCTGAAAGGAAAGTAAAGGATTTCTGACAAATCTGTTGGAGTGTACTCATTTATGCAGAGCACTGTAAATGACCCAATTAAAGGTTTTTTTTTGGGGGGGGGGGGGAGAGAAATGGGGTTCACTTTGGTATCTTTGTCTTGTGTAGACCTTGTCCTAGCACTGCTTGCCAAAATGTTATTGCAATGACTTCTTGAAATGCTCTTCAGTTTTAATTTTGTTTCAGTTAGACGCCTGCACCTTTCAACTAAAGACATGTTTAAAGAACATTCACAAGGTAATACATTCAGAAAGAATCATGGGATTGCACTCTGCACATTTTTTTCCCCATCTCTAAACACATTAAACAAATAATGAACACCACACTCAAATATTGGCATAAATTGGCCGTGGCAATTTTATTGGTTTACATCAACGGGGGGTGGATATCTCTTCTAATCTGAACCTTTGACTGGCAGCCAGAACACTGGGACAGTGGGCCCTTTATATAAAGAGCCCCACTGCTTCCAGAACATTCCACCAACTCTCATTGGCCCATTCCTACCTGCCCTCAGGTGAGCAGGAATGATTAAAGGACCATCGTCCCTTAAATTACATTGTATGTTATCCAATCTAACCAGTTTAAACACCCAGGGAAAGGCAGAGGCAACCCCGTGATAATGTGCACAAAATAATTGTGCCCCCCTTTTACATGGGATTGCACATCCCCCATCTCCAAACACAATAAACAAATAATGAACACCACACTCAAATATTGGCATAAATTGGTCGCAGCACTTTTATTGGTTTACAAATAAATTCATAACTTTTCATAACCATAATCACAATTCTAAATCAAATCAAATTATCTTTCTTAAAATTGCTTGTCCTTAATGATTCAAGCAAATTACAAATCAGCTTTATAATAACAAGTACCCACAAAGTCGGGGCTTTACCCATTTAATGGCCAAAGCACCGACCTACCCCAAACCCGCGGCCTTTCAATTATGCTCTGCAACCCCCAGTTGAAAATGTCCAGGCCTACATCGGAGAGATGGACCAAATCCTCCCAATACAAGCCCTGAAACTCACCCACCAAATCGAAATGCCGAAAGGATAACCCCCCTATAACAGGCATGAACTTCTCAACTGAGTGATTAACCCTCTTCCTTATTTTCTCCAAATTCTTAAACTCGGGGTGTGACAACCATAGTAGCCTGGGAATGATATCAGAGAAAACGATAGTTGTGTTTGGAGATGACATTCTCAAATGGTGCAGGTCCCGTTTGACCTTGTCGATCAAATCCAAGGTCTTCATATGACCCACATCATTCCCGCCGAGGTGAATAATCAGCACCGAAGGTGATGGCCACAGTAAATATAACTCAGAAATATAATAAAATAAATTTGACCATTGCAAATCTCTTACTCCTTTCCAAAGAATGGTGCAAGTTTCGGGATTGAGATTTAAGTTAGCAGTATAGCAACGATGAGACGCCCGTTTATGCACCCAGGAAATTAAAGAATGGCCGTTTATCCAAACATATTTTTTCTGCCCTAAAATTCAAAGCAAAAGTTTAGAGCGGACATAAATATGATAATGCTTAGATTCCCATCTTCCCAGCCTCCTGATCAAGGACTCATCGAGCCCAAGCCTGGCTACTTCTGTTGCAGCCCCAATCTGAAAGAAATGGGGTGTGAAACTGAATTCCTGCAAACCTAAATACTGAATACATTTCTTGAATACTGAAACAAATTGAAATTTGGTCACATGAGAACCATCTGCATGAATGAAAAATTTACCTGAATTAACAGGCCTACAGGTTAAGAATTGGTGAATTACCCCAACTGGATAAACAGTTGGATCTGAACATGAAAACAATGTAATCCAAGCGCCCTTGCCCAACTGGTCAGTTTTGGATCTGGCAGTAAATATTTTTACAGCTGAATCCCCGACCAGGACATGATGGGACAACAAACCTGAACAGCCTTTCTTATTACTAAGTACCATTTCCGATAGCCGAAAAGCCCCCAAAAATGCTATTACATACAAAGCTCTAAAAAGCAGAGCTTCATATGATGAATAGCAGATGGCTGACACAACTGAGGTCAGGTTTTTTAACATCTCAAATGTAATGGGGCTACGGTCATCCAAAACCATGTGAGAACGTCTATACCCCTTGACGGCCTGCCTTACCAAAAAGAAACTACTGCATGCTGGAAATATTGCATAATTTTAAAGAAAAAATAAATGCCCGCCAATATTTTAGATATCTGGCTATCAGATATAGCTTCCTCAAACAAACTACATAAAAACGCTAAAATAGTTCTCTCAGAAGGTACCTCATAACAGAAACCCGAAATATCGTTGACAAATCTCCATCTCCTCCATGCAGCTGAATAATCAGCCCATGTTTTCGGGGTGACAGAATTCTGAACAGCGATACTAATGGGGCTCAAATCAAAGTCCACAGATGGTCCGGACAAGGAAAGCCAGGTGGATCTGCCACGGGAAGTAAGGTGCGGAAATGGACCATCTGGAACCGAGACAGAGCATCTGCGCTAAACATTATGAGACCCAGGTACATAACTCGTCTTAACCCAAATATTTAAACGCAAACATAAAGACACAAAATACTGCAGGAGTTTAATAACCGGAGGGGATTTAGTGGAAAGGCAGTTAACTGCAAAAACTACCCCTTTATTATTAGATTGAATGACAATACGCTTATTAATGAAAAATTCACACCAGATTTCCAGCGCCACAATGACTGGAAAAAGTTCCAGCAGAACAATGTTCTTAACAGCCTTACTAATTATCCAAGAGGACGGCCACTTGCTGCAGCACCAATGGCTACGCAAACAGCCGCAAAACCTCTGGCACTTGCTGCATCTGTGAACAATTCGAAATTGGCTGCATCTATGAATTCCTCCTGATAGAAAGACCTTTCATTATATGTATCCAAAAATCGTGCCCAAATCAACAAATCTGCTTTAAGATCATCATTCAGCCGTATGTGGGGAAAAAGGGGACTTTAAACCTGATGTTGCTAAATAAAGCCTGGCCTAATGTGAGATGCAAAGACTAAACCCCCCTAACAATGACTGAAGTTCTTTCAGTAAGACTTTCCGTTTCCTGATCAAAAAATATATCAAGGTTTTTGCCTTCTCTATCTTTTCTATTGGCAAACTAAATACTGACAACTTCGTGTCTATATGAATTCCTAAGAATTGCAACGACGTGGAAGGAAAAACTGTATTTTTCTCTGTGGAATCAGCGGGTCCAACTAACAAAAAATCATCTAAATAGTGAATGATATTGTCAAGATCCGATTCAAAACGAACCACCCAGTGCAAAAATTTTGAGAATTTTTCAAAGTAAGAGCAGGACAGGGAACAACCCATTGGCAAACACATATCGTAAAGGAAAACATTTTTGAAGAAAAAACCCAAGGAACTATAAGATCTGGGGGAAACTAAGTAGTCTAAACGCAGACTTAATATCAGCCTTTGCCATTAAATCCCCTTGGCCAAAGGACCTGATTTTTGATTATGCTGGAACAACCCACTACACTTTTCCAGATGTTTTTCCCCTGCAATTCTAGAATAAATACAGTATGCCTGCAACCAATTATTGAATGATCTCGCAATGGGCCTGCACCTATCCTCATCCCCCTTCTCTTCAGCTTTCCTATCCATCTTTCTTAAAAATTCCTTAGGGGAAGGTAAAAGGGACAGTATATCCAAAAATTCGCCATTCCATATTTTCTCTTTCACTGACATGGATAGATGGAAACCCAGCAGAGATAACTTGCATGGCAACGCCTCCTTAAAACAGGTTCAGCACCGTAGAATTAACCACCACATGTGAGAGGGATTCAGTAATAGGGCCAGAATTCTGCACATTCAAAAAATAATTACTGTGTGTACTATGTGAATGTACATTAATTGAACCTGCTGACATTACTGACGAACACCCAGATGCCATAGAGTCAACCGCCACAGCTGCCAGAGACCATACAGAGGCAGGAGCAGCAGCATTTCCATTAAAGAGGGGTTCCACCCTAAAGTGGAATATCCACTCATCGGACCCCCCCCCCCCCCTCCGGTGTCACATTTGGCACCTTTCAGGGGGGAGGGGGGTGCAGATACCTGTCTAAGACAGGTATTTGTACCCACTTCCGGGCATAGACTCCCACGGGAGTTTACGCCACTTCCCGTCCCGCCGCGCTGTCTGCTGGGATACACACGGGTCCCAGAGACAGCGCGGAGCATTCCTATTGCATTGCGTGACTCGCGCATGCGCAATAAGGAACCGGGAAGTGAAGCCGCAAGGCTTCATTTCCTGATTCCCATACCCAAGATGGAGGCGGCAGCATCCGAGGACTGAGGGACGGTTTAGCCTCGGGTGCCGACGTCGCTGGACCCTGTGACAGGTTAGTGTCATTATTTTAAGAGTCAGCAGCTGCAGTATTTGTAGCTGCTGACTTTTAAAAAAAAAAATTTTTTTCGCCGGACTCCCTCTTTAACTCACACACACATCCTAGCTATATTAGATAAGGAAGATAACAATGTGGTAAGCATATGTAACTCACCAGGAGCTCCAGCAGGTGGTGCCAGAGCAGCATTGGCAGCCTGCTGAGGCTGGATTCTCCTTGAGCCAACAGATGAACCAGGAGGAGTGACTACCCGTCCATCAAGATCTTCGGGGGCCTGGCGCCTCCCAGCCCGGCTTCTCAGAGGGGCCGGTGTCCTGTCAGATTCTGTCCCCCATCACATACTGTCCGCTGTGTACTGCGCATGCGCAGTACACAGGACAAGCATATTCCGAAAATAGCCGAAGATGAACGGCGCCTGCGCCGTGAGTCCAGGTTCTAGTCCCACCATTCAAGTGGACATAGTTAGAATAAAAAAGAGCCGAGCGTAGCCCTCTGACCACTTGTGTAGCCCTCTGACCACTTGGATGGTGGGGCTTGCACCTCAACTCACGGCGCAGGTGCCGTTCATCTTCCGAAATTTTCCGAATGGCTTTGTCCTCCCTACTGCGCAAGTGCTGCGCCTGCGTAGTACGGGGCCGACACTATATGATAGCCGGACACATTTGGACAGAACACCAGAGCACATTCGGCTTTAGGAGGCAAGGCCCGGCGTTCCGATGGAGTGTCACTCACCACAGGCCTGCTGACACCGCTGCGGATGGGAGATGGTGAATAGGCTCGCCTACTTCTCCGTGACGGCTGTGTCTTTCCCCAGCGCAGCCCGCGCTATGCTCTACTGAGCCGACCACGCCATGTTCCCCTGCGCATCGTCCCTTAAATTACATTGTATGTTATAATCCAATCTAACCAGTTTAAACACCCGGGGAAAGGCAGAGGCAATCCCATGAAGGTGTGCCCAAAATAATTGTGCCCCCCCCCCCCTTTTACAGTCTAATTGCAGGAAGACTTCAGTTACACAAATATTGCCATGTATGAATGTAATATTGGATTACATTTTCTTTACCGCAGTGAATTGCTTTTCAGAGTGTGAGCCAATAGGCAATTTTCAATGGAACATCAACAGTTGTAAAGATTTGTGATATACTATTATTAGTATAGTATTGTACTGATTAAAACAGATAATTTGAGTCCATGGTCCATATAAGCAGTTATTATCCTTTATAATAGTAACTGTTTGCTTATATGGACCATGGGCTCAAATCATCTGTTTTAATCAGTACAATGCTATACAATAGAATATTACAAATCTGTACAACTGTGAAACTGTTGATGTTCCATTGAAAATTGCCAATGTCACACTCTGAAAAGCAGTTCACTGCGGTAAAGAAAAATGTAACCTAATATTGCATTCATACCAAGCAATATTTGTGTAACTGAAGTTTACAATGCCAAAGTTTCTTGTTGACAACAGTTACTGAACTTTACAAATTTGATGTTAATAAAAAGTATTCTTTTCTTCTCAACATAAAGGTGATCCAGAAAGCTAATGAAATTTTGTGCGGTATCAGCCAGCCCTCGGTATGCAGTGAAGTACTGATGTCCTCCCGGGGAGCAGAATATATCTCAGGTGTGTTTCTGTATTCTATTCAGCATCTTGTTAATGGAAGTACTATAGCTCCATTCCCATTTACTGTAATGCACAATAATGAGCAAACATTTCTTAATTGGGAAATACAAAATATCTTCTGCTTTGTCAAAGCTTGCAATCTTTTTGAGTTTGCCTACAGGATACTTCATTGCTTTACTGTGGGCACTAGTTAAATAAAAATAAATTCCTACTCCTACCAGGGGCGGATCCAGAGGGGGGGGGGGGGGGGCAACGGGGCAATTGCCCCCCCCTGAGAAATTAGTGACAGGCAGGCGGTCTCCTACATTTTAATATTCTATGTGTCACTGTGTAACATAAGCAATTGCCATTTTTTAAAACAAAATACTTGTTTTCACCTTTTGTTCATCCTTAGTTGCATCGCAGCACTGCTCATCTCCTGCAGCCTTCTAGCAGCCACATCATGTCTACATGAGTGCACACCAATGATGGCTGCATGACAATGCTCAGGGTGATTTTCCTGATAATACCAATAGTGTAACATGCCTTCATAGTACGTGTTGAAACAGTCCCTTGTAGTCTCCATCAGAGACTGGGTGACAATGCACAGTTGGGACACAGAGACAATGTTGTCACCCTAAACAGAAACTGGCTGAACAAGTACCTTCATGGGGGGGGGGGGGGGGGGTAACCAGGTAGTATTTTAATGAAATCTGCACAAGAATTTTAAGGCAACTGCATCCCCCAGCATGTGGTAGTGCTCTTTCACATAGTCGTTGAATTCTACAGCAGCCTTAATGCACATTAACGCACCAAAGGCTAAAACATTTAAAATGCAGTTCTAAATGCACAGGTATTCATTTTGTGTCAGGGAATGCTCCTCAAATGCCCTGTGAGATGTGTTTTTTCATTTGTACAATGCTAAAATGGAAAATAATCACTTTTGACGCTTTGCAACCGCACCTCTAATGCACTGTCAACACAATAGGTGTGTTTACAGTGCGTTTATGGTGAGCTTGCGGTGTGTTTCAATAGAAGTGAATGATGTAGTTGCGAAATGGCAATGCCTGTTGAACTCTGCAGGTGTTAACGTTGCCGCAAGGCAAAGCTAATGCAGTGTGAATACCTCTATCCACTCCCTATTTTAACAATTTTGATTGCCGTTGATGGATGGTCAGGAAGTGGTAAAAACATGACCCAATCACCTATTTTCAACGGCTGTGTGAAAGAGGCCATAGCGGTATGGAAATAACCAAATAAAGTAGATAATTTCGCGCAAAAATACAGATAAAGTGAATAAGGTACAATAATATAAATATCCAGCAAGTGGCGCTGGTTGTAAATGAATCTGAAAACCTACAATCAATAAATAATCAATATACGCACAATATAATGGCTAAAAATAAATAGTGACAGTAGTCTAATAATTTAAGTGCCAAGTGCATAAATATGTGCAAAAAATAAATACTGAGTGACAAATATGCCAAGTGAAAAACGTGTGTGTGTGTGTGTGTGTGTATATATATATATATATATATATATATATATATATATATATATATATATACAGAATATAAATATATATATATACCATATAAATACATACATACATACACACACACACACACACATTCACACACATTCATTCACACACACACACACACACACACGTTTTTCACTTGGCATATTTGTCACTCAGTATTTATTATTTGCACATATTTATGCACTTGGCACTTAAATTATTAGACTACTGTCACTATTTATTTTTAGCCATTATATTGTGCGTATATTGATTATTTATTGATTGTAGGTTTTCAGATTCATTTACAACCAGCTCCACCTGCTGGATATTTATATTATTGCACCTTCTTAATTTATTTGGTATTTTTGCGCAAAATTATCTACTTTACTCTATTTTTGTGTATCTGTGAACACTCTAAATTTTGCTGCAATCCTCCCCATTTGTAATTTTATTATTGACAGCCTAGTTACTCACAGTAGCGCAAGGAATTTACTTATTCACATGGAAATAACCAGATCCTTCATTTCTGCAAGTCACATTGCAGTTGTCATTTGTCACAAACAAAAACATTGACATTTGTCGCAGATTGATGTAACTTAAAACTGCAACACAAGGGGCCTCAAGTCAGTTTTCTTTACAGAGGCAAGGCAGCCTTTCAGTGCTTTATAGCAGTTAAAGATTTTATTGCACAGTTACATTGGTCAAGCTTGGCTAAATATAAGCATGCATATGCCATACCTGTGGGGCCGCTGTGAAAGTAGAGAATCCTTGTAGTATTTGCTGCTACTACAGTGATCATCACTATCTTACAGGGGTCCTATCGAGCAGCTGACCTCCTGCATAGGAACCAAAAGGAGTTGCTTAGTACGCAAGGGTGCCAATTACAAAACACCTTACATATTTCTCAATGACTTTGTTCTCTTATTGGTAGAGAGAGTGTGTAGTAACATCCTAATCTCCACCGCGTCCATTCAGTGACACGCTTGCATTCATTAAGAAAAATGTAAGGTAGTCCGTGAATGGCACCCGTGCCAAGACTTTGTTGTTACTATGCAGCAGCTCAGCACAGGACCCGGATGACAGCAATCACTGTATTATCAGTAATTACTACAGTGATTCTCTGCTACCACAGCGGATCTACAGTTGGCATATGCATACCTACATTTGTCCAGATGGTTTGTGAGGAGCTTAATCATTACATTAAATAATGGAATCATTTTGCAGGTCCCACTCTCTTTTGTCTCTCCTCTGATTTTGCACAAAAAAAAAAAGAAGAAATATGGAACAAATAAAGTTGATTAGTACAACACCCAAGTGAGTGTGTTTTGCCTA
The DNA here is from genome assembly GCA_028564925.1 of Lithobates sylvaticus. Classification (NCBI taxonomy): domain Eukaryota; kingdom Metazoa; phylum Chordata; class Amphibia; order Anura; family Ranidae; genus Lithobates; species Lithobates sylvaticus. The sequence continues at coordinate 180,673,418 of CM053026.1, forward strand.
TTACAGGTGTGATTGAGGTGTACAGAGTATCAAAAAGAATGGAAGGAGGAATGAAAACATTCAGTATTGATTGTGAGAGGTTACAGCTTGTCCTACGGGATATTGAATTAGCATGGAATAATTTGCAGGCCTTTCTGTCCATGTGTCCCAGCGTACTGCAGAAACTGGTAAGTACCAGCCACATTTTATACTTTTGGCAGCCTAAAGCCCCATATTTTTTGTCTTCAGATTTACCAAAACCATATAATATGAGGTCAAACCTTAGGAGTTTCAATTTGTATGCAATCAGGCAGGCCCTTTCACTACATGGTTTTGGTAAATCTGAAGACAAAAATCAGCAGAAAATCTGATAGTGTGTATGGGGCTTTAATGGGATTTTCAGTTTATCTGTCTTCTGATATGCTGACATTTACTACAGTTCAACTGTAACCAATAAGAGGCCCCTCATCCTGTTTTTATTGTTATTTATCCTGTAATTATTATTATTCATTGTTTGGATAGTTAATGTATGTTAATGTATGCATCACATACTAGCACATTATGTAAAACTTACCTGCAAACGAAGCCCTCCACCGATACGTTGTCACCGCTGGAGGCCACATCCATCTTCACCTGTCTTCCTTTCCGGGTCCGCGGGTGATTGGCCGGAGCCACGTGATGTCACTCCCGCACAGGCACGTGGGAGCTGCCGGTCACTGCACAGGGCTCCGAAAGAGACGGCATGGGTGGCCGTTCCTTCAGAGTGCATGGGCCGATGACGTCATCAGCTGCACATACAGTAAATATCTCCTAAACGGCGCACGTTTTGACGATATTTACAGTGCCTATAGGTAAACCTTACTTTGATTGTACATATATCTATGGGAGTTTACAACCACTTTAAAGTCTGTCCCTATCCAATATGATACATTTGTACAATGCTGTATAATCTTATTACAAAAAAAGCAAAACAAGCAGGTGATAGTTGGGGTTTGACAATGTAGCGCCTAGTTCCGGTAGAACTGGGAAGCTACAGTATGGGAAAACCTAATAGATTAGTATTAGAAGTCCATGTGTCATTCCAAATGGCAAGTCTCATTTTAAGCTTTCAATAAAAAAATACAAATAAAAAAAAAGAAACCCAAGGGGCTGATTTCTTATTTATGGATTTCAGCACTTTTTATCCACAGAACTCATTTATAATGCACTGGACAGCTATGCACCCCAAACCACTGGTCTACAGCACAAACACCATCTAAAATAGTGGTTCTCAACCTCAGTCCTCAAGTACCCCCAACATGCCATGTTTTGGGAACTTCCCTTAGATAAAATAGCTCTTATCAATACCATGTCATTGATATTGATTTAAAGCCGCTGTAAAAACATGGCCCGTTGGGGGTGCTTGAGGACTGAGGTTGAGAACCGCTGATCTAAAACACACATTCATACATACTAGGGCCAATTTGGACAGGGGCCAATTAACCTACCAGCATGTCTTTGGGGTGTCGGAGGAAACCAGAGTACCTGAAGGAAACCCACACAGGCACAGGGAGAACATGCAAACTCCAGGCAGGTAGTGTGATAAAAATAAAAACCATACTTTTGTTTGCACGTGATTTGAAAGATGGAAGTTAGCAGAGCTTCACATCATTACACTCCATACGCATGTGCCTGTAAACACAAGTCAAATTGTTTACAGACGTATACCTGTGTTCTGTCAATATAGTCCTATGGACAGAACTGTGCACCAAATGGGTGTCTGGGTGCTGCAAATACAGGTGTAACATATGCTGTATGCCCATTTGTCTGTATTTATGTCTGTGTGCATGAGTACAGGTCAGCTTTCAAAACTGCCAGAAAGAGTTGAAATTGGTGCAAACATTGTACTGCTGCAACCTGGTGCTGATCGGTCGCTTTAAAAATATACAGCCTGTATTTCACACAGAAATATATTACATACTGGGCTGGTGATGTAATAGGATGCAGGGCGTCTGAATGCCAGGTTCAGCAGTACAGTATGTAGTACGTCTATGTATGTATGTATGTATGTATGTATGTATGTATGTATATAGTCTTGGGCGCACATACAATGGATATAAAAAGTCTACACACCCCTGTTAGAATGTCTGGTTTCTGTGATTTAAAAAAATGAGACAAAGTTAAATAATTTTAGAACTTTTTTTCCATCTTTAAGGTGACCTATGAACTGTACGGCTCAATTGAAAAACAAACTGAAATCTTTTAGGGGGGGCATAAAAAACAAAAAAAATGTGGTTGCATAATTGTGCACACCCTCCTATAAATGGGTATGTAGCTGTGTTTAGAATTAAGCAATTGCATTCAAACTCGTGTTAAATAGGAGTCAGGACACACCTGCCAACATTTAAAGTGCCTCTGATTAACCCCAAATAAAGTTTAGCTGTTCTAGTAGGTTCTTCCTGACATTTTCTTAGTCGCATCCTACAGAAAAGCCATGGTCCGCAGAGAGAGTGTCCAAAGCATCAGAGGGATCTCATTGTTAAAAGGTATCAGTCAAAAGAAGGGTACAAAGGAATTTCCAAGGCATTAGATATACCATGGAACACAGTGAAGACAGTCATCATCAAGTGGAGAAAATATGGCACAACAGTGACATTACCAAGAACTAGACGTCCCCCCCCGAAATTGATGAAAAGACGAGAAGAAAAATGGTCAGGCAGGCTGCCAAGAGGTCGACAGCAAGATTAAAGGAGCTGCAGGATATCTGGCAAGTACTGGCTGTGTGGTACATGTGACAACAATCTCCTGTATTCTTTATCTGGGCTATGGGGTAGAGTGGCAAGATGGAGGCCTTTTCTTACAAAGAAAAACATCCAAGCCTGGCTAAATTTTGCAAAAACGCATCTGAAGTCTCCCAAAAGCATGTGGGGAAATGTGTTATGGTATGATGAAACCAAAGTTGAACTTTTTGGCCATAATTACAAAAGATATGTTTGGTGCAAAAACAACACTGCACATCACTAAAAGAACACCATGCCCATAGTGAAGCATGGTGGTGGCAGCATCATGCTTTGGGGCTGTTTTTCTTCAGCTGGAACAGGGGCCTTAGTTCAGGCTAGAGGGAATTATGAACAGATACCAGTCAATATTGACCCAAAACCTTCAGGCTTCTGCTAGAAAGCAGAACATGAAGAGGAACTTCATCTTTTAGCATGACAACGACCCAAAGCATACATCAAAATAAACAAATGAATGGCTTCACCAGAAGAAGATTAAAGTTTTGGAATGGCCCAGACCTGAATCCAATTGAAAAGAGATGCCCTCGCAATCTGACAGGAGATGCCCTCACAATCTGATAGATTTGGAGTATTTTTGCAAAGAAGATGTGCCATGCTGATAGACTCATACCCAAAAAGACTGAGTGCTGTAATAAAATCAAAAGGTGCTTCAACAAAGTATTAGTGTAAGGGTGTGCACACTTATGCAACCATATTTTATTTTTTTATTTTTACTTCCCTCCACCTAAAAAATTTCAGTTTGTTTTTCAATTAATTTGTACAGTTTATAGGTCACATTAAAGGTGGACAAAGTTCTGAAATTTATTTATCTTTGTCTCATATTTCTTTTACATCACAGAAACCTGACATTTTTAACAGGGGTGTGTGGACCTTTTTATATCCACTGTATATAAGGTAAACTTTGCAACCCTGGAAACTACCCAGTCCCATGCTCTCAAGTGTTCATTACCAATCCAAACTCTTGCTAGTATATTGTACTATAGTATTACAGACTTGTTTATACTCAAAAATGAGTACACCGCTCACATTTTTGTAAATATTTTATATATATCTTTTCATGTGAAAACACTGAAGAAATGACACTTTGCTACAATGTATAAGTAGTGAGTGTACAGCTTGTATAACAGTGTAAATTTTCTGTCCCCTCAAAATAACTCAAGACACAGCCATTAATGTCTAAACCGCTGGCAACAAAAGTGAGTACACCCCCTAAGTGAAAATGTCCAAATTGGGCACAATTAGCCATTTTCCTTCTCCGGTGTCATGTGACTCGTTAGTGTTCCAAGGTCTCAGGTGTGAATGGGGAGCAGCTGTGTTTTGGTGATATCGCTGTCACTCTCTCATACTGGTCACTGGAAGGTCAACATGGCACCTCATGGCAAATAACTCTCTGAGGATCTGAAAAAAAAGAATTGTCACTCTACATAAAGATGGCCTAGGATATAAGAAGATTGTAAAGATCCTGAAACTGAGCTGCAGCACGGTGGCCAAAACCATAGCTGTTTAACAGGACAAGTTCCACTCAGAACAGGCCTTGCCACGGTTGACAACAGAAGTTGTGTGCAGGTGCTCAGCGTCCTATCCAGAGGTTGTCTTTGGGAAATAGACTTAGGAGTGCTACCAGTATTGCTGCAGAGGTTGAAGGGGTTAAGGGTCAGTCTGTCAGTGCTTAGACCATACACTGCACACTGCATCAAATTGGTCTGCATGGCTATTGTCCCAGACGGAAGCCTCTTCTAAAGATGATGCACAAAAAACCCTGCAAACTGTTTGCTGAAGACAAGCAGACTAAGGACATTGATTACTGTAACCATGTCATGTGGTCTGATGAGACCAAGATAAGCTTAGTGGTTCAGATGGTGTCAAGCGTGTGTGGCAGCAACCAGATGAGGAGTACAAAGACAAGTGTATCTTGCCTACAGTCAAGCAATGTGGTAGGAGTGTCATGGTCTGGGGCTGCATGAGTGCTGCCGGCACTGGGAATTACAGTTCATTGAGGGAACCGAGAATGCCAACATGTACTGTGACATACTGAAGCAGAGCATGATCCCCTCTCTTTGGAGAGTGGGCTGCAGGGCAGTATTCCAACATAACGATCCCAAACATACCTCCAAGATGACCACTGCCTTGCTAAAGAAGCTGAGGGTAAAGGTGATGGACTGGCCAAGTAGGTCTACAAACCTAAACCCTATTGAGCATCTGTGGGACATCCTCAAATGGAAGGTGGAGGAGAGCAAGGTCTCTAATATCTACCAGCTCCATGATGTCGTCAGGGAGGAGTGGAAGAGGACTCCAGTGGCAACCTGTGAAGCTCTGGTGAACTCCATACCCAAGAGGGTTGAGGCAGTGCTGGAAAACAATGGTGGCCACACAAAATATTGACACTTTGGGCCCAATTTGAACATTTTCACTTAGGGGTGTACTCACTTTTGTTGCCAGTGGTTTAGACATTAATGGCTGTGTGTTGAGTTATTTTGAGGGGACAGCTAATTTACACTGTTTATACAAGCTGTACACTTATATAATATATATTTTTTTTTACTAGAAAAAGTTGTGGTTTTTCAAAAATGACTAGTGTTATGTTATGTTGTTCTGCATTTTAAATACAGATTTTGCTCAATGTAGTTCTTTAATTTGGAAGGAAGAATAGCATGTCATAGGAAAAACTGCATTAATTAATAATCAGAATTATGTAAGGCACTTACTCATAGCAACAGATCAAAAGATGTCTTTCAATGATCTTATTACAGCACATTGATTGTAGAATGTAGTTATTTTCTGTGCGTTACTGCAGTTTGTTTCTGTGTTGCCCAACGTTTCACTTATGATTTTTACATAAGGCATTATAATAACTTTTATTATAACTGAAAATATTAAGTTTTCCACATTTTAATTATCACCTTGACAGCCTGCCCCATCAGCCTTTGATTATGAGGCTAAAGGAACGACGTCTGACTCAAGCCTTTGCCTTCAGAGGTGCTGCGGTGTATGCCTGCTGGAGAGACTGGACCAACAGGTGAGCAATCAAGAATTACAGGTTTTCTGTGCATAAGGCCGGCCATACACGGTTCGAATTTCAAAAGAATTTTCTTTAGAAAATCGTATCTAAGAATTTTCGTATGAATTTCTCACCATTAGTGGGCTGCAGTAACAGCCGATTTTCGTTCGGAAATCAAATTTGAGGAATCGAACATGTTGGAAATTTTTAGAAAAACAACCGATTTTCTAATCAATGATGGGATAATCGTGCGAGAAATGTAATAAGAAAAGAAAATTTACGGAGAGAAAAGAAGATTCCAAGAAAAGAAAATTATTTTCTGTAGCAACATGAGGTGAAATTGAAGGCTCGGTCGGCCGAATTTCAAAAATCAATGGTGGCACCATCGGATCACAAAAAAACGAACTTTCTGATCTTGAAAAGAAAATTCGTTCAAAATTCGACCATGTATGGCCTGCATAAGAAAGGAAAATCTATTGTGACCCTCTGTCTTCCTTCAGATAAAAAGAAAGCAAACATAACACCCTCCATTGATATCGGGAGTGTACAGTACAGATTTGTACATCACATTGCATTAGAACGTTTTGTCATCTCCACTTCATTATCTTTCTACAGTACAGTAAATACAAGAGGACATGGCCTACACTAGACATAAAACACACAATTTGGTTAAACTGGATGGACTTGTATCTTTTTTCAATCTGACTAACTATGTAAAAATAACTTATAAAAAAAGACAGTTAGAAAGTATACAGAAATAGATAAACTATACTGTGATACATTTCTTGAACTTTGACTTGAGGACTGTCCAATATATGAAAATCTTTGCTTTAAAAGTAAATATGTATTAAATGGTAAGTACAATATATCTTATTTATCTAATTTAAAAGTGAAACAGAAATACTATGTTGCTCCTCCTGGAAAAAAAAATATGAAAAAAAAAAGGATTAAATTGCCTGCTTGCAATCTCATTAACCACTTTTCTAAAAGACACTTCTCTCCCACATGTAAAAATCAGTATTTTTTTTACTAGAAAATTACTTAGAGCCCCCAAACATTATATATATTTTTTGTAGCAGAGGCCCTAGAGCAGGGCTCAAAATTTCAAGTCCTGAGCTACTAGCCAGGCCTTAAGTGTTACTCGCCACCATTTGCCCAACCCAATCCCTACCATGCACCGCCCCTAATTCCGTCCCTATACACGCCCTCATAAATGATCTCATGAAATTACACTTAAGGCCCCTTTCACACGATCGGACCGGTCAGATCCGCCTGTCGGTTTTGACAGCGGATCTGAAAGGGCGTTCCATGTTATGCTATGGAGCCCTGGATGTCAGCGGAGACATGTCAGCTGACATCCGACCCGGTCCGATCTGCCAAAAGCAGACATATGTCTCTATGTCCAGATCCGTCGCTATCGGATCGGGTGAGATCTGATAAAAACGGACACACTGTCCGTTTTCATCCGATCTCTCCATAGAGACCAGCGGCGCTCGCAAGCCCCTCCCCGCTCAGTGAGCAGAGAGGGACTTGTCATCCGCCGGTTCAGCGGAGATCAACGGAGAGATCTCCCGCTGAGCCGGCGGACATAGGCAGACTCCGTGCAAGCGGAGTCCGCCTCGTGTGAAAGGGGCCTTAATGTTCCATGCAGAATTAAGTTGCAAAAATAAATATTACAACTTTATCAGTGCCCACCATTGCAGCCTCACCTGTGCCCACCATTGCAGCCTCACCTGTGCCCACCATTGCAGCCTCAGCTCACTGTGCCCACCACTGCATCTTCGCCTCACTGTGCCCACCACTGCATCCTCGCCTCACTGTGCCCACCACTGCATCCTCGCCTCACTGTGCCCACCATTGCAGCCTCACCTCACCTGTGCCCACCATTGCAGCCTCACCTCACCTGTGCCCACCATTGCAGCCTCACCTCACCTGTGCCCACCATTGCAGCCTCACCTCACCTGTGCCCACCATTGCAGCCTCATCTCACCTGTGCCCACCATTGCAGCCTCACCTCACCTGTGCCCACCATTGCAGTCTCACCTCACCTGTGCCCACCATTGCAGCCTCCCCTCACCTCACCTGTGCCCACCACTGCAGTCTCTCACCTCACCTGTGCAGAGGATCATCATGGGGAAGAGGAAAGCCGCCGGATCACGATTGCCTGCTGTTACATTGTAATTGCCTCCACAGCTAGGCTGCCAGGGAGTAGGGGGCGAGTACCACCGGCATGCAGGGTTAAACAGGAGCCGTTCTACCATCGATCGGTCCAGGGGAGAGAGCACAGATCGCAGAGCAATAGCCTTCTGTTTACATTGGAATTGCCTCCGCTCATGATTACACACAGCCCCACCCCCTCCTGACCCCGCGCCTGTTAGACACTGTGATAGACAGAACGTGTCCCAGAATTGTACTGGCGTTCTGTCTATCACAGGCGCGGGGGCAGGAGGGGGCGGGGTTGTGAGTAATCATGAGCAGAGGCAATTCAAATGTAAACTAACAAACTATTGCTCTGTGATCTGTGCTCTCTTCTCCCGGACTGATCGATGGTAGAACGGCTCCTGTTTAACCCTGCCTGCCGGCGGTACTCGCCCCCACTCGCCCCCCACTCCCTGGCAGCCCAGCTCCTCGCCAGAAACAATTTTCCACTCGCAAAATGCGAGTAGGCGAGTGGAAAATTTGAGCCCTGCCCTAGAGTACAAAATTGCAACAACCACCATTTCATATGTCACATGGTATTTGCGCAGCGTTTTTTTAAACACATTTTTTTGAGGGAAAAAATACACTTTAACAAATCTTAATGCAAAAAAAACACAACATATAACCCAATTTTTTTGGTAAGCTATAAAAGATAATGTTACCCTGAATAAATAGATACCTAACATGCCATGCTTTAAAATTGCTCACGCTTGTGGAATGGCGACAAACTACAGTACTTAAAAAATCTCCATTAGGAGACGTTTTAAACATTTTTACAGGTTACCAGTTTGCAGTTACAAAAGAGGTTTAGAGCTAGAGTTATTGCTCTCGCTATAACGTTTGTGGCAATACCTCCATATTTATTCTTTTTTTTATTATATTGAATTTATTTTAAATTTTATTTACACTGTCCCTTTAAATTTTAGTTTTTATAAAAAGAATGTTGCTGTCAAAAGAAATGTAAACATCCCTTGTGATGGCAATAAAGCTTGACCGGTCCTCTTTATGGAGACATCTGGGGTCTATAGGACCCCAGATCTCTCCTATACCCTTGAAAGCATGAGATAAAAAAACAAACAAACAAAAAAACACAATGATCTCATGCTTTCTAGAAGGGACAAAATGCTTGTCACTTTCGGTCTCCTAGACCATACAGATGGTCTCCCACTGCTTGTAAAAGCGATCCATTGGCTAATTAGCTGCTTGCTCGCTTTTACGGTGTAGGGCTTCACCCGCAGAAAAAAAAAAAAAACAATACCGGGGTTATGGCTGACAGCTGCAGCCATGGCCCCAATATACCCGCTTGAACACAATGATGTACATGATTGTGCGTCAAGTGTTTAAGAATGTAAGAATGAACATGGCCATTGTGGGGGTTATTTACTAAAGGAAAATCCACTTTGCACTGCAAGTGCACTTGAAAGTAAAGTCGCTGTAGATCCGAGGGGGACATGCAAGGAAAATAATAAAACCGCATTTTAGCTTGCACATGATTGGATGATAAAATCAGAAGAGCTTCCACTCATTTCAGATCTACCCCTTTAGATTTAGAGCGACTGCACTTCCAAGTGCACTTGCAGTGCAAAGTGGATTTTCCTTTCGTAAATAACCCCCCATATATCTACTGTGTAATATGTATATATTATATAAATAAATATTTATTGTATATATTTATATATTATTCCTAACCATAATAGGAAGAACAAATACTGTATGTACCAAGCTCAAACTTTCATTTATTTAGCAAGAGGAATTCTTATACAGGTAGCAGCCAGGGAAAAAAAAACAGAAACAAAAAACTATAAAAACAAACTACTAAATGATATATCTAGCCTAGAAGACGCACACAAAAAAAAATTCACAAAGATTTAAAAATACCTTAACAACTAAACAACCTCAGAATGGAACTAAGATGCGCTTTAAATAGCAGACCACGATAAATACCTAAAAAGAGTAAAACTAAACCACTATTCCCAGAGTAATAAAGCTAGCAAATTACTAGCAAATCAATTACGCCAACAACAAAACAATAATAAAATATCTAGAATAATTCATCATGCAACTGATAAAACTCATTATAATCCCCAAGAAATAGCAGACTCATTCTCAGATTAATACGAATCATTATATAACCTTCAGGAAGACGAAAATTCTTTGCAACCTACACCTGATAACTTAACTGAACTCAGCAAACTTAGCAAACATTTATCCTATCACCCTTGAACAACTTAATGAACCAATATTACTAGATGAAAGTCTTAAAGTCATCAAGTGCCTACCCAAAAACAAAGCGCTGGGAAGTGATGGATTATCTGCAGAATACTATAGAGCCTGTGTGGATATCTTAGCCCCACACCTAAAACTGTTTAACCAAGTAGCAAATACCAGTCAATTCCCCAAAGAGATGTTCGAAGCAATAATAATTACAATACCAAAACCAGGGAAAGATCCCACATCCCCCCCCTAAACTACAGACCCGTATCATTAGTAAATACAGACCTGAAAATGTATGCAAAAATCTTGGCCAATAGATTACTAAAAATAAGATCTTATCTCATAAACCCCCGACCAAGTAAGATTCGTTAAGGGAAGACAGGCACCGGATGGTACGAGAAGAATGTTAAACCTGATTAATCAAATAGACAATGACCGAACGCCTTTTCTTGGCTCTTGTTGGCGAGAAGGCATTCGACAGAATGCACTGGGGATTTTTCCAAATCACTAACAAAATTCGGTATTAATGGATTTATACATTTAGCTATCATGTCACTCTAAACACAACCCTCAGCCAGGGTATTCACCTCAGGCACAATCTCAATAATATTCAATTTAACTAACGGGACTAGACAAGGGTATCCCCCCTTATTTCTCATTTGCAATTGAACCACTAGCAGAATCCATACGTATAAACCCAAATATTAAAGGCATAAAAATAGGACAATCTGAACACAAAATTGGCATATTTGCGGATTATATTATACTATCAATAACTAACCCGGATACCTCATTACTTGCTGCACCAAAACTACTAGAATGTTATGGGAACGTGTCTTACTACAAGATCAATCAAAACAAGTGTCATGTCCTACCAATGAACCTAACTACTGACCTAACCAATAATCTGCGTGAAAGATATGTTTTTTTTATTGGGATGGAACATCTTTATCGTATTTAGGAATTAAACTTGCTTACCCTCCCTCCAAATTATATGAGGCCAATTTCCCTGTACTTCTAGAAAAAATTCACAAAGACCTACAAAATATTCAGAAAACACAACTCACATGGGTAGAGAAAATAGCAGCATTCAAAATGCAAACACTACCCAAAATCCTGTATTATTTGCGTTCCCTCCCTATTGTAATTCCTAACAATTATTTTACACATTTTAATACAAAACTTAAAAACTTCATCTGGAAAAACCTAGATTGGCATTCTCTATACTAACTTCCACCAAGTTGGCAGGAGGAATGGGACTACCAGATGTAAAAAAACTACTACTACGCCTCATTACTAGATTAAATGAAGTATTGGTTTTCCTCTTCAGAGGATAAACTATGGACAAACATTGAAAGAGAAGTAACTTTAGGGCACGATATGTACACACTGTCTTTGGCTAGCTATTTACTCATTAAAAAAAATTATATTCCAAACCTACTTAGTATTAAAGCCACCCTGATGGGATGGAAACACATCCTGTCAAATGATGCAATAAGATTGCCTGTAAAAATACTAGACTATTGCAAAATCCGCATTTCATCAAAAGACTGGATTACACAAGGATATAACATAAAGACTTGCCTTCGCGATACAAGAAATTAGTGTCAGGCAAAATTGAAAAATGCTCTCGACTAAAGAACTTCATCCCCAATAATAGTATGATGATCCCTACAGTTATTTGGCAATATCTAACTAAGCATAGAGAACAAAGGAAAAGGACACAGTCCCTAGTCTATGGCCTCCTCTCTGAGTACCCGACAGAGTACAAAAATCCCCACATGCTTAAATGGGAAAAAGATTTATCGCATGATTTCCCAGGAGACCAATGGAGGAAAGCAATCTTAATATTCAGAAAGGCTTCCTCTTGTACAGATCATTGGGGTAATTCACAAAAAATCCTAAATAGATGGTATTCGACTCCGTACAGATTATCAAAAATGTATCCCTCCTCTTCACCACTATGTTGGAGGTGCAATGAACAAATGGCAAACCTACACCACACCCTATGGAGTTGTAAAAATTGACATAGCTTTCCAGAAACTATCTCCACACTTATAGCGGATCTCACTGGTAACTTAATTGATTTCACTCCTGCCATGGCCCTATTAAGAATAAATCTTGACACCTACCCTAATGTTTAGAACAATAGTAGCCCATATACTCATAGCAGCTAGGATTACAATATCTAGTATGTACAAATCTTCTAAGTTCCGAACTTATCTAATATTATTAGACTGAATATTCAAGCACAATATGAGCTGATGTTGGCATACAAAAATTATTCTACGACTAGTTATATTAAAAAAAAATGGCAAACTTGGATGGACCACTCTTGTGCTTCTAATTATCTAAAAAACTGAAACTTCTAAAAAAAATAAAAATAAAATACCCTCAAATCCAAATAAAAATTTAGAAGAAAATGATCTCTTCCATATTGAACGTAACAACTTAATAACTGATCTCCGCGTTTTGAACCCAATTGGGGTAAGTGAGAGCTGATATTTTAGGCTTGATATCATCTTGTTACCTCTATACCTTTTGTTAAATTACCTTTTGGATGTATGTATTTTTTAAGGTATGCTTATAAGCATCTATGTTGGTGTATCGTTTACTGTCATGAGCATATGCTCTTGTTGTTGAAGAAATACATTTAAAAAAAAAAAAAAAACTTTCATTTATTTAGCTTTTCACTTATAATCAAAATTTATATATTCACCTACTCCAAACCTTCTGTCATTCCTCCCTCAAAAGTTTATCACTTGCTCACTACGATTCCAAACCTCTGTCATCTGTGAAATATCCTCCCAATACTTCCTCCTCTTTGTGATCACTGTCATTCATAAGACATCCTCATCCTTTCTCTTCCAAACCTCTCTCACCTTTCACACATCCTTGTCTCTCCTGCAAACCTCTGTCACTCATCAAACATTCTGGTTCCACCTCCAATTTGTTGTCACTCATCATGCATTCTAATCCTACCTCCTCCAAACCTTTGTCACTCATAACTTAACTTTATTCCTCCTCCCTCAATCTTTTGTCACACAACAGACATTGTTTTAGTCCTGTTTCAGTCATGTTCTATACCCCTCTTGCTTAGGCAATTTTTTTTTTTTATAATACAGTAAATAATAGGACTTTTATTTTCCTTTTTCCAGGCCTCACCTGAACCCATAGGGAACATGCTGCAGTTTGGGGAACGCTCCTATCACCCAAGCTGTGCCAACTTTTGGCTGCACTGCGTGGACTCCAGACTGCCTGTATTGTCTTGTCGAAGTAACTGTTCAGCTTGTGTTAAACTAAAAGAAGAGATAAAGTGACCTCACAAAGTTTTAGAACTGGACAAAGGCCAGCTTATTTATTTTATTCTTTGGCGCTGTTACACATTAAAAAAAAAAAATGGAGGTTGAGTCAGACACCACCATGGAAGACACAAATATGAAGATGTGGATGTAACTCTCGTGGAACATACACCAAACTTAGCATTGTTTACAGTATCCAGTGCAATGTTACATTTTAATACAAACTTTGAACTTAATATTTTATTTGGACATTATTCAGAATTGAAGATTCTAATTTACAATGAACACTCCCTTTTTAGTTTAAGCAATCATACCATTCCTTCTATTACTGCCAGCATGATATGAAATTTGACTTCAGTGCTAAATGACCAGACATTTCCATTTTGGAGGTCTTATGGCCATCGCTTTACAGTGATAAAAATGAATGAACAATTTGATATAAACGGAAATATGTGTAGGTATTCTATATTCTTTTAGACATGGATGAGAATATGATAAGGTTAAAGAAAACCAGTGATGATTGGGAGTATACAAGAATATAAATTTTTGGTCTTAAATTATAACCCCAATTCCAAAAAAGTTGGGAAGGAGTAAAATCTACATAAAAACAGAATGCAATGATTTGTAAATCTCAAAACCCCATATTTTATTCACAATAGAAAATAGGAAACATCAAGTGTTTAAGATGAGAAAATATACAATTTTAAGAAAAAAAAATAAGGTAATTTTGAACCTGAGGGCAGCAATGTCTCAAAAAAGTTGTGAGAGGGCAGCAAAAATCTGGCAAAGTACAACCCCAATTCCCAAAAAGTTGGGACAGGGCCATGTTTACCACAGTGTATCTTCCCTTCTTTTTTAAAAACAGTCTGGGAACTGAGAGAATACCAGCTGCTGGAGTTTTGGGAGAGGAATGCTATCCCATTCTTACATGAGCATATACTGCTCTAAAACCTGGATATATCCTTCAGCAATGGTAGTGCCTTTCTAGAACTGCCCATTCCATAAGCATTAATGCACCTCCATACCATCAGAGATGTCGCATTGACTGTAATCCATATATTATAAAACTCAAAGTTGAAATCCATAGCAAGGGCTACAATCTACAAACAGTTACTTCCAGGCATTTGAAAGACTTTTAGTGACAAATCAATTGATCTAATAATCATTAGGCTTCACACCTACCTCTTCTCTCAAATATCTCCTTATTTTCCATCGTCCAAGGTAAACGGTCACTAAAGCAGGCCATGCAGGGCTCAAATTTAGCAGGAATCGTCTGAAATTCAAGCCATGGGTGGTCAAATTAGCATCACCCAGCTAATAAACCTACCAGTATGTCTTAGGGCTCTTTCACACGGGGCGGATCAGTGCTGATCCGCCCCGTGGATAGCCGCTTGCTCAGCGGGGATCGCCGGAGCGATCTCCGCTGAGCAGAAGATGACAGGTCCGTCTCTGCACTCCGTGCAGGGACGGACCTGTCAGAGCGCCGCTCTCCCCTATGGGAGATCGGGTGACGACGGACCGTACAGTCCGTCGTCACCCGATCCGCTCTGCAGACGGATGAAAAAATGGGGTTTTCCTCCGTCTGCAGAAACGGAGCATAGCGGGCACGGACGAGAGCGGGTGTCAGCGGATGCTCATCCGCTGACACCCGCTATCCCATAGGGATAGCTGTATGTCCGTTTTTCATCCGAAAACGGAAGGATGAAAAACGGACATACGGTCTGTCCGTGTGAAAGAGCCCTTAGGAGTATGGGAGGAAGCCCAGGGAGGCACAGGGAAAACATACAAATGCAGTTGGGATTCAAACCGATGCCCCTAGTGCTATTAGACAGAGGTGCTAACCACTTAGCCACTGTGCTTTCATTTCAGTTAAAGTGGAAGTAAACCCCCCTATCGTTTTCAGCCAAGAAAGCTGCCATCTTTGCCTCTGTTTAATCTTCAACTGCCACAGTGCTGCACATGTGATCCGTTATGACACCAGCCATTGGATGGTTTGACTGTTTGGTTGAGAGCACAGCAATGTGCAGTTAGCATTCCCGGCATGCCTTTTTTTTTAAACTGTTAAATCGATGGGTTTACTTCCGCTTTAATACCTAATGCCAGCAGCAGGTTAGGCAGTTGAAATGGCGTTAACTGTCAGACTTCACATAACCTCTTGGACCTCACAAGCTGAAGTTACAGGCACATAGAAAGTAAGTGTAAAATGTGGAAATATGGGCAAAATCAAAAATGATAGACTGTATATGATACAGTCTATCATTGGCTTAGCCTTCCTGCGTGTTAAAATTTTCTTACATGCAAAACCTCATTCACAACAGCTGTGTTAGAAAGCAGCTGCTGGTGTGTGCTGTTAGGAACGGGGTGCCAATGATCTGAAAACAGCACATTGCAACTTATTCAGTTCTGCTCACCACAGCGGTGTTGGAATTTAGTATACTGGATCAAAATACACCCCGGTGAAAAAAAGTACTGCATGCCATATTTTTTCTTTTTTCAGCACACACCATTGTATGAATTGACCTTACCAAATTGCCTTGTCTATGCCTTGGAACTACGCTGGCAAAGGCTGCCCAGCGCAGTCCGATGCACCTGGTAAAAACGGGACTAATACTGCTAGTAGATCTGGTATTTTTTCCATCCTTTTAACAGGGTGACAAGCGCTGCTAGTTCTGTAGTGAAATTGCATAGCAGCATTGTAACCTTGTGGCTACATTCAGAAAGCTAAACGCCTGTGGATATTGAGTTTTAAATGGACTTTAATGTACAAATTTAGGTTTACGTTGACTTTAAATATTTCCATTACTAACTGATAAGGTTTTTGTGTGTGCTGTACTAGACCACAATAATATCATCTACATACAATATTATGTTCCTGATGCTTCAGTCAGTCATTCGTGAAAAGCTTTGTATTTTTATCAGTAAATACAAGGCTTCCTCCGAATGGCCGAGACGTATTCAGGCTGACTCGATTTGGTTCTGCCAGCAGACAGAAAGTTACCCTTACTGCTGTCGGAACACAGAGGCACTTACTACTTGTATGTAGATGATGCTACTACAGTATAGTATAGCGCACACAGCTATTTGGAACAGAGCAATTTTGGAATGGTTAAATTTTCTTTTGCTAACTGTGTTCCACTGTGGACATTTTCCTGGAAAAAATTGTCTTTTGAGGTGCAGAAGGAAGTGAGAGGGAACTACACGTTCAGACAGCTGACACTGGAACAGGTGTCCCTATGGGAATATTAACCTTCTACCCTGTTCCAGTGACAACTGTACAGTTTTGGTTTTCCATTGCCTGCCAGGAGTGTGGCCAGACTTGCTTTCAGATGCTGTATGTGATGGGATTTTGGGGGGAAGGGGGAGCAACCACAATTCAGCCAACTCCTCAAAGCCAGTTTGAATGAGTCTGACAAGAATAGTGGAGAAGGAGGGCACAAGAGTGATGTTGGCTTCAAAATGGCTGCTCTGTACCTGAGAGGGGGAAGGTGATTGTAAGCCAATTGCATCATTCGTGTGCTTTGGCTGGATTGGTCAGCCACTGCTGTGTGCAGCCCTTCCACAGATTTAGCTTGCAGGAGCTGCTTGAGGTGTCCAATGCCCCTACTGTTTCATTGCTGCCTCTGCCTATTTTGTTATATTTGCAGGTGTATCCTTAAATTGTTTTATTTTTCTTGTTTAGCCCAATAAGGCTTTATCTCACAGACGGAATCACAAAACAGAGCTTCCATTTTGAGCAAAATGAGGCACCAAAGTAACTGCTTAACCGCTTCCCGACCGGCGCACAACGATGTACGTCGACAGAATGGCACGGACAGGCATAAGGGCGTACAGGTACGTCCCCTTTAAGATGCCGTCGTACCATCAAGCAGGCGTGCGTGTGCCGGTCGGGACCCCCATGAGTCCGGTCGTGGGTCCCATGGACTCGATTGCCGCGGGGATACCCGCGATCGTCTCACAGGAAGGCTGAACGGGGAGATGCGGAAATAAACAGCATCTCCCCGTTCTGCCTAGCAACTAGTGACGCCGATCTCTGCTCCCTGTGATTGGAGCAGAGATCAGCATTCACTAGCTCACAGCCATGCCCCCCACAGTTAGAAACACGCCTCTAGGAACATATAACCCCTACACTGTCACCTAGTGGTTAACCCCTTCACTTCCAGTGTCATTTACACAGGAATCCCTGCATTTAAATAGCACTGATTGCTGTATAAATTACAATGGTCCCAAAAATGTGTCCGCCATAATGTCGCAGTCACAATAAAAATCGCTGATCGCCGCCATTACTAGTTAAAAAAAAATTATTAATAAAAATGTTATAAAACTATCCCCTATTTTGTAAACACTATAACTTTTGCGCAAACCAATCAATAATCGCGTATTGCGATTTTTTTTTTTTTTTTTTTTTTTTACCAAAAATATGTAGATAAGAATAAGTATCGGCCTAAACTGAGGAAAAAAAATGTTTTTATATATTTTTGGGGGATATTTATTATAGCAAAAAGTAAAAAATAATGCGTTTTTTTTCAAAATTGTCGCTCTTTTTTTGTTTATAGAGCAAAAAATAAAAACGCAGGGGCGATCAAATACCACCAAAAGAAAGCTCTATTTGTGGGGAAAAAAAGGACGTCAATTTTGTTTGGGAGCCACGTTGCACGACCGCGCAATTGTCAGTTAAAGCAACACAGTGCCGAATCGCAAAAAGTGGTCTGGTCTTAAGCCAGCAAAATGGTCCGGTCTGAAAGTGGTTAAAGTTTGGAAATCCTGACTACAAATCATAAAATGTTTTAGTAAATTGAAAAGTGATTTGCCTATCTGCTGATTATATTTTTATTAGGCTTATAGAGACCCTGTCACCAGCTTGCAATGTGCCTTTCAACTTGCTAGCAAATATGATTAATCCAGGAGTCAATTCCGTAGCATAGCCCTCTCCTCTTCTACAAGTGGCCCAAATCTTCCACCATTCCCTATTAGTATAGAACAATCAGTCTCAACTAGGGTTCCTCCAGAGGTTGCTAGGGGTTCCTTGCACAGTGGCCGATTGACCTCCCATTTGATGGTACCTGCATAGTTTCAGGGCAAGTGGCAATTGGCGGCATGGCACTAGAGACCTTTTTAGCGCTTTGTAAAAGTGGCATTATTTTTACTCATGCCCAATGTAAGGGGCTATTTTTGTCAACTGACCGCCAAGGTAGGGGGCATTCTTCCTCTAACTGACCATAAATGTAAAGGTCCACTTCTTCAATTACCCCTTTCACTAAACACTAATATTAGGAGGCATTTCTCCATTGACCATACATTTCAGGGAATCTATTTCAATTTCTTTTCTCCTTATTAATTATTTTAATTCTGTAAATATTACCACAATCTTTTTTTTTTAATCAAATGGAGTGGGAGGGGGGCGTTAAATCATCACTGTGTCAAATACTCTAGGTATGGCACATTTTATATTATTTTATTTATTATTATATTTACAGCATGCTAGATTTGCTAACGTGAACTGCAGGCAATTGTATCCACTTCAGCGCCAGGCCATTTCTGGCACTTTTTGTTTTCAGGTAACAGTATTTTTTGCTAGAAAATGAACCCCCAAACATTATATGTTCTTTTAAACCAGAGGCCCTAGAGAATAAATTGGTGTGTTTTGCAATATCCTATGTCACAGCAGTTTTTCAAACACAATTTTTGGGAAAAAATACACTTTTTTGAATTTTATAGCAAAAAACACAATACATAACCTCATTTTTTTGTAAAATGTAAAAGATATTACGCCAAGTAAATAGACAGACAGGTTACCACTTTAGATTTATAGAAGAGTTCCGGTGGTAGAATTACTGCCTGTGCGGGATCGAAGAGTGCGTTCGCCTTAGCACGTGAGCATGGGGGGAGGGGCACTTGTAAATGTAATTATTCGTTTATTTTATTTTTAAACTGTTGATTTAATTTTATTTTTTTGATCTCTTTAATGCTTTTATTTTTTTTGAAAACTGCGCTGATAACATCCGTATAAACTGGAAGTGATGTCAGCTCATAGCTTCCAGATTACCACTATGGAGACCCGCTCAAAGCCGATCCTGGCTTGTTTGGGTGTTCGGCCAGCTGGCGGACATGCTGGCTTGTTGCTCGGGCCACCCAAGGGGGCTGGAGGGCCCAAGTGAGCAGCGAGCCACCCACCGGCTCTAAAAATCATTACCGGGATGATGCTTGCAGCTGCAAGCATCAAGCCGGTACAACCACTTGAAGTCAAGCGATATACTGGTACGTCAATTTACGGCAAGTGGCTTTTATTAGCAGGACTCCCTGAGACTTGAAAATTATTTAAAAGCGCCTATTTGGTTAAAAAAATAAAAATCGCTGAGAAAGGCTGCTATAGTATGTCACTTGAGAGACAAATCTGAATTTGCTGAGGCTGCTGACATCACAGCAGCAGTCTTAGGCCTCTTGGATGTTTACACAAGGGAGGCTTTTACAGGTAAATAACATGCATAAAATGTTACATTTACAGATTATTTTGGGAAGATTGCTGTTAAAATGAATGGTCTGGAGTCAGGTTCTCTTTAAGCAGAGCTTCCCTTTTTGGTTGGAGTTCTGCTTTAACCTCTACTGTCCACTATGCAGCCATACCACTACTTAAAAAAAAAAAGCACTGCATCTTTTAAAACACAGCTACTGTATGTTCTTTACAAATCTAAGAGCAGAGAATCCAGGCTGACTATCAGGGGCCAGAGATCAGCAAATCATTGTTCTGAGAGCAGACATTCTCCCTCTATCAACTCTTAGATCACCACATTAATTTAATTCAACAATTACCTCATTTCAAACCCAAGAGACTAATCATACCATCATAAGCTCATAGCACACCAAGGAAAGGGTCAGTTCCTTGGGATTAGAGTGTAAATAACTCAGCAACAAAAGAACTCGTAGCTAATCAGATATGTAATAGTAGCTTTCTGTTATATAAATTAGGCCCCTTTCACACTGGGGCGGTTTTCAGACGGTACAGCGCTAAAAATAGCGCCTGTACACCGCCTGAAAAAACCGGCCCCATTCACTCCAGTGTGAAAGCCGGCGGGCTTTCACACTGGAGCGGTGCGCTAGCAGGACCGCAACAAAAGTCCTGCTAGCAGCATCTTTGGAGCGGTGAAGGAGCGGTGTGTTCACCGCTCCTATACCGCTCCTTCCCATTGAAATCAATGGGAAACCGCGGGGATACCGCCCGCAAACCGCCGCTGCAGCGGCGCTTTGCGGAGGTTTTTAACCCTTTGCGGCCGCTAGCGGGGGTTAAAACCACCCCGCTAGCGGCCGCATACCGCGGGTAAAACGATGGTAAAGCAGCGCTAAATATAGCGCTGCTTTACCGTCGCCGCCCCGCACCGCCCCAGTGTGAAGCCAGCCTTAAAGTGGATATAAACGCGCCTACATTTTATTATTTTTTTTTCAATACATGGGCCCCCAGGGTGTTTATGCCAATGCATATTAGCACATTATGGCACACTTACCTGTCAAACAAAGCCTTGTCACGGGTGCTTCCATCTTCTCCTGGTTTTCCTTCTGGATTCACTCTATTCAACTGCTTGAATGGGCCAGAATTGCTGTGACAAAATGTACACTGAGCTCCCCATGACCTTACCCTACCTGTCAGCGGTTTTTAATTTTTTTTTAGAATAATTGCTATTTAATGTATGACAAACACTCTCCCTTTACTGAAATTTGTGTATCAAAAGGTTATTAAAAAGACACAGTCCATATTTTATTTATGTCCTGAATTTAAAGGATTCTTAAGCCCGATACACACGGTCGGATTTTTTCATGGATTCTGTCCGATCGGACAATGTTGTTGAAAAATCAGACCGTGTGTATGCACCATCGGACAGTGTACGTCGGATTGTCCGACGGACAAAGTCCTATCTCCTGCTGGATAGATTTGCCGACAACACGGTCCGATCACACCAAATCCGATCGTGTGTATGGTTGTCCGACCAGACAAAGTGCTACGCATGCTCAGATCACATTACAAGACCAAAGCTATTGGCTACTAGCCTCTACGTAGTCCCGTCGTAGGCAACAAACGTCACCACGTTCAGAATGATCGGATTTTCCGACAACTTTGTGTGACCGTGTGTACGCAAAACCAACATCAGACAAAGTATGATGGACATGGTCCGATGGACCTGGTCCTCGGATAATCCGCGCGTGTGTATGGGGCTTTAGTCCACCTGCATTGACTCCTTAGGTTCTGTATCAGTCAGTGGGGCATGCACTATAACACCCAGCAAGTCTCCAACAGCTGGATACATAAACAATTATTTTCAGGCAGTCAGCAAAACCCTGCAGAACCTGAGGGCTAGTAAATGTAAAGAGGAAAGGATTGGAGCGTCCTCAGCTTACATGTCTCCACCAAACCTCATACCCGATGCATTTTGCACCACCCAAAGAGCCATTATAACTAAGCCCTGGTAGGCGGTGTGAAATGGATCAGGGTGTGTAGTTTGGTAGAAACTTTTAGGCGGAGGCTGCGCCTCATCTTTTATTCATCTGGACTGGTCAGGAGTAGCGTCAATCCTTTCCTCTTTACATTTACTAGACCTCTGGATTGGTATCACTTACTTTTTCCACCAGCACTGTGAATGCTTAATGGGTGTGTTCAATAAATACACTAGAAATTACAATTGTTATCAGCGTAAGCGAATTGTGTTTATCTATTGTTGTGACTTAGATGAGGATCAGATCCGATTTTATGGCAAATTACTGCAGAAAAACAGTTAATTCCAATGGGTTCACATACTTTTTCTTATCACTGTAAACTACTTGCAAACATTCAAAAGTACTTGCTTATTGAGACTACTATCCCTGGATTTCTTGCAAGAGCTTTCAGTTTGCAGTTTACTGTGAGTTATTCATAAGGCTCTTGCTCCTTCTTACGCATTTCAAAAGTCTGAACTTCTTTGGATGCGGGGGAAGCTTTGGACAGGAACTTCCTTATACCTAGTTCCTGAATGCAAGTTATATTAAAAGGCAAAATCAAAAATGAGAAATATGATGCAGTCTGTCAGTAGCATTAACCACTTCAGCCCCGGACCAATTTTCAGCCAAAGGACCAGGCCCCTTTTTGCGATTTGGCACTGCGTCGCTTTAACTGACAATTGCGCGGTCATGCAACGTGGCTCCCAAACAAAATTGGCGTCCTTTTTTTCCCACAAATAGAGCTTTCTTTTGGTGGTATTTGATTGCCCCTGCGGTTTTATTTTTTTGCGCTATAAACAAAAATAGAGCCACAATTTTGAAAAAAAATTCAATATTTTTTACTTTTTGCTATAGTAAATATCCCCAAAAAATATATAATATAAAAAACATTTTTTTTCCTCAGTTTAGGCCGATACGTATTCTTCTACATATTTTTGGTAAAAAAAAAATCGCAATTAGCGATTATTGATTGGTTTGCGCAAAAGTTATAGCGTTTACAAAATAGGGGATAGTTTTATAGCCTTTTTATTAATATTTTTTTTTTTTACTAGTAATGGCGGCGATCAGCGATTTTTATTGTGACTGCGACATTATAGCGGACACATCGGACATTTTTGACACATTTTTGGGACCATTGTCATTTAGACAGAAATCAGTGCTATTTAAATGCACTGATTCCTATGTAAATGACAGTGGCAGTGAAGGAGTTAACCACTAGGGGGCGGGGAGGAGTTAGTGTGACGTGTTGTGTTTTTTTTTTTATAGTAGAGGGCGTGGCTGACGTCGGACATCACTGATCGGCTTTCCCGATGACAGGGAACAGCAGATCAGTGACAGGCAGTGTAGGAAGCACGGGGAGAGGTTTGTTTACACAGACCTCTCCCCGTTCTTCAGCTCTGTGACCCGATCGCTGGACACCAGCGGCGAATGGGTCCGCTGGTCCCGCGGACGTGGTCACGGAGCTCCCGACCGGGTCGCGAGCGCGCCCCCCACGGCTAGGCAATTAAAGGGGACGTATATATACGTGCTTTTGCCTAGCCGTGCCATTCTGCCGACGTATATTTACAGGCGGCGGTCGGGAAGCGGTTAACAAAGCAGTCCATGTTTCTCTAAGTTCCCCTGTTAATTTTTTTTTTACCTGTCATTTTTCAACTTCCTTTAAAAGACCAAGCTGTGCAGCAAAAATGGAAGTTGGAGGATTAAGACAAACCATTTACCACTGACAAGGGTGCTTACAATGGTCAGCTTTTTAGTTAACTTTTATTCCAAAAAAACTGTTTTTGTAACTTCTTAAAAGTGTTAACCAGAAAGGCTTACTGTTATACATAAAGTAATTAACAAATTAAATAAATACATATCCATAAATAAAATAGTTAAAAAAAAAATAACCACATGTATACAGGGGGTCCCCGACTTACGAACGCCCGACCTACGAACATCCCCTACTTACGAACCGGGCGCTGCAGGGACCCTCTGCCATTTTCCGTGGACTCTCGGCCGTTCTGCGCATGCGCGGCCAGACGGAGCCTCGGAAAATGGCGGCAAACATCGGAAATATCCGTAGTTTGCCGCGCATGCGCAGAACGGCATTCGACGGAACATCGGAAATGTCCGTAATTGTCGGTCTGTGCATGCGCGGCCGACTTACGAACATTTCCGATTTAAGAACAGGAGGACAGTCCCTAACGCGTTCGTAACTTGGGGACCCCTTGTACACTGTATATACAGTACCTTGAAAAAGTATTCATATCCCTTGAAATTTTCCACATTTTATGATATTTGTAAAAAAAAAATTGAAAACCATTAATCATTTTCCTTCCACTTCACAATTATGTACCACTTTGTGTTGGTCTATCACATTAAATCCCAATAAAATACATTTACGTTTTTGGTTGTAACATGACAAAATGGGGAAAATTTCAAGGAGTATGAATATGTTTTCAAGGCACTGTACTTTCCTGCATATACATAGGTATAAGTATATAATGACCTAATTAATACGCTTAAAGAGCACCATAAGTATAGGCGTGTTAGGACCAAAACAAAACAATAAGACACACCATACTGGTCTGTCTGCTTAACCACTTCAATACAGGGCACTTGAACACCTTCCTGCCCAGACCAATTTTGAGCTTTCAGCGCTGTCATACTTTGAATGACAATTGCGCGGTCATGCTACACTGTACCCCAATGAAATTTTTATAATTTTTTTCCCACAGAGCTTTCTTTTGGTGGTATTTGATCACCTCTGCGGTTTTTATTTTTTGCTAAACAAATAAAAAAAGACCGAAAATTTTGAAAAAAAAAATATGTTTTTTTTTTGTTTCAGTTTCAAAACTTTGTAAATAAGTAAGTTTTCTCCTTCACTGATGGGCACTGATAGGTCTGCACTGATGGGCACTGATAGGTCTGCACTGATAAGGCGGCACTGAGGTGGCATTGATGGGCACTGATAGGAGGCACTGATGGGCGACACGGATGGGCACTGATGGGTGGCACAAATTGGCACTGATGGGTGGCACAGATTGGCATGGATAGGCGGCACGGATTGGCATGGATAGGCGGCACGGATGGGCATGGATAGGCGGCACGGATAGGCGGCATGGATGGGCACTGGTAGGCGGCATGGATGGGCACTGATAGGCGGCATGGATGGGCACTGATAGGCGGCATGGATGGGCACTGATGGGCGGCACAAATTGGCACGGATAGGCGGCACGGATTGGCATGGATAGGCGGCACGGATGGGCATGGATAGGCGGCACGGATAGGCGGCATGGATGGGCACTGATAGGCGGCATGGATGGGCACTGATGGGCAGCATGGATGGGCACTGATAGGCACTGATAGGCAGCATTGTTTTTTTACTGATGGATGCCAATCAGTGCCAAACAATGCATGCCAATCAGTGATGCCCATTGTGGGCACTGATTGGCATCCATTGTGGGCACTGATTGGCACCCATTGGTGGCACTGTGTGTCATCCCTGGTGGTCTAGGGTGGCATACCTTTTGATGGGCATCCCTGGTGGTCTGGTGGCGCCCCTGGTGGTCCAGTGTGGGCATCCTCGGGGGGGGGGCTGCGCTGATAATCGATCAGCACAGACCCCCCTGTCAGAGGAGCAGCCGATCGGCTCTCCTCTACTCGCGTCTGACAGACGCGAGTGAGGAAAAGCCGATTACCGGCTTTTCCTATTTACACTGTGATCAGCCGTGATTGGACACGGCTGATCACGTGGTAAAGAGTCTCCGTCGGAGACTCTTTACCAAGATCGTAGTTGCGGGGTGTTATACTGACACCCCGCAACAACGATCGCCTCAATGCGCGCCCCCGGGGGCGCGCAGCGGCTCAAAATCCTGAGGACGTCATATGATGCCCTGTCAGGATTTTACAACCACTTTGCCGCCGTCATTTGACAATGGGCGGGCGGCAAGTGGTTAAAATTACTAGGGATCCATTACTAAAATTGCATCCTAAAAACAGCTATAAATAGAAATGCATCGATAAGGCGGAGACAAACATTTAAAACAAACTTACTCTGTAGAATAAATTCAGTTAAATTAAGGAAGCATACTAAGATCATTTGGGTGTAATGTCCTCAACCTGAACATCCACTCGAACCTCTTTGTGATCCATAGGTTAACAGTGCCCCTTTATATTTAATCAGATTATTTTTATTTTTATATGCAAACAACAATAAAACAATACAAACAAATTATCCAAACAAAATCACATAAACCAAACAGACACTACATAAAAACAAAAAACCTTGAATGCTTATAAGCACTGAGGGTGGCCACAAAATACAGCTTTCACAGGAAAAAAGAAAATCCAAAAACATATATATTTACCCATGAATATGGTCACCTACAGCCCAATATCTGATATTACAGTATACATAATACAGATTGGTCTATACCAGGGGTGCCCAACCTTTTGAAGAGCGAGGGCCACTTAAGCGACTTGGTAACTGGTCGTGGGCCACAATAAGTGGAGCGGACAGAAGACAGATCTGTGTCCACTCTGTATATGCAGAGCGGACATGGACACAGCCCACTCTACTCTGTGGGCCCCCCTATCCGATCCAACCAGATAGAAGGGGACGGATCCCCTTCTGTTTTTTTTTTTTTTTTTTTAGTGAATTGTATTGGAGGTAGGTGGGTGCAAATGGACACAAGTCCGTTTACATCTGCCACTCCATAGAGGTGAATGGAGGGTCCGCGTGGGTTGAACCGAATATGTGAAAGGGGCCTAAGGCTGCTTTCACACTGATGTGCAGCAGTTTAGCTGCACTGCGGGTGCAGTACAGTGCACCTGTGGCTTTCCTGCAGGTTAGCTGCACTTTGCCATCGATGTCTATAATATACTGCAGGTGTGGTGCACTTTCTAAAAGCGCACCAAACCCGCAGATAATAACAGAAGTCTATGACTCAGTGCAGGTAACCCGAAGGTGCAATGCGCTGCACCTGCGGATCAGTTTTAAAGCAGCCCAGTAACCACTGCAGAACAGATATGCCCATATATACACTGCTTTTAGTAATAAACGTACCTTTAATAACAGTCTTCCATTCAGGTATCACTGGCTGTTTCTGTCCCAGGCAGAATGCATTTGATATGACTCCGCTTGGCACAGGAGCCGGCGCTATACAGGAAGCATCGGCAAATGTGGCTCTGCTCCCTCTGCAGCCACTTGCTTCCTCTACCGCTGGCTTCATTTAAAACACTGATGCTCTGGGATGGTGGGTCGGCAACCCACGGTCAGGGCTTGAGAACCTGCTATCCCAAAGCAGGAGGTCGCGGGCCACATCAGAAGGCTCCCCGGGCCACTGGTTGGGCACCCCTGGTCTACACTGATGCTACGGACATAGACTCAAGCTGCTTTGATCAGATAGCATTAAACTTATTCATGACTTTTTTTTTTTTTTTAAATGGGAAGATCTCTTTTTCCTTTTTGATGTTGCATACATGCTCCTCAACTTGTTTTTCAAGTGTGTGCTTTGTATGCCTTACATACTGTAATCCACATATACATCAAAGCAGGTATATCATATTATAAGTATTGAATTTCAGAAATTGTTGCATCTTTAAAGCGGTTCTGCACCCATCTCCGAAACTTACTTTAAATCTATTCTCCATCATGTTAGATTACAGAATTGATGGGTCAATTCTGCATCTTGGAAGCCTACCTTGAATGTTGGCTTCATCTTTTGTATTGTCCCTACAGGGGTGGACGGGGTCTGTGCGGGGATACTCGTCATGCCGCACTGTCTCCCGGGATCTGGTGTAATTCATCCCAGGAATCAGAATCTCGCGAGATTTTGGGCGATGTCCGCAAATCTCGCGAGATTTCGGGTGGGATTTGCGGACGTGCTCCTTGTAACAAGGAAGTGACTGCTTGTGGGCTTCAAATGCCCACAAGCAAGATGACATTAGCCGACAAAGATTTTATAAACTATCGATTGTATATCAAAACGGACAGAGATAACGGGCAGCGTCACTATAAGTAAGGATATTATTATCAAGACATAACTTTTAAACATTAGCAAAAAAAATAAAAAACGTCAGTGCAAAACCGCTTTAAAGGTTTTGACCCTAGTGGTAAATATAGACACTGGAATACCTTTAAGAAAACCACTCAGGGCATTTCTGATACCAACATTAAATATGTGCAATCAAACCACTAAGTTTTTTTCACTGTTAAAAAAATCATGTTTATCAAATTTAAATTGATAAATCTTTAAAAAATTGTAAATTGCTCCAGTGATTTAACCCCCCCGCAGCCAAAATGGGGAGAAAAACAAAAAGGATAAACTTCCCCAAATCTACGTCAACCACACCAGTTAATCACTTCAGCCCCAGATGGTTTTACCCTGTTCCTGACCAGAGCACTTTTTACAATTTGGCACTGCGTCGCTTTAACTGGTAATTGCGCAGTCATGCAATGCTGTACCCAAAATAATTAGCGTCCTTTTTTCCAACAAATAGAGCTTTCTTTTGGTGCTATTTGATCACCTCAGCGTTTTTTATTTTTTGCGCTATACACAAAAAAAGGGCATCAATCTTGAAAGAAAAAAGATTTTTTACTTTTTGCTATAATAAATATCCCCAAAAAAGTTTTTTAAAAAAACAAATTTCTTCATCAGTTTATGCCAATATATATTCTTCAACATATTTTTGTCAAAAAAAGTAAAAAAAAAAAATCGCAAAAAGCATATAAAGTTATATCGTCTTCAAACTATGGGAAATATTTATGGCAGTTTTATTATTTTTCTTTTTACTAGTAATGGCGGTGATCCTGCGATTTTTAGCAGTATTGCGACATTGCGGCGGACATTTCGGACACTTTTTTTTACACATTTTTTGGACCATTGACATTTATACAGCGATTAGTGCTATAAAAATGAACTGATTACTGTGTAAATGACACTGGTAGGGAAGGGGTTAACACTAGGGGGCGATCAAGGGGTTAATTGTGTTGCCTCGTGACTGTTTCTAACTGTATGGGGATAGGACTGAGTAGGAGAGTAGACATTTCGCTGTTCCTACATAGTAGGAACAAACGACATGTCTCCTCTCCTCTGACAGCACACCAATCCCCGTGCTGTTGCTTGTACACGCACGTGGCCAGTGGCAATTGCGACAGCCGGCCACATGCAGCGGGGCGCACATGTTCCCCCTCTGGCGGCTCTTAGAGGAACCCCGTACCTGTACAGGGTTTCCCGCACGGGAGCCATTCTGCCCCTGTATATATACTCGAACGGGTCGGGAACCAGTTAAACTCAAACACGTATATTACAGTATTGCTAACAAAAATGACATATTCAAGATATTCATGTGCCATAATTATTGTGGCTATCTATAACAATTACTTCTTCAGCAGTTACACAAAATGAATGCATAATTAGAGCATATGTTCCAAAGAAAAACTTTTTATTAAAAAGTATCCTATTACTCTCTGAGGGTCACCAAGAAGGGGAAAATCCCACCAGTAGTGTGTGGGGCAGAGCCGCAAAAGTAGAGGGGAGTCCTCTCTTAGCACTCTCATACAAGTTTCCACAGTCACTAAGTATTCCTTATAATTAGGCATAAAGCAATCCTCTTAGCTGCAATCCAAGATCCTGCTCGGATCACAGTAAGGATTAAGCCCTCTTGTGGCGAGTAGTATTCAGTACAATCCTTCCAAGTATGATCTGGATAAACATCAGTGCATCTCCTTTAATCTTCCTGATCTCATTGGAGGGTATACATCTATCCTTAGTATAGATGTAAAGGTCCCTATATTTTCATGCTCATTAACTCCCATATCTCCTACATCCTATTTTGCCTGACGGGAGCTTTTGCAGAGATGTTTCCTTTAGTTTTAGGAAACTCTTAACCAGAATGCCCCTTAAGGTAGGTGCCTTTCTATACATAATTTTGGGTTTAAGGGCTAGGAAAGTTTTAAGGAAAGGGTCCTTTCTTACTAGGGATAAGTATTTATTCGCAGTCCTCATCACCTTTTCCTTCTTAACAGTTCCTCCCTATTTACTCCCGGAAGGTGAATAAAAGACTCATTAAAGTGGAACTTCATAAATTTTTTCATCTTTCCATCTATTAAATCTTCTGCCCTTGTTGTTTTAACTTTGGATAGTAAAACATTTTTTTCTCCAGTCGTCTGTCCAAGGCAGCACAGGAGAGACAGGCTCCACCTCCGGAGGCAGGAAACACAAATAGTTAAAGTCTTTAAAGGGCGGCCACCATCTCCCTTCTTCAGTTTTTGTGTTTCCTCCACCAGAGGAGGAGCAGGTTATGGAGCTCTGTCTCCCCTGAGCCTTGGAAGGCTGTCTAGATGGGGGAGTGTGCGTTACTTGTGTAGGTACGATGGGCCCCTGGTCAGGCTGCAGTGGAAGCTGGTACCAGCGCTTCCCCTTCTGCAAAAGCCCAGGGAGAGCTGGATGTCCGCCACGTGGCTCTCTCCAGTGGGGGTTGAATTCTGCATGCGCAGTACACAGAAATACCAGATTCCGAAAATTGCCGAAGATGAACGGTGCCTGCGCCGTGAGTCCACTTTCAAGCCCCACCATCCAAGTGGACATAGAGTTAGAATATAAAAGAGCCGAGCGCAGCGAGGCCGTGCCCGAAGCGTGGCGAGGGGCCCTCTAAGTTTGTGTAGCCCTATGTCCACTTGGATGGTGGGGCTTACACCTCGACTCACGGTGCAGGCGCCGTTCATCTTCGGAGATTTTCCGAAAATCCTTCTGCTCCGTACTGTGCATGCGCTGCGCTTGCGCAGTACACAGCGGACACTTGGTGATAGCCGGACTGTTTGTGTCAGAACACCGGCCCTGCAGGAGGGGGCAGGGCTTCCGAGACGTCACTTCCGGCTCCCAAGCCGGATCCTTGCCGGTAGATTTAAATACCAGCCACAACCTGCTGATGATCTGGGAGTCTGGTCATGTTACAGGAGCAGGACACATCCATGAAAGTGGAGCAGAGTGGCAGTGGTTGCCGGCCCAGCTCAGGTAGGCAAACACGGGGGTGTCTTTGCCTACGGGGCGGGCCAGAGGGCCCCTAGGTATCTCTCTCTCTGGCTTTGGATCCAGGCTTAGGGGCCTTGAGAATCCATATATGGCTGCTGGGGTAGCACTGTGGTGTTGGTGATGGTACACCCAGCAAAGGAGAGTGTTTGACAGCACATTTGCCCCCTTCCCTCCTTCTCCCTTTTCTCCTGTTCTAGGCTCAGCCCAAAGAATCTGAGAAATTGGGAGGGAAG
Organism: Lithobates sylvaticus; assembly: GCA_028564925.1. NCBI lineage: Eukaryota > Metazoa > Chordata > Amphibia > Anura > Ranidae > Lithobates > Lithobates sylvaticus. The sequence goes on from CM053026.1 coordinate 180,704,600, forward strand.
AGGTGCACATCTTGCATGACCAAGTTTAAAAAGGGTTGGAATAAACCGCTCTGAAAAACCATGTATAGACAAACTAGTCTACAAAGAGGCAATGGGGCAGGTAAAGACTTCATTTTGGGTGTAAAAATGCTGTCGAGCCTTGGGACCCCAAAACAGCCAGTGAAAGTACCTCTCGTTACAGCCCCAGAGGAGGAAGATTTGGATTCTTTGGAGGAGCTGAGTGAAGCAGCCTCATCCAAAAGTATACCGGAATAAGGGACAACATCTCCTAGATACAGGCTCTAGCTCGAGGAGGTGAACGCCTTGCTGGGAGTGATCTATGAAACCCTAGAGATTAAGGAAGAACAGGTTTCTTTGTCCATTCATGACCAAATGTACCAGACCATGAATAAAGACCAAGGCAGTGTATTCCCGGTACACGTACATGACGGCAGTCCCTGAACCCGAGACATCCAATGTTGGGAGGGATAGCTGAATGGCTTTGAGCTCCAACATTCTTATTGAAAGTTTGAATTCCTCCTCCAACCAGGTTCCCTGAATCATCAACATTCTGAGGACCCCTCCCCATCCTAACAGTCTGGTATCCGTCGACTTCCCCGATTCCCACGCCAGATTGGAAATCCACCAGGTCAGGGAGGGTCTGCTTATCGCATGCAGCCAGGATGCTTAGTTGCAGCGGCCTAGAGTGGAATTGGGTACTACATTGAATGAGGCTACCAATAGACCCAGTACATTCACACTGCATGCAGCCGGTGACGCCCCCGATGCATGTGCTCTGAAGGTCCAGCATACCATGCCGGATCTGCCATGCCGTAGCCAAGGGCTCCAACACATGATGTAATTGCGGCTCCGGCCACTCAAGTAGCCGGAGGCTGCGAACCTGGAAGGAAGACCGAGGGAAGATGGAAGCCCTGTCAGCGGTGATAGCATGCTGCTGGATGGGCTTCGTTTTAGGATAAGTCTTACATAATTGGCATGCAATGCATACTAGCACATTATGCATTTGTCTTACAGGGGGAAAGGTTTTTTTTTTTTTCTGCAGCGGATTACTACCGCTTTAAGAACAAACCTACAGAACCTCGTTTGTAACCCGGGGACTGCTTGTACACAAAAAAAATCTTCCACACATTTAGGTCTCCTTAACATGGGTGATTATGTGCAACAAGAATCTGTAGATTCTTGCAGCTGGGGTCACATGTGTATGTGAACAGCTGCGGCCACCTAGCCTGTACAAAGAAATGACAGACTAACAGCAGTTGTTCCTGTTTGCATATGTCCGCACACCCAGTGGTCACCTATGGATAGGGATGGATATAGGACTGTGGAGGCATCTGTCTGCATCCAGGGTTACTCATCTGGCCCCAACCGTAGGTGACCGCCATTTGTTACAGGCCTAATGCCCACAGTTGTTTGCATACACCTGTGATCCTAGTTAAACGAATGCACTGATTCTTACCACTGGAATCAGCTGTATCCACATAATCACCCATGTGAAGGCCTTACTGCACTGGCTAGACCACCCATATATGCTACTGGATCTTGTCTACTGTGATTGTATTTTGTCCACGCATGGTCTGTCATGATGGGAGTTTAGGATCTGTCAAGTGCTGGGGTATGTTTTCATCATCCATAAGAACTGAGAAAGCAACTTGGATAAGCTGTGAAAATTTTTAAAGTCTTCAACATTATAAAATAAGTCTAGCTGAATGTGACTACAAACCCTTACAGATATGGTCTGTCATAGAATCCATCCTAAACATACTGGACTGTATAACAAGTTATACTTGTGCTTATATTAGTCCTATATTTAGTCTTTCTGCTAGAGCACATACACACACACCGATTCAACTTCTCTGAAAATACAATATAGTTACATAACATTTGTTGTAATCAATCTATTTTATTTGGTCCATACTTTAATACAAGAGGCTTACAATAAAAAAGCAGATGGTATGAGGCAAGGTTTCTTTTATATTTTACATTTCAATCAATAATTTTTTTTTTCATAGTGGAATCATATTCTTTGTCCTTTCCTTAGAAACAGATGGTATAATTCCTATTGGAGATGTAATCAAATGGACAGTATTTTCCCCATATAATTCCTGTTCATAGCCAATAAGCTGTCCCCAGAAACCAATATTGGGCTCAATGAAGGGTCTACATTTTTTCAGGTGGATATGTGCTTCCAGCAAGGTCATTGCTCGATGCTTCATTAGATAAGCAAGGCAGAGTGTAGCAGATCTGCTGATACCAGCTACGCAATGTACTAATGTGCATCCTCCATTTGCTTCTATTTCATGGATCTTATCTGCTACAGTTACAAAGTAATCACGTAAAGGGGTCTCCGGCACATCTTCTAAAGGAACGTGTAAATACTCTGGGACAGGAGGAACACCAACAGGGACCTCTAAGGTCGCATTGATTACACAAGTGATCCGATGTGCATGTAAAAGAGTTCTGTTGTAGGCGGCTTCTTTGTTACTAAGGTACAGGCTCTCTGTTACCTTGCTAAATCTGGGATGAGTTCTTGATCTTCTTTTACTTATTGTAGTGATCATTATGAAGAGTAAAATTTCTTCTATTCAGCTGTAGAGAAAGACCAAAAATGTAAGTATTTGGGCAACAAACGGTTTCAAGTGCATTCACACCTCATTATTGGTGTACTAGGTTGATGTGCAGTGTTGGTGACAAGTAGTAAGTTATAAAAACGCCAGAATGTGATATTTTTTTACTGTATAAATTTAAATAGCAATAGGCCTTCAAGCAGCTATCAGAAGGTGCATACATCTAGATGTGCCTTTCCCAACAGCTTCAGCACACTAAACCACATCAGATTAGTGTGCAGCAGCTGTCTGTAGTGAACAGGTGCTAGGGGCAGTGTGTTGCACGTTTCAGCACATCACACAGTTAATTTTTTTGACTCAACTTTAATTAAAGCGTGCAAAGTGATACTATATTCATATCAATGTGCAGCAGAGTGGTGCGCTGCTGTATAGTGGCATGCAATCATGTCCTATACATTGTTTTTTTTTTTTTGTTTTTTTTCTGTAAGGGTCTCCCAAGGTTCCGTGCTCAGACCTCCTTCTATTCTCTATCTACACCTCCTCCCTGAGTCAGCTGATGGCCTCCCATGGCTTCCAATACCATTTCAATGCTAACAACACCCAAAATCACTCCCTGGTCATCTCTAGCCTTGACGATTGCAGCTCCCTCCTCATTGGATTATCTTTTTTTTTTTACTTTATATTTTTATTTATCGTTTTTTCATTATACATCATATTCATTACATTCTCACATCTTACATTATCATATTATTACACAGGGAGAGTGACAATACCCCTCCTCCTCCAACATTTACAGGAGGGGAGAGGATGCAAATTTAAATATAAAACTATATCCATAACGGTACATATAAAATAACAAAAGAGCAAGCATAGTGCATAGAAAGAAAAAAGAGAAACAGTGGGGAAGAGAAAACGAAGCCCCGCCACAAGAAAGGATGACCCATTCCTGTAGCGTGTACGCTCCCCCTCTCCTCCCAAATAGCTCTCTCCATTAGCTCTTTTCCCCCCATTTGTTCGTAGGCATATCCTAATCATTCATATCCCTCATCCAACCTTCCACATGTCTCGTTGTTAATTGCAATAGTGTTCCTGTCTTTATATTGTGTCAAGATTTTTTTTTTCACACCAAATTTTCCACAATTTCCTAAATTTCCCAGTGCATCCCTGTCTTGTGTAAAGCGTTTTTTCCTTTAATATCATAGTGTTCACAGCTTGCTCCCATTCTCTACTGGATGGAGGTACAGATGCCTGCCATCTCTGGGCTATAAGTTTGCGCGCCTGGAATAGGCACCTCAAAATTGCTATATTAATGTCTTTAGGCTTTCCCTTCCCATCCACCCATCCCAGTACACAAATGTCAAGCTCTGCCTCAATAGGGACTTCAAAGACTTGTGATATTGTTTCTATTACCTCCATCCAATAGCGGTATAGCTTGGGGCACCTCCAAAACATGTGAATCATATCACCCTCTGTCCTTCCACATCTAGGACAGGAGGAGTCAGTTCTGCGCCCAAAGCAAAAAAGTTTTTTAGGAGTAAAGTAAGCTCTGTATAGAAGAAACAGGTGCGACATTCTTTGGGGTGGGGAGAGAGAGACCCATGGTGCTAGCTCGAGGACCCTATCCCATTGGGAGCTTGTAATATTGCTCCCATCTCTTATCCATTTATCTCTACAAGCAGAGGTATCCTGAGAGCCCCTTGCTTCTTTGTGTAAGATCGCATAGATCCCTGAGGTGAGGCCTTTTGTTGACTCTGTTTGCGTTATTCTCACTAGTGTTGATATATCCCCCCATTCTACTGGCGAGTCGCCAAATTGTGCTGTAAGTGCGTGCCTAAGTTGAAGATACCGGAAAAAGGATTTCCTTGGTATTGTAAACTCTAGTCTAAGCTCTTGGAAGGTTTTTAGTTGCCCATTAGTATATAGCTGGTGTAGGTATTTTATATCTCTTCGTTCCCACTCCCAAATTGATCCTATTTTTTGTACCTCCCTTAAATTGTTATTTTTCCACAACGGTGAGTGTTCCGTATGGCCTCTACATCCCAGTATTCCCTTGGCAGCTACCCATATCTTATTCATTAAGTCCAGGGTGGGGATTCCCCGTATTGTCATGCCTGCCTCCATAATTTCAACAATTTGTCTTTTTAGACAAATCTGAAGAAGGTTTCTCCCCACCCCAGTATCCCTCATATACTGTAATTGAGATGCTAAAAAGTATCTAAAGAGGTGTGGGAGTGCCACTCCCCCCTCATTGGTCGGGGATTGAAGAGTTTTTAAGCTAATTCGTGCCACCTTTCCCTTCCAAATCAGTTCTCTAAATATAGTATCCATCCTGGAGAACCATTTTTTATAAACCCAAACTGGAGAGTTAGCTAAAATATACAAGGCCTGTGGCAGCAAGATCATTTTGATTAGGTTACAGCGGCCCATCGACGAGAGAGGGAACCTCCTCCAAACTTTAACTTTTTCTTTAAAATGTCCTATACATTGTGATAAAATGCAGCATGTACCGTAGCTCCGGGGCTGTGTTTAGTGTAGAGGACACATAGAAAACAATTGACTTCTGTGTGCCCTAGCACTGACTGACGTTATTCCAGTACAGAAAAGCGATGGTCACTGCACTATATTTGAACTTGCGCTTAGGTACATAACATAACCTTACCATTTCATGGCTACATTATATCTGGGTATTGCTACAGGCACATATACAACTAAAGGGCAGCTAAGCTGCCGTATTATATGATAGAACAATGCCAACTCAGTATTTTCGGTCTGTCTGTGTGTTTACTCACTGAAATATTTCTTGTCATTCTCCCATCAGTGTCTAACAACAAGCCAGCAGAGGAACCTGAGGTCTTCTGTAACACAAAAGAGACAGATGTTGTGAATTCATACAGGTTTGTGAAAATAAGTCCTTAGTTTGTATTTAATCTCCAAGAATAAATAAGAAGAATAGATATTATCAGCATGTGTCCAATGCCAATGCTGTTTCCTGCAGCAGCTTCCTGTCAATTTAGAGCAGCATGATGATGTGCACCCTCCGAGAGCTTGTCCTTAGCACCCTGAGTTCACAGAAAGTGGGATGAATGACACTGGACAAGAGGAACTAGGTGTGAGAAAATTAAAAGTCAACAACTACAAATTGTATTGTAGCTTCTGACTTTTAGAAAACAGATACTTACCAGACTGCGTAACTTATTTTTGGGTGAAGACCTGCTTTAACCACTTGCCTACCAGGTAATGACCAAGCCATTTTTCAGCTTTCAGTGCTGTCGCATTTTGAATGACAATTGCGCGGTCATGCAAGGATGTACCCAAATAAAATTTTTATCATTTTTTTCCCCACAAATAGAGCTTTATTTTGGTGGTATTTGATCACCTCTGCGGTTTTTATTTCTTGCGCTATAAACAAATTAAGAGGGACAAGTTTGAAAAAACGCAATATTTTTTACTTTTTATTATAATAAATATCCAATTTTTTATTTTTTTTTAAACAAATTTTTTCCTCAGTTTAGACCGATACGTATTCTTCTACATATTTTTGGTAAAAAAAAAAAAAAAATCGCAATAAGCGTCTATTGATTGGTTTGCGCAAAAGTTATAGCGTCTACAAAATAGGGGATAGATTTATAGCATTTTTTTTATTATTTTTTTTTTTACTAGTAATGGCGGCGATCTGCGATTTTTATCGTGACTGCGACATTGCGGCGGACATATCGGACACTTTTGACACATTTTTGGGACCATTCACATTTATACAGCGATCCGTGCTATAAAAATGCATTGATTACTGTATAAATGTGACTGGCAGGGAAGGGGTTAACACTAGGGGCGCTGAAGGGGTTAATATGTTTCCTATGTAAGTGATTCTAACTGTGGGGGGAGGGGACCGATCGGTGTCCCTATGTACAAGGGACACACCATCTATCTCCTCTCCTCTGACAGGCCGTGGATCTGGATAGTGGCCAAAAAGCTAGCGCCGCCATATGACGGCGGCCCGCCACAACAGCTGCACCGCTCCGCCGTCATTTGACAGTGGGCGGTCAGCTACAGGTTAAACAAGAGGACAGGTGCTGGATTGCAGAGTGGTGAGTCTGCAGGGACAAAATGAAAAAAAAAATTGGACTTTGAAGGTTTTCTTTTTTTACATTTGTAGTTTTAAAAATACATGTAACGTGGGTGGAAGCCAAATTGTTTAAAATGTAAATAACACAGTTAAAGTGTATTTAGATATTGCACTTAAAAAAGGTATTTAGAACAAAAAACAAAGTTTCATAAATTGTCACTTACCAATCAAATGTGCAGGCTGCATTGTTTTTTTTTTTTAACATGTATGCCTGTAATCTGGGGAATATCACACTTCCTGTATTATGCCGCGTACACACGGTCGGACTTTCCAACGGCAAATGTGCGATCGGAGCTTGTTGTTGGAAATTCCGACTGTGTATAGGCTCCATCGGACAGTTTCCATCGGAATTTCCGTTGCACAAAATTTGAGATCTTGTTGCTCGGAATCAAGCAGAAGAGCAGTACTGGCTATTGAACTTCATTTTTATCGGCTTGTCGTACGTGTTGTACGTCACTGTGTTCTTGATGTTCGGAATTTCCAACCAACTTTGTGTGACCGTGTGTGTGCAAGACAAGTTTGAACCAACATCCGTCGGAAAAAATCCCATGGATTTTGTTGTCGGAAAATCCTATCATGTGTACAAGGCAAGGCATTAGTGTGTCTCTAGGCACTCACACATTCCCCTGCACCTACACACAGAGCCATGGTTGTAATGGTTGGCTGCTCTCCTGATGCGGGCTACAAACGTATCTTCCTCTCTTCATCAAATGAGGGGCAGGGGAACTGGTAGTTTGTAAGGCCCCTTTCACACTGACGGACCGCTCAGGTCCGCCTGTCAGTTTTGACGGCGGACCTGAACGGGCGATCCATGCTAGTCTATGGAGCGACGTATGTCAGCGGTGACATGTCAGTGAGCAGAGAGGGACTTGTCATCCGCCGGCTCAGCGGAGATCAACGGAGAGATCTCCTGCTGAGCCGGCGGACAGTGGCGGACTCTGTGCAAGCGGATCCGCCTCGTGTGAAAGGGGCCTAAGGAAGAAAAGATTATTTGTTCTTTTAGTTCAGCACACAGGAAGTGATGTGGGACACTGCATTTCTGGCAAGATCAAAAGATTCTTGCTGAAAATGCTAACTAATGCAGCCATGACATCTAATGACTGGTAAGCTGCAATATATTAGTTTTGATCGTGAATTCAGAGATATGAAGTACCACCAGTATTTAGTCTCCATAGTTAAAGTGGAAGTAAAGGCTAATAAAAGTCTGCCTAAAAAGGTAACTGCACTGTCGTGGGGGAAAAGAAATTGCAAATAACAAAAAAAATATTTTATATATTATATATATATATATAGATCTATATCTATCTAGGGAGCGAGCACGCACGATTGCCCCTATTGCAAGCGGCTTGTTATGGAGGGGGGGGGGGGGGAGAAACCATGTCCTGTGGTCTGATGAGACCAAGTTAAACTTATTTGGTTCAGATGTGTCAAGCGTGTGTGGCGGCAACCAGGTGAGGAGTAAAAAGACAAGTCTGTCTTGCCTACAGTCAAGCATGGCGGTCAGAGTGTCATGTTCTGGGGCTGCATGAGTGCTGCTGCCACTGGGGAGCTACAGTTTGAGGGAACCATGAATGCCAACATGTACTGTGTACATGTACTGAAGTAGAGCATGATCCCCCTCAATTCGGAGACTGGGCCGCAGGGCAGTATTCCAACATAACGACACAAAACACACCAAGACACTGCCGTCGCCTGAAGGGTAATCCTCCACAGTGAATCTCTCTTTAAAGAATAAGTAGTGAGGGTTAAACTCCAAATAAACTCAAAATAAAATAGATATCCTAACGGGTGTTCTCACCCTGTGTTTAAGGCAAGTTTATACAGCTAAAGCCCTAATAATAGTGCCGATTGCAAACTGGTTTATCAGCTTGCAATGTGAAAGTGAATGTACTTAGTGCAATAATGAGTGTTCTCACCCAGTCAGCAATTATAACCAAATTTCATCTCAACAACTATATCATAAACGTACAGCATGAGTTAATTTTAGCCAAATCATTAATAAAACAAATAATAAGTGCATTAACATATTCTGTTGAAAAAAAAATTTGGGGTGAAAAAAATTATATATAAATGATATATAAAAATGATATATATATAAAAATTGATTATAAATTCAGTCTTTTAGTAGTGCAAAAAAATAGCAGGGTTTCAAGTGATTTTGTGCTGGTCCATAAGTGACTCGTGCCTATGTAGCAATTTAGGTGACTTCCGTGCTCCCCTTCAGTTCCCCACTCACCAGATCCCTGCACCCGTGCAGGGGTAAATCGCATACATTGAGTATGGTAGAAGTTCTCAGGGCAATCACCTCCTCCTTAGCTCAGAACGTAACGGGGTATCCAGATCCTTGAGCCTCTCCGGGGTTAAGCCGTTCCCAATAGATTGGATTTTAGTAGTTACCTCCTCCATGGTAAACTACAGGTTACCCTCATGGACAAAAGAGATGGGTACTCTTAGTGTAAATCCGGATGATTTTATTAAGTCAGCAACCGGAAATGACGTGAGTGCGTACCAAGCTCCGCTTAACACGTTTTGTTACAGGATGCCGTCTGAGGCGGTGCCATCTTGGTACACCACGCGCATATTATAGTGAGCGGTCTTGCAGGAGCCACCCCCTGTAGGCAGGATTGCAAATCGGGATATTTAGTTGCCATGTGTGTATTATGTAACCCCTGTGTCGGATTATCATGCCCATCCCATAACATGGCCTTATAGGAGAGGTCTGTTTTGCCGCATCTCCTCAAAACAGTCCACTCTCCATAGAAATCTACTGTATGTATGCTTGAGTTTTACGCCCCGGGTGGTCGATATTAGTATTTATGCCCGGCAGTTGCTCTCTCTATTACAATACAGATATTAACAAGTAAAATTCTAAACACTTCTAAAAGTTCAAAATCATTCTAAAATCACAATGTACCCAAGTCAAAGAGGAAAGCATGTTATTACTGATGGTCCTATTGTTATAATTCTATATGCATTAGCCCTACCAGATAGCTGAGTGGCACATATCCTGCTCTTATTATTACCACACAGACATTGTCAGGCAGGGCCAGCAATATGCTTGTGACCTACAAAAAAAAGGGAAAGTTACAACTCCTTCAGGAGGGAAAAAAAGGACATGTGTGTGTTTATACATGTATCTCATTGATTGATGGCTCATATATATATATATTGTGGCAGAGCGAAGCTCTGTCCCTTTGAAATTGGAGGTAAAGGAGATACAGAGTTTGCATATCTACAGACTATAGAATTTAAATGGAGAAAACTGCTCTGTCAGTTTTCTCCAGGTTTTGCTAGTTTTGGATGGGATCTCCAACCGTGTCCGGGTCTTGAGGATTGCAAGCAAGGTGTGTGCCCAGCTGCACACAGACCATATAATGAGGGGCTAATGAGTGGAGGAGGGTGGAGTGTGAGCAGCTGGCTGCTGCTGTATGAAGACAGACCTGTGGAGGGGTCATCCCTGTGTAAGGGGTATTCTTTGCCCAGAGACTGGGAAAGGAGGGACAGCCTTGAGAGTCGGGAAGACTAAGGAAGCCAGTGAGTCCAGGGGACTGGAAGGAATCCACTCTGTTGAGATCAAGCAGAGGAACTGCTGACAAGAGAGCCAGGTGGCTTGGTATGTTTTTCATTTATGAATGCTTAATGAAGTTAAACCCCTGCGTGGGACTTCTGGATGGACTTTTGTTTTTTCAATAAACGTGGGCTACCAGGCCCTTAACTATATATGCCTGTCTGATGAGGACTCACTGCATTAAAAAATGCATCTTTTCACTTGAGTTAAACACCCCCATGTTACAAGTGGTGCTCGAATGCGGGCATGTAGACGGTGGAAACCGGGTCCTTGCTCCATGGTGAGTCGCATCAGGAATTACTGCTAGCTGTGTATGGCAGCCAGGCGAACAGCATTGCGCAAAAGTTTAGTTGATGGACTGTATTGCATGCAGGTGGTGTACCTGCGAATGAAAAAAGTAAGTTCATCTGTTTCATGAACTGTGTTTGTCTGCATGAGACAACACAATCTGTGTGTGCAGGTGAGGAGAACCTGCAAGTGAAAGACAACTAGTCTTAAAGAAGACAGTACACTAAATTTTCCTGTGTTAAAAGGAACTTTGTTAAAAAGCATTGTGTGCCTGACTGCAGAGATGGGGCGGTCAAAACGCGAAAAGGAAGCAAAGTTTGCTGAGATGAGAGACAGAACCTTGTGGCTGGAGGGGTTGTTACCGACAGAACAAGCCCCAGACTGGTGCAAGATGCACTAATGCCGCGTACACACGTGCGGACTTTTGCCGGCGGACCTAGTCCAGCGGACAATCCCGCGGGACTTTCCAGCTGGGTCCGCTGAACTTTCCGAGCGTGTGGACTTGCCCACACACGCACGGACTTCTCCAGCGGATAATCCGCCGGCCAAAAGTCCGCGGGACTTTTGAAAATGAACGGACTTGCCCACACACGGAGCAGTCCGTTCATTTCGAACGTAACTTCAGGTTACGTAGCTAGCGTAGGCAGTAAATGCCGCCGCGCTAGCTCCGCAAGCTGGCATGGATTTAAAGGGAATCCCCACGCCGAAAAAACGGCGTGGGGGTTCCCCCAAATCCATGTCAGACCCTCATCCGAGCACGCAGCCTGGCAGGCCAGGAAAGGGGTGGGGACAAACGAGCGCCCCCCCCCCTGAGCCGTACCAGGCCGCGTGCCCTCAACATGGGGGGTGCCCTGGGGAAAGGGGGGCCGTGCGGCCCCCCCCACCCCAAAGCACTTGTCCCCATGTTGATGAGGACAAGGGCCTCTTCCCGACAACCCTGGCCGTTGGTTGTCGGGGTCTGCGGGCGGGGGCTTATCGGAATCTGGGAGCCCCCTTTAATAAGGGGGCCCCCAGATACCGGCCCCCCACCCTATGTGAATGAGTATGGGGTACGATGTACCCCTACCCATTCACCTAAGGTGTAAAATGTAAAGTACAAAAACACACACACTTTTTGAAAAAATATTTTATTGCACTGCTCCGGGGTCTTCTTCCGTCTTGGGGGTCTTCTCGCCGGACTCCCCCGCTCTCTTCTGCTCTTTTACCTAGCTCTTTCACGAGGGGGGGAGTCCGGCTACCTTCTTCGTCGTCGCCGCCGTCTGGGGGTCTCGATCCGCCTTCGGGGGTCTTCTTCCGTCTTGGGGGTCTTCTCGCCGGACTCCCCCGCCATTTACCAAGCTCTTTTACCGAACGGGGGAAGTCCGGCTACCTTCTTCGTCGTCGCCGCTGTCGTCTGGGGGTCTCGATCCGCCTTCGGGGGTCTTCCGGGGGTCTCTTCTGTTCTTGCGGCGGTCGTCGTCTTCCGCGCCGCCGGCGCCTTGTCCTTCTTCTTCTTCTTGTTCTTGTTCTTCTTCTTCTTCCGATGTTGACCCGACGCTCTCTCTGCCCGGAATGCCTGTGCCGCTCTGCGCTCGGACTTATATAGGGGAATGGGGACAGGGTCACATGCACATGTCACATGGTGACCCCGCCCCCTTGTGTTGTCACAGTCCCAGCATCCTCCGGGACTGTGACAACACAAGGGGGCGGGGTCACCATGTGACATGTGCATGTGACCCTGTCCCCATTCCCCTATATAAGTCTCAGCGCAGAGCGGCACAGGCATTCCGGGCAGAGAGAGCGACGTGTCAACATCGGAAGAAGAAGAAGAAGAAGAAGAAGAAGAAGAAGAAGAAGAAGAAGAAGAAGAAGAAGAAGAAGAAGAAGAAGAAGAAGAAGAAGAAGAAGAAGAAGAAGAAGAAGAAGAAGAAGAAGAAGAAGAAGAAGAAGAAGAAGAAGAAGAAGAAGAAGAAGAAGAAGAGAAGAAGAAGAAAAGAAGAGAAGAAGAAAAGAAGAAGAAGAGAAGAAGAAGAAGAAGAAGAAGAAGAAGAAGAAGAAGGACAAGGCGCCGGCGGCGCGGAAGACGACGACCGCCGCAAGAACAGAAGAGACCCCCGGAAGACCCCCGAAGGCGGATCGAGACCCCCAGACGACGACGGCGGCGACGACGAAGAAGGTAGCCGGACTTCCCCCGCTCGGTAAAAGAGCTTGGTAAATGGCGGGGGAGTCCGGCGAGAAGACCCAAGACGGAAGAAGACCCCCGAAGGCGGATCGAGACCCCCAGACGGCGGCGACGACGAAGAAGGTAGCCGGACTCCCCCCCTCGTGAAAGAGCTAGGTAAAAAAGAGCAGAAGAGAGCGGGGGAGTCCGGCGAGAAGACCCCCAAGACGGAAGAAGACCCCCGGAGCAGTGCAATAAAATATTTTTTCAAAAGTGTGTGTGTTTTTGTACTTTACATTTTACACCTTAGGTGAATGGGTAGGGGTACATCGTACCCCATACTCATTCACATAGGGTGGGGGGCCGGTATCTGGGGGCCCCCTTATTAAAGGGGGCTCCCAGATTCCGATAAGCCCCCGCCCGCAGACCCCGACAACCAACGGCCAGGGTTGTCGGGAAGAGGCCCTTGTCCTCATCAACATGGGGACAAGGTGCTTTGGGGTGGGGGGGGCCGCACGGCCCCCCTTTCCCCAGGGCACCCCCCATGTTGAGGGCACGCGGCCTGGTACGGCTCAGGAGGGGGGGGGGCGCTCGTTCGTCCCCACCCCTTTCCTGGCCTGCCAGGCTGCGTGCTCGGATGAGGGTCTGACATGGATTTGGGGGGAACCCCCACGCCGTTTTTTCGGCGTGGGGAGTCCCTTTAAATCCATGCCAGGTCACGGAGCTAGCGCGGCGGCAGTAACTGCCTACGCTAGCTACGTAACCTGAAGTCACGTGCTAAATGAACGGACTTGCCGATGAGCGGCAAGTCCCTTCATTTCAAAAGTCCTGCGGACTTGCCCACTAACGGCGGGATTGTCCGCTGGACTTCCAAGTCCAGCGGATAATTTGAAAACAAAACTTCAAACTTTAGTCCGCCGTACTTTGGCGCCAAAAAGTCCGCCGGCGCCCACACACGAGGGGATTATCCGCTGGACTTCAGTCCAGAGGATAATCCCGCGGGATTGTCCCTTCGTGTGTACGCGGCATTAGCCGCACTGGAGCAAAGGAGAAAGAGGGCTGGTGTTGTCCCTAGCAACGCCTATGATGTCAAGTTGGAGAATCGCAAAGAGTGTGGCGCAGTGCAAGGGGCTCGGATCTTGGCCTCTGACTATATGCAACCCATGCTGCCTACAGAGGAGGTTGGGGACTTCCTTGTAAGATTTGAAAAAGTTGCTGTAAAGAGAAAATGGCCTAGGGACTGGTGGCCAAAACTGCTGCAAACCTTATTACGGATAGAGTTCCGGTCGGTTTACCATTTGATGGACGGAGACCAGGATGACTACCGCAAGTTTAAAGAGGAAATCCTTTTTAGAGGAGAGTTCCATCGCATCATGGACCGACCGCCTGACCGGAAGTTGGAGAGGTATGTGGTTGCCCATAGCAACGGCGGTGATGTCAAGTCTGCAGACCATATGAGAAAAGTATTGCCTGCAGAGAGTAGTGGCAAGTTGAAAGCCACAATGCATCAAAGAGTTTGGGAGAATCAGCAAAGCTCTGCTGGGAGAGTGCGGTTTCCCATGGCAACGGGAGAAAGATTGCCAAAGGAAAGGAGGAGCTACAGGGCATATGTAGCTAAGCATCCACCTAAAGATGCGTATGCATTTCAAAATTACCAGGAGCAAAGGTCGTTATCTCCAGGCCCAGATTCCTGTGCAAATATGTTTGCAGTCACCCCTGGCAACGAGGATTTTCCTGTTGTGTCGGCAGGGGGTGCTAAACAGTTGGAGATGCCTGCTGTAATTTCATCCGGTGGCCACCAGGGAGAGTGGGCCAGTAAAAGTGCAGCAGAGGACTGGTTTGTGAGACAACGTACTCAAATGAAGATGGTGACCCCTACTACTGCGGTGGGTAAGACTGTCTTTAATGAAATAATGGCTGGAACCGCTGGGTTGATGTTGAAAAAGACTGGTGCTGGTAAATGCATAGAAGAGACTGAATATGTGACTGTGCACACTGGAGTGGAAGTGACCCCAAATGGGAGATCCACTGTCTGTTTGGAAAAGGACTTGCCTCACTGCAGTGCCCTGTCCAGTGGGGAGGCAAGTGGTAAACTTGAATGTGACAATATGATGGGTAAAACTGCTAATATTGTGTTGGCTAAAGTGAATGGTCCAGTTGCTAATGGGCTAGTGCAGCTCACTAGAGATAACCCTGCTGTGAATGCGGTTAAAGATGTGCTATCTCCCCTAGCAACTGTGAAGGCCATAGAGGTGCCCCTAGAAACCCCCAGGGAGCTCTGCGTTTTGGAGCCGGAGGTTGCCTGGGACAACTTTGGTGCTGCTCTGAGGGATAAGAGGGTACCTGAACATAGTGATGGCAGGATGTTAAATGTTAAAACTGAAATATTTGAAAACACTCATGATGTGATAATGGATAATGCCGAGCCAAATGTGTTGGTGGAAGTGCCAGATGGCACAGCCATAAATGAAGTGATTGTAGTCACAGGTCCAAATGTTTTATGGGAGGATGGTCAGGAGTCAGGACAGTTGTTGGCAGAGGATCTCCTGCCAGTGGAGTTGGTGGATAGTGAAGCTGCCGTGGACAACCACTCCACTGGATGCCGTTCCTCTCCAGACACTGCCCTGCCGAACATGAGTGAAATGAAATATGACAAATGCATTGATATTTCTGACCGTGATGAAAAATGCAGCTCATTGTCAATTTGTAAGGGTTTGGTTACCATGGGTGACCACAAAAATAATGGTAGACCTGAAGATCTTGGTCAAGTTGATCTGGTTGTAGCAAACCCTGAAAATTGTAATGAGATAGGGAATGGTATGATTGACACAGAAGAGGTAAAAGATACAGCAGAATTAGGCCCCCTACAGGTTCAGGAGGGTATTTCTGGGGAAGATTTTCTGAGGTTTGAGAAATTTCTAAGGTCTGAGAAGGATCGTTATAAACAATGGTTGCAGGAAAATGGCCCAAAGCTCAGCAAGGTGTCGCATGACTTTAAAACCTTAAAGTCGCAAGACAGTCAGTATGTCCTTCAGAGGGAGACTAGGATGAGGCTGCAGTCATATGAGGATGTTAGTGATGAAACTGACAAAAATAAGCATGCAGTGTACATGAGGAAACAAGTGGCGCTAAGTTTGGACAGTAAGAGGGTGCCTGTACTTGGAGTACAGAGAGGGACCATTGTCACCCTAATAAAAGAGCCCCCACTTATCATTAAACCAGTGTTTAAAAATGTGGTTCCTTCTAAATTAAGCAAAGAGAAAAGGGGTGGTCTAGTGGAAATTGAGGGAGCACTTTATAACCTTAATGGTACTGGATCCGTAAAATTCAGAAATGTGCAAAAAGGTACCAAGATTGGTAAAAGGACTAGTGTAGGCCCAAGAGAAGTGGGAAAACATCGCTTTTGGAAGTGCACTCGTAAAAAAGCATGGGAGTGTCTTTGTAAAGCCCAAGTAGATGCAGCAAGGGGACGTGGAGAAATTCACCTGATGGGACAAGATTTGGCCCATGTGGGTGGCAGCTTGCATGGTCATGCCAAAGTGAGGAGGTTGTACTGGTGTATATTGAAGGTTAAAGCTGATGTCAGCGAGTTTAAAGGTAGGATCAGGGAAAGCAGAGTTTCCCCCAAAAAAATGATTAAGCCCAGGGACCCAAGAAGAAGAAGGCTGGGGATGGGAAAATATAGGACCCTGTTAAGATCCAGGGTGGGACGTGCCTGGAAGCGCACCCGGAAAAAAGGTTGGGCCTACGTGGCTGACAGCCAGCACAGAGGTGTCCCAACCATGACGGGTGCTGGTGTTCCTCCCTCCGGATCGAAACAAAGGGGGGGGATATGTGGCAGAGCGAAGCTCTGTCCCTTTGAAATTGGAGGTAAAGGAGATACAGAGTTTGCATATCTACAGACTATAGAATTTAAATGGAGAAAACTGCTCTGTCAGTTTTCTCCAGGTTTTGCTAGTTTTGGATGGGATCTCCAACCGTGTCCGGGTCTTGAGGATTGCAAGCAAGGTGTGTGCCCAGCTGCACACAGACCATATAATGAGGGGCTAATGAGTGGAGGAGGGTGGAGTGTGAGCAGCTGGCTGCTGCTGTATGAAGACAGACCTGTGGAGGGGTCATCCCTGTGTAAGGGGTATTCTTTGCCCAGAGACTGGGAAAGGAGGGACAGCCTTGAGAGTCGGGAAGACTAAGGAAGCCAGTGAGTCCAGGGGACTGGAAGGAATCCACTCTGTTGAGATCAAGCAGAGGAACTGCTGACAAGAGAGCCAGGTGGCTTGGTATGTTTTTCATTTATGAATGCTTAATGAAGTTAAACCCCTGCGTGGGACTTCTGGATGGACTTTTGTTTTTTCAATAAACGTGGGCTACCAGGCCCTTAACTATATATGCCTGTCTGATGAGGACTCACTGCATTAAAAAATGCATCTTTTCACTTGAGTTAAACACCCCCATGTTACAATATATATATATATATATATATATATATATATATATATATATATATATATATATATATATATATATTTATATTTATTATACACACACACACACACACACAACAGCCCTCGTAGATATTGTAATGGTGTATGTTTCACATATAAGTACCCAACACATGGTCCCCCTACTTGTATTGTGACTAGATGCCCTAATCTAATCCTCCAGTCTCCTCATACATTTATTTTTATCATTTATAGTTGTATAAAATAGGCTCTGTCATATCTATTTATTTCCTCTGAGGAGAAAAATAATAATAAATGATAATGAGTGCTGGTTAGGGACTGTGGTAGGATTCATATTTATAAGTTGGATATAAAACAATTGAGGTCTATGTTGAGGTTGAGGCCCCCAGGCACCAGAGACCCCAATCTATATATCCACTTAGTTTTGTTCTGTGAAACCAGGATTTTCATATTACCGCCTCTCCAATGATCTTTGATTTGATCTATTCCATAGAATATCAATCCTGTGGGGTCCCTGTGATGTAATTCTTTGAAATGTCTGGAAAGGCTGTGTTTTGGGAACCCCTTCCGTATGTTGGTAATGTGTTCCCTAATTCTCACACATAGGGGCCGAGTAGTCCTACCTACATATTGAAGGTGACACAGACATTCAATGATGTACGTGGCATGGGTGCTGTTGCATGTAATCAGCTCCCTTATTT
Source organism: Lithobates sylvaticus (assembly GCA_028564925.1). Taxonomy (NCBI): domain Eukaryota; kingdom Metazoa; phylum Chordata; class Amphibia; order Anura; family Ranidae; genus Lithobates; species Lithobates sylvaticus. The sequence goes on from CM053026.1 coordinate 180,722,444, forward strand.
GGTATTCTTTGTTGGAAACTCTAGATTTAAAATTACAATTTTTTCCCATGGTTGCTTCTTGCTCACTCTACATGGAAGGCATTTTTGTCATCTGTAGAATCCCCCTTCATTTCTGAGAATATTTTGACAGGTTTTTTTTTGGGGGGGGGGGGGGGGGGGGGTTGTCAATCACATTATGGACTAGATGGTTTCTGACTGTGGAAGCTCTTCTATACACAAAGCTGGGTTTCTTTGGTAGAATTTTAGATAGAACCCTGTCTTCTTTCAGGATGGGCCAGTACTTTCTAATGATCTGTTCTATAGATTTGGTGTTGTGTATTAAACCCAGTGATATAAGCCACATTGGTATGGTTTTCTACTTTGTGTTTTTTGATCAGTAATGTACTTCTGTCCACTTTCTTTATTTCAGTTTTCAGCTTGACTAGGTTCTTTTCTTGATAGCCTTTTTCCTGAAATCTTTTAATGAGAATGTCTTCCACCGTCCGACAGTTCCTTTGGCGTCTCAGCAGTTGGCCTTTGGGGATGTTCCCCTTTCCACTTGGGGTGGAGGCAACTTGAAGATGGTATATATCCATTGAGATCTGTTGTTTTGAAAAAATGTCTTTGTATACAGCTCATCCCCTCTCTTGAAAATCTGTAAGTCTAAGTAATCGATCTGTTGGTAAACCCATTTCCCAGTGAAAGAGATCCCATACTTGTTATGGTTAATTCCCCTGAGGAACTCCTCAAATTACTCCACTGTTCCTTCCCATAAAATAATTAGATCATCTATGTATCTTCGATACAGTTTAATTTGGGGTATTTTCCTGTCAGATGTATTTTTCTTTCCACATGTTCAAAAAAAGGTTGGCTACACTGAGGGCATAACGTGCCCCCATAGCCACACCTTTAGTCTGAACGTAATTTCTCCTATACCATAAATAGGTTTACTTTCCATGGCTAATTGGAGACCTTCAAGGATGAAACCTATTTGTTCTAGCCTCAGTTTTGTGTTTTCAGTTAATGCCTTCTGTACTCCTTCTAAACCATTTTTTTGTACAATACTGGTATAAAATGAGCAGACATCTATTGTGGCAAGTAAGCAGTTCTCAGCACCTTTGATATTTTGTAGTTCTGTTATTAATTGTGTGCTATCTCTGAGGTACGATTTTCCTTTTAGTACCAATAGTTTTAAGAATTTATCAAGGTATTCCCCTAACTGGGAGAACAGTGAGTTAATTCCACTAATAAATCGGCCTTCCTAGTGGCTTGTCTACACTCTTATGGATTTTCGACAGGTAATATATTTCGGGGGTCTTCGTGGATTCTGATAGTAAGTAGTCAGCTTCTTTCTTGCTTGGTATTCCCTTATCCTTCTCCTTTTTTATATATGCTTTCAACTTCTTTTTGTAGCGTAGTTTGGGGTTCCCTTTTAGTTTCTTATACGTGTTCTCCACTTTGAGTAGATTCTCCATGTCTTCTTCATAGTCTTTTTTATTTAATATGACTAATCCCCCCGCTCTTGTCGGCCGGGCGTATCACCGCTTCCTTCTTTTCCACTATTTCTTTAATGGTTTTCCAGATATTCACGTTATTAGATCCCCTCCTTTCTAGTTTCTTCAGATCATCTACCATCTTCTTAAAGGCTCCAAGACATTGACTCCCAGGGGTCTTGGGGTTGAAAATAGATTTATTCCTAAGTGTAGTTTTCTTCTGGAACTTTTGTGTCTCTGTGCAGTGCAAAATGTTTCTTCAGATTCAATTTTCTCATGAACTTCTGAAGGTCGATGTACACTTCAAATTTGTCTAATGTTTTGGCAGGTGCAAATTTCAAGCCCAGATCCAGAACTTGCATTTTTTCGTCTGAAATTGGCACTACTCAAATTATATATTCCCTTTCCTAACATTCTCGTCGCCTTTTTCTTCTTCCCTCCTCTCTTTCCTCTTTCCATATTTCTTTGTGTTTGTACCATCTCTCTTTCTTGATTGTTGATCCATCCATTCCTCATGCCTGTCTCTTGTCTCTAATAAGGTGGATGTCTGTGGTATCCTAAGGGTCCTTGGTCTCTCTCCATATGCCTGGAACGGTCTTCCCATCTCTGAGCACCTCCTCTCCCATATATGAGTACCGGGTGTTGGGTACTTATATGTGAAACACGCACCATTACATTATCTACGAGGGGGTGTTGTATGTATATATAATAATAATAATAATAATAGAGCCATCAACCAATGAGATGCATGTATATACACACACGTGTATATACACACACACACACCTCCTTTTTTCCCTCTGAAGGAGTTGTAACTTTCCATTTATGTAGGTCACTAGCATATTGCTTGCCCTGCCTTACAATGTCTGTGGGGTAATAATAAAAAGCAGGATATGTGCCACTCAGCTCTCTGGTAGGGCTAATGCATATAGAATTATAACAATAGGACCATCAGGACTCTTTCCTCTTTGACTTGGGTACATTGTGATTTTAGAATGATTTTGAACTTTTAGAAGTTTTTTGAATTTTACTTGTTACTAGATGTATTGTAAAAAGAGAGTGCAACTGCAGGGCGTAAATACCAAAATTTGGCCACTGGGGGTGTAAAACTCAAGCATACATAGATCTCTATGGAGAGTGGACTGTTTGAAGAGATGCGGAAAAACAGTCTTCTCCTGATAATCCGACACAGGGGTTGCATAATACACACATGGCAACTAAATATCGCGATTTGTGAACCCGCCTAAGGGGGGGATAGATCCTGCATCACTATAATAGACGTGAGGTGTACCAAGATGGCACCACCTCAGACGATGTCCTATGACAAAACGCGCAAGACAGAGCTTGGTACGCACTCACGTCATTTCCGGTTGCAGAGCTCCGGTCAGTGGAACGCACGCCAGTTTGTACTGCAACCAAGCTATGCTAGCTTACACACTTGAATATGCTAAGTGCGGTTTTTAAACTTTAATAAAATCATCCGGATTTACACTACGAGTACCCATCTCTTTTGTCCATGAGGGTAAACTGTGGTTTACCATGGAGGAGGTAACTACTAAAATCCAATCTTTTGGGAACGGCTTACCCCCGGAGAGGCTCAAGGATCTGGATACCCCATTATGTGCTGAGCTAAGGAGGAGGTGATTGCCCTGAGGACTGCTATCACACTCTCCTGCATGCAATTTACCCCTGCAGGGGTGCACGGAACTGAAGGGTTGCACGGTAGTCACCTAAATTTCTACACAGGCACAACTCACTTATGGACAAACACAAAGTCACTTGAAACCCTGCTATTTTTTGTACTACTAAAAGAATGAACTTATCAATTTTTATATATATAATTTTTTTTTTACCAAAACATTTTTCAACAAAATGTTAATGCACTTATTATTTGTTTATTAATGATTTGGATACAATTAACTCATGCTGTACGTTTTATGATATAGCTGTTGAGATGAACTGTTTAGGATGAAATTTGGTTATAATTGCTGACTGGGTGAGAACACTAAGAACATTCACTTTCACAATGCAAGCTGATACACCAGTTTGCAATCGGCGCTATTATTAGGGCTTTATATGTATAAACTTGCCTTAAACACAGGGTAAGAACACCCGTTAGGATATCTATTTTATTTTGAGTTTAGCACTCACTACTTATTCTTTAACCACTTCAGCCATGGAAGATTTGGCTGCTCAATGACCAGGCCATTTTTTGTGATTCGGCACTGTGTCGCTTTAACTGAGAATTACAGCGATGCTGTGCCCAAACAAAACTGACGTCATTTTTTTCCCCAACAAATAGAGCTTTCTTTTAGTGGTATTTGATCATGTCTATGGTTTTTATTTTTTGCGCTATAAACAAAAAAAGGAGTAAATATCCAGATTGACTCCTTTTTTTTTTTACTCCTTTTGTAAATGAATTCAGCCCTGTTGTCCAGTGCCCCTGACAAAGGGTAACTGCTGCTTCTGAATTCCGTGACTGCACCCAAGCTAAATAAAAAAAAAAACAAAAAAACATTTACAGTGCTCTATTTTACAATAGTATGCAGCATTGGTAGGAGTAGGGCAGAGGCAACATTTTTAGGCAGACTTTTATTAGCCTTTAATTAAATTTTAAGCCTGGGTTCACACTTGTTAATTTATGGCTTAAATCACACTGCGTCTGCGCCAAAATGGTGCAGGAGCCCTTATTTCTTATTTGTTACACCTAAATCGATCCGATTCTAGCAATCGCACTGCATTTAGTGAGCTGTTTCGGGATGTCGTTAATTTAACATTGACACTCACAGATCGCATTGAACGCTGTACGATTTCAATGCAGTGTGGAAAACGCACACGTTTCCCGCATTACATCCGTGTGAATCTAGGCTTCGACTTGATTCCTCATAAGCAAAAACATTCAAACCCATTCACTGAAACAATAAAAAAAAAAAAAAAGATATAAAAGAAAAAAAAGAAAGCATTCCTAGGCAATAAAGGTAATGGCAGGCATGTGGTAGTATCGGCTCTCATGGAGGACTTAAAAAGATGATCAGTAAATCACATTGACTGCCACAAAATTATGCCAATAGGCAGACGTGGCACTGGGATGCTCTGTGCAAGTTCTTCGAGCCCTGCTCCACCAGACTAAACTGAAACACTTGCACAAACATTAGAAAAAAACACTAGAATTTATAGCCAAGTTTGTGGATTCCATAAAACGTGCAATATAGGAAATGTGGAGTAGTTGCCCTTAACTTGAAAGTAAATGAGAAAGAATCCAGTTGCTGTGGGAAACAACTCCAGGTTCCTTCCCTGCACTCTACTGGCTATATACTTGCCAATTTTTATGCAACTGTGATACAAAAAACTTAATTTTTTTTTTTTATTGAAAATAAAAAAGATGTTATACTTACCTACTGCAAGTGTAATGCACAGGGTGGTGGCTTATCCTTTTTGGTCCCCTGCTGGCACTGTCTCCATCTTCTTCTTTTGCGTGCCCCCTCAGCAAGCCATGTGCTGAGGGGCACCTGTGCAGGTGTGCTCCCAAGCCAGGCTATGCGCATTCATAGACACACACGGACCATGTCCCCTGCTACCTCCTCACAGAATTAGGCCCGACAGCAGAAGGAGTCTATGGCTCCCTGTGAACCCATGTACAAATGTGGGTACTGCTCAGGCTCCTAAAGGATCACAATCCTGCTGGGAGTGCCAGCTGGGAATGGAACTCGTCTTGCCTTCAAACATCAGTATGTAACAATAGCTACGACTAAGCACTGTTATGTGTGAAACGCATCAGCTCGTTTGTCCCATTTTTTTTTTGCTGTGGCTTGTATCTGTTGGACTTTTTACAAATAAAGGCTATATTCCCGGAGTGCGGCTGTCCAGAACTTCCTTTTTGCCTCATGTTGCTATATGCTTAACCAGCACCTGGTGTTCCAGTTCTGAGGAGAGTTCTAGACCCACATTTCCACCTGGAGCGGTGATCCCCTTCCCTACCCCTATTGTTCCTGAGATTCTCCATTTGCTGAATTTCTGCAATTCCAGAAAACCACTGTGCTCTAGATGGAGGGATTTCACTCTTCCACAAAACAGGGATGCACACCTTTGTTGCCGTGAGATGTTTCAACAGTGAATTTTTTTATTTTTCCACAGACATAGGGACATCGTTCAACAAAAAGGCTGCCAGTCTTTCTCCAAGAGACGCACCTAATTTTCCCTAATCGTCTTTCAGGACAGCACCTGAGAGAGTGACTCCTCCCTTTGTCCACAGGAAACACCTCTTCCACCAAACTTTAAAAGGAGGCTCCTTCCCACATATGGTCAGTTTTTGTGTTTCCTCCGGAGGGAACACTTCGTGGGAGACAGGGCTCTTAGGTGCTATCCTGAGAGCCTAGGATCCTACTCCAAAGAGTTATCCCTGCATGACAAAATGTACGCAGGACTCAGCGAACCTAAGAGTCGCAGTTTCCCAGTGCACCCAGTCATATCTGAGGCTATTAAAAAGGAGTGGGCAGAGCCAGAAAGGAAGCCTTTTTTCCCTAAAAACTTAAAAAGGCGTTTTCCTTTCGATGAAAATCCGGCAGAAGTCTGGAATAAAAATCCAAAACTTGATGCCGCCTTCTCCCAGGTCTCAAGATCGACTGACCTAGCATTCGAAGACATGGGAGTATTAAAAGACCCCATGGACAAGAGGTTGGACTTGCAGCTAAAAAGAGCTTGGCAATCCATTATGGGAAACCTAAAACCTGCTATGGCGACTACGGTCGTTTCCAGAAATATGGAGTTCTGGTTAAACCAACTTAAGGCCCATATTGCAGCAGACTCCCCAAAACAAGAAATTTTGGAATCTTTCTCTACCCTCTCAACTGCAGTAGCATATATATCTGATGCTTCAGCTGAGTCTATTAAAATGACAGCCAGATCTGCAGCCCTGGCTAACTCAGCCCGAAGGGCTTTATGGTTAAAAACCTGGCCAGGAGACGCGGCTTCCAAGAACAAACTCTGTGGAATCCCGTTTCAGGGTGACTTACTTTTTGGCCCTGACTTGGACGCTGTGTTAGATAGGACAGCGGATAAAAAGAAGTCTTTTCCAATAAAAAAGAAAAAGCAACCAGCAAAAAAGTTTTTTCGTCCCCCCCGGGCTCAGGAAAGCAGACCCCAGGAGAAAAGGAGGAACTGGACGTCGCAGAAAGGTAAGGGAAAGGGAAATGTCCTTTTCCATCCTCCTGCGACCTCCGGAAAGACCCAATGACTTGGGCCTCCCAGTAGGGGGAAGACTTCAGAGTTTTCTCCCTCCTTGGGCCAGCATGACAGAAAATCGATATATTCTAGACATGCTGTCCCAGGGTTACAAAATAGAGTTTTTGGAACCCCCGCCAGAAAAATTCTATGTGACAAACCTATCGAGGGACGTCACAAAGGCCCTAGCCATGAAGAACCTGTTAAAGGATCTGAGATACCAGAGGGTCATTGTTTCGGTACCCCCGGAAGAACGGGGCAGGGGGTTCTACTCTCACATTTTTTTGATAAAAAAGCCATCAGGGAGCTACAGGTTAATCCTCAACCTAAAACCCCTGAACAGATTGGTCCATTACAAAAAATTTTGCATGGATTCAATTTTCTCAGTCAGGAACATGCTGACAAAAGGGTGCTTCATGGCATCTATAGACTTAAAAGATGCTTACCTGCACATTCCCATAGCTCCGCAGTCTCAAAAGTTCTTGAGATTCGCAGTGAATATGGGTAAAGAGATTGTACACCTGCAGTTCAGGGCCCTTCCCTTCGGCCTTTCGTCAGCCCCTCGTATCTTTACGAAGGTAATGGCAGAGGCTCTCGCCCCTCTTCGTCTTCAGGGGGTTGCGGTAATCTCGTACCTAGACGACCTCCTCTTCTTTGCCCCCTCCAGGGAGAGGTTGCAGGAGGATCTGGCTGGGGCTCGCGGTCACCTGGAGGCTCTGGGGTGGCTAGTAAACGTCCCAAAATCAAACCTCAATCCAACCCAGAAGATACTCTTTCTGGGGTTCCAGATAGACTCAGTGGAACAAAGGATTTTTCTCCCAGAGGAGAAAAAGGTCAGGATTCAGAGGGCGGTTTCAGCTCTTCAAACGAACCAGTTGGTTTCGGTGAGAAGAATCATGTCAGTTTTGGGGACTTTGACTTCTTCGATGCCTGCCATCCAGTGGGCAAGGAGGCATTTCAGGCCCCTCCAGAGGTTCCTCTTAGGAACGTGGGATCACAGGTCAGAGAGCCTCGACACCAGGGTAAGAGTTCCTCCCAGGGTCAGACGCTCGCTGTGGTGGTGGAGAGGTCAGGAAGTTCTACAGAAAGGCCTTCTTTGGTCCTTCCCAACAGAAAAGGTGGTCATAACGGACGCCAGTATGTGGGGATGGGGGGCACACATGGGTCAGGACTTGGCACAGGGGACAGAAGATCGTCAAATTGTAGAGAATTAAAAGCAGTCGCGGCAGCTTTAGCTGCCTTCTCCCCATACCTCCTAGGGTGCCATGTCCGGATACTGTCAGACAACGCCACTACAGTAGCCTACTTAAACAATCAGGGAGGCACAAGGAGCAAGTCCTTGTATCTTCTATCGGCAGAGATTATGGATTGGGCAGAAACCAGTCTTCTGTCTCTATCCGCTGTCCACCTAAAAGGCACGTTGAACCAGGTGGCAGATTATCTAAGCCGACAGACTGTGCAGGAAGCAGAGTGGAGCCTAAACACAGAGGTGTTCACTCTAATCTCCAGTATCTGGGGCCTTCCGCAGGTAGACCTGTTCGCCACAAGAAGGAACACCCAGCTTCCTCAATTTTTTTCCCTCGAGAGAAACAACGGTTCTCAAGGGAACCTTAGCCTTAGCACAGTAGTGGAATTTTCAACTGGGGTACGCTTTTCCCCCCTTTCAGCTAATTCCACTGGTGCTGAGGAAAATACAAAAAGAGGGTGTTTCAGTAATCCTGATAACCCCGTTTTGGCCAAAAAGGGCTTGGTTTTCTCTGATCCTACAGTTGGCAGTCAAACCAGGTTGGCACCTCCCGCTGAGACCAGATTTGTTAACTCAGGGGCCAGTGCATCTTCCAGATGTAAGCAGGCTAAAACTCACTGCTTGGTATCTGAGGAGCAATTGCTAAGAAGCCAAGGCTTTTCGGAAAGACTAATTTCCACTTTGCTCTCCAGTAGAAAGAAAGTAACCAGGGCCATTTATGGCAAGATTTGGAAGGTCTACGCGTCCTTTTGTCATGCAGAACATAGAGAGGTAAAAAACCTAGTCTCAGTTCTGGAATTTCTGCAAAAAGGGGCAGATAGAGGGCTCGCCGTCAGCACTCTTAAAGTGCAGGTGTCAGCTTTAGGGGTCTATTTAGAAAGATCACTATCCTCAGTACCCTTAATCACAAGATTTTTCAAAGCGCTCTCCAGGGCTAGACCGGTCCCAGTAAGATCTTTTCCCTCATGGGACCTCTCCGTAGTCTTGCAGGCCCTTACTAAAGAGCCTTTTGAGCCCCTGCAGAGCATTTCCCTTAAGAACTTAACCCTTAAAACTATTTTTCTTGTAGCAATCACTTCAGCCAGAAGGATTAGCGAACTGCACGCTCTGTCAGTAAAAGAGCCCTTCCTATCAGTTTTTTCAGACAGAATTGTCCTTAAAGTAGATCCGGGGTTTTTGCCGAAGGTAACGAGCTCCCATAACAGATCCCAGGAGATTACTCTCCCAACTTTCTGTTCTAACCCGAAGGGCAATAAGGAAGAGCAGTTTCACAACCTGGACGTAAGACGTACCTTGTTGCATTATTTAGAAGTTACAGGGGGCTTTAGAGTTTCAGACTCTTTATTTGTTCTCTTTTCTGGAAGTAAGAAAGGCAAGCAGGCATCCAAGGCTTCCTTAGCTAGATGGATCAAGACAGCTATTTCTACTGCTTACAATGAGTCGGGTCAATCCCCCCCTAAGGGGGTTAGGGCTCATTCAACTAGGGCTCAGGCCACTACATGGGCAGAAAGAGCTGGTGCCACTCCAGATCAGATCTGTAAGGCGGCCACGTGGTCAAGTATGTCTATATTTGTCCGTCATTACAGGCTGGACCTCCTGTCAGCAGGAGACCAGGCTTTTGGCAGAAAGGTTCTGCAGGCTGTGGTCCCTCCCTAAGGGGGTAAGTCTCTATTATCCTCTCAGGTGCTGTCCTGAAAGACGATTAGGGAAAAATCAAGTTAGACTTACCGGTAACTTGTTTTCCAAGAGTCTTTCAGGACAGCAGCATCCCGCCCTAATGTGTTTAACATATATATATACACTGTGACTAACCATATCTCGATTATGTGTTCCAGTTTGGGGCCGGAGGTTCTCTACTACAACTGACCATATGTGGGAAGGAGCCTCCTTTTAAAGTTTGGTGGAAGAGGTGTTTCCTGTGGACAAAGGGAGGAGTCACTCTCTCAGGTGCTGTCCTGAAAGACTCTTGGAAAACAAGTTACCGGTAAGTCTAACTTGATTTTTTTTTAACAGTTTCTGCAACCATTCTCCAGAACTCCTTGATTTTCACACATTCCCAGAAAATGTGTAACATAGTACCCTTCACCTCGTGACACTGCCAGCATAGATCTGAGACCTGGGGAAATATTCAATGCAGTACTATTGGTGTTCTATAACATCGGGTAAGGATTTTATATTCTCCCTCCTGATATCTACTCGCCACTGAGGCCTTATAGGTAGACAGTAAAATCCTGTCCTTCTGCTTTTGGGAGAATATAACCCCCAAATCCCTTTCCCACGCCTGGATAAAGGTAAGATCTTGTGGTGCTTCTAATCCTGTCAGTACAGCGTATGACAGGGAATGCCTCAATATCTCTCAATCTAAACATATCTGCTCCAAGCCTGATGGCTCCCGTACTTCCGAATATATATTTGACTTTGATTGAACAAAGGCCCCTAATTGCATCGGCCTAAAAAAATCCAGTTCTGGTACTATCTCACCTTCAATCTCGCTTCTTGTCATTAAACGATTGTCTACTGAGAAAATGTATAAACCTATTTTTTCCCCTTCAAATCCCAAATCTGTCAAGCCCGGCTGAAAAGCCGGCGTGCCCAGAACTGGAACCATAGGGCTCGGGTATAGTGACATAGTATTTTTAAAAATCTTTTTAATTATTCGTTGGATGTTTCCTCACTACTATTAGAATATCAGTTTCCAAGAACCAGACCAACCCCTCCAGGGGAATATCGATCATCACCTGTTCCATTTGTACCCATGGTTTCTTTTGTCAATCACGCACCCACCACTCTAGCCAAATGTGAGGCTTCCTGATAGCTAACTGGGGAACCCAAATCCCTCCTTTTTCTTTAGGGAGTGATAAAATAGCTCTACGTACTCTTGCTGGTTTCCCAGCCCAAATAAACCTCAAGAACCTTGATCGGAGGTCTTAGAAAACTTGTGGGGGTCTTGATTGAAAGGGTTTGCAACAAATACAGGAGCATTGGCATCACATTAATCTTTATAATATTTGCCCTCCCAAACCATGTAAAAACTTCCTTATCCCATCTCTGAAAATCAAGTTTAAACTGCCTCACTATCGGGGCATAGTTAAGTTCAAATATCCCATTCAAATTCTTTGGTATTTTAGTCCCTAGATAACTACAAGATTCTGTCCATCTAAAATCAAACTGCGTAGTTATTTGGTGTAATAAAGATGCATTAATTTCCACCCCATTGCTTCCAATTTACTTTTAAATTTTTTGTGCTATAAATGAAAAAAAATACGAAAATTTAGAAAAAAAAACGCATTTTCTTTGTTTCTGTGATAAAATTTTGCAAATGATTAATTCTTCTTCATAAATTTTGGCCACAATTTATACTGCTACATATCTTTGGTAAAAATAACCCAAATTAGTGGATATTATTTGGTCTTTGTGAAAGTTAGAGTCTACAAGCTGTGGTGAAAATCATACAAAATTGATCACATCTGATGTACTGGTGGCCTATCTCATTTCTTGAGACCCGAACAAGCCATGAAAGTACAAATACCCCCCAAATGACCCCTTTTTTGAAAGTAGACATAACAAGGTATTTAATAAGAGGCATGGTGAGGTTTTTGATGCTGTAATTTTTTCCCACAATTCTTTGCAAAATTAAGATTTTTTCCCCCCAACAAAATTGTCATTGTAATAGGTTATTTCTCTCACATGGCATGTGTATACCACATATGACACCCCAAAATAAATTCTGCTACTGCTCCTGAGTATTACGATACCACATGTGTGGGACTTTTGCACAGCCTAGCCACTTAGAGAGGCCCAACATGCAGGGAGCGCCATCAGGTGTTCTAGGAGCATAAATTACACATCTAACTTGTTGACTACCTATTACACTTTTGAAGGCCCTGGAGCACCAGGACAATGGCACGTGACACTGATGACAGATGGCACGAATATGTGGCACTGATGACAGATCGCACTTATACGTGGCACTGATGACACGTGACGCTGACAGGTGGCACTGATGACAGATGGCACGTGACACCGATATGGCACTGATGACAGATGGCACTATTTGGCACTGATGACAGATGGCACTGACATTTACTTCGGGCACTTTATTTTCTTTTTACTCACGGCCGCTGCAGCCGTTCATCTCTCCCTCCTCACACGCTGTCTCTGTGTGAGGAGGGAGAGCCGGCGATGAGAGATGATCTCTTATGTTTACATATGAGATCATCTCTCATTGGACACGTCGATAGCGCTGTAAACGTCTGCTGTGATTGGCCATTTACAGCGATCTGTGACTGGCTGTGTCCAAGCGACACGGGCAGCACAGAACTTCCCCAATGCGCGCTCGCGGAAGAGCGCATTGCAGAAGTAAACAGGAGGACGTCTAGGGATGCCCTCCTGGCAATTGGAGTCCACGCTGTAACTGTCTTTCGGCTATAGCGCGGGCGCAAAGTGGTTAAGAGCCTGGATGCTGTATGGAGAGTGATGCTCAACTTGTCTCTTCAGAATTCCCCACAGGTCTTCCCCGATTGGGTTCAGATCAGGAGACATACTTGACCACTGAATCACTTTCACCCTGTTCTTCAGAAATGCAACAGTGGCAGTAGATGTGTGTTTTGGATCATTGTCATGTTGGAAAAATGCACGACGACCAAGGGCACGGAGGGATGGTAGCATCTTCCCTTTCAATATAGAGCAGTACATCTGTGAACTTATGATACCATCAATGAAATGCAGTTCCCCACGACACAAGCAGCACTCATCCAGTCCCACAGAAGGACACTGCCACCACCATGTTTCACTGTAGGCACCATGCATTTTTCTTTGTACTCCTCACCTTTGCAAAGCCATACAGTTTTGAAGCCAGCAGTTTCAAAATAATTTACCATGGTCTCATCACTTCAGAGTAGAGTCCCAGTAGTCTTTTTTTAGCATGGGCCCTGGCAAATTCTAGGCAGGCTTTTTTATGCTTGGGTTTTAGTAGAGGCTTCCTTCATGGACAACACCCATGCATGCCATTCCTGTGCAGTGTATGCCGTATTGTGTCACGGGAAACAATCACCCCAGTTTGGATTTCTACTAATTTAGCCAACTGCAGTGAACTTGCATGGCGATTTTTTTCAACCCTTCTCATCAGAAGATGCTCCTGTTGAGGTTTTAACTTCTGTGGACGGCCTAGACGTCTCTTTGAGATGGTTGCAGTTCCATTTTTGTATCACTATTGCTACAGTACTCTGACTGATAAGTAAAGCTTTGCTGATCTTCACCTTTCTTGTGTAAAGAAATGATTTTCTTTCTCAGGCCTTGTGACATTTCTCTTCCATGTGATGCCATTGCTGAAAGCATGAAATGGGTAGGGTTTTTCTTTGTTAAATAACGCCCTTTTATAATTACCTGTCTGCTGGATACCGGTTTAATGAATCATTAGACTCACCTGTAGTTGAATTCTTGTTAATTAGGATTTTGTTGTCTAAAATTCAGCTTTGCGCCTAAAACATTTATTGGGGTGTATTCATTTTTGCAACATGGTCGTGAATGAATTTGTTAGGAAAAATACTTTTTTTGTGTGTGCAAATCTTGGTTGCAATCAATAGCCCGCATTTGTGGGAGTATTTTGTAGTATAGTGTCCCATAGGAAATGTTAATTCTGAAAGGTTTTCTGACAAATCTGTTGGGGTGTACTCATTTATACTGAGCACTGTATATGATGGTACATACGTAAACACACACATGGATGCAGAACCCTGGACGTAGACATTCTGCATCCAGGATTGTAAATTTGTGTGCATGTTTACACAAGTACTGGGCAGCTGTATGCAGCATGCCGTGGCTTTAAGGGATGACTTAAATTGTAAGCTTTTGCATGCTCTATGACCCTCCTGTAGCTGTAAGCATGAACCCTAAGAATGGTAATCTTGGGTAACCCGTTATCAATAAAATGTACTTTAACCCTTCTGGCAGTATTCCCGAGTGTGGCTCGGGGTTAAATTTCAGTACCATTAGCATTAACCCTGAGCCACACTTGGGATTGCATTGCAGTATCCTGGTACAGCGTACTTACCTTGTCACCAGGATCCTGCAATATTGCCCCACTGTGTCCTTCGCTGGATCATCCGCCCTATGCTCTGTGTTCCGGGCTTCGTTTCCTGTGAGCGTCCTGACTCATAGGAGCAGAGCCCGGATGCAAATTCAAAAAGTACAAAAAAAATAACACATACAGTACACTGTAATCTGTAAGATTACATTACTGTTTCAAATCATTTCACATCCCTTTTATCCTTAATGCTTTGTCCAGTGCCCTGCATTCACTTTTATATTATATATACTGTTCTTTATGCCTTTAAACTTGAGTTTGTCCATGGTAACCAAAAAGGGTCTCTTTACGTCAAAAGTGGTTTTAGACCAGCTATAAAACAGCGATAGTAAATTAGAACACTTGCAGAATTGAGCGATAGTGATTAGTGGGGAAATTCATTTTATTATTATTTTTTATAATTATTTATAGTTTATTATATTGTAATTTATGATTTCGTGTTTCAAACTTCATCATACCCGTGATGTCTACTAGACTAGTTTGGACAGATTTAAGTGTGTTATTACCAGTGTTGGTCCTCTTACTTTAAAAAAGTAATTAGTTAAGTTACAAATTACTTATCCCAAAAAGTAATTGCGTTAGTAACTCAGTTACTACATTGGAAAAGTAATTAGTTACTCAGCAAAGTAACTGACTTTTTTTTTTTAATATTCTATAGGTGTAACTAAGGGGTGGGTCTAGTATTACTGTAACCAAGGGGCGCATTTATTATTATTGTTATATATCGTGTAACCAAGGGGCTGCTCTATTATTACTCTAACCAAGGGGCAGATCTGTTATAGCGTGTAAGCTTATTATTATTATATCGTGTAAGGGGCGGATGGCTACAGAAGAGGGCGAATGTTAAATTAATGGGCAGCGCTTGATATATAACAAAAATAATAAATGCGCCCCTTGGTTACAGTAATACTAGACCCGACCCTTACTTACACGATAGATGCCCCTTGCAGAGTAGCACGAGCATCAGGAGCGTGCGGCATCGCCTCGTACAATTACATGTTAACTGCACCTGCGCGGTGTAGAGTTCACTCAGAGCTGTTTAGGTTCGGCAATTTTCGGAAGCTCCGTAGTGCTTCGTACTGTGCAAGCCCTGCGCCTGTGCAGTACAGGGGGTCCTTATCCGGCGGGGGAACTTTTTTGGCAGGACACCGGAATTACACTACTGTAGTGGCGGTAGATGTAATTGGGATAACTAAGCCAAAGTAATGGGAACTGAGTTACCATGAGGGGAAAAGTAATCAGTTAGATTACTCGTTACCCTCTAAAGTAACTGCGTTAGGTAACTCAGTTTATTTTAACTCAGTTACTTACATCACTGGTTATTACTAAGAATTATAGGCCTACAATATAAAACGCCAAATTTTTATGTAAAACATTGTACCGCTTTGAGATTCAAAAATCTGACATAATCATACCACCAGGGAGGTTAACCACATGCCGACCGCGCCATAGTCGAAAGACGTCTACAGCGCGGCCGGCTTGTTCTAAGTGACCAGAAACTTGCTCCCACGTGCCCCCCTGGGCGCGTACTCGGGAACATCCGTGACCGCCGGGTCCCGAGGACCCGGCGCATCACGCCAAACAGCCGCTGATAGTGGCCGTTTACCACGTGATCACTCCGTCAAATGACGGAGCGATCACATGTACACAAACCGGCGTCACGTCATGACGCCGCTTTCTCCCTCCCCTCTCTGTACCGATCGGTACAGTGAGAGGGGAGAAGGGGAGAAGCGGAAAGGGGGAGAGACGGGACCAGCGCTGTGGGCTGGATGTGTAGTGCCCACAGCGCTGGTCACTGCCTGCAATGCTCTGCCACCACTGTGCAATGCTCTGCCACCACTGTGCAATGCTCAAATTTTTTTTTTACCAAATTTTCAGTATTTTTTGATTTATAGCGCAAAAAATAAAAAACCCAGCAGTGATTAAATACCACCAAAAGAAATTTTCTGTTTGTGTGAAAAAAAAGGACACAAAATTAATTTGGGTACAGTGTTGCATGACTAAGTAATTGTCATTCAAAGTGTGAGAGCACCGAAAGCTGAAAATTGGTCTGGTTAGGAAGGGGGTTTAACTGCCCAGTGGTCAAGTGGTTAAACATCTAACAGGCATCTACTTAAAGTGATACTAAACAATATCCTTATTCTAAAAAAAATAATCCATACACATCCACTACTTAATAGCCCTGTAATCTATTTTTCATGACTTAATTTCCTACTGTGTTTTTGTGCCTCTTTGTAATGGTACTTTTTAAAGTTGTAGAGTTCTGCCCCCCCCCCCCCCCCCCTCCTTCACCAAAAAAAAAAAAAAAAGTCAGCAGTTACAAATACTGCAACGGCTGACTTTTACTATTAGGGAACTTACCTGTCCAGGTATCCAGTGCTGTCCTCACCCAAGCCAACTCACCACCATCTTGGCTAAGGGAAACCTTACTGCTGGTTTCCAATCGCGCTATGCTTTGTGAATGGGTTGGCTGTGGGGGGAAGGGGGGCTGAACTTCTGGCTCACTTCGCCGTGGCAATGTGAGCTGGAAATGGGAGTGGTACCTGTCAAAATCATGTACCCGCTCCCCCCCAAAAGGTGGCAGATGGGTCAGCAGGGGGGAGGCAGATAAGTTGAGCTTTCCCTTTTGGGTGGAGCTCCACTTTAAGAAAACATGCTTGAATAGAATATATATTCTTTAAACCAGAGTTTTGCATCACTTTAACAGGACACCAAAAACAAATGACTTGTTTGTGCAGCATAAAATGATGAAATATTCTTCAGTTTACACAATACAGCTGAACTGAGTACACGGCGTCTGATGCTCAAAAGTCATCTTGCCAATGCGATCTTTCGTGATAACGTCCGTGAGGAGAGGATGCTTCAACTGAAGGTGAGAAATTTGTTTTCAATAATAAGAAAATGAAAATCCTGTCATTAGAAAGCCCATTACTAATCTCTCCTTCTGAAAATGCTAATTGTAGGGCTGTTATTCTCTATGGCCATGCACCTGCACTGTATCTTCTCTCTCACACACACACACACACACACACACACACACACACACACACAAACAGCTGAGGCTGGAAAGGGATAGCAAACATGCTGCTGACACAACACTGACTTCCAATTCATTCCCTTGTTATCTCGTCTCAACTATTGCAACTCCCTTTACCTCTTCACAGACCATCTCAACTTTAGTCTTTTAATAAATACTGCTGCCAAACGTATCCACCTATCCAATGACTCAGTGTCCACCACCCCGCTCTGCCAATTCCTTCACTCCACCCAATGCATAAAATGAAAAAGAACTACAACATGCAAAACCATCAGTAACTCTGCCCCAAGCTTCATCCCCAACCTCACCTCAAAACATGACCCAAACCTTTCACTTCACTCATCTCATGACCTCCTGAAGTCCAGCTCTCTCGTCAACTTCTGCCATGCTAGTTTTCAGGACTTCTCTAGACCCTCTTTTTTTTTGGAACACCCTATCCCAATCTATCTAGCTATCTCCTACCCTGTCTGCCTTCAACCAATCTCTGAGCACTCATCCCTTCAGGAAACCCTATCACACCTTTACCTAACAACTGAAGTTTTATATATCCATTAACTCATCCCCAGTTATTACCTTTTTTATATGCGTTTCGTCACACGTTTGACGTCATCATGGGGCATGACGTCAAACCTGTGACGAAACGCATCGGGAGGAGCGACGTACTGACGTCACCGCACGCTACTACCCATCACCGCTCGCTACTTCTCGTTGTTTGTTAGCACGGGCGTGTGTACTGCAGCCAGCCGGCCGCAATTTTAACCATGTGATTTTCCTGTTTTTTATGGCGTTGTTTTATATTAATAAATACCCAGCGGGTTTTACCTATGGCCATCTCATTTGTTTTTTTCCTTTGAGCCATATTCGCACCACCATTTTTTGCAACGTAATTTGTTGCTAGTAGAGGATTCGTGTGGCCACCGCTCTGCCCAGAGGACCCCCCACAGATGTGATGACCAGATCGATTCTGGAAATCCAACTGAGGAAAAGGCTCTGGCTGGGTGTTAGCCACAGGCATTAACTATTCCTTAGCTGGTAAGCGCACACTTCTTATGGTGGTGGGATCTATCAAGCAAAGTCACTTTGATTGTGGATTTCATCATATATTGACACTATCACTTAATATCGCACAGTCTATTGGACACTTTCTGATAATTTTATGGACATTATTACAGTATTGTTGATCATTACTAATCTTTAGAATAATATTTTTCATAAAAAGCGTTATTTATTTTTGGAGTTTATGAGATCACAATATTATTTTTGTTCACAACATACATTCACTGATGATTTTCATGGTTATAGTTTAGAGCAGGGGTCTCCAAACTACGGCCCTCCAGTTGTTCAGGAACTACAATTCCCATCATGCCTAGTTATGTCTGTGAATGTCAGAGTTTTACAATGCCTCATGGGATGTGTAGTTCTGCAACAGCTGGAGGGCCGTAGTTTGGAGATCTCTGGTTTAGAGCGCAAACCTTTCATATTCTAAACTTGGCAGACTGCCCGGATGTTTTCTTTTGACAGCTGAGTGAGCAGATAGTCTCTCTGTGACGGACCTCGTACTCAATATGTCCGCCGTAAATGCTTCCTCCGTCCGGTACCACACAATCCAAGACCCATTAGCTCAGCCAGTCACCAGACAACACCAGTGTAGGCTACATCAGGAATGAATCTTTATTTGACATGTCACACTTATATACAGTTGACAGATGACTCAAGCCTAACCTAATTAGCATGAGCTAATTATCTTAATCAACACTGGGCTCCTTCATTCAATTGTAGGGTTAATTAGCACACACAACAATAGGTGAAACACTTCTACAAGCCAGACTATACTCAATTACATAACACAGGTGGCTGGAGTTCATGAGTCATGTCATTAGCGTCTCTTGCTAATATGCCAAATACACATACAGATTCTATGTGTATTGGGGGGCCAGCATGGACCTGAATCCAAGTATCACCAGCTCAGGGGTCCCAGGCTTGCAGCTCAAAGAGCACTGTTCCCCCAAATGCCAGGGCCCATAGTCGTAAGGCAGCAGGCTCGCACTCAGTCCCCTCCAACAGCCCGTGTCCCGGCTAGGTCCGTCACATTTCTCCCCTTTCGGCAGGAGACTAACACAGGAGGAGACCCCAGACGGGTTGACTCCGAAGTTAGTCAGTGGTTCCAGTGCTCTAATGCCTGTACCCACACAGTACCCCAAACAAATTGTTCCAAACAGAGAACGACTCACCCAGCCAACTTCTGCCTCTCTCATAGAACATATCCGCCGCTGGGGAGAGGCCTGGACTGGCCCTTCCCCCTGGAGTCTTTTCAGCCGCTGGAGAGAAGACAGGGTGACTGGGCTCACTCCATCCTGCTGTTGGGGATCTGGGCCGACCGCCCAGCATCCCTGGGTTATACTGGTGGAGACTGCATTCCCATCCACCTTTACAGGGAATCTGTCCTGTTTTAGTTGCGGGCAGAGGCCAGCAGCGCTCTGTTCCGTTGTCAGCAGTTCAGGTGGGTGTAGGAGCTTCCCTACATCATCTCCTCCAGCTAACTGTTGGGGAGAGAGGCCGACTGCCCCAGCTCCCTGGAACTCCACAGCTGTTGCTGGTGCTGGACAGAGGTGGGTAGCACTCTGCCCTGTTGCCAGCACTTCTGCTGGGGACTCCACATCCTCCGCTCTGGCAAACCATTGGGGCAGGAGGCTGGCTTCCTTTTCCATTCCCTCATCTGGCTGCTGGGACAACATGTCTCTGGTACTGTCTCCCAGGTGCACAAATCTTTGCTGGGGAGGAAAGATCGCTTTCTCCACCCTGGCCAACTGTTGGGGAGGGACGACAAACACCGCCTCTCCCTTCTCCCCCTGTATCTGCTGCTGGGAAGTGATTGCCACCTTCTCACCCTGAGCCTCCATAACTGCCACCGGTGTGGGGCAGAGGTCTTGGACCCTCTGTCCGGTGACCTGCGCTTCAGCTGGAGAAGTTCCTTGTAACTCCACGGATACTGCTGTTGGTGCTGGGCAGAGCTCAGTGAAGTTTGGCCCTAATACCAGCTCTTCTGATGGAGGCTCATGAGGTTGTTTTTCCTCAGCAGAAAAGTCTATTAAATCCCCAGTCTCTACAACTGATGGCTGGGGATAGAGGTTCACCACCTGTCCGTGGAACCTAGAAGATGCCATCGGTGCTGGGCAGAGGTTAGCAGAGCTCTGCCCTGTTGTCAGCACTTCCTGCATCCGCCATAAGACCTCCGCGTCCATAGCTGCGGGGGCAGGTGGGCAAAGCACTCTGTTACTATGCCACATCGCCGACTCTTCAGCCAGGATTTCAGAGCTGTCTGCCGGTATTTCCTGATAGTCCCAGGCAAAGGGAGCCCCACCCTGCTGCTGAGCAGAGTCTAGCAGCTGTATGTAGGTGATCTCCAGCTCCCATTCCTGAGCGGCCAGGAACTCCAAATCTTCCTGTGCCCAGAGCACTTCCGAGACGTTCAATCTTTGCTCTCTGTGCTCCATTATTTCCTCCAAACGCCACTCCAGATCACTCCCAAAGTCGGGGTCCTCGGACAGCCTCCAGTACAACAATCCCAGGCCATTATAATCAAAGCCTTCCGTGGGCCTGTCATCCGCTGTCCACGGGCACACTTGGGCTACATACCACCGGAGGGCTCTGTAGCTCTCGTCCAAACGCATTTCTGCCCGGATCAGCCTGCTTAACTCAGCTGTCCACTCCTGCTTCGGTTGTTCCCCCAATTACAACATTCGTACTTCATACTGCGACCAGTACCTTACATGGATGGAGGGGAGAACTTTTCCCTGGTGTCGCTGCTCACAGGCTAGCGCTTCTTTCCAGAGTTGTAGGCGAACAGAATCATACCATCCCAGCAGGACCTGCACCGATACTGGTCCTCTGTGCTGTATCCGCATCTCTCGCAACCTCCTTCCGAATTCCTCTTCCATGATGACGTATCTGTACCTCTGCTATCCGGGCCTTGGATCCAGGTGATGGTTTGGATGTGTTCACGACAAGGAAGCACGATCCCACCGCTGCCAGCCAATTGTGACGGACCTCGTACTCAATATGTCCGCCGTAAATGCTTCCTCCGTCCGGTACCACACAATCCAAGACCCATTAGCTCAGCCAGTCACCAGACAACACCAGTGTAGGCTACATCAGGAATGAATCTTTATTTGACATGTCACACTTATATACAGTTGACAGATGACTCAAGCCTAACCTAATGAGCTAATTATCTTAATCAACACTGGGCTCCTTCATTCAATTGCAGGGTTAATTAGCACACACAACAATAGGTGAAACACCTCTACAAGCCAGACTATACTCAATTACATAACACAGGTGGCTGGAGTTCATGAGTCATGTCATTAGCGTCTCTTGCTAATATGCCAAATACACATACAGATTCTATGTGTATTGGGGGGCCAGCATGGACCTGAATCTAAGTATCACCAGCTCAGGGGTCCCAGGCTTGCAGCTCAAAGAGCACTGTTCCCCCAAATGCCAGGGCCCATAGTCGTAAGGCAGCAGGCTCGCACTCAGTCCCCTCCAACAGCCCGTGTCCTGGCTAGGTCCGTCACACTCTCCACTTGTTATATGAAAGAATTGGCAAACTCAGCAATATAGATTGTCGGGGGGGGGGGGGGTGTGAATCGATTTTTTAACGATTAATTGTGCAGCTCTAGTATTGAGCTCTGTAAAAGCTATTGCATATTACTGGAGATTAGATGCTGGACCTTCTAGTCTCACCGCCTATAGTTGTAGAGTCACTTGCAGCTACTGTGCCCCCTCCTGTCCTATCACAAAAGCACTTTGTGTTATATGAGCCCATTCATAGAAAACAAAGTCTTCTGTGAATGGGCAGCAGAAAGGAGGAGCAGGCAGAGCTGCTGGTTGGAGAAGACAGTTGCAGTGTGTACTCCCATGCTACCATAAAACTGTCAGATGTAAATAAGAGAGTTATGTCCAGGAGGTGGCAAGCACCATGTTGGACTTAAAGCTGAACTCCAGACAAATTTTTTTATTTTTTTTGCAGTGGGAACGTTCTAGTGGTCTTGAATCCTGACGCATTTAAGCCCAGGGCAGGCCCCACAGACCTGTTTTGGACATGAGGATGCCAGGAACAGTCCACCGCTGGATCGTGGCGGATGGGGTGACTTAAAGGCTCTCCCCTGGATAAAAAGAGCACTTAACCCTTGTAGTGTGAGCCCAGCCCCACTGCAAGGGAAAACTTTTTTTTGCTCAAAGTTGAGCTTTAACCCCTAGTATGTCTGCACACAGTGGTGTATTTTGGTTTTGTACTTCCCTAGGCAAGATTTAAAATCGGGTGCCCCCCATCTAAATGTCTCATCCCTTCCTGTTTAAGATCCACCCTTCATCTGTAGGATCCCCCTTACGTCAGAGTTCTCCCTTATACTGCCATAAGTCCCCTGCAGTGTTGGGCACTATAAGTCAAAGCATAGCAGGTTGCCATTCCTCACTGAGGCAGCCCACTGAGAAATGACAGTCCGCTAAGCTGGGACTTGTAGTGCCCTCTGTGGGGGGACGGAGGATTCCTTAGTCACTACAGATTCCTTAGACACTACAAGTTCCAGCATAGCAGGCTGCCATATCTCAGTCCTGGCACTCCAAATGCCTGCATTGTGCTGCCATCTTCCCCAGACCCCCCCCCCCCCCACACACAGCACGAGGAGACGACAGCAGTAGCCTGCTCGCTCCCTGGCTGCCTTACACTGAACCCTTCTCCACTCTCACCTTACATGATCAGTGTCCTCCAGGCTGGTCCTTCTCCAGAGTCTGGGCAGCGCGTCTCTGCCAGGCCAGTGGAAGGGAGGTGGAGCAAGCCGGGACAAGTGGAGGAGGTTATATCTTTCTCCTCCAACCTGTGGCCGCCTGTGCGACCACTTAATTTTGACAGGACGGGCATCGGGTGGGATTTCCCAGTGTAAACCACTGATTTTACCTCCTCCTCCTGGCACCATCAGATGGCTGCTTAAGCTGCCTATGGCTTGCGCCGGCCAGGCTTGTAGTGTCCCTTCTGCCTGGGGGCACCCCCTACCTGAAAAATGCTGCCATGGCAAACGCGATAGATACGCCCCTGCCTGCACATATTACAAACTGACTGAATTCCTGGAGTTCAGCTTTGAAATCTCAGGTCCCTATCTCACATGCATGCATACACATACTAGGATCCAATTAACCTACCAGCAACTTTGGAGTGTGGGAGGAAACCCGAGTAACAGGTGGAAACCCATGCACGCACAGGGTGGACACGCTAACTACATGCAGATAGTATCCAGACTGAGATTCGAATGTGGGACCTTAGAAAAACAGAAGCAATGCGCAAACTGTTGGCTCTATATAAATTATTTTGATTAATAGTATAAAAATGAGAAACACTGGCAGGGAGAGGACTGTCTGCAGGCAGCAATATAGTATGCACTCTGACATCTCTATATGCTAATCCAAGTGAAAAGGTGGGGAAGGTAAATTAATTCTAAAAAGGTACAGCTAAGTAAAAAAAAAAAAAAAAAAATGCACCTGTAATTTTTCAGATACTTTTACTGTTACATATATAACTAGGTTTAAAACACACTAATAACTTGAAGTACCAAGTTCAAATACTACTTCATGTTGGCATGTATGAATAGTTATTTCTATTGTCTCTCAATAGAAAACTTTTTTTTCCCTGAAGTGATGAAGCCACTATTTGTACTCATGTTGGGCATTTGAAGAAGAGGTTGAGATGAGCGAGAATGGGTGAAAATTTATAGACAGCAAAATCAAGCACATGCACTAAATATGCCCATAGAATAAGAATGTAGAGTATACTGTATAGGACAGAGAAGTACAAAGGAACTTCAAAAGAATGACAAATTATATCAAGTAAACATAGATGGTACAGTAAACCTCTCTGGTAGACGGGGTCATGTTGTTCCTTTCAGCTGCACAGTGCAATCTGTAATAAGCTTTCCTACATGGATGTGCTTCACAGTAGAGGTCTATGCCAACTTGTGACCAGCATGGACCTCCACTAACAAATCCAAAACACAAGCCAACAAAGGCACAATGACCTGAGCTTTATTACACTGAGCTTGGCTGCCACTTCATTTTTATTTCAAGCTCCTTTAAGTTTTGGCATACTGTATGTCAGCATGTATTTATATCAATCTGTATTCGTAAGGAAAAATATGAACTGTAAAAAATAATGTCCATTGATGTTTATCTGTGTTTTCTAGCTTAGACAAATACAACATATGAAAGATAAATCTTTTCACTATCATGAATATCTAAAGAAAAAGTTTCTGCATCAGGCACATAAAAAGCACACTTCCTGGGAAAAAGAATATAAGGCTTTTGTGAAACGTCTTCAGCTTGAGAAAAAAGGAGAAAGCACTACATCTGTTTCTCTGTCTCCAGCATCTCCACAGCCTTCTCTGCCCAGGTCGAAAGTTCCCAAGATTACAACAGGCAACTGTAAACCGTAAAGAAACATCACGGCCAAAAGGAGAACATGACATTCTGCACCCATTACAATAAAACTGCTCATGTGTGTTACTGACAGTGCAAATGTCTGAAATTTCTGCTGTGTAGGTCTGTTCTTACAGGGGTTGATTTACTAAAACTGGAGAGTGCGTAATCTGATGCAGCTGTGCATGGTAGCCAATCAGCTTCTAACGTCAGCTTGTTCAATGAAACTTTGACAATAAAACCTGGAAGCTGATTGGTTTCTATGCAGAGGTGTGCCAGATTTGCACACTCCAGGTTTAGCAAATCAACCCAACTGTCCCTTGCTGGGACGACTTTTAAAATTTGACTCGCCAAAACATTAAGGCCCCTTTCACACATGCGGACCGTATGTCCGTTTTTCATCCATCCGTTTTCGGATGAAAAACGGACATACATGCACCCCTATGGGATAGCGGGTGTCAGCGGATGAGCATCCGCTGACACACGCTATCGTCCGTCTCCGCTATTGTCAGATTCTGCAGACAGAGGAAAACCCTATTTTTCCATCCGTCTGCAGAGCGGATCGGATGAACACGGACAGACAGTCCGTGTTCATCTGATCCCCCATAGAGGAGAGCGGAGAACTGACAGGGCGGTCCCTGCACAGTGTGCAGGGACCGCCCTGTCATCAGCCGGCTCAGCGGGGATCAGCTGAGCGATCCCCGCTGAGCAGCGGATCTTCACGGGGCGGATCATTATGGATCCGTCCCGTGTGAAAGGGGCCTTAGTAGTGTTTACTTAATGAACTTGACCACATCTGTCAGTAAAAAACCTGTAAGTAGCAGCCCCCCAAATACTTACCCGAGCCCCACCTTGATCCAGCGATGTGCACAAGAGCAGCTGCTCTTTGGGGTGTCTGCCTCCTTATTGGCTGAGACAGCAGTGAGCCAATGAGGAGAAAGCGGGGGCAAGACTGAACAGCGCTGTGTGTCTGAATAGACCAGTGTTTCTGAAACTAATTGTCTTGTGGCGCGTTATAGGAGTATAGTGTTGCATGACCGCGCAATTGTCATTCAAAGTGTGACAGTGCTAAAAGCTGAAAATCGGCCTGGGCAGGAAGTGGGTGAAAGTGCCCAGTAGGCAAGTGGCTAAAGTGCCAATCAACACTCCCATTAGGATCCGTGTTCAGCATTTACAAACTGTAGCTGAATGGTACTTTAAAAGCGTCAACAAACCTTTCTGAAATCACTTGGAAGTGCAGTCGCTGTACATCCAAGGGGAACATGCAAGGAAAATAAAAAAACAGAATTTTTGCTTGCACATGATTGGATGATAAAATCAGCAGAGTGTCCCCTCATTTCAGATCTACCCCTCAGATCTACAGCAACTGCACGTCCAAGTGCACTTGTAGTGCAGAGTGGATTTGCCTTTAGTAAATCAACCCCAAAGGGTTTTAAAAGACACATATGTACTGATGGTAAAGTGTATGTATCACCCAAACTTTTTTACTAGTTTTAATTAGAGCATTTGTCCTCTCTCACACGAGTTGCCTGGGGGGCGGTAACAACAAGTGGCTGAGCTGCAGTGTGAAACCCTGCCAAGTTGTTATTGCTGCCTGTGCCCCATATAGGTAAATTCCCCCTCCCTATTTGTTTTATTGACCAATGTTGCAAATACAGAAAATAATGGTAAATCCAGCATGGACACTTGTTTGTGTGGCAATTGTCTGCAACTGCAAAGGGGAATTTCACATCTGCGGCCTGCATCTCTGGCACAGCAAGTAAAACAAAATCTGTACAATCAGGACCCAGGAATCAGCCTGCTTCCTGGGGGTTCTCTGGCTTACCTGGTGGACTGGGAAGCCTGAAAACCAATCCGGCGGTTCCTGCTGCTGGTAACCAAGATGAGCGGAGGAAAGATGGTCTCCACTCATCTCTATGATCTAAGACAGCAATGGCAAACCTTGGCACCCCAGACGTTTTGGAACTACATTTCCCATGATGCTCATGCACTCTGCAGTATAGTTGAGCATCATGGGAAATATAGTGCCAAAACATCTGAGGTGCCATGGTTCGCCATCACTGATCTAGGAGAACTGGAGAGACGCCCTGACGTCACTTTCAGCACAATGTAAACAAGACTTTTTTTTTTTTTAATAATGTAAGTTCCTCTCACTCTGTCTAGTGCACCTTATGTGACTGGATGACAGAGCCCAGTAAAGGGGCCAGGGTGAGGGAACGCCGCCTGTAAAAGTTGTGGGGTGGCTGCATAGCCGCTGGGATCACTTTTACATTGTGCACAATCACCAGTTCTAACAAATAACGCGATCACTGCTGCAATGAGCACTGAGATATCACCGCTCCTGTCTGAGGATGTATATAAACGTATAGCGGATGCAAAGTGGGTAAAACTGATGAATAAATGCGGCATAGAGCATAGGAATCCTGGATTTTGGAGGGATTTCCTCTCACTTCCCGTTTGGCCATGGGACAGGAAATTAAGCAAAATCTCCCCATTGGGGCACCGATGGAAAAAATAAAGCTGACAGGGGCTGTAACACTTCCTTACTCTATCCAGAATACAAAAAGATCTTGCTTGCTTAAAAGGTAAGAGTAGAGTTGCCATGCACCTTGGAATTCTAAATGAATTCTAAATGAAAGACAAAAAAACAGAACATTCCATAGCTCAACTCACCAACCAGTCTGATGACCAACCAAATTAACCGGTCCAACAGTCTGCGTTAAAAACAGGGTTTTAGTTAGCACGCATTTGCAAACAAATCCGTCTTCACGGCACCCTGTGTATGCAGGCAGTCTTAACGCTACTGAATTTATGAGTGTCTCCACAGTGGGAGCACATGCATTCTAATGGATAGATAAGAGGCAGGTGGGTCTGGATGTAGCCCAATCCCCCTTAAAGGAACAGGACAACACTGGACACCCAGTTGAGTTGAGCTATGGAATGTTCTGTTTTTTGTCTTTCATGCGTTTGCCCTTCCATGTACTCCTTGCTGTGCAGGCCAGTTATAGGTGGGGGCAGGGGCCATTTGTTTGTTACTGGTGTAAATATGGTCAGGGGACACACTGGGCACCTTTGCTGCCCTTGTCATACGTGCTGGGTGTTCAGTGTGCTCCTGTTCCCTTAAGGGGTATTGAGTTACCTCCAGGCCCACCTGCCCTTCATCTATCCATTAGAATGTATGTGCTCCCACTGTGGAGACACTCAGAAATTCAGTAGTGTTTAGGACTGCAAGCAATACACAGGGTGCCATGAAGAGGCCTTGCAGCTTACACATGCGTTTGCAAATGTGTGCTAACTAAACCCCTGTTTTTAACGCAGACTGTTGGACAGGTTAATTCAGTTGGTCAGCAGACTGGTTGGTGAGTTGAGCTATGAAATGTTCTGTTTTTTGTCTTTCATGCATTTGCCCTTTCATGTGCTCCTTGCTGTGCAGGCCAGTTATAGGTGGGGGCAGGGGTAATTTGTTTGTTACTGGCAGGCCCAGACTGGCCATAGGGTACATCGGGCATTTGCCTTGGGGCCGCGGTCCAACGCCTGTTGATGGCTGGGCTGCAAAGTGGGAGGTAAGCAGCGACCGTGGCCTGGAGAGGGTTAACACAGGCCACGCGCGGCTTACCTCCAGCTATGCGCCCGTGCCTCCTCTCCAGGCTCTCCTGCCCTGCCGACGATGTAATCTATCAGCAGAGCAGGGGCGGGAGGAGCCGGAGATCTGTACACTGAACAGCGTGAGTGCAGGTATCCGTGGTTGCTAGGCAGCAGGTCAGATCCAATTAAAACAGCAATCGCTGTCCTCACACGTGCGCTGCGGCCGACGATAGCTAAGCAACGGGGGGCGCTGCCAGGGCTGGGCCGGGCTGGAAACGTATGACGTCAGGAGACAATGCACACCTAGGCAGATTACGTCCATCCAAAAAACCAAGGGGAGTGAAGGCGACAGTATACGTGAGAAGTGTAAGTGCATAGAGAGAAGTGAAACAATCAGATCGGGAGTGCATACAAGGAAAGGAGGTACAGTAAGGTAAACGAGAAAAGGCAGACCAAGGAGTAACAGAGGACACAGGAAAGTGTAAATAGATAAAAGATGAATGGCGGAAAAGAAGATAACTAAGAGGGATGTATAAAAGAGGAAAAAAAGAGAAAGAGAGAAAAAAGGAAAAACAGAAAAAAAAGAGACAAAGGAGAGGAAAATAAGAGAAAAATACAAGTGAAAAATAAAAAAGGAAAAAAAGATAGAGAAATGAGAATAGGAAAAAGGAAGAAATGAGTGGGAAAAGGAGACAAAATAAGAGGATAAGATGCAACTGAGCAAAATGTTGGAAAATAAACTGAAAAAAAAACAAGTGAAGAAAATTAATTAAGTAAGAAAAAAATAAAGTGTGAAAAAATTTAAATAAATATAAAAATAATAATACAGTAAATAAAATCGTAAAATGGGAAAACCTAAAATATATTATAGGTGAAAAAAGAAGGAGGGCAAAGCCTGGGTGCAGAAGGACCTAATCAATGGTAATACAGGTTCAATATATATATATATATATATATATATATATATATATATATATATATATATATATATATATATATATATATATATATATATATATATATATATATATATATATATAGTAAGATTATGGTTGTCAGACTCAAACGGTAGGTGCGTTTTCCAGTGAGTACGCCAGTACAAAACTGTATTTTTAAGGCCCTTGTAGCCCACTTTTATTTAAAAGCACGGAAAAGTTCACAAAGACATCAGTCCCCACGCAGGGGGGGGGGGGGGGGGTTCCACCATTACTGTGTCTTGCACACTCAATACTTTAGCCTCCTGGCTTACATTGTTCCCATACAGCTGATTCAGGCCTTTAGCCTAGGCCTCAGGTCTGCTCCTCAGACCCAAAAAGAGTTTCCTATAGTCAAGCTCTCTCCTGATCAGCGCCTTGCTTCTCTGTCACTAAGTATGTCTGCCTCCTGCAGACATGCATGCTCTGGCTGCCCCTTGCAGCCTCTGACTCCTCTCGGAGGAATGGGAGTCCACCTGACTCCCATGCACAGACTTCCTCTCTATTGGGCACATACAGCGGGGCACATCATTTATTGTAACACAGCATTTATTAAAAGAAAGTCATTTAAAAATATGCTCGGATCGCTTTCCCAGGAGGGACGGGGCAAGTCGGGATGACGTCACCTGGCAATCGATTTCCCGGTCCTTATGCATTGATGCCACATCGGGGACACCCGAATTGCGATGCATCGATTAAGTTCAGCACCCCTATTAAATACCCATGCGCACTGTTTTTACTTATAAATTACACAGACGGCTGGCCTGGCCACTACTGAATGAGGAGCAGGGGAGGGGGCGGGGCCCAGACTGACACTCTGGGAGGAGCGTTCAGAGGCCACACCATGCCCGGCCAGTTGCTGCGTAGCGACTACACGTGACCGGCGGAGAGCCAGAACCTGGAAGTACACTGAGAGCCCCAGGGCCCTAAGAGTGAGAGAGATCTACTATACATAGAGAGAAAAAGGGAGACACTATAGAGAGAATGCTGAGAGCTAACACAGAGAGATCTATTATACAGAGACAGATTTATTGTACAGAAAGATATCCCATGTTGAGAGAGAGAGAGAGAGATCTACTATACACAGAGAGAGGGAGAAGTCTACTATACAGAGAAATAGGAGCGTCCCCTACTTACAAACATCCGACTTACAAACATCCGACTTACAAACGGAGGGAGACAACAGGAAGTGAGAGGAAATCCACCCCTAGGAAGGGAAATTCACTCCTGTAAGAGTTAATATGGGAAAAAGATGTCTCCACTGATGCTTTATCACCAGTCCATGCTTCCCTAACAACCCAAAATTTTCAAAATCCAATTGTCATTGGGACAGAAGGTGAAGTGAAATCTTCTGAACAGGGGCACAGACAGCAAAACAAATGTTACAGGGGTGATAATCCTTCTCTATGTTATCTAAAAAACTTAAAAATAGATTTTTTGGCTGGAGCTACACTTAAAAAAATGTACCTGTTCCGACTTACAAACAGATTCAACTTAAGAACAAACCTACAGTCCCTATCTTGTTTGTAACCCGGGGACCCCCTGTACAGAGAAATAGAGATCCTCATTCCAGTGAAAGAAAGAAATGGAGAGAGATTCGTATACAGAGAGATATACTATACACAGAGATCCCACATACAGAGAGTGATTGGGAGAGATCTACTGTATAGAGAGACAGAAATCCAAATCGCAGAGAGATCCCAGATTGCTGCGATTGGTAGGGGCACCAAAACGTGGGGCTGCGATTGGTAGGGGCACCAAAACGTGGGGCTGCGATTGGTAGGGGCACCAAAACGTGGGGCTGCGATTGGTAGGGGCATCAAAACGTGGGGCTGTGATTGGTAGGGGCACCAAAACGTGGGGCTGTGATTGGTAGGGGCACTGTGATGAAAAGGGGGACTGCAATCATTTTTTGTCCTCTACAGTGCCGTCCCCTTTATATCACAGTGCGGAGGACCAACTCCATGATTATCCCGTAGTCTAGAGTGCCCGAGCCTAGTTTTTGTCCCAGTCCAGGCCTGGTTACTGGTGTAGACCTTGGAATTCTAAGCAGGGTGACAGATGTACAGTACAGCCCCCTGTATCTCAGTAAGGTCACAATGGTCTCTAGCACGAGTAGGCCGAGCCAGTGATGTGAAGATTCCGTAGACTGGTTAGTAACCCCGGAGACTATTGTCTCCCTGCTATCCTCAGGTGAGCCCACCGATCCTCACTCACCGCATCACGTGACGGCTCCCCCTTCTTCCCGCCAGCGGGGCTAAGTCACGTGAGGTCGTGTTTGTTTTGGTTCCGTACCTCTGGCTGTCACGCGCCGATAGGGGGGTGTGTCTCGCGGCAGTGTCCCCGCCCACTCCGGAGCTGTGGTCTATGGGGATAGTGGCTGCTCCTCTAGCGGGCTGGTGTGTGTCTTCCCTCCGCCGTGCCTTGTCTCACCTGCCCGCAGATCAGCCCGGCGGGTCCCGGCGATATGAGTAATTCAGGATCCGTCCTCCCGGGCACCCCTGCCAGCCCCGGCCCTGACTCCTACAAAGGATGGCTCTTCAAATGGACCAACTACCTGAAGGGTTACCAGAGGAGATGGTTCGTGCTGAGCAATGGGCTGCTCTCCTACTACAGGTAAGTGCTCTCCCTGCTCATCACTGGGGGCTAACAATGCCTGGAGAGGGCACCACTCACCTGGGGCACTGGCTGCTCTGGGCATGGGGTGGCACCCATAGAGGGGGACACTCACTATATCATCACACAGGACAACCATGCTATGGTGGAGGTAGGTCGGCAGGCAGCACCCATGCCCTGTGATCAGGTAGGTGGGCAGAATTCATCCTGTGGACCAGCAAGCAGCCAGATGACAAGGTGATAGGAGAGGGAACAGACTCTGACACTATGGCTGGGCAGGCACTATATGGATAGGTAGGTGAATGGTGCACAGGCCCATAGGTAGTCCTTATGGATGAGCAGGCAGCACCCATGCTCTATGATCAGGTAGGTGGGCAGATTTCATCCTCTGGACCAGCAGATGGACTGGCAGCAAGGAAAGTCTGCCTACATGACCGGTGGACAGGCTGGGGTAATTTTGTTGGGTAGGTGAGTAGTGGACAGCCAGGTGGGAAGGTCACATCTGGCTCTGATTAGGTAGGTGGGCAGAATTTGTCCTCTTGACAAGCAGATGGTGGGACAGTATTTGCCAACAGAGCAAAGTCTGTGTGGTGACATGACAGGTGGACATTGACATTACATATGGATAGCTAGGTGAATGGTGGACAGGTATATAGGTAGTAGAGCTGCACGATTCTGGCCAAAATGAGAATCACAATTTTTTTACTTGGAATAATAAAATCACGGTTCTCGCAACGTAAATTTTTATTTTTTCTTGGAGAGTGATTGATAGAGAGCCTCTCCTCTCGGGTGCCCCCCCCCCCCTCCTCAGGTGTTCCCCTCTTCTTTCAAGTGACCCCCCCCCCTTTTCCCTCAAGTATCCCCCTATCCTCCTTTCAGGTGCCCCTACTTATTTCAGGTGTCCCCCCTTTTTTCCGCTTTCTCTCTAGTGATCTCCCTCCCCCTGTCAGGTGCCCCCAATCCCAGGATCTGTTGGGTGTCCCCCTTGCAGGCTCTCTCTCTCAGGTTCCCTGTTTCTTCCTCTGTCATGGTTCCCCCTCTGTCAGGTGTCACCTCACCTTCTGCTGGATCTTGCCGTCCTGTCACCACCCAGTGTGTTGTGGCCCCGGAGGGACACACCTGACACAGCAGGCAGAGCAGTCTGGGCTGTCACTCTGACATACTTACCGACATTCTTCTTTGCTGACGTCAGACGTTTCATGCTGGCTCTGACGGCTTCCCCTCCGCAACAGGGAAACAGGAAAGATCCCGGGGACTCCGTTGATCGTGGCGCGTGCTTTTAATGTGAGCACATTACAACAAATTGCTTGATGTGTCAGAATCGCCCAAATCCAGAGTTGCGATCGTGGTGGGCGGAGAATCGTGATAACGATTCTCTGTGATTAATCGTGCAGCTCTTATAGGTTACATTTAGTGTGATGGATGGACAAGCCACATCCATTCTCTGTGATTAGGTAGGTGGTCGGAATTCATCCTCTATCTAGAGCAGTGGTTCTCAACTCCTGTCCTGAGGACCCACTAACAGGCCAGACTTTATGCATGACCTTGGGGGAGATGCAGACTAGAATACGGCAATCACTGAGCAGCACATGATATCCCCTGTGATGTATTTCAGTTATCTTGCAAACCTGGCCTGTTAGTGGGTCCTGAGAACAGGAGTTGAGAACCACTACTCTAGAGCACTTAAGTAATACCTTTATCCCAAAAGGAACAAAACTATTGCTGTAACTGCTTATAAAGTGTTAGCTAGAGTTTGGCTTCAATTTGTTAGTGTATCTAAATCTGCTAGTCCATCTAATGATACCCTCCCTCCAGACTGACAGTTCTGCTGTCCAAATGTGTCTCTGTTGCTCCTCCATCCAGATTGTAGGCACTCTAATGCAGGAGGTGTATTGGAAGTGCAAAAGCCTAAAAAGAGAACTAATGCAGCCACCACATCTAATGATTGGTAAGCTGAAATATGACATTTTTGGGTTCCGGGTTTAATATTGCTTTTAAGATCCTATCCGTGAATGGGTGATCTGTAACAGGTACGCACAGCACAAGTTCTGGGATTGCTCTGGTTACTGTAATGTATTAACTGTAAGCTGTCTTCGGGTCCTTTTAAATGTCAGTTCTGTTCAGATCTACCTGTCTCAATCTCAGTTACAATCTCCTCCCCCCCCCCCCCCCCCCCAAAAAGGAAAGTTTTCACTTTTCTTACACCGAGGTATGACATATCTGCATCAGTTTAATGTATGCGGTTGGTAGAGCTGCACAATAATCGTCAAGAATCGTTATCGGGATCTTGACTAAAGTGTTTCACAATTCTTTCTATGCAAAGAATTCTCTCTTCTCTTCTGAAGCCACATCCCTCAAAAGAAAGGAAGAGAAAAACTGGGCAGTCTGCCAAGAATCACAACATTCTTTATCAGTTGAACTTAAGTATAAACTTTGTAACAATTTGTTAATGGAATAGACTTTGGGGGTTATTTACGAAAGGCAAATCCACTTTGCACTACAAGTGCACTTGAAATTGCACTTGGAAGTGCAGTTGCTGTAAATCTGAGGGGGAGATCTGAAATGAGGAGAAGCTCTGCTGATTTTATCATCCAATCATGTGCAAGCTAAAATGCTGTCTTTTATTTTCCTTGCATGTCCCCCTCGGATCTACAGCGACTTTACTTCCAAGTGCAATTTCAAGTGCAAAGTGGATTTGCCTTTCGTAAATAACCCCCTTTGTGTAAGTGAAAAAAATGTAACCACTTAAACAGCAGACCTTTTTCTGACATTTGTTGGTTTCAAGTTAAAATTATATATTCTTCTTTTTTTTTTTTTTTTTTTTTTTTTTTTTAGTAGACACTCTAGAGCAGCCTTTCTCAACTCTTTCAACACAGAGGAACCTTTGAAATTGTTCTCCAGTCTCGGGGGAACCCCTGCTAAAAATTAGAAATCTACAACTCGTGATACAATAGTGTCTGTGGGAAGAATGGTCCTGAAGGCCCCTTTCACACTGGGGCGGGAGCCGCGGCGACGGTAAAGCAGCGCTATATTTAGCGCTGCTTTACCGTCGTTTTAGCGTCGGTATTCGGCCGCTCGCGGGGCGGTTTTACCCCCCGCGAGCGACCGAAAAAGGGTTAAATTCCCCCCCAAAGCGGCGCTTTGCGGCGGTATTGCCGCAGTATTACCGCGGTGTCCCATTGAAACACCGCTCCTATACCGCTCCAAAGATGCTGCTAGCAGGACTTTTTTTACCGTCCTGCTAGCGCACCGCTCCAGTGTGAAAGCCCGCCGGCTTTCACACTGGAGTGAATGGGGCCGTTTTTTTTCAGACGGTGTACAGGCGCTATTTTTAGTGTGAAAGGGGCCTTACACTTGTGGTCATTGAGAAGAATTACCTCCTTACAGATAGATAAAAAGATCAATGGTGTCAGTGGGAACGTATCTGAGAGGCAGAAATTGCCCAATGCTGAAGTCCTAGCAACATTTGCAGGAACCCTAGGGGATCCACATAACCTTGGTTTAGAATCGCTGCCCTAGAGAATAAAATGGTGGTTGTTGCAATATTTTATGTCGCACTGTATTTGCGCAGCGGTCTTTCAAATGCAATTTATTTTTGAAAAAATTACTTTAAGGAATTAAATAAAAAAATAACCAGTAAAGTCAGCCCATTTTATTAATTTTTTTTGTATAATGTGAAAGATTTTACGTTGAGAGAATCGTGATCTTTTTTTATTCTAAGCAAAAAAATCGTGATTCTCATTTTGGCCAGAAGCTCTAGCAAGTGCATATTGCTTTAAAATTTGTCTGCCCATACACCTAACATGGGTCCATGAAGGACCAGGCAGAAAATACTGAAGGGAACATTCTTACCATTCATCTCCAATTGGGCAGGAGATCTGATCACAGACCCCTGCTGATCCAAACAGACTCGGCCCATGTGAAAGGGGCATTAGGACCTTGTTTGGTCGTGGAGTATCGCAAAAAAAATCCATCAGCACAGTTCAGGCAAAAGTGCAGTAACTACCTATGTCGCCAATAAATGTGTTTGGTGCCTGCTTCATAATTAATAACCTGGATAGAGTATTGTCATTAAAAGGGAGAACATAAAACGAACAATAAAGCTGAAGCACAATAGCTCATCAAAGCACAATGCAAGTTATAAAGCATGACTGCTTACTCAATGACATGAAAACTTGGGTTAACGAAACCATTAATCTGTCATGGAGGTTCATTGCAGTCTTTGTGTTTCAACAGTAGAAGGCCAGAACAAATCGGTAATATTTGGTAGTTCTCTCTGCCTGAGCACATGAGCTGCCTTATGACACATCCACAAAAAAAAAAAAAAAAATTGTGATCTGCTTGTAATTTCTTATTAATTATTATTATACAGGATTTATATAGCGCCAGCAGTTTATGCAGCACTTTAGTACATAAAATAGCAATTATTTTTCTTACCAAAACTCATGCATTTAAATTGACCTTGTCTGGTTAATGCCTCCATGGCTTTACATTCATTTGTCATAATAGGGCTACATTTTTTAATGTAGGCTGGGTCTCTATTTCTAGGGACAGTCCTGGATTCTGAAGATTTGTCCATTTGTCACCTTTAACCACATGAGTACCAGACCAGTTTTCGGTGCTTTAATAGTTTGACTTGCTCACTATTTTGCAGTTTTTTTGACAATGAAGAAACCTGTTGGTATTGAAGTGGTTAAAATACGGAGCTTGGTAATGGTGTACTAGATACAAAATATAATTATTATACAAGCCATACACAGAAGGATGAGGGGTGAAGGGGGTTAATGGGCAGGTTGCATACAGTAGATGGATGACGATGAGGGGGTTAATGTGCAGGAGGAGTTAGTGGTTGTAAAGTCAGGAGGTTTTTTATCCTAATTTATTCTATGCATTAAGATAAAAAGCCTTCTGTGTATAGCAGCCCCCCTAATACTTACCTGAGCCCCATCTCTATCCAGCGATTGTACTGTACACAAGTACCTTGGACATTCGGGACTCTCCCTCCTGATTTGCTGAGACGCAGCAGCGCCATTGGCCCCTGCTGCTGTCAATCAAAGCCAATCAGGGGAGAGAGAAGGCGGGGCCGAACTGCGGCTCTGTCTCTGAATGCTTCGACTCGGGTGCCCCCATAGCGAGCTGCTTGCTGTGGGGGCACTCAACAGGAGGGAGCCGCCAGGAGCACCGAAGAGGGACCCGAGAAGAGGAGGATCTGAGCTGCTCTGTGCAAAACTACTGCACAGAGCAGGTGAGCATGACATGTTTGTTATTTTTAAAGAAAAAAAAAGACGTTATCACTTTAAAATGGTTCTAAAGGTTCTTTTATTTGAAAAAAATAAACACACACACCTCATACTTGCCTCCTCTGTGCAATGGTTTTGCACAGAACAGCCCTGATTCTCCCCCCCCCCTCTTTTCGGGTTCGCCACCAGCGCTTTGCTCTCATGCACATCGCTGGATCAGGCTTGGGTAAGTATTGGGGGGGCTGCAGGGAAAGCTGCAAACTGAAGGATTTTTACCTCATGCATAGATTGCATTACAACTACTTAAACAAACATACAGGTCAGAGACAGAATGGAGATAAGATGTACTGCTCACACTTGGATGAGTGCAGGGGGCATACAAGGGTTAAAAAAAAAAAAAAACATCCCATCCCCACCCATCTCAAATCTGCTGC
Organism: Lithobates sylvaticus; assembly: GCA_028564925.1. Lineage (NCBI taxonomy): Eukaryota > Metazoa > Chordata > Amphibia > Anura > Ranidae > Lithobates > Lithobates sylvaticus. The sequence continues at coordinate 180,759,820 of CM053026.1, forward strand.
TTCCTAGCCTTTATTCATAAGTTTGTTCTTCCTCCATTGTGATCAGAAGGGGAGGCCTCTCAAATGTAAACAGATCAGTGTGTACATATATGATTGTTGTGATTGGCCGTCACAGCAATCACAAGGCATAAAGCCATTCTGAGGGGCTCTGTGCATTTTGCTTGTGATCTGCCCTGTCACATCACGATCATAGGTTTTGTGCGTGTGCCCAATCAGAATTGCCACATCTGACAGTCTTGAACGTGCCTTTTAGTCCTTTTTTCGGCAGGCTATGTGAATTATCACAGCAGTTTAAATTGTACAAAAATCATAAATGGTGATAGCCAGCGATTTTGAAATAAGTCATTAAGCTGCATTTTTAGAGAGACGTCAAACGCAATGCTGCCAAGACAAATATCCAGAGCCTGTGCTTCAAAGATGTCTGTTGTCATGGAGCAATTATTTGCTTTAGAGTTGGAATATTGCAATTAGAATGAGTGTTTATGGTGCACTACCAACTTTCCAGTCTATTTATCCCCTGGGATGTCACCTAGCATGGATAACGGCTTTGTTTATTCAAGAGCCACATCCGTGCGTGAGTGCAGCTCTCACACAATCATTTCTTCTGTGCCCACAGGGTACCTGTAGTTGGCATCTGTTGTATTTGCCCATTACTGTAGATGGCCAAATCTGCTGCAAATCGGACTGCTTGTCGCTAAGATGAAGTCTCAGGTGGCCCAATCTGCAGGTGTATGAGCCCCAGGAGTATTACTTTCCTGGCAGTTGTGAGTAGCATTTGACAAGTCTCACACACAGAAACTGTAGGAGGGTGGAAGAAAAAGATGTGAGTGTACGAAGATTTACCGTAGGTAGCTATATAGGATAAAGACACAGGATAGGTCAGTCAGGGCCAGGGTGGATTTGATTTAATTTAACTAGTAAAAAGGCTTGATTTAAATCATCATGATTTTTAAAGAGCAGCTGTCATCTGTTCCGCAGCGGCTCCTCCTCTGACCTGCTGTTGACTCACCGAAAGTCCCATTCACTTTTTAATGGGAGGGCTGGTGATGCGGCAGTGACGCAACAAGGTGAGGGACGTGGCGGCAGCAGGTGAATGGATGCCCGCTAACAGGCACTGCCGTAATTAATCTGAAATGACAGGTGCTCTTTAAATGTAAGGACTTGCTGGTAGTTAGGAAACCTTCATTTTGTTTGCAAATATTAAAGATTTCTATTTTGGAATAATAAGCTATCGGGTTGGTAAAACAGCGATATCGGAACCGATTCAATCATACAGTTTATAGTGTACATACAGCAAAAGAACACCTCATAATGCATCCCACCTGCTGATGGAAACAGGTGCTGGCTCTTCATATAGGCATTAATCAAAGAAAGGGCTGGATGTCCGCACTCTGTTAACCCCTTTTATTGATGACGGTTTAAAAATTCTTCAGGTGCAAAGTAGAGCTGCATGATTCTGGCTAAAATGAGAATCATGATTTTTTTGCTTAGAGGATAGATCACGATTCTCGCGGCGTAACATCATCTTTCACATTAAAACAAAAAAAAATTGTGCTAACTTTACTGTTTCGTTTTTTTTTTATTTATTGAAGTGTATTTTTTCCTTAAAAAATTGCATTTGAAAGACCGCTGGGCAAATACAGTTTGACATAAAATATTGCAGCAATTGCCATTTTATTCCCTAGGGTCTCTGCTAAAATTATATATGTAATGTATGTGTTTGGGGGTTCCAAGTAATTTTCTAGCAAAAAATATTGATTTTTAACTTGAAGTGTCAGAAAAAGATTTAGACTTTAAGTGGTTAAACTTCCTGCATTTACAGTGGTTGAAAGCTTGGCAGACTGCCCAGATTATTTGTTTACACAAGAAGTTCTATCCCTTTGATCTAAGAAGTAAGCTTAGTTACAATGCTTCAAGTTCTAAACTTGGCAGATTGCCAGGATGCTTTCTTTTGACAGCTGAGTGAGCAGATAATCTCTCCACTTGTTCATATAAAATAATCGCCTTCTCTCAGCAGGAGAGATCGTCAGGGGGGGTGAATCGAGATCATGATTTTTGACGATTAATCATGCAGCACTAGTACAAAGACATCGGAGACACAGGATCAATGAAAAGCTGATATGTTATCCAGTCCAAATTCCTGGACACATACAAAACGCCTGGAGTCATGCAGGTGCATGGGATATCTATCTTGATCGATGAACTTAAACGCGACATCCCAAAATAACCTGATAGACATACCTGATGTATCGTCCAACACAAAAATGCATGATGAACAAACATAATATGTAAATGTTCGTACTTAAAATTTGCAACAAATTACACATGATCAGATTTTCCGACAACAAATGTTGGATGTGAGATTTTTGGCTGAAAGTCCGACAGTGTATATGCTCCATCGAACGTTTGTTGTCGGACTTTCCGCCAACAAATTTTGGCTAGCAGGTTCTCAAATTTTTCGCCAGCAAATTTTTGTGTACACGAGTCCGTCGCATAAAAGTCCATGCATGCTCAGAATCAAGTACGATTTTTGTGTGGGGGTTTTTTTATTAATTTTTTAACTGATTTTTATCCACCCTGGTCAGGGCTTGTACACACAAATACAAAAAATAACTTGCATGATGCTTTCCATGTTTTCAATGTGTGGGATGATCCAATCGTTTTTATATTAAAAAAAAAAAATCAGACGGACCTAGAAATAGACTTAGTCCGTTCGTGTGTGGACAAGTCCGTTCGTTCGGAAGACCGTCGGACCTAATCTGCCGGAAAGTCAGGTCGTGTGTACGTGGCATTTAGAGTAACTCCACTTTTGTTGGCAATCAGCTATCTCCTCTTAATGCACATTGCAGGGATTTTATAGTAGAACTTCATTCTATCAATCAACATTGCCTTTTTGTAATCCTTATGCTGCTAGCATTACTAAATGGATAGAAGTGTGTATTAGATTATTATTTTATTTTTTTATCCTTTTCTTCAGTTGCTTCCTGGTTTCTATGCCTAGAAAAATATTTATTTATAAAAATTGCATGAAAAACAGCTCTGAATCACAATACTCACAATACTCCACCCCCACAAAACCTTTCCCTATATAACCCTCCTACTAATCAATCCTTTGTAAAAACATTCCTATCCCCATATTCCCCTCAGTGAAAAAAGAAGCTTGTCTATTCACACTACAGCTCTGCGGGTTCCTTTGTTCCTCTGCCTATGTGGAGGGGGGTGTGTCCCTTTCCTCCAATCAGCTGTCACAGCCCAAACTCCCCACCTATTGCTGAAAGATGAAGAAATATTTCTTATACCGATGTGCATGTTCCAAAAAGTGTAGAAAGATGAAGACTGTGTGTGTGTGTGTGTGTGTATATGTATGTGTAAAACTTATGTAGGGAGATCATCTGAGGCTGTTCACTTCACTGGGTATACAGTGGATATAAAGTCTACACACCCCTGTTAAAATGTCAGGTTTCTGTGATGCAAGAAAGAGACAAAGATAAATAATTTCTGAACTTTTTCCATCGTTAATGTGACCTATAAACTGTACAACTGAAATCTTGTAGGTGGAGGGAAGTAAATAAAAAAAACAATAATATGGTTGCATAACACCCTTACATTAATACTTTGTTTGAAACACCTTTTGATTTTATTACAGAACTCAGTCTTTTTGGGTATGAGTCTATCAGCATGGCATAGCTTGATTTGGCAATATTTGCCCACTCTTCTTTTCCAAATCTGTCAGATTGGGAGGGCATTTCCTGTGCACAGCCCTCTTCAGATCACCCCACAGATTTTTCAATGGGATTCAGGTCTGGGCTCTGGCTGGGCAATTCCAAAACTTTAATCTTCTTCTGGTGAAGCCATTCCTTTGTTGCTTTGGGTCGTTGTCATGCTGAAAGATGAAGTTCCTCTTCATGTTTGGAACTGTTCATAATTCCCTCTACTTTGACTAAGGCCCCTGTTCAAAAGGAAGAAAAACAGCCCCAAAGCATGATGCTGCCACCACCATGCTTCACTGTGGGTATGGTGTTCTTTTGGTGATGTGCAGTGTTTGTTTTTGCACCAAACATATCATTTGAAATTATGGCCAAAAAGTTCAACCTTGGTTTCATCAGACCATAACACATTTTCCCCACATGCTTTTGGGAGACTTCAGATGTGTTTTTTGAAAAATTTAGCTGGGCTTGGATGTTTTTCTTGGTAAGAAAAGGCTTCCATCTTTCCACTCTACCCCATAGCCCATATGAAGAATACGGGAGATTGTTGTCGCATGTACCACACAGCCAGTACTTGCCAGATATTCCTGCAGCTCCTTTTAACCTCTTTAGCCCCGGAAGGTTTTACCCCCTTAATGACCAGAGCATTTTTTGCGATTCGGCACTGCGTTGCTTTAACTGACAATAGCGGTCGTGCGACGCTGTACCCAAACAAAATTGATGTCCTTTTTTTCCCCACAAATAGAGCTTTCTTTTTGTTGATATTTGATCACCTCTGCGGTTTTTATTTTTTGCGCTATAAACAAAAAAAGAATGACAATTTTTTTTACTTCTTGCTATAATAAATGTCCCAAATTTAAAAAACAAAAACATTTTTTCCTCCAGTTTCAGGCAGATATGGATTCTTCTTCTACATATTTTTGTTAAAAAAAAAAAAAAAAAAAATCACAATAAGCGTAAATTGATTGGTTTGCGCAAAAGTTATAGCGTCTACAAAATAGGGGATAGATTTATGGCATATATATAATATATATTTTTTTTTTTTTTTTTTTTTTTTTTTACTAGTAATGGCGGTGATCAGCAATTTTTATCGGGACTGCGATATTGCGGCAGACAGATCGGACACATTTTCGGGACCAGTGACAATTATACAGCAATCAGTGCTATAAAAATGTCACTGGCAGGGAAGGTGTTCCTTAGGTGTTTTTCTAACTGTGGGGGGATGGGACTGACTAGGATAAGAGAGAGATTGGTGTTCATACTTAGTATGAACACACGATCTGTCTCCTCTCCCCTGAGAGAACCGGGATGTGTGTGTTTACACACGCACAGATCCCGGTTCTTGCTCTGTCACAAGCAATTGCGGGTGCCTGGCGGTCATCGCGCCCTCCGGGCAATTGCATCGGCTCTGGCGGTGAGGTGCGCGCCCTCTAGTGGTTTAAAAGACTGACGTAAGGTAACGTCGTTTCACCCACTTGTGCCATTCTGCTGCAGTTAAAAACTGCGGCGGCTGGTTGGGAACCGGTATGTTGCTGTAGGCCTCTTGGCAGCCTCCCTGACCAGTTTTCTTCTTGTCTTTTCATTAATTTTGAAGGGCTGTCCAGTTCTTGTTAATGTCCCTGATGTGCCATATTTTCTCCACTTGATGACTGTCTTCACTGTGTTCTATGGTATATCTAATGCCTTGGAAATTCTTTTGTACCCTTCTCCTGACTGATGCCTTTTAATAATGAGATCCCTTTGGAAGCTCAATGGCTTTTGCTGTAGGATGCGACTAAAAAATGTCAGGAAAGACCTACTAGAGCAGCTGAATTTATTTGGGGTTAATCAGAGACACTTTAAATGATGGCAGGTACCGACTCCTATTTAACATGAGGTTGGATTTGATTGCCTAATTCTGAACACAGCTACATTATTTTTTTATTTTTACTTCCCTCCACCTAAAATTTTCAGTTAGGTTTTTCAGTTAAGTTGTATAGTTTATAGGTCATATTAAAAGGTGGGGAAAGTTCTGAAATGGTGTGTGTGTTTGTTTTTATTTATTTATTTTTTTTTTTTTTACATTGCAAAAACATGATATTTTAACAGCGGTGTGTAGACTTTTTTTTTTTTTTTTTTATTTAAATCTTTTTTTATATCCACTGTTTGTAAGGGTTTACAATCACTTTTTTTTTTTTTTACCAATTCCTGCCCGCCATATAGCAGAATGATGGCCGCAAAGTTATCCTGACTGGGTGTCCTATGACGTCCAGCAGGATAAGCTGCTCGTGAGCGCCCACGAGGGTGAGCAGCACGGTGATTGGTGGTGCGGTGTGTCGCTCTGACACACCGCATCTCCGATCTTGGTAAAGAGCCTATGATGTGTGCTCTTTACCATGTGATCAGCTGTGTCCAATCACAGCTGGTCACATCGTTTATCGGCCTTTCCTCTTTTCACGCTGACAAGGTGCCCATTAGAGATTATTTACAAAGTTTTATAACAAACTAAGAATAACCCAGTGGTGATCAAATGCCACCAAAAGAAAGCTCTATTTGTAAGAAAAAAAACAATAGTTCAGCAGGGAGATTGCTGTACTAACATCGGATAGTTAGTACAGCAAGCTCCTCAGTGTTGTGTGTTTTTTTTTTTTTTTTTTTTTGTACCATTGCTGACAGCGTCATCAGTTGAGTCATGTTTGCTAAGAAAAAAATGATAAATACAGGTTTAAATTAGTTTGCAGTTCAGTTCAATTTAGTTCAGTTCAGTTTACTCCATCTGTATTTTTAGTGTGTGTGTGTGTGTGTGTGTGTGTGTGTGTGTGTGTGTGTGTGTGTGTGTGTGTGTGTGTGTGTGTGTGTTTTTTTTTTTTTTTATCATAAGGGAACATAAGTGGATGGCATCATAAATGACAAATAAAACAGTCTTGTTCTATTTTAAGAAACGGACCTGAATGGACATGGATTTGGGTGCATGTAGGTGGAGGATGTAAAAGGATGATCATCTGTTTATATCAGCAAATGCATAGGAATGAATTGCTATTTGTCTGTTCATCAAACAGATGGACAGAACTCCTGTGTGATAGGGAGCTTACTCTGGCCAGGTCTATTTGAAGCTCTGACACCGTCACCAATACATTTGTTTGTTTCAGGTACCCCCCCCCCCCCCCCCCCCCCCCCCCCCCCCCCGAGTGTACTCTTGACAGGCTAGACCCTCTTAGATCTTTGTACATCCTCTGTTGTAAGACTACAATATACTTAAAGTCCATGCTACAAATATCTAATCTTAAACCTGCTCCTACCCCCTTTTTTAAATCCTATACAAACTACCCTGTAGAACTATAGAAGTTGCTTATACTTACCTATTCCCAAGGTGCTCCTGTTGGGTCACATGATCTCCCCAGCGGCCAGCTTCAGGGGAGTGAAGAGAACACGTACAATGGTTGGAATGCCTGGGCAGTGATGTCTCCCATAGGCGTACTATGGACCATTTTATTGTCAGCTGGCCGCCAGGAGCCGATCACGTGACCGGACTTGAGTTTCCATAGGATAGGTAAGTATATGCATCTCCCTTCTACAGGTTAGTTAGAATAGTATGCAAACACATCTGAGCGTTTGAAGCACTTATATTGTAAGGCTTCATGTACACTAGCAGCTTTTGGTGTGGTGTGTGTTTATTTTTGTTTTTTTTGCGCCAAAGCTCCTAAATGCAATTCCATAAAAGCCTATGCGTCAACGTACACATAGGCTTTTACCAGATTTTAGGGGAGCATCAACCTCCCTTTAATCAACGTGGAAGAATGGCTTTCAGAAACTGAACAGTTTTGCCGCGTTTTGCTTGTTGTGTTTTTTTTTTTGTTTGTTTGTTTTTCCCCGCGGTCAAATTAGGCAGTGTGTACAATGAAGCCTTATGGTGCAGTGATCCTTTTCTGTGTGGTAGCTGTATTGTCAGTCAGTGTACACATAGCTTGTCAGGGTGTAGAGTCTGGGAGAACAGAATGCTTTTTTTTTTATTTGTACCCTCGAGAGCTAGAAAGTCTTTATATCTGTTTTATAAGTTGTATGCTCCAGGGGAGGATAACTTGCAGACTGGAGCAGATGTTTGGATGAAAACGGCAAACAATAGATCAGTATCATACGTGATCTTTTGCCACAAAGGGGTGTGGAGGGGGAACTGGATCTGATGGGCTAGTATCAAGGAGTCATTATCATAACATATAATACCGACACAATTGTTTCTTTATAACAAAACTTTATTGTTGGATTTTTTAAAACTGGCCCTGGTGTTGGTCAAGGGGTAACCTTAAATTAAATAATATTTAGCCATTTCGGCTATAACCCAACAAAATTCAATTTTTTGTTTCATTACACAGCGTCCATCCAGACAAAGCTGGATGACAATCCCCCACTAACCAACACCATGACTATGATGAATATAGAGCTGCATAAACAAATAAACAGGGAGGGGGGGGGGGGTGGGAGTCCCGGTCCTGTTTCAGAGAGGGGGAACGGCCGGACGGTCCCTTCCTTAAATGCTCCGGTTTTCGCGGGCTTTCAGCTCACCCGCTGCCTCCACCAATCAGGTACTGTTGCTATCCTGCTGTAGCCAATAGTAACCTGTAAGAATAACACAGCATTCCCCTTGTACTCCCCCATGTTCGCCCTGCATACTGCACGGCTTGCTATGGGCTAGTATCAAGGAGTCATTATCATAACATATAATACCGACACAATTGTTTCTTTATAACAAAACTTTATTGTTGGATTTTTTAAAACTGGCCCTGGTGTTGGTCAAGGGGTAACCTTAAATTAAATAATATTTAGCCATTTCGGCTATAACCCAACAAAATTCAATTTTTTGTTTCATTACACAGCGTCCATCCAGACAAAGCTGGATGACAATCCCCACTGACCGAGGTCAGGAGCGACACTCCTGATTGAGGTCCCCCCAACACCATAGCACTCTCAATCAGGGCCTGCAGGCCCACATTGAAAATATCTAGGCCTATTGCGGACAAATGGACCTGATCCTGCCTGAATAAGCCCGGGAAGAAACCTTCCAGCTCCAGATGGCGAAAGGACACACCCCCTAATGAAATTATCAGATTATGAATGGTTCGATTCAGCCGCCTCCTAATTTTATCCACGTAGAACAGGTTTCCGCAAGGGGACCAAAGCAGACGTGGGATCATTTCTGAAAAGCCAAGATAGCACCTGGGAATAACAGCTTAAAATCGAAAAGATCTTTCTTGATCTCACAAAGCAGCTCCCAGGTCCTAACTTTACCCACGTCGTTGGCCCCCAAGTGAATGACTAGAACTCTAGGCGGCGGCCATATTGAAGCCAAATATATGAGGTGACCTCTGAGGTTACGCCATCTTAGACCCCGAACGCCTGACCAAAAAACTGTGAATAGCGTATCGTCCAAACCCAAATTGGCAGTGTACACCCTGGAAGAAGCTTGCTTACCAGCCCAAAAAATGTAGGAGTGGCCTACGATCCAAATCGCATCAGTATGAGGATCTGAAACAAAATCATAATGTTAACAGTTCTGGGCGAACATAAATTTTATAGCTATCACTAGCCCATCTACCGACCCGCTTTTGACTCTCAGGTGGGAAACCCAACAAATTGGCCGCAGTGGCGGCCCCGACCCTAAAGGAGTGGGATGAAAATTTAAAACCTGCCAGGTTAAGTCGTTTAAGACAAGCAGAAAGGACAGCTGAAAACTGGAATCTGGTTAGCGGGGACCGATCCTGGTGGATAAAAAAGGAACCCTCCCACGTGGGGCGTACTGACAAAAATTCTGAAACAAGCAACACTGGACATATACTTGGCTCCGGAGAACCAGATAACGGAATCCACAAGCCGTTACCCAGACAAAAAGTTTTAGATCTACAAATGAATAACCGCAAGCTATCAGGACCCACTATCACATGTTTAAATAACAAAAATGAAGATGATGACCGATTTACGAGCCGTAAACTCACCGATCCTCAGAGCACCAAAGAAAGTAACTGAAAATGCTGCCCTAAAAAGTATAACCTCAAATTTAGAGATACAGACTACTTCCAGAATTGCTAACAGTTTAATTAATAGATCCACCGAAATTGGACGGCGATCATCTTTAGCAGGTACCGATCTGCGGAAACCCTTGAGAATTTGCCTGACTTGAAAGAAAGAAGTAAGAGCTGGGCGGTCTGAAAATTTTAGAAAAAAGGAAACTCCCGCTACTATTTTGCTAACTGAAGCCGGACTCATACCCAAATCTATCAGCGAAGATACGAACGCCAGCGAGGCATAGCCATTCACCTCCAGTACCTCGACACCATTATGGGAGCAGAAAGAACACCATCTGGACCATGCCAAACCATATTCCTGCCACGTCTTCGGCGCCAGCGAGTTCCGGAGGTGAGCAGCCATTAGTCCCAAATCAAGCCCCATAGGAAATCTGGGCAAACTGTACCCGTCCGATCCGCCGCAGGAGCCAATTCCCGAAAACGCTGGAACTGCGAACGAGACAAAGCGTCAGCTATATCATTCTGCCAACCGGGTAAGTAGCTTGCCTTCAGCCAAATATTAAAACGGAAGCAATGTAAAACCAAAAATCTAAGGAGCTTGACCACCATTTCTGATTTAGACGACAGCATATTGATAGCAAATAGAACGCCTTTGCTATCCGTATGCACCAATACCCTACGATTCATAAAAAATTCCTTCCATATCACAACAGACACCACTACAGGGAAAAGTTCCAGGAGAACTATATTCCTTAGAACTTCTTCATGTAGCCAGCTGATGTGCCATTTTGAAGCACACCACTTACCGTCCAGAAAGGCCCCAAAACCCGATGAACCCGCCGCATCCGTAAAGAATTTTAATTGAAAATCTTCCGTAAGAGATTGTTGCCACACCGTAGCCCCATTAAAATTAGAAAGGAAGGAATCCCAAACCCTCAAGTCCTCCTTTATATTCGCGGACAAGTGAATGTGCAAATATGGAGACTTCAAGCCACTCGTGGCCAGGGCAAAGCGCCTAGAAAAGATTCTAGCGACTGGAATAACCCTAGCTGCGAATGCAAAAAGTCCCAACAGGGACTGGGCTTCCTTCAACAAAACTTTCCGTTTCGCCAAAAATACTGCAATCAACAATCTCATACGACGTAATTTCTCCTCAGGCAATCTAAACTCCATTCGCTCGGAGTCGATCGTGATGCCCAGGAATTCAATTGTAGAAGATGGAAGGACCGTCTTCTCATGTGCGATAGGGATACCGAAAGAGGCGCATGCTAGAAAAAATGTGTCTAGCGACTTGTAACATACCCGGGAGTCCACTGGACCAATGAACAAAAAATCGTCCAGATAGTGCAAAACCCCCCTTCCGGCAGGCATTGTGCCACTACCCAATGTAAAAATGTAGAAAAGGCCTCGAAATAAAAACAGGATAATGAAAAACCCATTGGCAGACATTTGTCAAAATAAAAACGATTCAGGAAATGAAAACCCAGAGAATTAAAACCCTGCGGATGCACGGGCAGCAGCCGAAAGGCAGATTTAATATCCGCCTTCGCCAGCAATGCTCCCTGCCCAAACTGCCGCAACAGCAATAATGCTTCATCAAACGATGCATACGACACAGGGGCCAAAACCCCTGCGACCTCATCATTTAAAGAGCAATCCTCTGGATAGGATAAGTGATGAATTAGCCGGAAACTCCCCTGCTCTTTTTTGGGAACAATACCCAAGGGTGATGTGCGGAAATTCTCAAAAGGAGGTTGATCGAAAGGGCCCGCTACCCTGCCCTCCGAAACCTCTTTATCAATTTTTTCTTGAACAATGTCCGGGTGCAGCCTGGCCGAGCGCAGATTCTCAACCAGGACGCACCCGGAACCTGAAAAACAAGGAACCAGAAAACCATATGTAAAACCCTCAATTAGCAGCTGGGCCATCGTGCGGTCTGGGTAGCGCTCTAGCCAAGGCTGCATGCTTGACAATCTCACTGGCGTCCTGGCCCTTTCCACTAGCCTCCCTAGGTGCTGCTGAAACAGAAGCCGCTGACGACTTCCGAAAACACATGCTCGCTGGATGGGCACCATTGCAGAAGGAGCACTCGTGCTTATACCTGCAATTTGCAAAAAATTTACATTGCCCTTCATTGAAGGCGAAACAGCAACCCTTACGAAAACTATTCTGCGCGGGCACTGCCCGGGTTGAAAATTGAGGCTTCTGTGGCAGCATTAAATTCAGCCACAGACCCACATCTTTGCAACCCCATTGTAATGTCGGGTGAACAGCCAATTTTTGTCTAAAGTTTTCATCATATGTAAACCATGCTATACCCCCAAAGTGGCGAAAAGCCTCTGCAATTATATCCACATGTTGGAAAAGCCCTGAACATTTCTCAGGAAAATGTTCCCCCAGCACGGCCGCATAAATGCAAAAGGCCTGCAACCAGTTCTGAAAAGTTTTTGGAACTGACCTCCTGCGCTCCTCTTCAGACCTATCCTCTGACCGCTTATCATTTTTAGACAAGAATTCTTTGGAAGCGGGCAATAAAGACAGTACATCAATAAATTCACCCTTCCAAATCTTATCCTTGACAGAATCTGACAAGTGAAAACCCAATGGAGAAATGTCGCATGGCATGGGAAGCCTAAAAGCCGACTCAGAAGCCTGCGGCGCAGCAAGCGCCTGATTTATGTGCCTGCCTGTTTGAGGCAGCACCCCTGTATCAGATGCTGACCGAGTATCCGATAACTGACGCCATACAGGGCTAACCACATCCACTCGCCCGCCACCACTGGCTTGCTGTATAGCACCACTTAAGCGTGCCCTCTCAAAAGCAGCGTTATTACTGTCATCCTGAAAGGCACCAGAATACTGTGCGCCATTAGTTCCTTTTTTATTTCCACCATAAGCAGTGTTCTGCACCATAGCACCAGACAGCTGTGCCCCTTTAACTCTATTATCTGTTCTAGAATTAGGGAAAGCACCAGATATGTGTGCTCCTGAGTGTTCATTTAAACCAGAACCATTTGCTTGCAGAGGGAAAGCATCAGACATATGTGCTCCTGTATGTACATTTACACCCGCACCATCTGTGTGCAACCCATGCAAAGTATATAAATCCTCCTCTGCCTCTTCTACCTTAGTACCACCAGTGTGTACCCCTTTAATATCTTTTACTAAGCTAGATAAGGAAGTCATTAATAAATGCAAATCATTAGCAGGTATGTTGTAGCATGTCTCACCACTAGGCGAACTCCTCTCCTTCAGGCTGCTGGAAGCTGCTGGCTGACCGCACTTCTCCTGGCTAGAGGTGGCATTCTTGGGAGGAATGCTGCTGGCTCTCCCCTTCTTCCGAGGGACAGGTGAAGCAGAGGACTTTGCTTTCTTCTTATGTCTCTGTGGCTGCTGGCGCGGACTGCGCATGACTTCTGTGGGCTCCTCCATCTTTGCCTCTGAGACCGGCGGCCATGATAGGGGACGGACCAGGCGGGGCAGCGTTCGGACCGGCCTCCAGGCACTGTAGCAACCACTCCTCCCCTCCTGAGCTCTCTGCCTTCTCAATCAGACGGCGAAGCAGGCATTCTCGTTCTCCGGCCGCACCGCTCTCCATCCTGACAGCTCTGCAGACGTCCCGGTCCTGTTTCAGAGAGGGGGAACGGCCGGACGGTCCCTTCCTTAAATGCTCCGGTTTTCGCGGGCTTTCAGCTCACCCGCTGCCTCCACCAATCAGGTACTGTTGCTATCCTGCTGTAGCCAATAGTAACCTGTAAGAATAACACAGCATTCCCCTTGTACTCCCCCATGTTCGCCCTGCATACTGCACGGCTTGCTATTCTACTTGATGAAGAAGAAAGTGTTTGGAAGAAATTAGATAAAATACAATAGATAAAATAAAATAAGACCCCGTGCTTACATTGGAAGCTGTAGATGACATTTGCTTCCGCAAGCCTATGCAGTGTTACAATCACAAACCTGTGAAAACGGCAACAGTTTTATCAGTTCACACCTCATTATCTTAATACCCTAGTAAGTGTTTTCACAAGTGTGTTGTAGTAAGGCCGGGTTCACACTGGGGCGGTGCGGGCGGCGACGGTAAAGCAGCGCTATATTTAGCGCTGCTTTACCATCGCTTTAGCTGCGGTATGCGGCCGCTAGCGGGGTGGTTTTAACCCCCGCTAGCGGCTGAAAAAGGGTTAAAATCCCCCTGCAAAGCGCTGCTGCATCGACGCTTTGCCGGCGGTATCCCCGCGGTGTCCCATTGGTTTCAATGGGTAGAAGCGGTGAATACACCGCTCCTTCACCGCTCCAAATATGCTGCTAGCAGGACTTTTTTTACCGTCCTGCTAGCGCACCGCTCCAGTGTGAAAGGACCCGCTTTTTTCAGGAGCTACACAGGCGCTATTTTTAGCGCTGTAGCTCCTGAAAAACACCCCCAGTGTGAAAGCACCCTAAGGGAATACCTTTACTGAACTGGGATCTTGGCTTTGGGGCTTATTACTCCGTTACACGATATAAACATCTCACTTATGTGATAACGTTATTGCATTGCTGGAAAACTGTTTTCATTTTTATCTACCTTTCTTCCTATTTAACCCCTTCTCGCCTGCACTGTAGCTAAATAAAAAAAAAAAAAAAAAAATTTAAATTGTAAATAACTTTTCAATCCTTTGTACCATTGCTGACAGCTGAAGTTAAAACAAAACAGTTGCGGTAGGTATCGGTGAGTACTAAAAAAAAAGTATCGGTGCATCCCTAGTGTATACAGTGCACCCAAACCACCCCAGAGATGCTGCTTGCAGAACTTTTTCTAACGCAAGCACACCGCCCCAGTGTGAAAGCACTTGTTGCAGAGAATGGGAGGCAGGTTTCAGGCACTTTTTGTAGCGCTAAAATGCCTGAAAACTGCTTCAGTGTGAAAGGGGTCTTAGGGAAATTCACCCTCGAAATATGTCTTGTTTACCAAAAGTGAAAGTAAAATTTTGGGTTGTCACCAGAACAGGAAATCTTCCAGTAGGGATAATAGTTTGATACCCTGGTGACCACAAAGGATTCCCTCAATTTGGAGGGATTTTCTCTCACTTCCTGAAGGCAAATCTCCCTAATTGGGTCACAGAGGGCAAAAAAAAAAAAAGGAAAACTCCTAACTGGGTATACCGTATATACTCGAGTATAAGCAGAGTTTTTCAGCACTTTTTTTTTTGGTGCTGAAAATGCCCCCCTCGGCTTATACTCGAGTCAAGCACAGAGAATGACATTTTCTGACCCGACATTGGGGCCCCCGTATCTTGGCGATAGGAACACCGAATTTGGATATGTATGTTGTAGTGATAGTTCCACTGGGTTTGCATACCAAATTTGGGGTTCTTAGCACCAAGTGGCCCCGCGATAGGGAGCCCCAAATCAGGTCGGAAAATGTCATTCTCTACTGCAGAAAAGTGCTTAACATTTTCCAACCCGACTTTGGGGCCCATATCTCTGGGCCACTTGGTGATAGGAACACCAAATTTGGATATGTTGTAGTGCTACTGGGTTTGCATACCAAATTTGGGGTTCCTAGCACCAAGTGCCTCCGAGATACGGGGCCCTAAAGTCTGTCAACTCTGTCCATCTGCAGCAATGTCATTTCGGGACCCTTTGGGTCCAGAGACCCCAATTTTTGCCTGCCGCTAGGGGGCATTTAGGAACCCTTAACTACCAAGTTTGGATTTTGGGGGGACCTATGGCTGCAAATGGGCACAGTTAGGCTGCAAATGGGCATTGTTGACCCTCTTTTCCACTTGAAGTAGCTGCGTATTTCTTACCCTAGGCTTATACTCGAGTCATACGTTTTCCCAGTTTTTTGTGGTAAAATTAGGTGCCTCGGTTTATATTTGGGTCGGCTTATACTCGAGTATATATGGTAACCCTCCCTTACACTTTCCAAAATGGGGTGGAAAAAAGTTTTGCTTTTTTAGTTAGTTATGCTTTAACAATCTTCAACAGTTCTAAGTGTTATTGTTTATAGTTGGAGTTGGAGTTGTATTCTGCTTTTAGAATGAAACTAAACCCATAGATTTAAAGTGTTACTAAACCTTAAGATTTTTTACCCTTTTAATGCATTGTTTGCATCAAAACAGGGTTCCCACTTAAAAAAAATAAAAAATTAAAAGTCAGCAGCTACAAATACTGCAGCTACTGACTTTTAATAATCAGACACTTACCTGTCCAGGGTCCAGCGATGCGGGGGAATCGAAGCCCTGCTCGTTCCCCCCCCTCCGCTCAGCAGCGCCAGCATTTTAACTGTGGGCGCCCGGCTGTGGTTTCACAGCCGGGTGCCCCCTGCGCATGTGCGAGCTGTCGCTGGCCACGCAATCATCTGGGACCGGTCACGTGTCCCAGATGATTGACAAGAGGGAGGTGGGAGAGGCGATCTCCCTTCCTGCGCCGAGGGAAGTGACGTCAGGAGCCCATAGGGTTGAAGGAGGCAGACTACGAGGGACCCTCTAGCAACAGGCGAGTAAAAAAAAATTAATTTTCTCCAAATGTTTTATTTTTTTTAAGCACATTAATTTATTTTATTTATTTTTTTGGGGTGGAACTCCACTTTAAGGTAAAAAACATTTTCAGTTTCTCTGTGCCCCCCTTTCCTGTGTGAAGGGGAAGAGAGGGGAGAAGAGATCAGTGCTGTGCATGGCTCCCCCTCCCTTTTTTTCCTCTTTACACAGCATTCAAACAGGAGCCATTGGCTCTTGCTGCTGTGACTCTGATGCAGTGAGGAGGAAGTGGGGGGGCCTAGGCCCAGCTGTGTAAGTCTATGACAACACTGACAAAATTACACTTTGCTACAATGTAAAGTAGTGAGTGTACAGCTTGTATAACAGTGTAAATTTGCTGTCCCCTCAAAATAACTCAACACACAGCCATTAACGTCTAAACCGCCGGCCCGATTAGCCATTTTCCCTCCCAGGGTCATGTGACTCATTAGTGTTACAAGGTCTCGGGTGTGAATGGGGAGCAGGTGTGTTAAATTTGGTGTTATCGCTCTCACTCTCTCATACTGATACCTGGAAGTTCAACATGGCACCTCGTGGCAAAGAACACTGAGGATCTGAAAAAAAAATTGTTGATCTACATCAGGGGTCTCAAACTGGCGGCCCTCCAGCTGTTGCAAAACTACAAGTCCCATCATGCCTCTACCTGATGGAGTCATGCTTGTAACTGTCAGCCTTGCAATGCCTCATGGGACTTGTAGTTTTGCAACAGCTGGAGGGCCGCCAGTTTGAGAATCCTGATCTACATAAAGATGGCCTAGACTTTGTGAAGATTGCCAAGACCCTGAAACTTAACTGCAGCACAGTGGCCAAGACCATACAGCGGTTCAACAGGTCAGGTTCCAATCAGAACAGGCTTTGCCATGGTCGACCAAAGAAGTTGAGTGCACGTGCTCAGCGTCATATCCAGAGGTTGTCTTTGGGAATTGGACATATGAGTGCTGCCAGCATTGCTGCAGAGGTTGAAGGGGTGGGGGATCAACTTGTCATTGCTCAGACCATATGCCGCACACTGCATCAAATTGGTCTGCATGTTTGTCGTCCCAGAAGACAAGCAGACTAAGGACATGGATTACTGGAACCATGTCCAGTGGTCTGATGAGACCAATATAAACTTATTTGGTTCAGATGGTGTCAAGCGTGTGTGGTGGCAACCAGGTGAGGAGTACAAAGACAAGTGTGTCAAGCATGGTGGTGGGAGTGTCATGGTCTGGGGCTGCATGAGTGCTGCCAGCACTGGGGAGCTACAGTTCCATGAGGGAACCATGAATGCCAACATGTACTGTGACATACTAAAGCAGAGTATGATCCCCCTCAATTCGTAGACTGGGCCGCAGGGCAGTATTCCAGCATAACGACCACAAACACACCTCCAAGATGACCACTGCCTTGCTAAAGAAGGTGAGGGTAAAGGTGATGGACTGGCCAAGCATGTCTCCAGACCCAAACCCTATTGAGTATCTGTGGGGTAGCCTCAAGCAGAAGGTGGAGGAGTGCAAGGTCTCTAACATCCACCAGCTCTGTGATGTCGTCATGGAGGAGTGGAAGAGGACTCCAGTGGCAACCTGTGAAGCTCTGGTGATCTCCATGCCCAAGAGGGTTAAGGCAGTGCTGGAAAAAAATGGTGGCCACACAAAATATTTATTTACATTTTGGACATTTTCACTTTGGGGTGTACTCACTTTTGTTGCCAGCAGTTTAGACATTAATGGCTGTGTGTTGAGTTATTTTGAGGGGGACAGCAAATGTACACTGTTATACAAGCTGTACGCTCACTACTTCTTTACATTGTAGCAAAGTGTTGTCTTCATTGTTGTCACATGAAAAGATATACAGTAATAAAATTTTTACAAAAGTGTGAGATACTGTGTGTGTGTGTTTTTTACTATTTTGTGCCAGTTTTTTTTCATAATACAAACAAATCAAGAATTACCCATTTATCAACAAATAAAAACCCCATTTGTCCTGAATGAAACCAGGTATAATACAACTGGATACACAAAGTGTATACCGTTTTATGAACATGTCAAATTTGCAGAATTCGTTTTTAGGCATTAGGCTATGTTTTACCCTCCTTCCACAAAGGGGGTTGACTGAATCAAATGGCTGGTGTCATAACTGATGACACGTGGAGCTCCATGGCCACTGCAGATCAAACAGGGGTGAAGATGGCAGCTTCATTGTCTTTAAAGAACAGGAGGGTTTAGTTTTGCTTTAGTGTATGTATACGCAAAACTTCTTCTTTTTGTAGTTTTTGGATAGAGTAGGAAAGGATTAGACCCTCTGTCAGATCTTTATTGCTGTCTGTGTCCCTGCTGGGTAGATTCACACTCTGTGTTTGTCCTGTCCCTATCCTTGGTGTCTGTGGGAGGAATAGCACCTCCATCCATGGTGTCTGTGGGAGGAATAGCACCTCCCTCCATGGTGTCTGTGGGAGGAATAGCACCTCCCTCCATGGTGTCTGTGGGAGGAATAGCACCTCCCTCCATGGTGTCTGTGGGAGGAATAGCACCTCCCTCCATGGTGTATGTGGGAGGAATAGCACCTCCCTCCATGGTGTCTGTGGGAGGAATAGCACCTCCCTCCATGGTGTCTGTGGGAGGAATAGCACCTCCCTCCATGGTGTCTGTGGGAGGAATAGCACCTCCCTCCATGGTGTCTGTGGGAGGAATAGCACCTCCCTCCATGGTGTCTGTGGGAGGAATAGCACCTCCCTCCATGGTGTCTGTGGGAGGAATAGCACCTCCATCCATGGTGTCTGTGGGAGGAATAGCACCTCCCTCCATGGTGTCTGTGGGAGGAATAGCACCTCCCTCCATGGTGTCTGTGGGAGGAATAGCACCTCCCTCCATGGTGTCTGTGGGAGGAATAGCACCTCCCTCCATGGTGTCTGTGGGAGGAATAGCACCTCCCTCCATGGTGTCTGTGGGAGGAATAGCACCTCCCTCCATGGTGTCTGTGGGAGGAATAGCACCTCCCTCCATGGTGTCTGTGGGAGGAATAGCACCTCCCTCCATGGTGTCTGTGGGAGGAATCGCACCTCCCTCCATGGTGTCTGTGGGAGGAATCGCACCTCCCTCCATGGTGTCTGTGGGAGGAATAGCACCTCCCTCCATGGTGTCTGTGGGAGCAATCGCACCTCCCTCCATGGTGTCTGTGGGAGGAATAGCACCTCCCTCCATGGTGTCTGTGGGAGGAATAGCACCTCCCTCCATGGTGTCTGTGGGAGGAATAGCACCTCCCTCCATGGTGTCTGTGGGAGGAATAGCACCTCCCTCCATGGTGTCTGTGGGAGGAATAGCACCTCCCTCCATGGTGTCTGTGGGAGGAATAGCACCTCCCTCCATGGTGTCTGTGGGAGGAATAGCACCTCCCTCCATGGTGTCTGTGGGAGGAATAGCACCTCCCTCCATGGTGTCTGTGGGAGGAATAGCACCTCCCTCCATGGTGTCTGTGGGAGGAATAGCACCTCCCTCCATGGTGTCTGTGGGAGGAATAGCACCTCCCTCCATGGTGTCTGTGGGAGGAATAGCACCTCCCTCCATGGTGTCTGTGGGGGACCTAGCTGGGACAGAGGCTTTTGGAGAGGAGTGAATGCTAGCCTCTTGCCTGTAGCCTCTTGCCTGGTGATTATGGCCCCTGGATTTTAAGGAAACAAACTTTTTGCGTAGAGTATGCCTGGGGACCTTGAAGGAATGTTGCTTTTGGATTCAAGTGCATGTCCTCCCAAAACATGCAGACTCTGGGAATCCTGTATATGCCATATTATAAATAGTGACTGCTTCATAATGTTGGGACTCATAGAAGATGTCAGTGGGAGGAATAGCACCCCCCCCGTCCTTGGTGTCAGTGGGAGGAATGGCACCCCCCGTCCTTGGTGTCAGTGGGAGGAATGGCACCCCCCGTCATTGGTGTCAGTGGGAGGAATGGCACCCCCCGTCCTTGGTGTCAGTGGGAGGAATGGCACCCCCGTCCTTGGTGTCAGTGGGAGGAATGGCACCCCCCGTCCTTGGTGTCAGTGGGAGGAATGGCACCCCCCGTCATTGGTGTCAGTGGGAGGAATGGCACCCCCCCCCGTCCTTGGTGTCAGTGGGAGGAATGGCACCCCCCGCCCTTGGTATCAGTGGGAGGAATGGCACCCCCCGCCCTTGGTGTCAGTGGGAGGAATGGCACCCCCCTCGTCCTTGGTGTCAGTGGGAGGTATGGCACCCCCCCATCCTTGGTGTCAGTGGGAGGAATGGCACCCCCCCCCCATCCTTGGTGTCAGTGGGAGGAATGGCACCCCCCCCATCCTTGGTGTCAGTGGGAGGAATGGCACCCCCCCCATCCTTGGTGTCAGTGGGAGGAATGGCCCCCCCCCCCATCCTTGGTGTCAGTGGGAGGAATGGCACCCCCCCCCCCCCCCCCCCATCCTTGGTGTCAGTGGGAGGAATGGCACCCCCCCCCCCCCCCCCCCCCCCCCCATCCTTGGTGTCAGTGGGAGGAATGGCACCCCCCCCCCCCATCCTTGGTGTCAGTGGGAGGAATGGCACCCCCCCCCATCCTTGGTGTCAGTGGGAGGAATGGCGCCCCCCCATCCTTGGTGTCAGTGGGAGGAATGGCCCCCCCCCATCCTTGGTGTCAGTGGGAGGAATGGCACCCCCCCCCCCATCCTTGGTGTCAGTGGGAGGAATAGCACCCCCCCATCCTTGGTGTCAGTGGGAGGAATAGCACACCCCCCCCCCCCCCCTATCCTTGGTGTCAGTGGGAGGAATAGCACCCCCCTGTCCTTGGTGTCAGTTGTGGATTGGATAGTGCCCCAAGGGCTGAATAGGGGAAAGCAAAGGGCCACCATGGCCGCAGTTTGGAGACCATTGGTCTAGTAGATATATTCCAGAGGAAGTAAATACTAAGCCCTTTTGTTCAATATAGGGACAAGACTTTAAAGTCTGACACTCAGATTAGTCTCTGTTTTGTAGAACCTTTTTCTTGGCTGATGGGTTTTTCTGTTCCCCTCCTTGTATTTGGCAGGACAGCGTGTCACGTGCAGAGCAGATACTGAAATACCTCCCTATTTGTTCCAAATGCAGACTTGTTCCAAATAAACAGGAATTTTAGATCACCAGATACAAAGTTCTTATAAAGCATCATACTGTATAATCCTCTTAGAAAAATAAACAGATTTGAATAACAACATTTTTGTAATATGAAGCCTTTCAAAGGCTAGCTATAAAGCAACTGATTTCACTGAAATACAAAGTCATTGTAAAAAGCCATTGTTTACTGCAAATTTGACATCCATACACAAAATCTTTCATTTAAAGGCCAAGTTCACCTTTAGAAGCAAATTATATGCAACACCTGTATTTAGGGTGTAACGTGTTTCTATTCACCTGTCACCAGAGCCTCCTCCCTGTGACAGCGGGTGGAGATTCTTCTTTCTGCACTCACTGTCCCATTTGAAAACAATGCAGCTTTAGCGAGGCTCATTTTTATTCATTCTCGGGGATCATGAAGTAACAGGTAATGAATAAACTACAAGTCCCATCTTCTACCGCAACAGATGGACTTGTAGATTCAATGGACTTCAAGGATGCTGATCAGCACACTCGTAGTCCATTAAGGCTGGGTTCATACGTATGCGGTGCGAATTAAAGCTCAGTTTTCACAGAAAATTGACAAAGTAGTTTTTCAGTTTTTGATCAGGTCAGGATTTTATCCTGTTCAAAATTGAATGACATGTGCGATTCAGAAGCATACCCATAGAAGTCAATGGGTCTGAATTTGCACCGAAGCCAGACTGCACCGCTCAGAACACTGACAGGACTATTTTTCAATTCGCACTGAATCCGCACTCCGGCTGCACCGGACATATATGAACAGGTACAATCGAAAGCAATGTTCTTTCATATGTCGTGTATTGGATGCGGTTAAAAATGCATCCAATTCGCATATGTGTCAACCTAGCGTCACACTTCCTACAGCTCTAACTGAAAGCCCATACAGAGCTGCAGGCAGTGTGTGCGGGAGCCTGACACTGCACCTATGAGCCTGCAAAGCTCTGCAGGCTCCTGTATAAAATTATATTAAATGCACATTTTGTTTATTTTTTTCCTGCAAAATATATTTTTTTTTTTTTTTTTTCAAAGTGAACTTCTCCTTTTAAATATATTCCTCAATAGCAACAAAGAATGTTAACCCCATTTAAGTGCACAACCGCTCGTCCCCCCCCCCCCCCCCGCCCCTTTACTGACCTGCTGGGCTGCATGCTTGGATAACAGTCTGGTATGGATTTTGGGGGGGGGGACCCCACAGTGTTGTGTGTGTGTGTGTGTGTGTGTGTGTGTGTGTGTGTGTGTGTGTGTGTGTGTGTGTGTTTTTTTTTTTTTTTTTTTTTTCTGCAAGGGGTTCCCCTTCAAGATCCTCAGAGCACAAGTCGCACCACAAGTCGGATCTACTGGCTTCAAATGGGTCAGTCAAATATTAATTTGAAGATCTTCTCCCTCAATCCACACCTTCTCCCCTCCATTATACGGATAGCGCTATTTTTTTTTGGGAGGCGGGTTTACATTTCTTATTAAAAAATGTGCAGCCCTGCCCTCATGCACGTCCCTCATCTAGATCAATGATGTCCACAGTGCTCGTTGTGCCTCATGGCATATGCACATCACATATCCCAGGAGCCA
Source organism: Lithobates sylvaticus (assembly GCA_028564925.1). NCBI lineage: Eukaryota > Metazoa > Chordata > Amphibia > Anura > Ranidae > Lithobates > Lithobates sylvaticus. Next base: position 180,782,706 of record CM053026.1, read on the forward strand.
TAGCCCGTCATTTAGAGAAGAGGTAAGGGGACGCGCCTATCGCTACAGCAGGAGGTGTGCCGCCTGAACATGGAAGAGCCGGTGGCCCTCTCGATGACACAGTGATTGTAAAAAATCATCTTGTAAAACAACCCATTCAGTTTAAAATGCAAATGGAAGGCACACATTTTTGTATAGATATTAAAAAAAAAAGAGAGAAAAACGTAATATCCTCATTTTTTTTTTTTTATTTATTTATTTATTTTTTTAATCCTATTCCCTCTGTTGCATAAGAGCTAGGGGGCGGAGGAGAAGAAGAAGAAGCAGCAGTACACTGAGCTTCCCAGTGAATGGCTGTGCAGAGGGTGTGTCAGGACAAGTCTGATCATTGGAGAAGGTTCCCAGCAACGCTAGACAACTGACGACGATGTGCTCTCCTGCTTAGTGTGGTCCATTTTTTATTAGGAAAGCAAGGGGACTAGCAGAAACACCAGGGATTTCACACAAAGGAAGCAATACAAAGAGAACAGGATACTTTCTCATAAGTACATGGTACAGCAGCCACATATCAGGAATATGACGTGTTGGGGTAACAAACACTTTAACAAGCAGCATGGCTGTGCAGGAGCAAGCGGTGGCAGAGGATCCTCTGGGTGGGTGAGTATCAGAAACGCACCACCCAGTAAGCAGGGGTATAAAAATAATGGGGGGGGGGGGGGTGTTGGTGGGGATCTGCTTTTAACATTTTCATGTCTATCTTTAAAAAAAATATTACACATAAAGAAGATGTACAGAAAGCAATATACATTACCTTTTTAAGACCAATTGTCTGATTTTAGCACACTTGCAGTGTTTGAATTAGTAACTCACGGTTTGGTTGCCACTTATTGCTAGCTGGTGCATGCGCAGTACTGTGCTTAGATTTCAGAGTTGTTATTTAGGAGGTTTGAGGCAATCTGTGCTACTGAATGTCAGTGCTGTCCACAAAACAGCTCATCTATGCATATCTGGTCCACTTTCAGAGAACTTCTACATTACCTTCAAGGCCATATTTGATCGTTTCTCAGCTGGTCAGATGTGACTGATGACACCAGCAGCAGCATTGAGAAATGTGCAATTTCAGCCTGTCCAGCCAGGCAGTATGTAAACAGTTGTGTCGGATATCCCCGGCATCAGCAGGACCAAGAATAACATCTCATTTATAGTACCAACGAATGGCCTTGCCGCATCAGTAACAGACTCTTTGTTTTATTTTTGGACGGCACAAAGGCACTTGTCTACGTTTCCTACGTAGAACACACATCTTCCTCTGCTTGGCTTTAACCAGACTTTAGAAACAAATGGCTGTCATGGATTTACAGCTGCTACTGTTAACCACTTCAGCCCCGGACCATTTGGCAGCCAAAGGACCAGAGGTCTTTTTTCAATTTCGCACTGCACTACTTTAACTGGTAATTGCGCGGTCATGCAATTTTGTAACCAAACGAAATTTGCGTCCTTTTCTTCCCACAAATAGAGCTTTCTTTTGATGGTATTTGATTGCCTCTGTGATTTTTATTTTTTGCGATTATAAACGGAAAAAGAGCGAAAATTTTGAAAAAAAAAGAGATTTTCTACTTTTTTTGTTATAAAAAAAAATCTAATAAACTCAATTTTAGTCAAACATTTGGGCCAAAATGTATTCAGCCACATGTCTTTAGTAAAAAAAATGCCAATAAGCGTATATTTTTTTTTTTAGTCAAAAATAAAACAAAAATAAAAAATATTTTTTTTTTTTTTCAAAAAGTTGTCACTAAATGATATATTGCTCACACATGCCATAGTTATATGTGGAATTGCACCCCAAAATACATTTTGCTGCTTCTCCTGAGTATGGGGATACCACATGTGTGGGACTTTTTGGGAGCCTAGCCGCGTACGGGCCCCGAAACCCAAGCACCGCCTTCAGGATTTCTAAGGGTGCAAATTTTGATTTCACTCCTCACTACCTATCACAGTTTCGAAGGCCATAAAATGCCAAAATAGCACAAAACCCCCCCAAATGACCCCATTGGAAAGTAGACACCCCAAGCTATGGTGAGTATTTTACAGCTCTCATTTGTTTTTGAAAATGAAGAAAGTAAAGAAAAAAAAATTTTTTTTTCTTTTTTCAATTTTCAAAACTTTGTGACAAAAAGCGACATCTGCAAAATACTCACAATACCTCTCAGCAAATAGCTTGGGGTGTCTACTTTCCAAAATGGGGTCATTTTGGGGGGTTTATGCCATCTGGGCATTCCATGGCCTCCGAAACTGTGATTGGCAGTGAGAAGTGAAATAAAAAAATTACACCCTTAGAAAGCCTGAAGGCGGTGATTGGTTTTTGGGTTCCGTACGCAGCTAGGCTCCCAAAAAGTCCCACACATGTGGTATCCCCGTACTCAGGAGAAGCAACAGAATGTATTTTGGGGTGTATTTCTACATATGCCCATGACATGTTTGAGCAATATATCATTTAGTGACAACTTTTTGTAAAAAAAATATATATATTTTTTTTTTTTTCATTATTCAATCTCTTGGACAAAAAAAAAAAATATTTAATGGGCTCAACATTGCTCTCATCAAATAGCTTGGGGTGTCTACTTTCCAAAATGGGGTCATTTGGGGGGGGTTTGAACTGTCCTGGAATTTTATGCACAACATTTAGAAGCCTATGTCACACGACCCCACTCTTCTAACCACTTGTAGACAAAGCCCTTTCTGACACTTTTTGTTTACATGAAAACATATTTTTTTTTTGCAAGAAAATTACGTTGAACCCCCAAACACTATATATAATGTTAAAGCAAAGGCCCTACAGATTAAAATGCATTTTTTTTTTCCACACAGTATTTGCGCAGCGATTTTTCAAAAGCAGTTGAGAAATGTGCAATTTTTTTATTTTTTTTTATTTTTTTGAGATTCACAGGTAAAAAAGCTCCTGACTGAAGCGACAGCAGGACCAAGAATAACATCTCATTTATAGTACCAACGAATGGCCATGTAAACAGTTTTGTTTATTTTTGTTGTCTACGTTTCCTACGTAGAACACACATATGACACTAAATGCAGTGATCAGTAAAAAAATGATCACTTCTATTTTTTTTTTATTTTTAAAGTTATTATTTAAAGTTATTTGTAAAGGCATTTTTTGCCTTTACAGGGTAAGCCCCCATGTGAGGTTTTTATAGCCGTCTTTATCACTGCTAGAAAGATTCACCCCTCTTTTCCAGGTGACTATTGTAAAAAGCAGAGTAGGAAGTGAGAAAAAGTATTCTAATTAAGACAGCTGTTCAAGATGGAAATTCCACTTACTTTAGAGGACTGGCTGTCATTGGAAATCATGGGGAACGACTTGTCATGCTACTTTGCAGTCCCAAATCGTGTGACAAGTCGTATAAGTGTGAAAGGGGCCTAAAGCAGAGTTCCACTCAAAAGTGGAACTTCTACTTATCTGCCGACATGTCCCTCGGCGCTCTGGTCCCAGCACCGCCATCCTCAGTAAGAAACAGGCAGTGGAGACTACGGCTTCACTGCCCGTTTCCTACTGCGCATGAGTGAGTCGCGCGGCGCTTTGTGAATGGGACGCGCAGGGAACACACAGTTCCCAGAACACAGTGCGCCCCATTACCCAGAGGACAACGCGGCGGAGGACAGAAGATCACCGCGGAGTAGGAAGGAGGCAGATTAGGAAGACTGCCTAGCAACAGGGATTTCAGATCAGGTAAAAAAAAAAATATATTTTTTTTATTTTTTCCAGAATATTTTTTAAGGGTGGCCCTCCACTTTAAATTAGACACTGGTTATCGCAACAGTGGGTTGCTGGCCTCTCCCTATAAGCCCGATTGTAGTAGGGTGCATGTAGTGAAGAGGGGAGACCTGGTAGATGCAAAGAGTTTCTTACAGGCCAGGTATACCACTGAACAAGTTATTAAAGGAGGGTTGGCTGTATAGTGGTTTGCAGGAACCTGGAGGGTTCGGGAGTAAGCTCCCCTGGTCAGCAAGTGCACTAGGTAATCTGGCCCTATTAGCCCAGCTGCTAGGAATCTGAAGTTGCTCCAAGATGCTTTAACCAGTTCAATACCCGCCCATAGTCATATGACGCCCACAAGGTGGATCTACCATCCTGGGTGGGCGTCATATGACGTCCTCGGATTCCCGGCCGCCTGGGGGGCGCGCGCGCGCGCGCCCGCGGCATCGCTCGGTACCCGGTGCGAGTGCCCGGCGGCCGCGATGTCCGCCGGGCACCCGCGATTGCCTGTTAAAACAACGGGACCGGGCGGGACCGTGGAGCTGTGTGTCAAAACACACCCCCCCACGTCCTGTCAGCGGGGAGGAGACCGATCATGTGATCCCAGTACAGAGGATCACATGATCGGTCTCCTCCCCTTAAGTCCCCTCCCCCTACAGTTAGAATCACTCCTATTAGGGACACACATTAACCCCTCCAGCGCCCTCTAGTGTTAACCCCTTCCCTGACAGTCACATTTACACAGTAATCATTGCAATTTTATAGCAACGATCGCTGTGTAAATGTGAATGGTTCCAAAAATGTGTCAAAAGTGTCCGAAGTGTCCGCCGCAATGTCGCAGTCACGAAAAAAAAAATCGCAAATCGCCGCCATTACTAGTAAAAAAAAAAAAAAAAAAAAAAAATTCAATAAATCTATCCCCTATTTTGTAGACGCTATAACTTTTGCGCAAACCGATCAATATACGCTTATTGCGATTTTTTTTTTTACCAAAAATATGTAGAAGAATACGTATCGGCCTAAACTGAGGAAAAAAATTGTTTTTTTTTAAAAAAATGGGATATTTATTATAGCAAAAAGTCAAAAATATTGTGTTTTTTTTCAAAATTGTCGCTCTTCTTTTGTTTATAGCGCAAAAAATAAAAAGCGCAGGGGCGATCAAATACCACCAAAAGAAAGCTCTATTTGTGGGAAAAAAAGGACGTCAATTTTGTTTGGGTGTAACATCGCACGACCGCGCAATTGTTAGTTAAAGCGACGCAGTGCCGAATCGCAAAAAGTGCTCTGGTAAGGAAGGGTGTTTAAAAGCCCTGTATTGAAGCGGTTAAAAGCTGACCTAACTTTCAACGATTTGGCAGGGATCAAGCTTCTGTGCGGCACAGCAGAAATGCATGGGGAAGGCGCAGTAAGGGTTCCCTTGTGAACAGATCCTCCTTTTTTGGGGGATGCTTGCTATGGGTAACATTTCATAAGCTCTAAACCTCCCACTCCACCTTTACACTGCTGTTATATTTACAGTGCAGGAGGTAAGAAAAACCTTTTTGTTGGTTTGGACTACAGTCCACCCAGTGGGAGAACTATAAGCGATTTACCATAAAGCGCTTTCTACAACCTTAAATTGAGGATTTTCTGTGCAAACCTCTGTAAGAGCTACATATGTAAATGGGTAGTTGCTTGTTCAAGGCCTGCAGGTGGCCATTTACCTCCAGGCTAATTAGGTGACCACCTCTTGTAGAGGCTGTCTTATCTGGTTTCTAAGGCTGGGCTCATTAAGGCCTTAGATGCTGGAAGGGTTGGATTAGCCCCCACCTGTTTGCTCAGATTCAGGGAGCGTAGGTAAGGTAGGACAACAGCTACTATAGTAGAAGGGTGTTCAACCGCTTTAGGCCCCTTTCACACGGGGTGGATCCGTATTGATCCGCTGCTCAGCGGGGATCGCACAGCTGATCCCCCGCTGAGCCGGCTGATGACAGGGCGGTCCCTGCACGCCGTGCAGGGACCGCCCTGTCAGTTTTCCGCTCTCCTCTATGGGGGATCGGATGAACACGGACCGTCTGTCCGTGTTCATCCGATCCGCTCTGCAGACGGATGATAAAATAAGGTTTTCCTCCGTCTGCAGAATCGGAAAAATGCGGAGGCGGACGATAGCGGGTGTCAGCGGAGGCTCATCCGCTGACACCCGCTATCCCATAGACATGCATGTATGTCCGTTTTTCATCCAAAAACAGATGGATACGGTCCGCATGTGTGAAAGGGGCCTAAGACTTTCATTTTAGAATTTGTTCCTTCACTGTGCTGAAGGGTTAGCCCAGGCTATGCCTATGAAATATATTGCCCCTGTTTGGTTATTTCATAAAGGGATACACCATGACTCCTTCGTGGCTGCACACCAGTAGAGCTCAGTAGTGAAGGTTTGTCTTTGCTGGGATGTGTTGTGGCACAGCAGAAATACACGTTGAGATTTGTGACATCTCTGCTCATAAAGGGTATATTGCTTTACATCAGAAATGGACTACACTGAGGATTGTTTGGTGTCCCTTTTTATATCCTAAATTTACTTTTTATTTGGCTACGGATCAGAGAAATGCAACAGTGAACTAGCTCTGTATTTTCTGGTTTTGTGCCACATGGCATAAATGCACATTGAGTCCTGTGACATCTCTGCTCATAATTGTTATATTGCCGCACGTCAGACATACACAAGATTGAGGTCTGTCTGGCTTTTTTTTTTGTGTCCTGTGTTTACTGCCTTATTGGCTGCATATCAGAAAGGCAGCAGTGAAGATTGATGGTCCTGGTTTGTTGGGCTACACAACAGAAATACACATTGAATCTGGGCTGGGGATAGTACATATTCTGCCTTTGGTAATGGGTGCGGCACCGCAAAGTGGCGTTGTGCATATTTAGTGCTATTAACAGCAATGGCTGCTGATTTTAGGCATGCGATTTGACATGTTGCATCGCATGCCAATTTGCTTCAATATGGACCTAGGCTTAGGGTTGCGCTATCTCTGTTTTAGAATGGTTATATTGCTACACATCAGACACCAAGATTGAAGATTGTTTGTTTGTGTCCTGTATGTCCTACGTTTACTACCTTATCGTCTGCATATCAGACACGGAAGTGAGGGGTGTTTTCTGTTTCTCATTGTTCTACCTTACTGCTTCTTAGGGATACACAGCAGGGAGTTGTTGGCTGCACTCCTCCAAGGGAGACAGCATTGGGGACCCCTCACTTTTTTTTCAACCTGAAAATTACTTGTTTTTCCCTGCGACCTGTGTAATTTTGAGGTCTGTGGATCCAAGCAGATGGGACTGCTTGGAGGAGCTGCCACCTGGAGTCGCACAGACACGAATGGTACCCATTGGAATCCATACTTATGCATCTTGCAGTCCCAAGTTGTGGGTCGGGTCGCACGGGTGTGGGGGACACCCGCTTATCTGTCCCTTCTGGGTGAAGTTTTGCTACACAGCAGGAATACACATCATGGAGTTATTGCCTTATTTTCCAGTACACCAGAAAGATCGCAGCTGTGAAGGCTGTACTGTTGTTGTGGTGTGTGTGTTTTTTTTTTTTTTATGTTGCTGCACAGCAGAAATACTCAACATTGACGCTTGTTGGTGCTTTTATGTTTCATATTGCTTTGCCTTATGGCACTTCAGAAAAACACAATGCTGCAGGTGCTTGTGTCCTTTCTTAGTGTTTGGTTCCATCTGACTGCACTACAGAACTGCAAAACAGAAAAGATTGTCTGGTGTTCCATATTTTTTTACCGTGTGGCACAGCAGAAATGCGCAACGTGGGAGTTGGTTTTTTATTTTCTGTATTTATATCAGTTATGATAGCTGCACTTCAGAAATACGCAGTATTTAGGGTTTGCGTGTGTTCTGTTTTTACATCTTGACCGCACATCAGAAAACCAAACGTTGAAGACTGTCTACATTAATGTTCAGATTTGGGTTTCTTCCCATATTTAATAGGTCAGTGCTCTGGGGGATGGAGGTGCCCAGCATTCGATAGCCGTCTAGTGGAGTTTTTTCCATACACTGCAATTGAAGCCCATAGTCATTATCAATGGCCTCCCATTAATACGCTCAAGCACCCTAGACCCACACCTTGCAGCATTTTTCTGGTCTTTACTTGATGCACCCCCATCTTGTAATTTGCAATCCGGATCCGTTGGTTCATTCCCCTAGGGGATTTGTGGGGCCCCTGAGCCTGTCTCCCCTCCCCCATCAGGAGAGACTCCCATGGTGGGGCAACAGCGGTACCTTGTTGGAAGGGCAGTCTTATGAGAATTAATACAGTAAACACCAAGTGTGAAGCTCCTGAGGAAGCGACGTTCCAAAGTCGCGAAACATGTTGAGCATAAAGTGTCTTTTAAATTATTATGATCCGTGAATACCCCATCAATGCACGCCACACTTCAGTGGAAGTTTTTCTGATTTAGTTATCAACACTCCACAGGAAGTACCACAAGTGTTTTTTCTCGTTGTTGGGGCTCAGTATTTGGGTCTTTAACATTTCCTTTTTTCTTATTGTATTGTTAAATTATAATTATTGTGTAATTGTATCTTTGATTTGTGAACTCTTAATAAATTGTAATAATTTTTATACGTGCCTATAAAGTCCATATCTTTTTTTTCAAATATCCAGCTAAGATACCGTCATCAAGCATATGGAGTGGAGGTAAAGCTTACTGCAGAACCGAGGTTTGCCAAGAGGGTCTTGCAGGCAGTGGTCCCACCCTAAGGAAGGCCTGAGATACTTGCTTATCCTCTCGGGTGTGCCGTCCTGGAAGAGGACTAGAGAAAAGTACCAGTTACATTTACCGGTAACTACCTTTCTAGGAAATCTTTCAGGACGGCAGGCCTACTTCCCCCCCGTTGGAGGAGGGAAAATTGTAGAACACTAGAAAGGTGAGTGCCTATGAGGAATGATTTCCCTTGTGAACCAAGTTCAGGAGTTACTTCTCTACAAACTGAGGATCAAGGGGAAGGGTGGGGACTTAAAACAGCTGTCGATTGAGTTTCCTATAGGGAGGAGCCTCTCATCTCTCAGGTGTGCCGTCCTGGAAGATCTCCTAGAAAGTTAGTTATCGGTAAGTGTTCAGGCCTGTACACACGATCTGACTTTTTGACAACCAACATGCAAATTAGCTGGTTTGGACCAACATCCAACCATGTGTACGCTCCATCGGACCAACTTTTTTCAGGTTTCATCAGACTTTTGTTGGCTGTGCGAACGGACCAACTTTCTGCCAACAAAAGTCCGATGGACCAAAGTCCGACCGTGTGTACAGAAAACCATCGGACTTTTGTCCACAGTACAAACACGCATGCTCAGAACCAATGCAAAAGATCAGACAACAATATAGAAGTTGACCAAAGGTGGCGCTGGAGTATTCGAACGTCCTCTTTTGAAGTGTCGTCAGTACGTTTTAAACGTCACTACGTTCATGTTGCTTGTCTCAAAAGTCCGACCGTGTGTATGCAATACCAACTTGAGGGCCAACGCCCTTTGGACAAAAATCCACGGTAAAGTTGGTCCACGGTCCGATCGTGTGTATGAGGCTTTATTGGTACTTTTCCTGATTGTGTGATTGGCTTACTGATTTTCCCGAGAGTCTGCACTAAGATTCAAGTCAGATTTTAGGCATCCTCTGCAACAAAAATAAAATATATAATATATATCTAGCTATCTAATCTCAAATTCCAGGTAAAATTAGTCCATCGTCAAGGGGCACCCCAGGAACATGGGGGGGGGGGGGGACGACGACTCTGGTTTCCAGAGATCACCTTCCACAGAAAGGAATGGGGGAGGGGGTTACTGATATAGGGGGGAAACCTTTTTATCAGTGCCCCCTTATATTATTGTATTCACTCCCCCCTCAGACTTGCCTAGCGGCGCTGTCACTGACCTCCTCTCAGGTACACCGTGCAGGGCTCAGTTAGACTGCTCCAGGTTAGTGACTCTGGTTCTACCCTATAGTCTTCTCTCTACAGTCCACACGTTTTACTTCTCCCATGACCCCCATCCTGGCAGCACTCCCACTCTTGACTCCTCTCCAGACAACCCTCAGAGACTGCAGACATGCTATAACACAAGAGATGGTCCGAGGTTGCGAACCTGGTACAAGAGATGGCTAGAGACTGAGGACCGGACACAAGCGATGGCTAGAGGCTGCGGACAGGATACAGTAGGTGCCAGATGGTGCGGACATGGTACAAGAGATGAATGCAGCCCCGCTGTGCCCGTCATTTCAACCTCGCTGTGCCCGTCATTTCAGCCTCGCTGTGCCCGTCATTTCAGCCTCACCATTTCCTGGATCACACACAGCAGCCGATGTATGGCATGGACGGAGCTGGGTCTGTGTGTGTAAGGCAGCGCTGTAACAAGGTCTCGTCCCCCTAGACCAGCTTGTGTGATAGGCGGAAGCCTGATTCAATCAGTTTTCCATCTAGAAGACTATCACACGATCTGGTCTAGGGGGGCGGGGCCTTGTTACAGCTGCCTTACACACACACAGACCCAGCTCCGTGCCATACAAGAGGAGGACAGAGGGAGGGGAGCACTGCAGCCGCCACGCAAAGTGGCCCCAGGGCAGCAGGCCTACCTGGGCCGGTAGGATAGTCGGGCCCTGGCGATTTACATACAGGTCCTAGTGTGAATGGTTCCTTAGTCATTCAGACGTCCAATGCCATTCTGTGCATGCCCCATTGCCACATAAATTATTCGCTCATTCAGACTTGTTGTTTTAAAAATTCTTTAGACAAATCAGATTTTTCTCCAGGCATTGATGCCTTAAAGCGGTTCTGCACTCTTTTTTTTTTTTTTTTTTTGGGCTATATGCCAAGGGCATATAGCTCAATTGGGGGACTTACCTGTTCCATCTTCCATCTCGATCGCCGCCGGTTTTCATCTTCATCTTCTTCTTGTCTTCTTCTTGTCTGCTGGGGTCCATCTTGCCTGTGGGCATGTGAAACCCCACAGGCACTTTAGATGGCCCAGCATGCACCGCCGTTACTCGCGCGTGCGCAGTAACGGCACATCTGCCGACATCTCACGAGATTTCGGAAGATGTGGCCGAAATCTCGCGAGATTTCGGAAGATGTGGCCGAAATCTCGCGAGATTTCGGAAGATGCCCGCACTGACTCCTGGGATCAATGACACCAGATCCCAGGAGACAGTGCGGCGTGACGACGATCGACGCAGAGACCCCGCCCGCCGCCGAAGAGAGAGAAGACCGGAAGTCATCAATTACAAGGTAAGTAAAAAAAAAAAAACATTTCATTTAGTACTCTTTGCCTGATTTGGAAGGCAAAGAGATTTACTAAATGAAATGGGTGCAGAACCGCTTTAAGCCAGCCATAAATTGATTCTCGGCCAGTTCAGCAGGGACTGGCTGAGATTTGATCCAGCTATGGGCAGGCTGATTGTAGCCAAGTCAAACCATCAGTACAACCGACATGTCTGATTTTTAACATGCAATTATTGTGTTCTCTTGGCATCTCCCTGCACTCAGCCCCCCCCCCCCCCCCCCCCCCCACCTGGAAAACACAATAGCTGTGCAAGAGGGATCCATATTCAGTGTTGATGGGGCAATTGAGCAAATTTTCTTTGGAATTTATGGTACATAATCTGTAGCCTGATTTGTGGACTTTATTTATTTTATTTTACACTGAAGTTGGCTGCCAGCAAAATCCCAGAAAAATACATACGGGCCATGTGCATGAGGCAATGTTTTTATTAAATACATTTCATATTTCTATATTTTTTTAATGGATACATAAATGGATTACTTTATTTTTTTATTATCCTGAAGCTTCATTTTGTAAATGCATTGAAAAAAATACTTTTACAAGAATTCATCTCTTATAATTAAGATCCTTTGTGATTCCTTGTTAATACATCACCTGTTACCTGGTTGGGTGGAATGTCGGAGGATGCAGCCAGATGTTCAGCAGAATACGTTTTTTTTCATTATTCACAGAAGAACTCAAACACATCTTTACCCTGTGCTTTTATCATCCCAGCTGTACTGTGTATTGTTATTCCCAGCACCGCACAAGTAATCTCTGGGGAGAAGTGTGCTATTTAAATCAAATTACCATTTTTATAATAAAGACTATTTGATGCTAGCTCTGAACAAAAACTGAACTGAACAGCACATTAGTCTGCCTAGGCTTTAACACAAAGCAGACTTCTGCCCTTGCAATCAGCCGGTGTACCACTATGTAATCCAACCTTGAGTGACACGGCTGTCATTGAGCAATGTTCCGTAACCTCCTCTACATTTATAGTCATATGATTTAAATTGCATGCTCTGTACAAAATGTATAGTCCTAATGTGCGCTTGGATTAGCGTTCGCACCATGTTAACTTTTCCACAAAGCGGTATAGCTTGGAGCGGAACACTTGTGTCCTACTTTATAGTCCCCAGATAAAAGCTAAAAATAAAACTGTTAACTGTGTCCAAGTTGCCTGTTTTTTTGCAGATAATTCACCTGCTGTACACATGAATGTGACTTCACTGACTGCTGTACAAGAGAGACCGCGTGCAATAAATGTCACCGTTTTCTTTCCGTGTTTAAATGCCAATTGTACAAGCCCACTTGATTTTTAAAATATACTCCTTCTTTGGTTAAGTGTGTATCTAGGATTTAATAGTCAAAGCCAATAACTTTCCCATATATGCACAAAAATAACGCTGAACTCCCAGGTATGAATTTTATTGCATAGTTATATTGGTCCAGCTTGGACCATTGTAAGTGTGCATATGCTATACCTGTGGGATCTCTATGAGAGTGGATAATAGCTGTATTGGTTGCCTCCTACTATAGTTATGTTGTCTTCCGGGTCCTGCTGCATAGTAAGCACAGGAGGCCGTTTAAATGGGATGGCCATTCACAGAATGCCTTGTATTGTTCTGAATGAATGCAAGACGTTCTGTGATTGGGCATTGTCATCCAATCAGAAAACCCTGCATTAGTTGAGAAAACTGTAAGGCGTTCTGTGAATGGTGTCTGTGCCAAATGATTGACCCAGTGTGGTTACTGTGTGTCGGGGCAGCCACTCGGCCGGGTATCCAAAAGACAGCGGCAATCACTGTAGTACCTGTGATTTCCATGCACAGATCCCATAGCATAGATATATGTACATTGGACCAAACTTTACCAATGTTGCAATAAAATCCATACCTGGAGTTTAGCTTTACTTGGCAGCTAACACAAAGACCTTGGTATTCACGTTACCCAAGCCGGTCTACTATATGTTTTGCTGTTACAAAATGCCAATGTTTTGTATATGTTATACTTTTTAATATGAAGAAAATGCCCTTCTGTTTTTGCTGTATGGAACGCTGTGCTTGGTTTCTGGTCCCCCTGTAGAAAAAATGACCTAGGACACTGTGCACATCCTACCCCCCTCCCCCCCCCCCCCCCAGCAGAAAATGCCTCCTATCTGCAGCCGACAGACCATGAATGCTCTAGATTCGAAGACTTTATCATGGGCCGCGTTACTATTCCTGAAGACTTTATGGGAGATTTACTAAACCGGGCACACTCAGAATCTGGTGCAGCTGTGCATGGTAGCCAATCAGTTTCTAACTTCAACTTTTCAATAAAGCTGGAAGCTGATTTTGGTTTCTATCCAAAACTGCATCAGATTTTGAACTCTAGTTTTTAGTAAATCCCCCTCTGAGTCCAGTTGCTGGTATTTTATCCCCTTGTGCTGAGCAGTGGAAATGCCTTCAAAATCTACCGGCTGTGATGACTACTTCCCCGTAAGTCGCTCTAGTTACTGCCTCTTGTCCCAAATTCTTCCCCACTGCCTTCAGCCTTAGTGCCCTCCCTCTGAAACCACTACTTTATCACCTTACACCAGGGGTCTTCAAACTATGGCCCTCCAGTTGTTCAGGAACTACAATTCCCATCATGCCTAGTCATGTCTGTGAATGTTAGTTTTACAATGCCTCATGGGATGTGTAGTTCCGCAACAGCTGGAGGGCCGTAGTTTGAGGATCCCTGCCTTACACTGTCCAAACCTCTCTGCCTCCAGTGCCCTTCCTCTGCAACTACATCCACACAAGCGGTCTGTCCCATGTGCCTTAGCCCCCTTTCATAAGCTGACAACCACACTCCTCATGCCCCCCTCAGGCACTGGTCCCTCGCTTCTCACCCCCAGTCCCAAGATGAGGTTCCCGGCTCAAGAGCCTCCTTTCATGCTGCTGTCCCTCACCTCTTAGGCCTGGTTCACACCTATGTGTTTTTTGGTGCTTTTTGCTCTTTGGAGAAATGCACTACAATCCATTTTAACATGGTTTCTTATGGGACACAGTCACGTGTGCTTTTTTTTCAGCTGCTGCATTTTTGGAAAAGTGGCAGGGACTTTAAATGCAAAAACGGTGTGATTTTGGTTCAATAGACTTCAATGGAGATGCTGCAGAAAAGCATGTAGTGAGCTTTTGCCACATTTTGCTTTTTTTTTGCCCAGCAACAAATTGGGCAAAATAAAACTCCATAAAATTTTTTTTTTTTTTTTATTGTGACTGCAACATTATGGCGGACACAAATCGGACATTTTTGACACATTTTTGGGACCATTGTCATTTATATAGAAATCAGTGCTATTTAAAGCACTGATTCCTATGTAAATGACACTGGCAGTGAAGGAGTTAACCACTAGGGGATGGGGAGGGGTTAAGTGTGACGTGTTGTGTGTTTTTTTTTTTTTTTTTTTTTACGGTAGGGGGGGGGGGCGTGGCTGTACGTCTGACGTCATTTATCGGCTTTCCCGATGACATGGAACAGCCGATCAATGACAGGCAGTGTAGGAAGCGCGGGGAGAGGTTTGTTTACGCAGACCTCTCCCCGTTCTTCAGCTCTGTGACCCGATCGCGGGAACACCAGCGGCGATTGGGTCCGCTGGTCCCGCGGCCGTGGTCACGGAGTTTCCAACCGGTGGCGCGCGACCCATGGCTGGGCTCTTAAAGGACCACGTACAGGTACGTGGTTTTGCCCAGCCGTGCCATTCTGCCGACGTATATGTGTTGGGAAGCGGTTAAAAAATGCACTGCAGAAATGGATCAAAAGCAAATTGCATAGATGTGAACTAGGCCTTACCTTACTCAACAATATTTAATTGTTTGGTATACTTTTGGTTTTTAATAAATATTCTGAGTAGGAGTTTCCAAATACTTATAATTTAATCATGTTCTAAAACAAATTGTGCAATTTGTATGAATTGAGCTTACAAAAAATATTAAAAACATGATTAACATCCACGATTTACCAACATAAACATATGAACAATCTGGTATCATTGTTATAACACTCCCTTCATAGGGATAAAGCTTAAACTGACCTAATTCCGCTCAGTCTCCTTGTAACATTTCTTCCAGGGGAGGAAAATAAGTAGCCTTTACCTCAAGTTTCTCAGAACAGGAGTCTCTACATCAATGTTTCTCAACCTTTTTCAGTCATGGCACCCAAGTATGCAGAATCTAAGGCACCTCACTCACCCCCAATGTAAAAAAAAATAAATGCAAATGCAGTGGGAAACCTAAGCCTGGGACGATTCAACGATTCACACAACCGGCTTTATGAAATTAACATCGCATCAGAACCCCCCCCCCCCCCCCCCCCCACTAGAGGTCCTCCTAGCTTATTGGAGACTCACCCCCCCCCCCCCCCCCCATATCAGTGGTTCTCCGTGTCAAAATTCCTCCATTAGTGCCCCGAATTAGAGACTCTTTACTTCAGAACCCTACTTTTTGGCTTAAGCAGGAAGGCAGAGGGCAAGAAGTGGAACAGGTCTGGGGGAGATTTGCATCAGTCCTCTCCTGAATGCTGGGGTTGGTCCTGTATGGCGCCTGCCCTGAATTATGGGTCCTTTGCTTAGACCACGCCAGGGGAATCCATATGGCACCCTAGAGTTGATTAAACACTGCTCTGTGAATTTTGTTAGATGTTGGAGAGCGAACAGTCTCAAAAGTTTTTGAGCGGTGAGACCTGCATGTGGTGTTCCCGAGTCTAGATACCTGTTCCAACAATGTTATGGCTCATTAGACATTTGGAAATAACCCTTTTGGGTGGACTTGACCCTTTTTGAGAATTTTATTACCTTTTGGGAATCCAGACAACCCACAAAAATAAGCATGAACTCTTTTGGCAGATACCAAGACTAACCTTTTGCCTAGTAAAGCCACGTCTTTCTGAGTTCCAATGTCCGTTTTCTTCAATTGTTTGTTAATTTATTGTAAGCTTCTATGATACATTTGCTTTGGCAAGCAGAAGTACCCAATGCGCTCTTCCAGACATACCCCCTGGGTAAGCCTAGCTCTGTCTGAGAACCTGCGTCCTATTTAACCACATCAAACATTGTAACCGACAAGCCGTCTTTACCTATATTTGAAGACTCCACTGAAGACAAAAAATTAGTTCATACATAAAATCGCTGGTTACCTGTATCTGGATTCTACGGTTTGAAACCTAAATGTCCTATAAGTTATTGGGGTTGGTGTCAGGAAATAAAGCCTCTCTGCCAATGGGGGTTATTTACTAAAGGCAAATCCACTTTGCACTACAAGTGCAAACTACAAGTGCACTTGAAATTGCAATGGAAGTGCAGTCGCTGTAGATCCGAGGGGGACATGCAAGGAAAATAAAAAACAGCATTTTAGCTTGCACATGATTGGATAATAAAATCAGCAGAGCTGCCCCTCATTTCGGATCTACCCCTCAGATTTACAGCAACTGCACTTTCAAGTGGATTTGCCTTTCAGAAATAACCTCAATGTCTGGTTTCTGTTACTTTTAGACAGATTACAGCTACTCACAATGTTAATTTCGTTCAGCCAGAAACTCTTCCACGTTAAAAAAAAAACAAAACAAAAAAACATACACCTCGCTTTGGAATGGAAAAAAAAGAATCCTTGCACTGGCCCCCTCACAAACACACACACTTCAAAGGTTAAATGCTTGTTGGGTTTAGGGGGAGCTAAAGGCCCCTTTCACACATGCGGACCGTATGTCCGTTTTTTTATGCATCCGTTTTTGGATGAAAAACGGACATACATGCATGTCTATGGGATAGCGGGTGAGCATCCGCTGACTCCCGCTATCGTCCGCCTCCGCTATTGTCCGATTCTGCAGACGGGGGAAAACCCTATTTTTCCAACCGTCTGCAGAGCGGATTGGATGAACACAGACAGACGGTCCGTGTTCATCCGATCCCCCATAGAGGAGAGCGGAGAACTGACAAGGCGGTCCCTGCACAGTGTGCAGGGACCGCCCTGTCATCAGCCGGCTCAGCAGGGATCAGCTGAGCGATCCCCGCTGAGCAGCGGATCTTCACGGGGCGGATCATTACGGATTCGTCCCGTGTGAAAGGGTCCAAAGAGGCAGGCTTACTTACCATACACCCTCCTCTGGCAGGGTATGTGGAAGAGGCAGGAGTACAACTTGCAACTGTGGCTGTTAACACCTTGAAGAGGAGGCTTCATGGGAGCCGTTGCACAAATGGAGGGAAGAGTAAGGCAAGTATTTCTCCTTTTCCCCATTTTCCCTAGATTTATTTATGCTCATAACTACTTTTTTTTAAGCACATTTCAGCAGCTGATTTTTTATTTTTTTTATATTTTTATTTTTTTAAATGATCATGCAACATTTTTATCTTTTATTTCCATGACTGTTGCCCCAGGTTTCCTGTTTCAGGGTGCTCCTTTCACTTGCAGGGTTCTAAGGAGCCACCCTTGCATGCAGGGTCTAGGGTTTTGTCAATAGAAACCGATGGCTCCATAGTCTAGGATGGCACTGCACTCCCCTACTCCTCCCTCCTCCTGTCCCTCCCTTTTCAACAAAGTGGTGGCTTGTTTACATTAGCAACAGCCCTTGACACCTCTCTCTAAAAAACGTTTTGTATTAGACTGCTCTTCAGAGGGCATCTGACAGGAACATGGGAGGTGCTACCCCCTCAGCATCTAATTTTTACCCCTTAAAATGTTACTAAACCCACAACAGTAAAATCAGTCTGTATATCCAGTAAAGCATGCTTGTTATATTCAATGTGGAACCTAAGGGGTAATCTTCTGCATTGTATAAAAAGGCTGTTTGATCCTGTCTTCTCTAATCTTCCCCTTCATTACACATATATACAGTGTGGTGGTGGTTGTTGTTTGTTTGTTTGTTTTTTTTTTTTTTTTTGCTCAGATGCGGCTCTGCCCCACTCCACCAAGGTACTGCCTTTTTTGCAGATGCACCCACAGACTTTGACCAGGACTTTGGGTCTTGGCAGCCCATCGGCCCCTCTGTACATGTGCGGTTCAGACTCCTTTGGTAGGAGCCTCTGCAAATGCACGGATGCCTGGGTGACCCAGCACATCTGCAGATGCACCGCAGGGCCAATCACGGGAACTAAGCCCTGCAGCACATCTGCGCACCCGCAGGGGGCACGAAGAAAGTCAAACTTAGGCGAGAAACATGGAAATGCTGCTTTGCCGCATAAATAAAATACTTTAACAAAAAGTAAATATCCATTGGTAAGGGAGGAGGCAGGACAGTAGCAAATGGGCGGTGGGGTGAAGGTGTGGTTTAAGGCAGCCCTCAAAAATTACACTCGCACACTCGCATTTTGCGAGTGATTTTTGAGGGCTGGCGAGGAGAAGAGAGGAGAGCTGCCACTGGGAGAGCACAGCAGGGAACATTCAGACTTTCGTTTCATAAGCTGTGAGTGTTCCCCCGCGGCGCGCCGTCACATAAGCCCCTCCCCTTTTCCGGGACTTTGATAGACAGATCACTCGTCCAATCCTAGGACGGGTGACATGTATCAAAGTTCCCCGGACAAGGGGAGGGGCTTATGTGACGGCGCGCCGCGGGGGAACACTCACAGCTTATGAAACGAAAGTCTGAATGTTCCCTGCTGTGATCTCCCAGTGGCAGCTCTCCTCTCTTCTCCTCCACAGGTAGGCAGCACATGGGGGACACAGGCTGCAAATGGGGGGGGGGGACACAGGCTGCAAATGGGGGGGGGGGACACAGGCTGCAAATGGGGGGGGGGGGGACACAGGCTGCAAATGGGGGGGGGGGGACACAGGCTGCATATGGGGGGGACACAGGCTGCACATGGGGGGGACACAGGCTGCATTAACATTAAGGTTGTTAATATTTTTTATAACTTAATTGCATAAAACTTTAAAGGTGTCATTTAATGAGATCATTTATGAGGGCGGGTTTAGGGGCGGGGCAGGGTAGGGGCTGGGCGGGGCAACTGGTGGCGAGTAACCCTTAAGGCCTGGCTAGTAGCTCAGGACTTGAAATTTTGAGCCCTGGTTTAAGGTACAGTGCCTTGAAAAAGTATTCATACCCCTTTTTAAAATATTCCACATTTTGTCATGTTACAACCAAACGTAAATTTATTTTATTGGGATTTTATGTGATAGACCAACACAAAGTGGCACATCATTGTGAAGTGGAAGGAAAATGATAAATGGTTTTCAATTTTTTTTACAAATAAATAAGTTGTGGAGAAGTTTAAGGCTGGGTTCACGCCTCAGACGGATGCGGTTCGTAGCAGGGGTCCGGTGCCTCCCTGTTCTCAGTTTCAGTGACAAATTTGGGCAAAATTTTTGCCCAAAGACTCACAGCGCTCCTGTGCAAGCCGCTCGGCAGCTGCAACGGAGATATGTGAACCGGCTCCATACAATCTCCTGTCATGCGAATTGGATGAGGAAAAACCTGCATCCAATTCGCATAGGTGTGAACCCAGCCTAAAGTAGGGTTAGGTTATAAAAAATAAAAAAAATATCCAGCGTCTCTGTACATCTTGGAGACCTTCAGTTTGCATATACTTTCGATGTAACCCTGTATCGCTCTGTGCCCTTATAACCAATACTTTTTTCTCTTTGTATTCCTTGACCGCTGTATTTACTGTAATTTTCAGTGTCTTCCAATGAATACATCTTGGTGCTTTTTGATATGTTAACAATAAAAATTATTTGAACAGAAAAATAAAATATCCTAAGCTTTGAACATCTCACGGAGTACTTTTCAATCCATCATCCGAAAATGGAAAGAGTATGGCACAACTGCAAACCTACCAAGACATGGCTGTCCACCTAAACTGACATGCCGGGCAAGGAGAGCATTAATCAGAGAAGCAACCAAGAGGCCCATGGTAACTCTGCAGGAGCTGCAGAGATCCACAGGCCAGGTGTTATCTGTCCACAGGACAACTATTAGTCGTGCACTCCACAAATCTGGCCTTTATGGAAGAGTGGCAAGAATAAAACAGTTGTTTGAAAGAAAGCCATAAGAAGTCCCGTATGCAGTTTGCAAGATGCCATGTGAGGGACAAAGCAAACATGTGGAAGAAGGTGCTCTGGTCAGATGAGGCCAAAAATGAACTTTTTGGGCTAAAAGCGCTATGTGTGGCGGAAAAGTAACACTACACATCACCCTGAGCACACCATCCCCACTGTGAAATCCAAAGATGGATGGAGCCAAATACATGGCAATCTTAGAAGAAAACCTGTCATGCCGCGTACACACGACCAGACTTTCCGGCAGGCTAGGTCCGACGGAATTAGAACGTCGGACAATCCGATCATGTGTGGGCTAATCCGATCATTTTTTGTTTAAAAAAAAAAAAAAAATCAGACGCACCTAGAAATAGGACATGTTTCAAATCTATCCGACGGACTCCATTCCTATCGGGAAAACCGTTCGTCTGTATGCTGGTCCGACTGACCAAATACGACACAAGGGAAGTTATTGGCTATTGGCTATTGAACTTCCTTTTTTAGTCCCGTTTACACCATCACGTTAAAAACGAACGGACTTAGTCCGTTCGCGTGTGGCCAAGTCCGTTTGTTCGGAAAGTCTGTCGAACTCCGCCGAAAGTCCGTCGTGAAGACCGTCGGACCTAGTCTGCTGGAAAGTCCGGTCGTGTGTACGCGGCATAAGAGTTTGCAAAAGACTTGAGACTGGGGCAGAGGTTCACCTTCCAGAAGGACAACCACCTGAAACATACAGCCAGAGCTACAATGGAATGGATTAAATCAAGCATATTTATGTGTTGGAAGGCAAGAATTGAAAATTGCTTTTCAGACTCTCTCCATCCAATCTGAAAGAGCTTGAGCTATTTTGCAAAAAAAAATGGGCAAAAATGTTGCTCTCTAGATGTGCAAAGCTGGTAGAGACATTCCCCAAAAAGACTCGCAGCTGTAATTGCAGAGAAAGGTGGTTCTACAAAGTTTTGACTCAGGGGGCTGAATACAAATGCCCTACTTTGTCGCAGTAAGTGGGCTTAGCACTATATAACCATATAGTGTGACCAAACCCCCGTATTTTTTGAATATGTTCAGGTGTTTTTAACTAGCCCTGCAGGAAATGTTATTCTTGAACGTGTGCGCTGTAATATGTTCGCTATTGTTCGTTGGTCTTATGGCAGCACCAATCTTGAATATAAACCCATTAGGGTGTGCTTCTCAAATATGTTTTTGTATGAATACAAATGCCTGCCACACTTTCCACACATTTATTTGTAAAAAATTTTGAAAACCCATTTTCCTTCCAATTCACAATTATGTGCCACTTTGTATTGGTCTATCACATAAAATCTCAATAAAATACATTTTTGTTTGTGGTTATAATGTGTTTTAAAATGTGGAAAATTTCAAGGGGTATGAATACTTTTTCAAGGCACTGTGTATATACCTATGTGGTGTGTTGGTTGTAACAGACATCCAACATTCATTGAAGGTCAGTAGTTAGTCAGTGGGCATGCTCACCAGCAGGAGAAATTGTAAAGACTGCTCACCATGTTATGCAGTTCTGTGGAAAATGACTGAGTGATGACTATTTCTTGCTCATTGTGCTGCCCTTTATTACATCATTGGGTTTATTGTACACAGGTGACAGACTCAAAATAAAGGCAGCTGTAGCAATCTTTTACTGCCTATTTTTCACTTTTCTTTTTTAATGTGTAAAATTCTTGCATTTTGCTGCATGAAAATGAATGTCAAGGAGAAATCCCATTCTGTCCTATGTTGCTGGTTTACATTAACCACTGAATCAGCCCCCGAAGAATTTACCCCCTTAATGACCAGAGCATTCTTTGCGATACAGCACTTCGTCGCTTTAACTAACAATTGCGTAGCCGTGCGACATTGCACCCAAACCAAATTTATGTCCTTTTTTTCCCCACAAATAGAGCTTTCTTTTTGTGGTATTTGATCACCTCTGTGGTGTGGGTTTTTTTTTTTTTTTGCGCTATAAACAATAAAGACTGACAATTTTGAAAAGAAAAATATATGAATATCCCTATTATATATGCTATAATATCCCCAAAAAATATATAAAAAAAGAATTTCTTCCCAGTTTAGGCTGATTTGTATTCTACATATTTTTGGTAAAAAAAAAAAAAAAAAAACGCAATAAGCGTATATTGATTGGTTAGCGCAAAAGTTTATAGCGTCTACAAATCGGGGGATAGATTTATGGCATTATTATTATTATTAATAAAATATATATATATATTTTTACTGCAACGGACAGATTTGACACCATTTTGGGACCATTGACATTTTATACAGCGATCCCAGCTAAAAATAGCCACTGATTACTGTATAAATGTCACTGTCAGGGAAAAGGGGTTAAGTGTGTTCCCTCTGTGTGTTCTGACTGTAGGGGGGGAGGGGTGGGCTCACTAGAACATGACAGCGATCACTGGGAGCAGTAGATCCCTGTCGTCTCACTAGGCAGAACAGCAAAATGCCTTGTTTACATGGGCATCTCCCTGTTCTGCCTCTCCGTGTCATGATCGCGGGCCACCGGCGGATGTCGAGTCCCCGGGACCCGCGGTGACGGAGGGACGTACGGGTACGGCCATTTACGCAGCCGTGCATTTCTGGTGATGAACATGGATATTTATCCAGCGGCTCCCTGGGCACATCTGTCTGTGTCTAACAATAATCATCCATCCCAGCAACTGTCAGCTTGTTAGTCACTCACACAGGGACAATGGTTGCAGCTAAATGTAAACGCCCATGATCCGGCTACAATAATCTGATGCCTGCGCACCCTGAAGAGATATAGATGTATATCTATCTCGGTGCAAAATATATAACTTGAAATAAAAAAATATATTAAATAAGCAGCAGGTAGTAAAGCTCAAAGCCTCAGCTATATAAAGAAAACGATAGTGATTCCATATCGCGCTAAAAACACAAATATAATAAATGTGAAATCATTTATATACAATATTAAAAGTCCAATAACCACCACCAAATTGTTTCCACAAAGTTCGAGTGAAGTCTGTTGATCATCAAACACATTTTTTGATTGTGATCTCTTCAAATGTGCATATCCTTCCACCAACCTGTAGGTAAGTATCCTACTCACCAGACGGGATTGACGCCCATTACAGGTAGTCAATACCGACACATACTCTCCAGATAGCAGCAGCTCAGGAATAGCACGATCGCCAGATGAGTGGTATGTAAATATCAGGGAGAAAGGATGAAACTCCTCATGGTGTAGCATTGTTAAAAGATTTAATGTTAAACTACAGATTACACTTATGAGACAGAAGATAAGATCACTCATGAAAAATAGCAGGGACACCGTCCGCATTCCACCTGTGTTCCAACCAATGGCAGAGGTGACGTGGCATGTATCACGGGATCCTGCGCGTTTCGTTGGCAGCATCTGACGTCATCGGGGATCATCACATGACCCCTGTCAGACACTTCTGATGAAACGTGTAGGATCCTGTGATGCATGCCACGTCACTTCTGCCATTGCACATTTGAAGCGAAGATATCGCAATCAAATTTGTTTGATCAACATACTTCACTTTAGCACTTTGTGGGAAAACATTTTTTGGTTATTGGACTTTCAATACAGTATATAAATGATTTCACATTTACTATATTTGTTTAGCGTGGTATGGAATCACTATTTTCTTAAATAATCTGATGATACTTGCCAGTAGAATTTGCAGACTGGTCCTAATCGCTATATGACTTCCATATCGCTTTTTCCTGCATTTAAATGTTCCTGCTTTAAAGCAGGTTTAGCTGCATTTAGTAACGCTTACATGCATGCACATTTTACACACATTTAGCCACATTTAGAGTTTTATTCAGATAGTGGACACACACAATTCTGTGTTCTCTAAATGCAGCTAAACTGACCGCACCTAAACGCACAGTGTAAATGACGTTGCATGCATTTAAAAATTTCCTCCTAATACAGGGTTGACAGTGCCAGTGTGAATGATGCCTCTTCTAAAATAACACGGTTCTTGGAAGTGCCATACTTTTTTTGTTAATGTTTCCAGCATATTCAACTCATAGCCACTCCCCCATTGTTGTCTGTTGCCTCTGTGAAAAGAAACATTTATAATTACATTTCTGTAATTTTATTAAAAGAGAAGTATGGGAATAAAACCTACATACTCTACTAAGTTGATGCAGCATGAATCTGCCCCATTGTTTTCAATGGGAAGGGGCGCTTTAGGAGCAGTAAATGCACCGCTCCTACAGCGCTCCAAAGATGCGGCTTGCAGGACTTTTTTGACCGTCCTGCAAGCGCACCGCTCCAGTGTGAAAGCCCTCAGGGCTTTCACATTGGAGTGCATTGAGCGGCTCTTTCAGGGCGCTTTTGCAGGCGCTATTTTTAGCACTTTAGGGCCTGCAAAGCGCCTCAGTGTGAAAGGGGCCTTACAACAGCAATCTCAAATTCCCCTACAAAGAACAGGCACACTTGGTAGTTATTTGACACAGAATCTAAGCAAGTAAAGCCCCTTGCACAGTGCCATGTAGGTTCAGTGCTTTCCTCCCAGCGGTTTAGTGTGCCCCGTAAAAGTCACTGCAGGCCTCAGATGGATGAGGCTAAATGGCTGGGCACAATGCTGGTTTGATACAGGAGTCAGGCATGTGTTAGGTAAGTGACAGTGCAAGGTTTTTATTTTAGTTTTTTTTGTTTTTTTACCTTTCAAAGCAGAGAATGCATTAAGGTAGATTTTAAGTTTAGTGTTTAGAATCACAGTGTTTGTAAAGTCACAATGTGACTTTACATGTGTGCCATGCAGATTTTCAGCCATTAATAAAGGTGTTTTTTAGAAATGAAAAGGCGAAATACAATTTCTGAAACTGCAGCTGTGCAGTTACGTGATCCCCCCCCCCCCCCCTGTGCTGCCCGGCCTCTACCTATGGAGAGAAGCTGCAGGTGCCGAGATTTCCCTCTGCTGGCTGGCTGACGTCACAGGGGAACTTCCGCCCCTCCTGCTTCTCTCCATAGATCGGGGCCGGCCAGCACAGGGGGACCACGTGACCGCACAGCTGCAGTGTCAGAAACTGTATTTTGCCTTTTCATTTCTAACAAACACTTACACTATTGTTAATAGCTGCATATCTGAATGTGGTACACTGATATGTGCTGCATTATACAGCTGAATAGAGGTGGGAGGGGCGGCGAGGAAACGCTCTCACGCTGACCGGGAGGGAGGAGAGATGAGGGCTGCGGATGACGGAGGCACATAACCTGACCACGGTAGTCTGGGCTCAGCAGCCATGATTATTGTGGTCAGCTCAGCAGAGGCAGAGGGACACAGGAACTGGCAGGATCGACCAGGTTTATTACTAGTTAGGAAGAGAAGAATTGCACTGTGCTGTCATTCATACATTTAAAGCGGTGGTTCTCAACCCTCTCCTCAAGTACCCCCAACAGGCCATGGTTTCAGGTTTTCCTTTATCTTGCACAGGTGCTTTAACTCGATCAATGGCTTGGTATTTTGGACAGCTATTTTATCTAAGAGAAATTACCAAAACATGGCCTGTTGGGGGTACTTGAGGACAGGGTTGAGAACCACTGCCTTAAAGGAACAGGATCTTGGTAGAGATTTTTTATTTTCTTTTGGGTTACAAACACTTTATATATTACCCACCAGTCTAACGATCACCAGACATCAGAGGGCCTGCTCCTTTCACCACCTCTGCAGTACAGAACAAAGCATGCCAAGTCAGTAAAGGGTTAAACTTTAGCCTACAGCTAGTGGTTACTCCTTTGCGTGCATATTTTTGTACACATCTACAGTTCAGTTCTCTTTTTGAAGTGGGAGGTGAATATGGGCAGTGATGTTACAATCTCCACCTCATCCAATCACAAAATGCTTTGCATTCATTGAGAAAAATGCAGGGGGTTCTCTAAATGGCAGCCTTGTCAGGCCAGCACCCCCCTGTGGTTACGATGTTGAAGGGCAATCACATGGCATGGCACCTGGAAGGTTGCAGCCATTACTGTAGTAGCTTGGGTTAATACAGTGATTTACAGCTTCCACAGAGGCCAACCAATTGTCGCATATCCATACTTATGTTGGGCCAAGCTAGCCCAGTTTAAGTATGCAAAATATATCATAGTTCCGCTTTTAATTGATGAATGCAAAATAAATCCTAGTCAGCTACAAATATTCAACAGATAATGAAAACAAACCATTAAAAGCACTGAATTGTACAGGATATTTTTAATCTAGAATAGCTGGCAGCTAGAGAAAAGGTTTGGGGTGTGTGTTTGCGGTGCTTGTATGTATTTTTTTTTTTATATATACATATATAACTTGCAGCACAATAATGTTTCTTATTTTAGACCACTGTCTGTATTTTTATGTTTTTTATGTTTTTTATTTTTTTTCCAATCTGTTTTCTTCTGTGTATCACCTTCAGCCAAGCAAAATTCATAATTATCCTTCAGAGTATTCTGCTCTCAAATGTCTAAAAATAAAACTGGCATGTTCCTGAAGGAAGGTGATTAGACGAGGATGTCTCTCTAATTGGATGACCTACAGATCACTTCACCTAAAGTGCTGGCTCCAGCTTTTTATTTTATGTCATGGCTTGCTCATGTCACTTACCCAAACAAACTGACGCGCTCAAACTGTAGGCTGATCTGTCTCCATCTGAGACAAGAGGCTGGAAGACATGACTTGTGTAGACTAGCAGATGAGTTGGGTTGCTGTCTTTTCTAAAATTAGAACTGTCATGAGATTTCTTCTGGCCAGTTACTAACATTTTACTCAGACACTTGCTGTGTTGACAATAAAACCCTAAAGCTGCTTAGTGAATGTTCCCCAGGTACTGTAGCATCCAGTTTGATTTTTCTGCTTCACACCTGAACACAGGAGAGCTCGGATATGCATACTGCTTTCTGGTCATCCGTACAACTCACCACCTGAGTCTCATTGTTAGAGGGGGGTCACCATTCATGATAAGGCCTTTACAAGACTCAGAATGGGAGCGCAGGCAGACAACGGAAGATGGTTGATGGTATTTGCATGCCGGCATACCTCAGTACTCGGGGTTCCTCAGGTAATTGCAGAACATCTGAACAGATATAAACACACGTGAAGGTTTCTTTTGCAGCAAGGGCTCGTTTTTATGTTTAGATTGTCCACACATGTTCACTATTTTTGCTTGTTTATTAGTTCTTGCACAATAGAACTACAAATTTTACTATTCGTTATAAAGCGTTGTCAAACTTCATACACTAAGCAGAGTATAGTGTATGGCGGTGTAGTTCTTAAAGCCAACATACTATATACTTGCCTATGCAAGGCAAAGCAAAACACCAGGTTTGCATTAAAGGAGTTCTATGGTCACAACACACACTTTTTTTTTCATTTTATAACAGTACTGTAATGACAAAGTGTTTATTTGACAATCCAATATAAACCTACCTGAAAAATCTCCTTCCATACTGTGCAATCTCTCTGCTGGCCATCTCTTTTCACAACTTCCTGGATTCCCTGCATGCTTTGCAGCTTCTCTTCTGCTGTATACTTGTGTAATTCAAAAGGCAGGCTCTGTGAAATGTGTGACACAGCAGTGCCCCCTCCCAGGGCATAGTGGATACGTCTCACAGAATTCAAGGAGATAAATGTGTGGGGATTTTCACAATGTATGTTTACACACCTCAAGATTGTTAGGGTTAATAGGAATAGGCTAGAAATAACTGAAATGGAGCATGGAAATATATGCCTTTACGTTTTGACCACAGATACACTTTACTGCCTCTTCTCAGCAAAACATGCTTTTTTGTTCTTTTTTGCCACCACTTTATTCAGCCAGTGTGAAAGAGAAAAGGAAGTCCTATGGAAGCTCTGAATGCAGAACTGAAGACTTCCCTGGCCCCCATGTCCCATGGTACAACCTCTTCCCCTTGCAGCTGTCCGACAACGTAACTAACAAGGAGACCCTCCCCTCTTTCTCTCCATTCATCTGGCTGCTGCTTGTTTTGGGCAAGTGCTGGTTATGTTTAATTCATGGACAAGTGCTAGCTATCAAGCAGCCATCTCCTTGGGGAAAGATCACTGAATTTTTTTATTTTTTTAAGTCAAAGTTCTTTAAGCTAGGTTCCCCAACTGTTATTGTGCTACCTTGCCACTATCCTGTGCTAATGCCCCGTACACACGAGCGGATTTTCCGTCTGAAAAAGTCTTGGATGGTTTTTCCGATGGAATTCCACTCAAGCTTGGCTTGCATACACACGGTCACACAAAAATTTGCTGAATTTTCAACCGTCAAGAACGCGGTGACGTACAACACTACGACGAGCCAAGAAAATTAAGTTCAATGCTTCCGAGCATGCATCGAATTGTTTCCGAGCATGCGCAGGAATTTTGCGTGTCGGAATTGGTACAGACGATCAGAACTTTTTCCGACCGACAAATTGAGAACCTGCTCTCAATCTTTTGCTGGCTGGAATTCCGCCAGCAAAAGTCCAATGGAGCATACACACGGTAGCTTTTTCCAACCAAAAGCTCTCATACTTTTGCTGGCGGGATTTCCGATCAGGTGTACGTGGCATTAGGCAGGGATATGGAGGATTAAAGAATCCTTTTCTAGGGCTACTGCTTCAGTTTGTTTAGAGGTGGTGCTAATGGGTATGGGCTTCTTACACCACGCCTTACACAAGGCATAATTCATGATTTTTGGTGGAGTTAAAACCCAATTCTAGGCCAAACTTTTCTTTTTGCCATGTTCTGAATAAAGTGAAGAGGACTTGCAACCTCTATCCAGTTTTTATTGCTTGAGCCTCATTTACACGGGCACTGAGGCCAATAGTAAATGGGCCATTTGTTATTGTGGCTTAAACGGACAGATGCTATGTGCAGGTAAACCATGTAGGTGTATGGCGACACAGTGGCTGCATGGATACAACCATGTCCTAATCTTGCATGGGTGAGCAAACCCAAATGTAGACCGTGTGGGCCTCCTTGCCTATATGAAAGAGGCCTTCCTATCCTGTCTGATACCTGTCCGAAGTAAGAATAGAGGGAAACTGGAGCCACAAACTGCAATAAAGAATGACTTCCTTTCTTTGTTCAGTACTAAAGAAATGTTTTGCCTGGAGTTTGAGCACCTGAAACTACACACTCAAAATCCATAAGTAGATCTGCCCTCCACCTCTAGTTTCATTGCTAAATTTTCTTTATTGTCATTGGCTCCAAAGGAACAGATCTCGCTGTGCATTTTGTGACTGTTTCAGAGGTGTTCTCTGCACCAAAATGTTTTGTGAGTTTGGCTTTATGACAAGGACAGTAAGTAAGGGTGCTTTCACACTGGGGCGTTTTTCAGGAGCTACAGCGCTAAAAATAGCGCCTGAAAAAAGCGGGGCCTTTAACTCCAGTGTGAAAGCTGGAGGGCTTTCACACTGGAGCCGTGCAGGACGGTAAAAAAAAAGTCCTGCTAGCATCTTTGGAGCGGTGAAGGAGCGGTGTATTCACCGCTCCTACCCATTGAAATCAATGGGACACCGTGGGGATACTGCGGTATTAGTGCCGGCAAAGCGCCGCTTTGCGGGGGGTCTTAACCCTTTTTCGGCCGCTAGCGGGGGTTAAAACCACCCCGCTAGCGGCCGCATACCGCGGGTAAAACAACGGTAAAGCAGCGCTAAATATATCGCTGCTTTACCGCCGCCGCCTGCACCACCCCAGTGTGAAACCAGCCTAAGGGAGCAAGCGATTTGCTCATAGAAACCAGACGGACTACTTATTGTAGTCTCTCCCCAAGGGATATGGTATGTAAAATTAAACCTGCTTGGTTACTTTGGATCATGCATAGTCATCATTGTTCTACTTTTTATGAATTGGCTGGGCTTATTTTTTAATTTCTGTATGAAGAAAACCGCAATAAAATGTAGCCTGCAGATATAGGTTTTAGGTGCAGTAATCGTATGTGGCCTTTTCCTGAGCATGTTGGGAATCAGTTGTTCTGTAAGGCTGAGTAACTGTGCCTTCAGCATTATTTTTAGCAATGGAAGATATGTACGTTTACTAATACTCTAGAGGGACCTTCAATCTGGAGTTCGTTAATTACACTGCAATTTCTTAATTCGCTGCAAAAGCAGTTCTGTCCGCTACAGGGTTTGGTATCGTAGCCAACAAGCTTGTGTGGTGGAAATGTTAAAATACATTTATTTATTTTTTTTGTCGCCCAGAAATAATCAGCAACCACGTGTGCCATCTATTCCTTTGAGATTTTGCTTAGGCTGTGGCAGATTTGGGTTAAAGTTGAATGGGAATCTAGGCTTTCTTATTGAAGCAAAGGCATCAGGTTAGAGTAGTGCACAGAAATGAAGTGTCGATTTAGTGGTTTAAATACCTTCTGAAAGTTTCACATTATTTAGTGCAGCAAGTTCAAAAATGTTAAAGCCCAACTCCGGCATAATAGCAACCACTCCCTCCCATTCCCCATTCCCCTCCCATTCCGGGTTAACTAATGGCAGGAGTGGAAAAAAAAAAGATATTCAAATCCATTTACCTATTTGAAGTCATGGTCACCTGACCATCCTTCTCTATTGTTTACTTCCTGGGTTCTTCGGATGTCTACATCACTACCTGTGAAATGTAGACATCATCTGTTAATGAAGGAAACTCCTCCAGCATCCGGGTTCTCTCTCATAGGCTCCAGAGGCAGGAAAACTCGCAGGGGGAGAGGGGGAAAATTGTGTGCTCCCCAAGGGCAGGATATTAGTTTTGTTCATAAGGGGAGGTGTGACTTTGCATTATGCTGTAGCGTGGCTTAGCAAGAGGTACTTGGAATCAACACTGAGGAGTAAGATGATGCAAAAACACTATTTTTAAATCTAATTTTTTGTCTGAAGTTGGTCTTAAAACATTCTTGGACTGTGGGAGTGTATTGTATATAAAAAAAGTTACGATCATATATAACATGAGTGATCACAAAAAAATGTATAAAATAGAGTGCAAGTGAGGTACAAATATAAGTCCTGTCTATAAGGACTCTTCATAAAAGGTGAAAAATTAAGTCCACACAAAAAGACTCCACAGTGTGAAAGGGAGTGATTCTAATGGGGTGATATATTCCAGGTCACTTCCACTGTCACCAAGGAGAAAGGGGTTTCTTGAATGGAAAGAACCCACTCAGTATGTGGGGACTCTTACCGGAACTAGTGGACCCCCTGAATAGCAAGGTCGTATGCGCCAGCAAATTTAGCCCTCTGCAGGGTCTAAGGGTCCTCCTTGTCCCTGGAGCTCTCAGGTAGCGGCTGGAAGTCCTCCACAGTATCCAACTTAAAGCTAAGAAGTCCCATCTGAAGGGCACACTATCAAATATCCCCAATGGGATACAGACAAAACCTAACACTGGTTTTAACCCTTCCCTGCTCTTGTGATGGTCCGATCATTAAGCTTGAAGACTGTTACATGACCAGGAGGGGTGAGGTTGCTGCTTCATTGGGTTACCAACACAGCCGTTTTCGGTGTCTTTTCCCCTCAGTATTCCCTGAGAAAGTTCCCTCTTCAATGGAGTCCTTGTGCTGCAATCATCCCTCCACTGTTTCCTCAGCACTGTTGAGTGTGGGAGTGTATTACAAGCAGATTGGAGTGTGTTACAACTGTATGTAATATCACTGCAAATCCTGGGCTACTTTTCCAAGCGGCCGTTGAGGTATAGTTTAGGCAAAACTACTACAGTGCTGCAATTGAAACCTGTACCAGCACGGACTATTGTGTCATTAAATAGCCACAGGTTTTGATAAACAGAACACCCAGCGTACACAGTCCTTGGACCTGTTTTCTTTTACCTTCATTGATAGACACCGCTGTTCTATTCTGGAACATAGGGTTTTGTAGGACACTAGGCAGAAACAAGCACAGCACCCCCTATGGGAAGTCCTAGTTGGTATAAACTTCCTCTCTGCTACAGGCAAGCCAGTTATTTATGCAGTTCCCTGCTGGGACCGTTGGTTCCGTAGTCTTTTTTTCGCTTTTCCTTGATTTTATTTTTTTCCTGCTGAGATCTTCAATCAACAACCAGGCTGGACAACAGGCTGGGATAATCTAAATCCAGTAGTTCCCAACCCCCCCCCCCCCCCCTCTCGGGTCCCCCAACACACGCAGACCTTTAGCTACGCGATGGGTCGGCTGTAGCAACTCTATCCTGGACCAGGGCAGCCAGCGAGTAAACCTATTGCAGGGACACCTATGACTGGGTGCCTGCAGTCTTTACCAGTGTTACTCTGGCCGACAGTATCTGGGTCTGTTTCTTGACTCGGCGCAGGTCAAGGTACTCCTCCCAATGGAAAAGCACCAGAAACTAAAGGTTGTGTTTTATCTGCTCTTTTCCTGCAGGTGGTTTTCCCTGTGGTCATGCATACAAGCCCTGGGTCCTATGGTGTCCACCTTTTTTGTGGTGGTCCTGAATGCACAGTTCCATACATGGGTTCTGCAGAGGGAAATCTTGTCAGAATGTGACAAATCTCCCACTTCCCTGGATAATCAGATTTGTCTGGGTCGATTGACAAGGGCTTCAGTCTCTGGTCTACATGGTGGTCTTCGGTCTATATGCCGGGAAGGCCCTTTTCCCCCCCTCCACTGGTTGGTAGTCATGACTGATGCAAGCCTACCTGATTGAGGAGTTCTGGGTTTGATATCGGCGCAGGGTCTTTGAACCCCAATCTATGATCTGGAGCTGCAAGCAATTCCAGCTGTGTCTGGAATGATGGAGTGACCTTCTCTGTGCATGCCCGTTTAGGATCAAATCGAACAATGCAAGTGCTATGACCTATGTCCCCCACCCGGACAACATGAAAAGTACAGCAGCAACACTCGAGGCCTCACGCATTCTTCAGTGGGTGGAACTACAAGTGCTGGCTCTCTCTGCCATGTACATCGAAAGTGTTGCAAATTGGCAGGCGGATTACCTCAGTCGACAGACCCAGTCAGGGGGATCGGCTCCTACACCTAGACATGTTCTGTCATATCTACCAACACTAAAGGGACCTGGACGAGGACCTCCTGGCGTCTCTCCACAACAGGAAGGTACTGAGATTCATGGCGAGAGTGAAGGATCCCCAAGGGGATGCGAAGGATGCACTGTGGTATCAGTGTCACCTCATTTACACATGTCCTTTCTCTCAAGCTTCTTCCTCATCTGCTATGTAGGATAGAGGCCAGAGTGACTCTGGGCCTTCCAACATCATGCATCTGTCTCAGGTTTGTAAGGCAGCTACTTGGTTGTCTGTGCACACTTTTTAAACAAATTTTACAAGGTGGATGTGTTTGCATCTAAGGATGCTTGTTTTGAGATTCGTGTTGCCCCTCGGAAAAGGGGGCGGGGGGGTAGTTTGGTTGCTTGTCATGTTTGCTTTGTTGTTTTGCCCACCCCTCATTGAAGCACTGCTTTGGGACATCCCAATGGTCAAGAATAGAAGAGCTGTGTCTGTCACTGAACGTAAGAGAAAACTGGAAAAAAAAATTTGTTACCATAAAATCCTTCTCCGAGTTAATCGACGGACATAGCACCTACCCCTGTATTTGAGTTTTCTATCCTTACACTGCTTTGTGACTGTTTTGCCTGTAGTAGATAGGGGGTTTATACCAGCTAGGACTGCCCATAGGTGCTGTTCTGTTTCTTTCTGCCTAGTGTCCTACCCCCCGCAGGTAGTGCTATATTACCCTATGGTCAAGAATTGAAGAGCTGTGTCTGTCGATTAACTCGGAGAAAGGGATCTTATGGTGAGTAACAAAAAATAATATATATATTTTTCTAAATTTTTGTTTTTGTTTTTGTTTTTTTAGAGTGGGGAAGGATCAGACCCATTTTCTATTTTTGTTTTGATCACTGAGACAGCGATCCTGTTCTTTGTATTGCTTCATTTTTATGTGTTTATGTTTTATGCGTTCCTGCTAGTCCCCTTGCTTTCCTATTTAAAAACCGACCACTCTAAGCAGGAGAGCACACCTTGATCAGTTCCCTAGCTATGCTGGGAACTCGTGTACTCTCCAATGCTCAGACCTGTCCTGACAAGCCCCCACTGCACAGCCATTCACTGGCAAGCTCAGTGTTCTGTTGCTTCTCCTCCCCCAGTTCTTATGTAGCTGAGAACAGAGGGAGTGTGATCACTTCTAAAAAAAGGGGTATTTATAATGGGAGGGGGTGGTTATTTTTTTGTATAGCTATAAACAAAAGTTTTGCCTTTTCATTTCTATTTTAAACCAAATGGGTTGTTTTACAAGGTGATAGTTTACAATCACTTTAAGGGAGATTCTCCCAGTGTAATAATCCAATGTAACCCTTCCTTCCTCTATTCAACATTTAACAAAAAGTTTAGCTATTCATTCACTTTCGCATATGACAAATACAAATGGTATTATAAGCTACCCTGGTACTTGTTATATATTTGAACTTGTGACCAGTGCAGTGTTGCAGTGTTAATAAATTTATGAAGCACCTATACAGTCAGAGGTATATTCGCCATAAAGAATTAGTGGGCTGTGTCTTCTTCTATGTTGGGTCACCTATGGACAATTATGGGCAGCAGCTTATCTTTTTTCCATTATTGACTTACCATGCGTTTATTCTGCACTGTGCCTTTGTGTGGAGGTGGCCATCTTGGTTGAGTTTTTTTACTTCTGCAGGTCACAGCCTTCAGTAAAAAGAACAGTGAGCAGCATTGCACAATGGTGATATCACAAAATGTAATCTAAATCTTCTGAGACTGGCAGTCAGAAGCATACAATGCAACTCACACTGTAGGCACAGGAGTACCTTTGCACACTCAAATGAAGTATACTTTTTTTTTTCTCGTTAATGCCTGCTTTGAAATGTAAAGTGTTGGCTGGTGCTGTATGCTAAGGAGAGCTGTGATACTCTCTTGGGTTCCCCCTGATTTGGGTCTAGCAGACATTTGCTAGGTGCAAGCACTAACCTAAGGAGAAGGTTGCTTGCTCCCCAAACCCGGAAGCACTCAGTATCAAGAGCAGCAAGGAATCACTGGTAAGGTGAATATTACTGGTGCAAAGGGAGGACTCTTTTACAAAGGAACTGTCATTTTGCCCTGAAAGGGCAAGGAGTCAGTGACTATTTAAATACTTAAGAATGCATGACAAAAGGGTGGAGTCAGCACAAAAAGGCATCTGTTATCTTTGGGCGGCTTCACACTGATCCGCTGCTGTTTGGCTGCAGCGCAGTGTACCCACTGTTTTTGCACAGGTTAGCTGTGCTTTCCCATGGATTTCTATTATGTCCCATGGTTTTGGTGCGTTTTTCTGAATGGGCACCAAAACCATGGGGCATAGTAGAAGTTTATGGGAAAGCACAGTTAACCTGCACGAAAACCGTGGGTACACTACACTACACTGCAGCCAAAGGGCAGCGGATCAGTGTGAAAGCTCCCTTTTGTCTAAGCCAGGTGTCTGCAAACTGCGGCCCTTGGGCCAGATGTAGCCCTTTGCTTGTATTTATCTAGCCCTTGGGGCACTATTTCTTGCATTGATACCAACAATGGGGCATAATTCCCCTCATTGACACCAATGAAGGGGAATGATTCCTTCCAATGACACCAATGACTCTGCACAATTCCTCCCAATGACACCAATGATGGGGCACAATTCCTCCCAATGACAGCCACCATGAGGCCCAATGATGGGACACAGTTCCTCCCAATGACACTAACAATGGGGCCAAAGACTCCAATAATGGAACTTAATTCCTCCTAATGACACTAACATGGGGGCACAATTTTTCCCAATGACCCCAACCATTTGGCCCAATGACACCAATGATGGGATACAATTCCTCCCACTGACACCAAAGATGGGACATTGTTTTCTACTCTCAGTGGCCACATTCTGCCCCCCCCCCCCCCCCCTAAAATCTGAAGGACGGTAAAACTGGCCCTTTGTTTAGACTGTCTTATGACCCCTGGTCTAGGCCGATTTATTGTATAAATAAAGACCTGTGTTTAACATCCGACTTTAGTTGAATATTCTTATTAGTGCATGTGTTTTTGCTTAGTAAGGGATTTTTTTTTTAAAATAA
This sequence comes from Lithobates sylvaticus, assembly GCA_028564925.1. NCBI lineage: Eukaryota > Metazoa > Chordata > Amphibia > Anura > Ranidae > Lithobates > Lithobates sylvaticus. The sequence continues at coordinate 180,818,797 of CM053026.1, forward strand.
AATAACTAATGGTATTAATTTATTACATATCTTTTTTTTTTAATTGCTTTTATTATTAAAATATAGTTAAAAACTGCAGTATATGAATTTAAGCCAGGCCTGATCGTGTATCACATCAGTGGTTCTCCATGAACTTACTGCTGCATGAAAATAGCTGACTGGCCTGTGCTTTGTCACAGTGTCCTTTGTTCAGCATTGCTCGTTTCTCCTACTCAACATCATAAACTCCTCATGCGTAGATATCCCTCCAATAGCCAGTGTAGGTCATGTCTCTTGAATGATACTGCTGTGAGAAAAAGGAACCAATTTCCTAATAAATTACAACAAACCAGGTACCCCATGAATGGCCACTGCTGAACCCAAGCATAAAAACGTTCAAGTAAATGTATTCTTCAATAGCCACAAAGACTATGAATCCACTTTGTGTGCACCAAATACATTTACAAATCCAGATATTAACTTGTAAAAATAGCAGTTACATCATTAATGTGCTGTACGTGTCCTGTGCAGAAAGCAGAGCTATGGGAGGTACCAAGCAGATCCCACCCACTACAGGGAAGGGCGGAGACCAGACCAATCACAAGGTGAGAGCAGCAGGGACCGGTCTTTATTACAGGAAGCTCCTTCACAGAGGCAAATTTCCACACAGGATTACTGCACAGATCTGGAAGAAATATACAAAGCACACCAAGATAGAATACACACGCCTCTTGTACTTTGACAATATTTGCTTATCCTGGAGTTCCTCTGCCTAGTCTTAGAATATCCTTGTGCTGCTCTGCACTTTTGTCTGCTGCTCAGTGAATGCCAACACCATCTATGAGCCTGTGCTCATAGGGGTCATTGCTGGCTTTATTCAGTGCTCTGCTGTGTGTGAGCCTCTACCATAGGCCTCTCTGTCATCATGTAAATGAGAGGCTGTTTAGTAAGGCCGCCCATACACGGTTCAAATCTCGGATGGTTCAGCAGGAACCAGCTGAGATTCGAACCGTTAATGGGTAGGCTGAATGTACTAAGTTGATTGATCAACTTGGGTACAACCAGCCTGCTATAGCTGCTAGCGATAACCACTGGCTTCTCCCGCCCGCCTCCTATCTCCTGCCAGGAGAAGACAATTGCTGATAAACCTGTCAGCACTGTCTGTGTTCATGGGGGAATTGGGTGACCGCTTTGGGGCTGCTGATCACATCCAGGATGGCAGCACCCAGCAGTAGTCTTCAGCCCGATGAGTGTCATAATATACCGTTTTTATCGGCGTATAACACGCACATTCATTTTATTAGGAAAGTTTCAGAATTTGTTTTTTAATAAGGAACTTTGAAGCAAAATAAGGGTCAGTGCCCATCTGTAGCCTCACCCACGAGCGCAGACAGATTACATACAGTGAGAATCTCCTATGATAGACAGAACAGTGGTCCAATGGCAGCCCAGGAGACGAGACTTCCTATTACAGAGGCCGCCAAGTAAACAGGAGATGCTCACTGTATGTAATCTGACAGCGCTCGTCCCGCCCCCCTCCCTGTCCCCTCCGAGGCAGCCAAAAGTATTGGCATATAACACGCACACACTTTTTGCACCCCGATTTTCAGGGTGAAAAAGTGCGTGTTATACGCCAATAAATACAGTAATCAGTAATTGCAGGGAGATCAAAGGCACAAAACATGTTGATTTTGAGATCTAATCATATGGGAAGATTGTTTGTTGAGTTTTAATAGAATAGGGTCTCTTTCAGTGGTTCATCATGTCACCACGTACGCCACCCCCAACCATAGAAATCCACTGCTCCGCATCTTAAAAATTCTACAAATAGGAATCGTACTGCACATGCATAGAAGAAAGAGGACAACAACACATCTGGATTACATGGAACATTAAAGCGGAGCTCCACCCTAAAGTGGAACTTCCGCTTATCGGATTCCTCCCCCCCTCTGGTGCCACAATTGGCACCTTTCAGGGGGGAGGGGGGTGCAGATACCTGTATAATACAGGTATCTGCACCCACTTCCGGGACTAGCTAGCCGCAGCTGTCCTGCCCCTATCCGTAAATGCCCACCCATATCCGAAGATGCTCCGTTGTGTCTTGGGAAACACACCGTTCCCAGGACACAATGGGGACCAATAAAGACGCGCGACTCGCGCATGCGCAGTAGGGAATCGGGCAGTGAAGCCGCAAGCTTCACTTCCTGATTCCCTGACAGTGGATGGCGGCGGGGGCAGCCGAGAGACGAGCGATCGCTCGTCATCTTCTGCCGACATCGCTGGAACCTGGAACAGGTAAGTGTCTATTTATTCAAAGTCAGCAGCAGCAGTATTTGTAGCTGCTGACTTTTAAAAAAAAAATTTCAGGTGGACCTCCTCCTTTAATAATCTACATACTAAAATGAGCACTTTTCTTACACTTGGTAAAGTATTTGCTTCCCAGTATACTGAATTGCATTAGAGAGAACAGTGGTGGAATGTAGTAGATATTATTGCTGTGAGTGCTGTTGACAGATCTAGTTATCTTACAAGGCTGCAGAGCACTTTACATGAGCACCATGAGAGCACTTGGATCATTGCCTACATATCCAACCCTGCCTTCTAATGTCTATGGATGGCCAGAGTCCTATGTAAACTTGCTAAATAAACTGAACCCCGGAATGAGAAAATATTGCCTAAAAACAAGAGGTGTGTGTGTTTAAATAAATCTTGGAGTGATTTGTGTATTCCAGATTTTTACAGTGGTCCAATGTGAAACCTTATATTGTTACCTTTTTGAATCCCTTAACCCTCCCTTTCAGACTGTATGCACTAATGAGCAGGGCCCTCTGATTCCTCGTGTATTGAATTGTATTGTAATTGTACTGTCTGCCCTCATGTTGTAAAGTGCTGCGCAAACTGTTGGCACTATATAAATCCTGTATAATAATAATAATCTGTGTAGGAACTTGCTTTAATAAAGACCAGCCATTACTATTCTCTCTCCTTGTACACGGTAGCAGGCCTTGTATTTGCCACCTCCTGTAGTAAGGAGCCTGTAGTGGGTGGGCCTGCTGGGTCCCTCTCTGATAGGCTATACACAGCACAGTGATGATGTCACCTCTAAGTTTGCCAGGTAATACCTAGGTTTGCAAATGCATTTTATTGCATTTGAAGTGGATTTAATTCCTTGGTGGCTATTGAGGATAATTTAAAATGTTGCGCCCAGACTTCATTTAGTCGCTTAAATACCAAACTTTAAATATGTTGGAGCAATGTTATGTCGTAGACAAGTGCTAGTGATGGATGATTTTTTTTTGCTTTTGAAATCTTTATTTGTTTTGCTTTTCAAGTCGACTATAGTTCTCTTGTAAATGATGAACTCGTACTGAGAGCAGTCTCACGGGTGCATGAATTATCTTTTCATTATAATATAACACAAGAACTGCTCATTTGCATTATATATATATATATATATATATATATGTGTGTGTATGTTGTGTTTTTTATTTTTTTTTTTGTTTTGTTTTTTTATATATATATATCTATCTATCTATCTCTTCCCAACACTTTGTTCATATTAAAGAAAAAATAAGTACAGTAAGTATTACTGCAAATTTTAAACCATAATGAAAAAGGAAAAAATATGTAATTGTTATTATAGTTAATATTGTGTCTTCCTTAGGACACAGGCTGAGATGGCCCACACTTGCCGGGGAACCATTAATCTGTCTACAGCTCACATTGACACAGAAGACTCCTGCAACATTGTTCTTTCCAATGGTGGGCGGACGTACCATCTCAAGGCAAGCTGTGAAGTGGAAAGGCAGAGATGGGTCACTGCCTTGGAGCTGGCCAAAGCCAAGGCTATCCGCATGATGAACAACCAGTCAGGTAGAGTCCTTTACAGAGCTCAGAGGAAAACACAGATCCAGCTTCCATTACGTGTTGTTTTTTTTTTGTTTTTTTTTTACCCAAGGACTTCATGCCAGAAGCATTATCATGCATATTGCACAGGTGAAATGTATGGTCATGAAAAAAGTAATTATTGTCTATACAATAAATTCACACTAATGCATTGCATTCCGGGGAAACTTCCCACATGCTGCAATTTTGGTGACCTGCAGTTTGCTATTAAATGCATGTCAACACAATGCACATGAACGCATTCATTCTAGTGTGAGCCCTGTAGTACATTTCCTTAGACTCTCCCCATAAAAAGCAGTCAGACATGGAGGAACCGCCCACAGGGCATCAGATATTCCAATTGATGCAGAAACTTTCAGGATCCGCTTTTATTTGACCTAGCAGGTTTGTCAATGCAGATGGGAGGACAGATGAGAGGACAACATTATTTTAAACATGCACCTGCTAGCTTTGTTTAGTATGTTAAAATGACAAAAGGTCATGTCTTGTTGCTTTCCCCATGCAGATAAAATACAAAATAGTAAGGCCACACACCTCTGTTTTTATTATGCAAGTGGACAAATCATTCCACAGGCTTCCTCTTAATGTTTTGCACCATACTGAGTTTTAGAGTCCCACTAGGGGGCGATCCTGAGGAATACAGCCTGTGGTGGGGTCTGCAGCCCTACTATTTTGCAATTTATCAGCAGGTGGGATTCTGTGCAAGGCCTGTGAATTCTCTTCTTTTCAGGCAGCTACTGTGCTACAGATAGACCTGAATGATTCAGAGGAGGGACACACTCTGGTAGCAAAAATGGCATTATCTTAGTGAGTGGATTCCCATAGTATGGCAGAAAGCATAAGGAATTTTTGAATTGGTTCTCACCCCTACCAAGTCCTTCACCAATGGAGAGAGTAGTTCATGTGTTGGTGTTCATCTGGTGGGGCATTTTAGTGTGCCTGACCTAATGACGTAAATAGATTTTGGGCTGTGAGTGCTCATTGCTTTCTTTTGCTCTTTCTGATGGGCATCGCTGTTCTGTAAGCACTTTTCAGGCAACAGTGGCTAACCCTCGCAGAGTCGGGGAGTACCAGGGGACGACTTTGCACACAATGGAGAGCTACTAGAGAGGTAATCCGCAGTGCCCCCCCCCCCCCCCCCGCACAGCTGGCCATTCTTGTTCTGTAGGGGGCAGTGCGGTGCACGATTCACCTGACTTTTTTTTCTCCTCACTAAACGTTAAAGTGTACTGTAGTACACTTCATTCAGGCTGCTGTACAGTGCCATGTGGCTCTGTACATTGTGCTGCGATTAAAATGCAGCACGTCTGCAATTTTTTGCAGTGTGACTTGGACACACAAAACAATTTGTTTTCTGTGTGTCCTTGTGGCGACAGGGTCACCACACCACACTACATGTGAATTCACCCTCCATACAAGGCTGTGGACTTGCTCACCTGTTTGCTCCATCAGCTTGGCATTCAGCATAACTGATGACCGAGAGGTAGGTACAAACAAACATGTTTTTTTACTACTTTCTACTACAAAAAAAGAAAGAAAAATTATACTTTTGTTATTTGATAAATGTTAGTTTTTAGCTCCTTGACTAACGGGGTACATTTATAAATGTCCTGGCATTCAAGGAGTTAACCAGTTAGTACTATTTATTTTTTATTTTTTATTTTTTTTGTAGCAGATATCCAGCTAGTAACCACTTGCCTACTGGGCACTTATACCCCCTTCCTGCCCAGGCCAATTTTCAGCTTTCATCGCTGTCGCAGTTTGAATGACAATTGCGCGGTCATGCAACACTGTACCCAATCTACATTTGTATAATATCTTTCACACAAATAGAGCTTTTTTTTTTTTTTGGTGGTATTTAATCACTACTGGGGTTTTTATTTTTCACTAAAGAAACCAAAAGATTGAAAATTTTGAAGAAAATTTTTTATTTTATTTATTTTTTCATGATTTTGTTATACAATTTTGCAAACACGTCATTTTTCTCCTCGCTGATGAGGCTGCACTGATATGTGGCACTGATGAGCACTGTTGTGTGGCACTGAGAGGCGGCACTGATGGTGAGGCACTGGTGGGCCCTGATGTCCCTGTAGCAGAAGCCGGCTTACTCCTTCTCTCCTCACGCTGACCGTGAGGAGAAAAAAGCTGATAACCGTCTTCTATTTACTTCCGTGATCAGCTGTCATTAGCTGACAGCTGATCATGTGGTAAAGGGACCGCTGTGATTGGCCCTTTACCCAGTTCTGTGATCGGCCGAGTCAGAAGGACTCTGCTATCACAGAGCGTAGCGCCCATGTGATCATGGGAGAACGTCTATTGATGTCCTCCCATGTGTTGTGCTACCTCCTATAGTGCTAAGGTGTGCTCATCCTTGCAACTTCATCATAGTAGTAGGATGGGACAGAGCCATGTAAAGAAGTGGCTGATTTCTGTTTATTATGAATATTGCCCACAGGTATGTTACCAAAAGAGGCATGGTTGTAGGCTCTGATCATTAGAGATGAGCTCAGGCATGTTTGGGATCCTAGTCCCAACCCACCTGCCAGATCCCGCCAGGAAGCTGACACTGCCTGTAATTAGCACACGGCTAATTACAGGCAGTAAGACATTTCCCGGCCCGCAGCTACACAGATCGGGAAATGCCTCGCTACCTGTGATTAGCCGTGGGCAGTGTCGGCTTCCTGGCTTGATTGGGCAGGCGTGTTGGGACTTGGATCCCAAACCCACCTGTGCCCATCTCTACTGATCATCAGTGTTGCTATAGTGTAGTGTGACTGCATAGTGGGTGGGTGTGGGTGTTGTTTAATAAGTTAAGTAATCATTTAATGGTAAAAAAAAAAAAAATTGAATCCAGAAAGTCATGTTTTGACTGACACCACAATCTCCTCCCAAAGAAAATAAACTTTCACTGGTTGATTTATACATTTTGTGGCTTCCAGTTGCAGTATACATAGTACTTAATGGTCTAATTTTCAAAGACAGAACTATACAGTTCAAGTTATAAACCATTTTTTAACATCATGACTTGCTAAAGTTCATACAGTATAGAAACACATACACAACTTTTTCCCATTTTTTCCCTGTGAGTTCAGCTATGAAAAACTTTAAATTACTTGTGATACATGTAGCAGAACTGTCTAGTTAACAAATGGTTTTAATTTAGGCCCTCCTCTGCTAACTTTAATAGAGAGATGGATCCTGGAAATATCCTATCCCGGTGCAAAGCAGCAGCATCATGTGGAGCAGTGGTTCTCAACCCCGTCCTCAAGTACCCTCAAGAGGCCATGTTTGCAGGCTTTTCTGTATCTTGCACAGGTGCTTTAAATCCAGTTAATGGCTTGGTATTTTGGACAGCTATTTTAGCTAAGAGAAATTCCCAAAACCTGGCCTGTTGTGGGTACTTGAGGACAGGGTTGAAAATCACTGATGTAGAGGACGGGTTAAGATATTACACTGGCGCTCTGTCCTTGACGGACTAGAGCAAAGAGCTGAATTGCACTGAAACAGAAATAGCTTTGTCATTCTAGCCCTTTTGTCTTTTGATAATTGTGAGGATATAATTTCCATACGTAATGATAAAGGCGATTTTTTCATATGACAGTTCCCATCACCAAATTGTCATTGGCAAGGTTAATTCAGGCACTGAAAATCCAATTTGCAGCACGTCACTTTAAAAAAAAAAAAAAAAAAAATAGTTCTAGAAATATTCTATGATAGCCAGCACCATACAAACAGTCATCTTCAATAATGATTGTCCAAAATCACTCTTTCTGCAAGTGATTACTTTAAGTGAAACTCCTTTCTTCTTGAATACAGTAGAGAAATATTAAAGAATGACAGTTTTTTTATTTTATTTTCTGTGGCCCTGTTGGGGACTGTCTGTGACCACAGAGGAATATAGGGAAATTTTGATCAACAGGGGTATGGATGGCAATACAAGCTAACATTCACCTGTAAATGCTCCTCTACCAATATGCCTGTAAATGCCCAAATGTACATAGGCTTAAAATAATGTGGTGTCTACAGGCTGAAAGAACGCCAAGTGTGCATGAGGCCTAAGAATGTTATTTAAATGAGGCCAAAAATGATTTTAAAGCTCATTAAACTCCTCTTATTAATGTAATTATACTGAATAGCCCTTGGGAAGATGTCTTCTTGCATCTCTATCAAGGATAACATTTTACAAGATGCAATAATCTGATATGGTCAGTCATTAAAGTGAAGCTGTTCTGTGAAATATAATCCTAAAGTGTATTTTCACTGTTGCAGTTAAAGCATTTAACCCCCCCCCCCCTCCCAAAAAATTCTGCTCCTTTTTAAAGCATGTGATATGACACAGTGCTTATCCTGTGTCATTTGGCCGCTTGTAACACCTAAAAAACTTGGCTGATCCTGCCAGTTTCTGCACTTCCCCCTGTAAACTGACGCCTGCAGCCTCCACTCTGTCTCCTCATTGCTCCTGTGTCCCCCCCCCTCCCCTCCCTCAGCTCGTGACAATGCCGCCCCCTCCACTCCTGCTGCACAAATAACTGTAATATGTATGTACCATCCACAATGTCTCCTCCCCACCCGAGTGACGTCAGCGGGGGAATCTTGGTCCCCTCCTGCTGCATCTGACAGAGGAGGAAAGGAGAGACCCGGCCGGTCATTTGATCGCGGATATCGGCTCTTACATGAGGCATTTTATAAATTATTTATAATATCACACACACAGTGAGACACTGCATAAGGAGACCGCGTGGATGGTGCATACTTGTTGGGCCTCTTGCACACTGCAGCTTGAAAAAGCTCAGTACAGCTTATTTTTTAACTGAGCTAAAATGCAGCCCATCAATTGTAATGTGCCTATGCACACAGGCGCGTAAATAAGCGCTGTGTATTTTTGTAATAGAAAAATCAGCATTTGTGGTCAGTAATTTATGCCTCATGTGCACATTTGCTGGCAAATTCACACAGATTGTCCATTGATACAGACAACGTGAAAACAAGCTTCTGCGCGGAAATGTGTGCGAGTTTGCGTGCAAATTGAGTATCGTGTGCAAGAGGCCTTAGAGTGGCTTAACAACCACTTTACATCTAGGAAAACCTCGCTATGTTACGTGTTTCTATTCGCACAGCATGCCTAAAAAAAGTTTAAAAATAAATATTTCTTTCCTTTTTGATGTTTGAGAAGAGGGTGTCATGGCTGACTGCAAGAATTTCTCAATTGGCTCAGCATGATATGACCCAATAGCTGGGCTGCGGACTGACTGTGTCAAATTGTCATTAGCATACAATGGAGAGGCTAAGCTCCTAGATCTTTAACCCTTTGTTGATGCAGACCATGTTCAACTCTAGTACAACTAATGAGAATACAATATGGACAGGGTTCAATATGGCAAGCACAGCTTCCCAGACCCTGTCATCACAAATAGAATGAAATAGAAATGAAAAGTTTTAGAACAGTGCATCTAAAAAGGTAAGCTGACATTTTTTTAATATATTTTTAATTATAGTATGTCAGTAGTAGGTGTTATTCCAGTCTTGCTGCACAAAGGGAAATACACTTTAAGAGCAGGACATACCAGTCTTTTCTTTTTTTTTTCTTCTTCAATGCCCCCATACCACTCTCGTGTTCCTGTACAATCAGCAACTTTCTGAAAGACTGTGTTGACCAATCACATCCTCATCTATAATGTGACACTGCCTGTACACGTTAATTGGTCATATAGGCTCTGAGCATTGAAATATGGGTTTGAAAAAACGTATTATTCCTCTTTAAAGAATCAAATAACCAACCCTGTCACCTCTCTAAGAAAATATATTCCCGAGTATACTACCTCTTTAGTGGGTGGCCAGTGAAATTTTCACTATCTGCTTCCATTCTGGGCACCGCTGCTGACATTTTCCTGTCCACCTGCTGGGCAGTATAGTTCCTTCCTCTATTAGGTATACTTGAAAAGAATTGTTGCTAGATTAAGGTAGATTTTCAGGCGGACATGACGGACACTTCAGTCTCCTCTATGGAGCTGCAGGAGTCGGCGGATATGTGTCCGTTGACACCTGTCAACATCTGAATGGCAGTCGGTTGTAAATGGACAGGCAGCTGTTTTTACATCCGACCGCCCATATAGTTTCTGGCTCTCATAAGCAGAGTGGACACAGACCAGCCATCCGCTCAGCGGGGATCAGTGGACAGTTTCCCCACTGAGTGGATGGAGCCCTCCCACGTGTGTGTGTGTGTATATGTATGTGTATGTATGTATTATATAGTGTGTGTGGATAGATAGAGATATATATATAATGTGTATATCTCACCAAGGCATTCTGCAAACCTTTACAAACTACATAGAATGTTCTTAGTTCCTACTCCTTAAGGAGCTTTTAATTTAAGGCCCTGACTGCATTCAAACACTCGTATAGGAAAGATATCTGGATGGAAGCCAGTTAACACACCATTATGTTTTTGGAATGTGGAAGAGAACATTGTGCTTAAAGTGGTTTTCATAAATCTTGAGAATTTTACTTTACACAGTTGTGAATGTTGCATGTTTTATAGTCCTAGTAAAGTTTAATGTTACACATTTCTGTGTATCATTTGTGTATCATTTTGTTGTCTCCCTTCATATTCTTTTCAATAAATTATTTACTAATCGTGACTCATTTTGTTGCTTCCTCATTTGTGATGTCTTGTTTTGTCTCCAAAATAGCAGTAACCATAAATTATGTGTAGATAATAGAAACGCATGCACGTGTTAGTGATTTGTGTTGTGTACATCCAGCATCCTTTTATTTTTATTAATGTACTGCATGTTTGTTTTGATACCCCCGCCCTTTTTTTTATTAAGATTTTATGTTTAGATGAAGACACATTTACATACACATTTATGAAGAAAAACTCTAATAGAGGTTTCTTAACCAAGAGATGTCTTTTTAATAAGTCACTTGTTGCTTCCAATACACTGTATTAGTTTAAAGTGGAGCTCCACCCATTTTTTTGAACCTGCAAGCATTCCCATGCCCATCCGCCAAGGCTGTTGTAAATGGCCAAATTGTATTTATTTTCTAATTACCTTTTTCCATTTTATTTCTTGAAGCCCATTCCGGTCCGGCCACCTAGGCGATTACGTTGCAAGGCAATTGCTATGGAATCGCCTATTACTGTATTCAGTGCCGCGCAGTGACATTAGTGCGCAGGCGCAAGATCGGGGGGTGCATGCTGTGTAGCCGGCTGCACCAAAAGACTAGCGGGCTTCAGATGCCCACAACTGCAATGGACCCTGCCTGCTTCTGAGATATGGTATGATTTAAACAATTTAAGACAAACAAGTAGGAAAACGTTGTTTACTCCCCCTTGCCAAGAGCCCCCATAGCAAGCCACTTGCAATAGGGGCACTCATACGTGCTTGTCCCTGGGTTGGCTCGCTGTGTCCATAAGACATCAGCCCCGCTCCTGCATCACTAGCTGTGATTGACAATGGCTGTTGCATCTCAGCCAATGAAAGGAAAAGAGTCTTGGCTCTTGTGCATGTCGCTGGATCTCGATCGAGCTTAGATAAGTATTGGGGGAGCTGAGGAGGGAGCTGAACACTGAAGGTTTTTTAAGGTAAAAAAAAACTTTTTAGCCTTTAATTGTAATCTAGCCATACACTAGTAGAATTTTGTTAGCACACAGAAAGCAAACAGACACTGAATTCCCAGGTTACCACTGATCGTTAGACTAAGTTCCTGTAGTCGTCAGCTGCTAGCACAGTCTCTACAAAGCCTCCAAAGGAAGAAATGGGAACCGCTCACCAAATTAAAAGCCTCAAAACTAGTTATCAAATCTTCCAACAAACAGTATGGATGTATGGAGTAGTCTTTTTGTTGGGTGACGCAATAAATCGTTTTGAGGCTTTCAATTTGGTGAGCGGTTCCTCCTTTTCTTTTCTGTGGAGGCTTTGTAGAGTTTTGTTAGAAATTTTTTATTTTTAGAACATTTTGTCCAATTTTGTAATATTTACTGAGGATAAATGAATGTTTGTTTTCGACCACAATGACGAAAGGAACAGGATAGGAAAGTCCATTCACTCCAAAATCAAATGTTTTTTTAAAAAGTGCAACTATCTGTCCCCCCCCCCCCCCCCCTCCAGTGCCACATTTGGCACTTTTTGGAGGGGAGCGGATACCTGTTTTGACAGGTACCCTCTCCCAAGCGAGGTATGTCAGAAGTTCAGCCTGCTCCTCCTCCTGCTCCCGGGCCAGTAAGGGAGTGCAGCGCACTTCGCGCATGTAGGACCCAGCCCTGAAACCGCAAGGCTTCACTGCCGGGTTCCCTTACCGGCAATGGCGGCAGCAGCACCCGGCAGCCAATGGAAACATCGGCTGCAGTGCCGATATCGCTGGATTCTAATAAGTGTCCTAATATTAAAAGTCAGCAGCTTCAGTATGTGTGGCTGCTGACTTTCAATTTTTGGAGGGGGAGGCCGGAACACCGCTTTAAAGCGGTATTAGATTCAGAATACTTTCATAATCCCGAAGTAAAATGATTGTGTCTTAAACCCAAAACCAAAAATGTATTATATTGCAGCTTACCGATCATTAGATGTGAGGGCTGTATCTGTTTTTTTTTTTTTTCTTTTGGCTTTCCCCCACTCTGTTTTCACCTGGTAATGTGGCCAGTAACACACCACCTGTATTAGAGTGCCCGTACCGGTCACAGTTCAGCCTCCTCTAAAGTTTGAAGGACAGGAAACTGGCTACTTTTGTTTAGAAATTTTGGAGACCCCTGTTCTAGGTTATATACAGTATCTTGAAAAAGTATTCCTACCCCTTGAAATTTTATTAAATGTATTTGGGATTTTATGTGATCATAATACAAAGTGGCAATACAAAGTGGCACATAATTGTGAAGTTGAAGGAAAATGATAAATGTTTTTCAAATTTTTTTTTACAAATAAATATCTGAAAAGTGTGGCAGGCATTTGTATTCAGCCCCTTTTACTCTGATACCCCTGTCCAAAATCTAGAGGAACCAATTACCTTCAAAAGTCACCTAATTAATAAATAGAGTCCATCTGTGTGTAATTTAATCTCAATATAAATAGAGCTGTTCTGTGAAGCCCTCAGAGGTTTGTTAGAGAACATTAGTGAACAAACAAACAGCATCATGAAGGCCAAGGAACACACCAGACAGGTTAGGGATAAAGTTGTGGAGAAGTTTAACCTCCTCATACCCGTGCTATAGCCGAAAGATGGCTACAGTGTGGGCCTAAATTGCCCGGAGAGCGTCAATGTACGTCCTCCCACGCTTGCATGACCCATGTGATTAGCGAGTCCACAAGACTCGGCTGATCACAGGTCGGAGTACGGGACCGATCCTGGCCCCTCACCACGTGAATAACTGTCAGCCAAAGACAGCTGATCACGTAATGTAAACAAAAGATTGTTACCAGCTTTTTTTCCCCGCTCACGCTATTAGCTACCAGTACATATCAATGCCCAACAGTGCCACCTATCAGTGCAGCCTCATCAGCGCACATCAATGAAGGAGAAAAATTGTATAACAAATTATGATTTTTTTTTTTTGGTCTTTCATTTTTGTTTAGCAAAAAATTAAAATCCCAGCAGCGATTAAATATCACCAAAAGAAAGCTCTATTTGTGTGGGAAAAAGAAAATAACAATTCCATTTGGGTACAGTGTTGCATGACCGTGCACTTGTCATTCAAAGAGTGAAAGCTAAAAATTGGCCTGCACAGTAAGGGGTTAAAGCAGGGTTAGGTTTAAAAAAAATATCCTAAGCTTTGAACATCTCACGGAGCACTGTTCAATCCATCATCTGAAAATGGAAACCTACCAAGACATGGCCATCCACCTAAACCAGGGATATGCAATTAGCAGACCTCCAGCTGTTGTAAAACTGCAAGTCCCATCATGCCTCTGCCTCTGAGTGTCATGCTTGTGACTGTCAGAGTTTTGCTATGCCTCATGGGACTTGTAGTTCTGCAACAGCTGGAGGTCCGCCAATTGCATATCCCTGACCTAAACTGACAGGCCTGGCCAGGAGAGCATTAATCGGAGAAGCAGCCAAGAGGTCCATGGTAACTCTGGAGGAATTGCAGAGATCCACAGCTCTGGTGGGAGAATCTGTCCACAGGACAACTATTACTCATGAGCTCCACAAATCTGGCCTTTATGGAAGAGACTGAAATGTAACTTTTTGGCCTAAAAGCAAAATGCCATGTGTGATAGAAAACTAACACTGCACATCACCCTGAACACACCAACCACCCACCGTAAAACATGGAGGTGACAGCATCATGTTGTGGGGATGCTTTTCTTCAGCAAGGACAGGGAAGCTGGTCAGAGTTGATGGGAAGATGGATGGACCCAAATACAGGGCAATCTTAGAAGAAAACCTGTTATGCCGCATACACACAATTGGAATTTCAGCCAGCAAAAGACCGCTGAGAGCTTTTCATCGGAAAATGCGACCGTGTAGGCTCCATCGGAATTTTGCTGGCCGAATTCCCGACAGCAAAAAATTGAGAGCACGTTCTCAATTTTTCCGACGGAAAAGGTTTCTATCAGAAATTCCGATCGTCTGTAGCAATTCCGATGCGCAACATTCCTACACATGCTTGGAAACAATTTGACGCATGCTCGGAAGCATTGAACTTCATTTTTTTTTTCTCGGCTCGTCGTAGTGTTGTACGCCACCATGTTCTTGACAGTCGGAATTTGGTGTGACCGTGTGTAAGCAAGACAGTTTGAGCCAAATTCCGTCGGGAAAACCATCAGAGCTTTTTCCAACGAGAATTCCGATCGTGTGTATGCGGCATTAGTCTGCAAAAGCCTTGAGACTGGGGCAGAGATTCACCTTCCAGCAGGACAACGACCCTAAACATACAGCCAGAGCTATAATGGAATGGTTTAGCTCAAAGTATATTCATGAGTTAGAATGGCTCAGTCAATTTCCAGACCTAAATCCAATTAATCTGTGGCAAGACTTGAAAATTGCTGTTCACAGACGCTCTCCATCCAATCTGACAGAGCTTGAGCTATTTTGCAAAGAAGAATGGGCAAAAATGTCACTCTCTAGATGTGCAAAGCTGATGGAGACATCCCCAAAAAGACTTTCAGCTGTAATTGCAGCGAAAGATGGTTCTACAAAGTATTGATTCAGAGGGGCTGAATACAAATGCACACCACACTTTTGCATATTTATTTGTAAAAAAAATTGAAAACCATTTATCATTTTCCTTCCACTTCACAATTATGTGCCACTTTGTGTTGGTCTATCATGTAAAATACATTTATGTTTTTGGTTGTAACATGATAAAATGTGGAAAATTTCAAGGGGCACTGTAGGACTCCTTGTAGAGTGCACAGTGTACCTTTAAACTAAGAGTTGCTTAACGGCCACCAAAGTGTTCTTTTTGAACAGGGAGCAGATAAGTCAATCGCCTTGTAAATAAAATCTAAGAATAATAAGGTGCACAGAAGAGACTTTTCTAGCTAGCAGTTAATAAAACGCATTTAGTGGTGTCTGCTTTTGGGCAGCATGTTAACTTTAAAATGGCTGACAGGTTCACTGCAAAAGAAGCTTGTACTAAGAGAAATCTGGAGGCTAATATTGTTAACCTCCTTATAAAAATATCTTTTAAATAAAGTCATCATGTAGCCAGTGAAGTCAGGGAAAAGCCAGAACTCTTCATTTGCTTGATTTGTTAATCAAAGTATTGGTGCCTCTGGAACACCAGTACAGCCAGGCAATGAGTATTTTATTTGGTGGAGCTCGGATGTCCTATTCACATTTGCAATTAGAAGCAGACTACAAATTCCTGCGGGAGAATCAGCAGGGTTTACGTGAACAGCTGAGGACAGGAAGCTCTATACCAGGGGTATCCAAACTTTCTAAACAAAGGGCCAGTTTTATTGTCCTTCAGGTTTTAGGAGGGCCACACTGTGGCCAGCAGCAGTGTACATTTTCCTGGAATCAGTGGGCATAAACCTATCTGACCTACCTAACATTTGATGTTAGGGGGAGGAATAGTCATCTATAGTTGGTATCATTGGGAGGAATAGTGTCCCATTGTTCGCATCAGTGGGAGGAATAGTATCCCATTACTGAAGTCAGTAGGAGGAATGGTGTCAGTTGGCAGAATAGCATCTCATATTAGTGAGAAGAATAGAACCCCAAGGGCCAGATAAAGGTTAGCAAAGGGCCACAGTTTAGAGACCACAAAGCAATGAAATGCCGACAGCCCTGGTGGCCATTCGCATGTGGAGATTACTTGTGGATGATAGTCCCTGGATGCAAAATGCCCCACTATCTGACCAATGTATATATTCGCCAGCACACCGTGGATCGACAAATTTCGTCCAAAAGGTTTTAATGGCGAAAATTCACATCACAAAAAAAAGTGCAAGGGATGTGATATCACATGACGAAGAGGTCCTGTGCCGCTCCGAAACTTTGCACTTTATTTTTGTGATGTGATTTTTTTTTTTTTTTCCATTAAAGCCTTTTGGACGAAATTTGTCGATCCATGGTGTGCTGGCGAATATGTACATTCGTTTGATGCTTCCAGGACTCAACTGGCAATCGCTGCAGCACCCACTACTTTATGAGCCACAAATACCAGGAACGTGTGCGATAGGAATATCGATTCCACTATCTGACCTTCCTGTCAGAAACCCAAAACACTTACCTGGCTCCTGTTGCCACCCAGCACCCCTCCCTCACATCCTGTTTTCAAATGAGAAGCTGGGGGCAGTGCCAATGGGGACTGACAGAAGAGGAAGTAAGTGACCTTACTGTGCAATATTATTGCACTGAGCAAGTAAGTATAACCCTTCCTTTTTTTTCTAAATAAAGACTACTTTAATACTACCAGGAAGTGTATGAAAAGTGGACAGTGCTAATTTATACTGCTTTTTAGAATGTTTTTTTTTTTTTTTTTTTACTTGGTTATTAGTTTAAATCCCTTTCAATAAATTCAGTATTTTTTTTTTTTTTATTATTTGTATACAGTCTCTATATTTCATGTATATACTGTGACTGTGTTTTGAAAATTTTATTTTTGTTCCAGGAATGCTTCATCTTGCTCATTATGCCACGTACACACGATCGGACATTCCGACAACAAAATCCATGAATTTTTTTCCGACAGATGTTGGCTCAAACTTGTCTTGCATACACACGGTCACACAAATCTTGTCGGAAATTCCGAACGTCAAGAACGAGGTGACGTACAACACGTACGACGAGCCGAGAAAAATTAAGTTCAATAGCCAGTCTGGCTCTTCTGCTTGATTCCGAGCATACGTGGAACTTTGTGCATCGGAATTTCCAACTATGGATTTTGTTGTCGGAAAGTTTGAGAACCAGATCTCAAATTTTGTGCAACGGAAATTCCGATGGAAACTGTCCAATAGAGCCTACACACAGTCGGAATTTCCGACAACAAGCTCCGATCGCACATTTTACGTCAGAAAGTCCGACTGTGTGTACGGGGCATTACACCATGCAGTGGTGATTGCATTTTACTCTGCCTTTTCCATCAGTCAAAGTCCTGTTGTGAACCGACCCAGTATAGTTTTCTCTGTGGAACTAGGAGAAAAAATATATACTCGAGTATAGGCCGACCCCGAATATAAGCCAAGGCCCCTAATTTACCACAAAAAAACTGGGAAAACGTATTGACCCGTGTATAAGCCGAGGGTGAAAAATGCAGCAGCTACTGTAAGTGGAAAAGAGGGTCAGCAAATGCCTATCTGCAGCTGCATGTCCCCTGTGTCCTGTACAAACCCCCCGTGTCCCCATTGCAGCCTACCTGTGCCGATCTGCATCCCCTGGGTCTGTGTATGCCTCCCTCCGATCTGCCACCCGTGTCCACCATTGCAGTCTTGCGATCGTTAATGCCTCCTTGTTCCTCCTGTGCCGATCGTTGGATGTCCTTTGTCCCCCATTGCTGATCCTGCCGATCAGCGTGTAAGGCGCCATTACACATTCAAAATCGGTGCCTCCTCCTCCTCCTCGTCCGTGATAGGAGGAACACTGTTTTTCCAGCAGTCAGTGTGCAGTGTTCCGCCTATCACGGACATCCTCTCATCCTCGTCCATGAGATGAGAATGACAGGACCTCCGTGATAGGCGGAACGCTGCACACTGGCTTACTGCTGGGAAAATTAGTGTTCTGCCTATCATGGACGGGGGGGAGGTGGAGGCGCGGCTTTTGAACACTGACGTCTGTCTGCATGACACGCTGTTCATGTAGGCAGACGGCGCTGACTCGAGTATAAGCCGAGGGGGGACTTTCAGCCCTAAAAAAAGGGCTGAAAATCTCAGCTTATACTCGAGTATATACGGTACCTTAGAAATTATGAGGTAGGATGAACTGGGACTCGCTTGGTGCATGTGGATGAACAATTGTGACAAAATCTGGTGTAAATAAAACCAGAAATTATGAACTTTCATCTGATCAACCAAAACATCCAGTATGGGAGATGTGGGAAAAGGTACCATTGTGCTGTATAGTTTCCCCCTTTCCGGCCTTTTTGTGTCAATTCAGGCAACACTGTCAGCACAGAGTGTATTGAACCTCCTTCTAGCTTACAGGAGAAGTCCAGCCTGAGCTTTTTAGCCTGGGCTCCTCCTCTGGAATTTGTTTTGCATTCCTGTGACCCGTTTGCAGCGGAGAGCAGTCTGCAGTGATGTCAGCAGAGAGCAGACTTTGATCAGTCGAGGCAGCTCGTCATCCCGACTTCCAAGTCTGCCTTGACTGATTGGCTCCCCGCCCCTTCACAACTCAGCGCTCAAATGAGCGTGGAGGAGCAGAGCAGGAGAGATGCTTACTGACAGTCAGCAGCTCTCTGCTCGGTTCTCTGTGCAGAGAGGAGCATTGGTCTGATGCTGCATCCACCTAGGAAAGTATGAATATCCAAAAAAAATCTCTTTTAAGGGCCCTTTCACACTGATGCATTTTTGCTGCATTTTTACTTTGCTAAAATATAAACACCCCCCCCCCCCCCCTTAAACCCTGTGGGACTTTTAGCAACACTGCAGCATCTTTGGTGCACTTTTCAAACTGCAAAAAATGCCTCATAAGTGCACCATGGTTGCATTTTTCAAACAAATACAACAAGATTTCCAAGCTCAAACTTACCAACCAGTCAGCGATCAATCGAATTGACCTGTCTAACAATATGCGTTAAAAACGGGTTTAGTTGCACACATTTGCAAATACATGTGTAAGCTACAGAGCCCCATCAAGGCACCCTGTTTTATGTAGTCCTAACTCTGACTTCTGTGTCTCTACAATGAGCGCACATTTTAATGTATAGGTGAGGACAAGTAGACCTAGACGGAGCCCACCACTCCTTAAAGGTACAGGGGAACCCTGAACACCCAGCATACAGCACAATGGTAGGAGAGATGTCAAAGATCGCAACCAGAAAATGCACCGGAAATGCATCAAAAATACATATGTTGCACTTTTTTTCAATGGAGAAGCGTAAAGCAGCCCTAAGATTCAGAAAATGATTCACTTCTTCAAAAATCCGGCACCTGTTAGCTTTTTTTATTTTTGCAGTAAAATTCTTTCATACACATATTCACATTCTGGCTCATGATTACTCACTGACGTAAATGCAGGCACCTATTCTGTTAATAACACAACCATAATTATGTATATAATTGATGGTATCTCCATAGCTTTATTTTTTAAAATACACAATTTTTTTTCTTATTCGATTTTACCTGTCATTTATGGAGTCCATTTATTAAAGGGTAACTCCACTTTTGTGGGGGGAAAAAAATAGCAAATAAAGAAAAAATAATATAGCGCATATGATTGCGACACTAATAATTTTGTTATTGAATGTTATAAAAAAATTACCTTTCCTTTTCAATCTGCAGCCAATTTAATTTTCTGAGAATACATTGCAATATGGCTACCTGGAGCTTTCTGTACACAGTGTGTACTGACCACCCCCCAGAAACATAATTTCCTGCTTGTGTGATTGGCTCACCAATTTTCCCAGAAGTCTGCCTAAGATACAAGTCAGATTTCAGGCATCCCCTGCAACAAAAATTTCATTTTTTGAGATACATTCAATAGGAACATGTCTAAAGGGATGCAGGCCCAGCAGATTTCCTCATTAGTGCCCTGTAGCTGCACACCTGACAGTTACTTATGAAACCACTCCCATTAGACCCACTCAGAACCGAGGCACAGAGAAACACATGGATTTCTTCAGAAAAACAAAAGGTAGGAATCTGCAACAAAGCTTGTTATAATCCTTGCAATGTACATCGATCACCCAGAGGGGAATATTCTTTCTCAACAAAAGTGAAGTTGCGCTTTAAAAAAAAAAAACTGTCAATTCTTTAATTTTGCCACATGGTGGTGCTGTTGTGTGCATTTTTGTCCATATCTGACTCTACTACAGACACACATTTTCTATAGTCACATTTATTGAGCAAAGCACCTGGAAGATTCACTTCTTTACAAATTTACCCCAAAATGTTTCCTTTTTGGTTTGTAGTAGCTGAATTGGACTGTAGTTTTTTTGATTACCTGTAGATTTGGATGGGATCATACTTGTAGAAATGTAGGCAACACGGGCAATATCCAGAAGCTGTGGCTGATAAAAATCAAAAGGGCCATTGAGACAAAGCATGACCAGTAAAAATAAAAGTATAAAAACCACATCATAACCCACACCTATGTATATGGTATATTTTCTACCTGCAGTTTCTAGTTATTACTCAAGAGGTTAATTGTTCATTGTGTGGTAATTATAGAGTTAACAGAGTATAAGGCCTCATGCACACTGGACGTTCTACAAACGCCAGTAGCGTTGGCTGTAGAATGCTGCGTTAAAAACAGCCCCAGGTTATTCCTCTTCACTTTAATGAATGTTCATATTTACATGGCTAGTCTGGTTGAAAAAAAGACACGACAGGATGAACACAAATTCAAGACCACTATAACCTCTTTTGGTGTTTGAGCCTGTTTATGCAGCTCATTACATCAAACCTATAGGAGGGACGGTAGCAATTAGGCCCAATGCTGGGGCATTTTGAAAGACTATAAATGAGACATTTAAAGTGGTATTAAAGATTAGCTTTTAAAAAAATAAAATAAAATGTCATACTCAGCTCAGCAGCCAAGATACTCCTCCTCTCGGATTCCCTGCGGTGCTACTGGTTCCTCCCGCTTGACCAGTGCCCCCAATAGCAAGCCACTTGCATTAGGGGCATTGGTGCATGCTTGCTCTCGAGCCCTGCTCTATGCCCCCGTAAGACCCAGAGCCATGGCTCGGCCCAGCCACCCGCTCTCTCCTCATTGGCTCACTAGCTGTGATTGACAGCAGTGGGTGCCAATGGCTCCGGCTGATGTCTCAGCCAATGAGGAGAGGGAATCAGCCAAGGCTCTTATGCACATTGCTGGATCGAGAGTGGGCTCAGGTGAGTATTAGGGGGGCTGTGGGGGAAGCAGCACACAAGAAGGTTGTTTACCTTCATGCATAGAATGTACTTACAACCACTCTAAAGCCGCGTACACACCATCGGATTTTCCGACAGGAAATGTGTGATGACAGGTTGTTGGTGGAAAATCCGACGGTTTGTACGTTCCATCAGACAATTGTTGTCGGATTTTCCATGGACTAATGTTGGATGGCAGGTTTTAAAATTTTCCGCAGACAAATGTCTGTTGTCAGATTTTCCAATAGAATGTACACAAGTTTGTTGGACAAAAGTCCAAAGTACAAACACGCATTCTCGGAAGCAAGGACGAGCCAGAAGCGGTGAGTCTTGTAAACTAGCGTTCGTAATGGAGAATTTACATTCTTGACGCAGCAAATTATGAAGTCTTGATATGCAGCGCACAATTCTCTTCTTCTTTAATGGGATAATAATGAAGCTGCTTTGCTGGTGATACTGATGGAGTTATTGCAAACTAATTTTCAAAGGCTTTTTTTTTTTCTAGTGATATCAAGAATAATATATATATTTTTTTTTTCGGGGGGCAAGTTACCACAACACCATTATCCCCTAGATTTTAAGATCAAAGATACAACTATGTTGGTGTCCCTTGTTCATTTTACATTCATTTTTTTTAAATGTAACTGGGTAACTGTCATTTGAAGTAAAACACATAGCCAAGTATTATTCTCCACAATTTTTTTATTGTGCATTTAAAAAAAAAAAAAAAAAAAAAATTAGACATTCTATCTGTCAATAGAACTTGACCAAAAAGTGCATTCTATGCATCCAAAAATATAACAAATCAAATCATTATTATTCAACCAAAAAATAAAATAAAAGCTTCATGCATGTGTCCTGCTTCTTAATATAGGGGGGCAACAATGCCAAGAGTTGGTGAAAGCAGGTGTCCGTCATCCGGAGATAATTACAAAAAGCATCTGGATTATTCTCCTGGAGCTCCCGCAGCAAAGGCATATGAGGGGGGGGCAACAATGCCAAGAGTTGGTGAAAGCAGGGGTCCGTCATCCGGAGATAATTACAAAAAGCATCTGGATTATTCTCCTGGAGCTCCTGCAGCAAAGGCATATGACATAATTGGTCACGATTAATAAAGCAACCAATTTTTGATCCAAGAACTCCTCCTCCTGTTCCTAGACTGGACTTGGGTCAAAGCAATAACTCCAAGGCCAATAATAAATAACACGTTATCTCCTCCGATTCCACAACATGGCTGGTTGACGAACGGCCGTTCAGAAACGAACTGAAAATCACGAAATGAAAAGTGCGAACTGAAAAGCGCTAAATGAAAAGCGCGAATCAACACTCCTCAAACTTCTACTAACACAAAATTAGCAGAAGGAGCCCAAAGGGTGGTACTAAAGAGCTGAAAAAACACGTAATACGTCACTACGTTTGTGTTTGTTGGCCGACAATTCCTTGTTGTTTGTATGCAAGACAAAATCCAGGCACACGCCTTCGGACAAAAGGCCAAGGTTTTGCCTGCGGAAAATCCGATCGTGTGTACAAGGCTTAAGGGTAGAATAATTCACGATACAAAATTTTTTTCCTTCTGCTCATACAATCAGCCTGTTCCTGTTTTTTTGCAGTAGCCATTACACTAACAGAAAATTTGTGGCTAAAAGCCTCTTGTGTTCACAGCTGTGATATGTTTCTCTGATCTGCTGTTAAAAGCCAAAATAATCCTTGTACAGAGCTGTCACAGCCATATCTCACCCTTCCTCATTATTAATAGAACAAAACTACCGTCAGGAGACATTTTACCTGCAATTATCTTGGTTTCAGTTTAGAATATGTACAAGACCCAGGGGGCTTAGAACATCAGAAATCAGGAGGATGTTGCTGACAAATGTTTATTCAATGCCATTAAGAGGCAGTATAATTAAGGTAAACCAATGATTTGGAGCAGAGAAGAAGCGCTGTTCCTGGGCTGAGTCATAATACAAATGAATCAAATTCAGGCCGAAGCACACAGAGCAAAGACTTCTAGTGGTGTGACGCTATTGTGGTCTCCTTTCTTAAATTGCACGTTTTCTGAAGCTTATGGCCATATTTTTCCAAAGCAGCGAATGATCATGCATCATCAGGCTCGTTCATCGTCAAGGCCCTGCCAAATCTTGTTCTCTAAGTATGAAGCATATTTATTGGCTGGATTTACCCACAAGTTTGCTGCACACCTGGGTTTTGCATTTTCCCATCGGAAGTCTAATCCAGAAATAGTTAATAATACATGCTTTCTGAGCTTGGGGAGGGTCTATATGATGTTACCTTTACAAACGCTTAAAGACGCAAACGCGGCTAAACACGGCATGAAAACGCGGCAAAACACGCGTTTTTAAATGCTGGTTTCCGCTTTTTAAAATATGCGTTCAGCAGAGTTTGCATCTGCGTCTCGTCTCGCCTTAGGCCCCATGCACACGAGACGCAGATGCAAACTCTGCTGAACGCATGTTTTAAAAAGCAGAAACCTGCGTTTTGCCTTGTTTTCATGCCGTGTTTAGCCGCATTTACTCGCATTTTACCTCGTTTGCGTCTATAAGCGTTTGTAAAGGTAACATCATATAGACCCTCCCCAAGCTCAGAAAGCATGTATTATTAACTATTTCTGCCATTTTGATCAGAGTGAGCAACAGAGAGAGCAGTTGTACACTTGCATTTGCCTCTCTTTCTGTGTTTTTTTTATTTTTTTGGAAATGGATCCCATATTGAATATATGTCAGGAAATGCTCCTGATGTTGCTCTTGATGAGGCAGCAACGTCGTCGCAAATTGCGTGAGAGGTCCAGAGTCGGAGCTCGTCGATATTGGACCCATCCATTGATGGCACAGTGAATGTCCGTTGGATATTTCACAAACATGGTGGGGGGTTGGGGCTGACTAGACATTGGTATGCAGGTTTTTCTTTGTGAAAAAAAGACATTGTTATGCTTTGGTCAGACTAGGTGGAGTCACTAATTAGATTAGAAATTGGATGAAGGGTTGGGGCAAAGAAGTGGAGGCATTCCTCATTGTCTAAGCCACCTAAAAAAATAGAGTTTTTTTATGGCATTGCATCAGTGAGTATATATGCTCTATGAACTATCTAAAGTAATTACGACATTTTAAACCAATTTTTTTAGTATTTTAAAAAATTGGGTTCCTTTAACCACTTGCCGACCGGCGCACGACGATATACGTCGACAGAATGGCACGTACAGGCAGGAGGGCGTATATATAAGTCCCTCCTTTAGCCTGTCCGTGCCATCGGGAGCGGCGCGCTCC
This sequence comes from Lithobates sylvaticus, assembly GCA_028564925.1. Lineage (NCBI taxonomy): Eukaryota > Metazoa > Chordata > Amphibia > Anura > Ranidae > Lithobates > Lithobates sylvaticus. The sequence continues at coordinate 180,843,416 of CM053026.1, forward strand.
CGCGCCGGTCGGGACCCCCGTGAGTCCGATCGCGGTCCCCGTGGACTCGATCGCCGCGGGGACCCCCGCGATCGTCTCACGGGAAGGCTGAACGGGGAGATGCCGAGATAAACAGCATCTCCCCGTTCTGCCTAGCAACTAGTGACGCCGATCTCTGCTCCCTGTGATTGGAGCAGAGATCAGCATTCACTAGCTGACAGCCACGCCCCCCCACAGTAGGAAACACACCCCTAGGCATAGTTAACCCTTACACTGCCCCCTTGTGGTTAACCCCTTCACTGCCAGTGTCATTTATACAGGAATTAATGCATTTAAATAGCATTAATTGCTGTAAAAATGACAATGGTCCCAAAAATGTGTCAAAAATGTCCGATGTGTCCGCCATAATGTCGCAGTCACAAAAAAAATCGCAGATCTCCGCCATTACTAATAAAAAAAAATTATTATAAAAATGCTATAAAAGTATCCCCGATCTTGAAAACGCTATAACTTCTGCGTAAACCGATCAATAATCGCTTATTGCGATTTTTTTTACCAAAAATATGTAGAAGAATACGTATCGGCCTAAACTGAGGAAAAAAAATGTTTTTTTATATATTTTTTGGGGATATTTATTATAGCAAAAAGTAAAAAATAATGCATTTTTTTCAAAATTGTCGCTCTATTTTTGTTTATAGCGCAAAAAATAAAAACCGCAGGGGTGATCAAATACCACCAAAAGAAAGCTCTATTTGTGGGAAAAAAAGGACGTCAATTTTGTTTGGGAGCCACGTCGCACGACCGCGCAATTGTCAGTTAAAGCGACGCAGTGCCGAATCGCAAAAAGGAGCCTGGTCCTTTGGCTGCAAATTGGTCCGGTCTGAAAGTGGTTAAAAACGCTTATAAATGCAAACGCGGGTGCCGTACCTGTTTTAATATTTATGGATTTAGCATGAGTGCTTGATTGGTATAACTGATGCAGAGATGCGTTGAGAAAGTATTCCTAACTCACTGTAAGTGCTCTTCAGATGTACAAGGAACTAAAAAGTGTATTGAACGGAGTGGTTCAGTAACACAAGTGCATTGTGAAGTGTTGGTTTAAAGTCCAACTTTGGGTAGCTGTTAAAATTGACCATGCAATTCCCCCCGCAAAGAGTAAAGCGGAAGAAATCTTCCCTCTAATGTTTGTACCTATAGGTAAGCCTATAATAAGGCTTACCTATATGTACTGTAATTATCTCCTAAACTTACACCGTTTAGGGGATATTTACTGTATAGTATACTGCGCCAATGATGTCATCGGTGCATGCGCTCTGAAGGAACAGCCTGTGCCGTTTCTTCAGAGTCCTGTACCGTGACCGGCGGCTCCCGTGCGCATTCATGGGAGTGACATTACACGGCTTCGGCCAGTCACATAGCCGGAGTCCACGGACCCGGAAGGAAGACGGGTACAGATGGATGCAGCCTCCAGCAGGGATGACGAGCTCTTTGTTTGCAGGTAAGTTTCACATAATGTGCTAGTATGCGATGAATACTAGCACATTATGCCTTTACTTTGCAGGTGACCAAAAAGAAAAAAAAGGCAGCGTTTGCTTCCTCTTTAAGGCTTTTTAGGAAGATGGGAGTAAACTGTAACAAACCTACCTTTCTTCTCTACACAGGCTACAGACTCTCCAATATCACCACATGCAATGCAGGACTGACAGTTTTATTGTCACACTACACAGGTTTTTTAGGTAGTTTATTAGACGGCTCCGGGGGGTCTTCTTCCGACTTCGGGGGTCTTCTCGCCGGGCTCCTCCACTATCTTCTGCTCTTTTACCGCTCTTTTACTAGCGGAAGAGCGTGGCTTTCTCCTTCGTCGCCGCCGTCCGGGGGTCTTCTTCCGACTTCGGGGGTCTTCTTCCGACTTCTCCCGCTCTTCAGTTCTTCTGCCGGGCTCCTCCGCTTTCTTCCAGCTCTTTTACTAGCATTGGCCCGGTCTTCTCGTTTGTCGCTGTCTCCGCCGCCTTCTTCTTCTTCTTCCCTCTTCCGATGTTGACATGACGCTCTCTCGATGTAATGCCAGGAACGTGTTGCGCGGCAACTTATATAGGCATATGGGGCAGGGTCACATGGTGACCTGGCCCCTTATGATGTCACAGTTCCGGGGGGGGGGCGCCCCCTTTCCCAAAGCACCACCCCCATGTACGTGGCCTGGTACGGTTCGGGGGGCGCTCGCTCATCCCCACCCCCTTTTCTGACCGGCCGGGCTGCGTGCTTGCATAAGGGTCTGGTATGGACTTTGGGGGGACCCCCACGCCATTTTTTCAGCGTAGGGGTCACCCTTAAAACCCATACCAGGCGACTGAGCTCGCAAAGTGTCAATCTCGCCGATGGAGGCGGCGAGATTGACTTCCTTCGCTAGTCCCGTCGTACCTGAAGTCACGTTCAAAATTAACAGACTTTACTCCGTGTGTGGGCAAGTCCGTTCATTTGGAAAGTCCGGCGGACTAGCACACAGATGGGCGAATTGTCCAGCGGACTCTGAGAAGAAAAAGTCCGCCGGAGCCCACACATGGACGAATTGTCCGGCGCGGACTAAGCCTGCTGCATAGTCCGGTCGTGTGTACGCGACATAACACTGCACATCACCCTGAACACAAACACGTTGTGGGGATGCATTTCTTCAGCAGGGACAGGGAAGCTGGTCAGAGTTGATGGGAAGATGGATGATGCCAAATACAGGGCAATCTTGGAAGAAAACATGTTATGCCCCATACACACGATCAGACTTTCTGACAACAAGACCGTGCATTTTTGTTCGAAGGATGTTGGCTCCAACTTGTCTTGCATACACACGGTCACACAAATGTTGGCCAACAATTACGAACGTGGGACGCGGTGACGTACGACAACCCGAGAAAAAGGAAGTTTAATAGACAGTGCGGCTCCTTCCACTTGATTCCGAGCATGCGTGAACTTTTGTGCATCGGACTTGTGTACAAAGTTTTGTTGGCGGAAAATTTGAGAACCTGCTAGCCAACATTTGTTGGCAGAAAGTCCGACAACAAATGTTCGTTGGAGCACAGGTGAGGATGCATTGGGTTTCAGCCAACAAGCTCACATCCAACATTTGTTGTCGGAAAATCTGATCGTGTGTACAGGGCATTAGAGTCTGCAAAAGACTTGAGACTGGGGTGGAGGTTCACCTTCCAGCAGGACGATGACCCTAAACATACAACCAGAGCTTCAATGGAATTGTTTAGATCAAAGTATATTCATGTGTTAGAATGGCCCAATCAATGTCCAGACCTAAATCCAATTGAAAATCTGTGGTAAATCTTAAAAATTGCTGTTCACAGATGCTCTCCATCCAATCTGACAGAGCTTGAGCTATTTTGCAAAGAAGAAAGGGCAAAAACTTCACTCTTCTAGATGTGCCAAACAGTGGCGTCTCCAGCTTTCATATTTAGGGGGGGCACATGGGGGGACAGGGACAAAAGTAGGGGGGCAACTATAAAATGCAATTTTACTACGATCCCCAGGGTGGCAGAAAACAAGAGATATATGTCACCAGCATACCAAGAAAATATAAGGGTCCAAAGCAGTGGGAGAACTATCAGGGTTGCAAAGGTTGTCTTGCCACCGGGCCTTGGTGTTCTGCCACTGTGGTGTTCCCCAGCCTCCTCTTGCTGTCCTGCCCCTGCTATTGACAGTGCTGGTCTTGCATCTGTATCCTTGGCAGTGGCAGCAGTCTATTAGGACCTAGTGCTGGTGACATTATGGGTGCATGCAGGGGAAGGCTGGCACTATTGGTTGTAGAGAGCCGAGCCCCCAGCTGGTCACCTAGCAGCAGTAATGTTGTATAACCTTCTCTGTTGACATGCTGATCGGGATGTGATCCAGGTGATGCTCCCAGTCAGATCTAATAAACACAGTATTTATTAGCATCAAGAGTACAACCACATCCACCGTATGTTCAGCAGCCATGTGGGCTCTATACCTGTAAGGTGTGGGCTTTGATCAATAAAATCACTATGATATTTAACACTAGGATTTGACTAGGAGCATCACCTGGATTGCATCACGATCAGCATGTCAGAGAAGGCTGCACTGCTGCTAAGCAACCTGCAGGGAGGTCAACTGTCTACTCTACAACCATTAGACATGGGCTCGGGTGTGTTTGAAATCCCACTTGCCCAATCCCGCCAGGAAGCTGACACTGCACACGGCTAATCACAGGCAGTGAGACATTCCTGATCTGTGCAGCTGCGGACCAGGAAATGTCTCACTGCTTGTGCTTAGCGCCGTGCAGTGTGGGCTTCCTGACGGGCTCGGGCATATGGGATTTTGAACATGCCCTGCCCATCTCTAACAACAAATTGTGCTGGCTCTCCTGTACATTAGCCCCATAAAGTAACCAGCACTGGGTTCCAATGTGCCACTGCTGCCATGGAGACAGAGACCAGCGCTGTGAATAGCCAGGACAGCAACCCTGGTAGTTCCACCACTGGTCCACACTGCAAGGATTCCCCCATCCACCAATAATGTGTAGATGGGAGAATTGGATCATTTCTTTTTTTTTCATGCAACCTACTAGTTAAATGAAAAAAGTGATCAATGTATGGGCTGCCTAAGTGCTAAGACCAGCCATAGGCAGTTTAAATCTCAGCTGGTTGAGGTTTGAACCATTAATGAGCAGGCTGAATGTACCAAGTTGATCGATCAAATTGGGAACAACCAGCCTGACAGATACTCTTATGATTATCACTAGTGGTTGCTATAGCCACTAGTGATAATGACTGTTTGTTGGGAGAATGCAATTGCTGGGCAGGAAGGATATTCCCCTGTCACCACTGTCTGTGTTAATGGGGGAATCATGCAAGTTTCTTTCCTGCACTCTGTGGATGCAGGAAAGAAATTTGCATAGTCTATTACCTGCCTAACTGAAAGTGAAAGTAAGTTGTGAAGGTCTTGAAAGAACAGGAGAGGGGGAGCGACAGATGGGGAAGAGAAGGGATGGAGATAATGCAGTTCAGTGATTACAGTGTACTGCAGTGCACACACTTACCCACGCGTCCAGGCTAGAAGAATACTCCCCCTCTCAATAGAGACTGTGTTACTCCAGCGGCAGCCTGAGTAAGATGTGGCGCATCCGCTACGGATGCAAACAAAAAGACATTGCCTTTTTGGGGGGGCACATGGTGGGGCACAGCATCATTTTTGGGGGGTCAGGGCCCCCTCTGGCCCCCCCTAGGGTCGCCATTGGTGCCAAAAGACCCTAAAAGACTTGCAGCTGTAATTGCAGCGAAAAGTGGTTCTACAAAGTATTGACTCAGCGGGGCCAAATTCATGCCACACTTTTCACATATTTGTAAAAAAAATGTAAAACCATTTATGTTTTTCCTTCCACTTCATAATTATGTGCCACTTTGTGTTGGTCTATCACATAAAATCCCAATAAAATATATTTACTTTTACTTTTACAAAAGTGGAAAATTTTAAGGGGTATGAACAGGGGTGTAACTATAAATCACAGGGCCCCATAGCAAAATGTTGTATGGCCCCCCCTTCAAACAGACCCCCCCACAAAAAAATGGCGTGGCTTAAAAAGAAATAATGGGCGTGGCTCAAAGGGGGTGTGGTTCGAGTCTGAGATGAATGAGGGATGGAGGAAGGAAGGAAGGAAAGAAAGAAGTAAAGAAAGAATGAAAGATAGGGAGGGAAGGAGAGAGAAGGGATGGAGGAACAACAGGCCCAGATCCTACACCACAATAGCAATATATGTATTCCAGAAAGTTTAACAATCAACAGATAAAGATACTCCAAACACCTGGTGTTAGCGCTTCAATCATCCTCACCCGTGCTCAATGCAGCATGACCAGTGCCCAATGTGGCCTGCCTGTTCCCAGTGCAGCGTGGCCTGCCCGTGCCCAATACAGCCTCACCTGTGCCCAATACTGCCTCACCTGTGCCCAGTGGGGCCCAATGCAGCGTGGCCTGTGCCCAATGCAGCCTCCCCTGTGCCCAATGCAGTGTGTCCAGTGCCCAATGCAGCGTGACCTGTGCCCAATGCAACGTGACCTGTCTGCCCAATGCAGCATGTCCAGTGCCCAATGCAGCCTCACCTGTGCCCAATGTGGCCTGCCTGTTTCCAATGCAGCATGGCCTGCCCGTGCCCAATACAGCCTCACCTGTGCCCAATACTGCCTCACCTGTGCCCAATGCAGCCTCACCTGTGCCCAATGCAGCGTGACCTGCCTGTGCCCAATACAGCATGTCCAGTGCCCAATGCAGCCTCACCTGTGCCCAATGTGGCCTGCCTGTTTCCAATGCAGCGTGGCCTGCCCATGCCCAATACAGCCTCACCTGTGCCCAATGCAGCCTCACCTGTGCCCAATGCAGCCTCACCTGTGCCCAATGCAGCCTCACCTGTGCCCAATACTGCCTCACTTGTGCCCAATGCAGCCCCACCTGTGCCCAATGCATCCTCACCTGTACCCAATGCAGCGTGACCCGTGCACAATGCAGCCTCACCTGTGCAGAAGAAGAGGCGAGCCAGTGGCTGAACTACCAGGGAGGATGATGAATGCATGCTGCAGCCCTCGAATGGCTGTTGGCGAGCATGGGGCTGCCTCAGAGTGGGGGGGGTGAGCACCACCCACACGGTCCCCCAGCCAGGGCAAGTGAGGAGAGGAAGAGGCAAGCTGTCCGTACGAGCAGAGAGCTGTAATAGCTTTCATTTGAATTTCCTGTGTTCCCAGGGCTCACCGTCACATAGCCCCACCTCTTGGCCCGGCGCCTTTGATGACGTCACATGTCCCGCATTGGACCGGTGTTCTTTCTATCAAAGGCGCTATCTATCTCGCTCTCTGCTCATAGACAGCTTGCATCTTTCTCTCCTCACTTCCCCTTGCGGGCGGTGCCCCCCCCCCCCGCAGTATGCATTCCTCATTCCCCCCCTACGGGCCCTACTCTGCTGCGGGCCCCATAGTGGCCGCGTGGGTCTCTATGGTGGTAGTTCCGCCACTGGGTATAAATAATTTTTCAAGGCACTGTACATAAGTGATCTCCTAAAGGCAATCTGCAATGCTTTTGTGTCAGTGTATTTTTGTATACCTATTTGTTGTTAACCTATTATATCTTCGTTTTACAAATAAGGCCCCTTTCACACTGAGGCGCTTCTAAACTGCCTGTAAAACATTTGAGCGCTTTTGAAGAGCTTTCCATTCATTTCAATAGAGAGGGGTGTTTTTTCACCACCCTGCCAGCCCACTGCCTCAGTGTGAAAGCATTAATTGTTCTTAATGGAAATAGGTTTTCGTGAGCTTTTCAGGCACTTTTTTTAGCGTGAAAGCAGCTGAAAAGCGCCTCAGTGTGAAAGGGGTCTTAATATTTAGACTCTGTTCACACGAATGTGATTTCAGAGGTGACTGAAGTCACACAGAATCACATGACTATGAAATCACACTGTTTTCAATGGTGCCCATTCACATAAATGCAACATGGTGCGATTTTGGAAAAGGTTCCTGTACTACTTTGGTGCTATTCCAGCACACTTTTGGCCTATAGAATATGCAAACCACATCCAAATTGCACTACATAAATGTACTGAAAACCTAATCAAATTTGGATCTTAGTGTGAACCCAGCCTTAATACATGACAAAGGTTTCCCATAGCGCTATGGGTTTGCTAAAGAAAAGGCACAAAAGAGTTGCATAACTTGTCCAATCAAAAATTTGGACTGAAGTATACCATAAGGACTGTGTCACTCTTAATCAGTAAATAGGCTATTTAAACATAAGGCTTACTAAATAAAACAAGGAAGCAAACTAATAGCTTTTCAAATGTGATCAGGAATCTAAATTTGCATTTGGTGGCTCAAAAATGTAAAATAACAATTTACCTGGCTAAAATATACTAATTATTTATAGTGTATGTGTGTTATATATAGTTCCTTTTTTTTATTTTTTTTTATCACTTTTATTCCCTGTTTTATGAATAGCATGAGTGGCTTTTGTGTATGAAGGACACTGATGATTGATTGTCTATACATGTCACAGGAAATGAATGTCCTTGGAGGTAAAGTGTATTCATGAAATGTAACTATAAGGTTACAATGGTTTATTCAACTTCCTCTGATCTCCAGTCATCAGTTCAGAAATCTTTTCCCTGGCTCTGTATTTCTTATTAATTAAAGGGAAATACATATATACACATTATTATAGTAAAGATGAAAGTATTATGTACAGGAGCATGCCTAGGCTAATTGCTAATCCTAATATTTAAAGCCCAACTATAAAATTCTCCCACCAGGCCATGCCCCCAATGTATTTCACTCGGAGCTTATTCATGGGGAAGCTTATTGATCATTTTATTATACCTGATAGTAAGAGCAGAAACCTTTTCATTAAAGGCTTAGTTCACCTTTACCAAAAAACTGCCTATGGCGGTAAGAGGTGTCTGTAGAAGAAAACAAACTGCAGCTCAGACTAAAGTTGAATAATGCCCTTTCTATAGGTGTAGGCCAGTGATGGCGAACCTTGGCAGCCCAGATGTTTTGGAACTACATTTCCCATGATGCTTACCTACACTGCAGAGTGCATGAGCATCATGGGAAATGTAGTTCCAAAACATCTGGGGTGCCAAGGGTCGCCATCACTGGTGTAGGCCATTTATGTACCTCCTGATGCCTGATTGGAATACTAGTCGTTACTGCTCACTGATCACCGCCATTTCAAGTATAGCGTCTATATTCCAGTATATATACGATATTTTTTAGACATTATAACTTTCACACAAACCAATTAATATACACTTATTGAGATTTTTTTATTTATTTATTTTTTTTTTTACCAAGGACATCTAGCAGAATACCTTTTGACCTATATATTTTTTTTTTTATTGGATATGTTTTATAACAGAAAGTAGAAAATATGTTTTTGGTTTTTTTTCAGATTTTTCATTTTTTTTAATGTATTATTTATATAATAAAAAATAAAAAAAACAGTATTGATCAAATGCTACCCAAAGAAATTTATATTTGTGTGAAAAAAATTGAATAAATGTAATTTGCGTACAATGTTGCATGACTGAGAAATTGCCAGTTAAAGTAGCGCAGTGCGGAATAGCAAAAAATGGTCTTGAAAAGGGTAAAACATTCTGGAGGTTAAGTGGTTATTAAAAGGCAAATACTGTTGATATTATGATCCAAATTATATGCAAACTGCCTTGAAGTGATTGTAATGTCTAAAATGTTTTTATTTAAAAATAACAAACTTGGTTTCTCGGTGTGCTACTCTAGGAAGCCGCTTCCTATTGTGGCACACCTGCTTGCTTGATCCTGAGCTGCACTACCTGCATTCATAGACTCCCCCCCCCCCCCCGCTCCCTCATTACAGGATTTGACTGACCGCAGCAAGAGCCAAAGACTCTCGCTGCCTTAGCAAAGCTTGTGAGAACGGAGAGAGCCGGTAAAGATGGGCACATCGCTGGATTGAGAAAGGCAAGTATGAGGGGACAATACCATTGCCTAAACATTTTTTTACCCTAATGCAAGGAATGCATTAAGGTATAAAATGGTTAGGCTTTAGAACCACTTTAAAGGGGAGTTCCACCCAAAAATGGAACTTCCCCTTTAAGTGTAGGTGACCCCCTGACATGCCACATTTGGCATGTCATTTTTTTTTGGGGGGGGGGGGGGGGAGCGGGTACCCTGTTTTTACGGGCACCTAGCTCCGACTTCCTCCCTGGCGTCATGGCGCTTGAAGGAAGATCACCTCTCCCTCCATGCAATCTTCTGGGACACATAACAGGTCCCAGGAGACTGCCCGGCCATTCGCAGTGCAGCTCGTGCATGTGCAGTGAGCGCCCGGCTGTGAAGCCACAGCCAGGCGCCCACAGTAACAATTCCGGTGCCACGGAGAGAAGCGGGGCTCCGTGCGCCCGCATCGCTGGACTGTGGGACAGGTGACTGTCTGATTATTAAAAGTCAGCAGCTACACTTTTTGTACCTGCTGACTTTTAAATGGGTGGAACTCCGCTTTAAGTATCCTCCAGCATATTTGGGCAGGTATTTCAAATAATAAATACGGTAACTTTTTTTTTGTTCAAATCCTATAATTCAGAGGCAGTATCATAACTGTTAAAGCAGAACTAAAAGGTAAAAACTAAAACAATGTGAGCAGTAGAACAAACACACCTGTCTGTCCAGTCTTTTTTAGAATGTACACTGAGCTACACATGCACAGCTCATTGTTCTCGGTATGGTGCTTTGGTGATGGCATGAATGAACCTCCTGTGCATGTGTGGGAGTTATATCATCCCACACTGGCCAATCAAGACCGCCAAAGACCCGATGCCGGGATATGCAGATGTTGCACATAGATTTTGGTACCCGCGAGGACCCTTGCAGATGTTGGATCACTGGAGAGGAGGCGAACATTTGCCGACCTGTTTATTTTTTCTCTAAAGTTTAAATTCATTTTTTTTTTTTTTATTCTTTATTTTGCTGTGTGGGAAATGAACATAGGGCAGAGAATATATCACAACAGGAATAAACCTTGTCAAAAAGTATAACAGTACATCATAAATAAGCTAGTACAGCAACGGTTGCTAGGTCAGCTGTCTCATGGACCATTGGCAACTGTTTACATCAAAGCATGGTGTAGGATGTTACTCCGAATCGCCCCAAACATTTCCAAAACATTTTTATATTTTCACAATAGGAAGATGGTAAGGAGTAGGATTGCAGTTTTCATGACCGCACCAGAAAAATTTAAATACAGAAGAAGAATGAAAAGGTCAGACGAAGGAAAAGGAGAAGGCAACAAAAAGGGGGAAAGGAGCAGTGAGACCAGCCCACCACCCCTAATCCCCCTTCAGTGCTCCACTGGGCTGTGAGGCTAAAGGTGTCTGATCCCTATAGTAGAAATGGGGAGTACAGATCTTTCAGTACCTTTCCTCTTGTTCTTTCAAGGTCATGGTAAGATTTTCCATCATCTGAATATCTGCTATTCTGGTACGCTAATGGGCAATTGTCGGAGGGCAGGGACTCTTCCACAGAGCTGGAATACACGCTTTGGCTGCTATGAGTAAATGTCGGAGTAAAGCCCCGTACACACGGTCGGACTTTTTGACAACCAACATGCAAATTAGGTGGTTTGGACCAACATCCGACCGTGTGTACGCTCCATCGGACCAACTTTTTCCAGGTTGCATCGGACTTTTGTTGGCTGTGCGAACGGACCAACTTTCTGCCAACAAAAGTCCGAAGGACCAAAGTCCGAACGTGTGTATGCAGTACCAACTGACTTTTGTCCACAGTACAAACACGCATGCTCAGAACCAATGCAAAAGATCAGACAACAATATAGAAGTTGACCAAAGGTGGCGCTGGAGTATTCGAACGTCCTCTTTTGAAGTGTCGTCAGTACGTTGAAACGTCACTACGTTCGTGTTGGTTGTCTCAAAAGTCCGACCGTGTGTATGCAGTACCAACTTGAGGGCCAACGCCCTTTGGACAAAAGTCCAAGGGAAAGTTGGTCCACGGTCCGACCGTGTGTATGGGGCTTAAGGAATTTTTTTATTTATTGTTAGATAGAGGAGTGTCGTTCAGCAGAAAGGTGGCCGGATTTTTATTGAGTGAGACCCCAGTCAGCGTTTTAATCTTAGATTCTACCTCGGACCAGAAGCTGTTTAATTTTAGGCATTCCCAGAAGATATGCAAAAGGGTTCCCACAGATTCTCCAGAGCGCCAACACATCTCGGAAACTTGGGGATAGATCCTATGTAGCTTGGCAGGGGTTCTATACCACCGTGTGAGAAGCTTATAACCTCCTTCCTGATATCTGCTTGCAAGAGACGCTTTATGCGCAAATAGTATAATTTTGTCTTTCTGGGATTGAGAGAAGGTAATCTGCAGGTCACTTTCCCATTGTTGCAAAAAAGTAAAGTCGACAATGTCACCTTGTTTTGTCAGGAGAGTGTAGAAAGGTGAAAGTGAGTGAGGAAGCTGGGACCCATCTAAACAGATCTGTTCAAGTGGCATAAGTTGCCGTAGGTGTTGATGTCCCTCAGGTAATAAGCGTAGGTATGCACTCAATTGTGCCTTCCTGAATAAGTCCAAATCCATGTGAAAGTGGGCCTCCAGTTCTAGTTTGGACATAAGCTTATTAGCAACCGCAAAATGTAGACATCTCAAAACGTTCTGCCGACGTAGCATCGTAAATTTCGGGTCAGTCAGGCAGAAAAGCATGGGACCCCAACACCGGGACTTGGGGATGGAGATAGAAAAAGGCAGTGTCTGAAACAGGAGATAAGCTACCCTTAAAGTTGCCCCAATTGTGGGGTGGGTAGTAATCGCCATAGGGCAAGGTTGCCCAGGGGACCAGGGTAAGCCCGCTAATACAGAATCCACTGTTGCTTGTTCTAGTCATTACACACCACTCCATTATTCTGGTAAGGTGGGAAGCCTCATAGTATCTTACAGGATCTGGAAAGTCCATTCCCCCTGCACTTTTGGAAGGGATAGTATAGCTCACCAAAGGCTTGGAGGTCTTCCTGCCCAAACGAATCGGGTGAACCTTGTCCGTAATTGTGCCAAAAAATTCTGAGGGAGCCTAACTGGCAGCGCTTGAAAGAGGTACAGGAGTCCTGGCATCACATTCATTTTTTAAATATTTAAGTGTCCAAACCAGGTAAAAGTGTCCCTATCCCAGTGCTGAAGGTCAATTTTAAGCTTACGGAGCAAAGGTGCAAAATTTAAGTTTGAAAATCCTTTTAAGTTTGCGGGGAATTTTCGTTCCCAAATATCGAATATGGAAATCCGTCCATTTAAAATTGAACGCTTGACTTAATTGCTGTTGAGCGTGGGTTGGCAGCTCAATCCCCAAGGCTTCTTACTTAAGTTTAAATTCATTTGACAAGTTATTTTTTATTCAATTGACAAAGAGAAAACACAATACATCACCATGAAAAACGCCATAAATTACAAAAGACGTTAAAATCACAAACACAACATAACATAAGTACAATGACATACAAATATGAAAGGTATATCCCCTAGAATCTTATTCTAATTTTCCAAAATGTCCCTTTACCGATTTTTATTCTGATTTAATCTATGAGCTACTAATACTATTCAGGAAACTCTGTAACTGTGTGGAAGTCAGAAAGTCTACTTGACTTAGTAAACAGTATTTGGACACTTCTAAAAATATTATGCAGCTAAATCCGTTCTGCAAAATACATTCATGTAGGGGCTTATATATGAAACCTGCTAACAAGAAAATTTGTTTCCTATAGCAACCATTCAGAAACCTTGTTTCATTTTCAAACTCCCGCAGAAATGGCAATTGGAAGCTAAATGGTTGGTAATGGCAACAAGAAATGTACTTATATGTTTCAGAAACCGCTAATAATTGCATAAAATCTTTGTTAGATTGGATATGGATTGCACTCGGGTTAATAAATATAGCATATTTTAATCACCCAAATGGATGCCGCTAAGACAGTACAGGGCATGCTCTGCAGGAAATTTTTAAAGTCATAAAAAAATATACAGGATCCAATTCAATTTGGGTATTTAATATTCTGAAAAGGATGCTTGTCTCCTTGCATACAATGATACAAATGATGTGACTGAAGAAATATGTTTAATGGCAAACACATCCGTGTATAGTACATTAGTGGAACACAGCTGTGGTAGATGCATGCTGCAATTACTTGATGACGAAACACATACTTAATTACACAGGGGTCATGTACAGTACAGGCAGTGATACTCTGCACAGAAGAATACATCAGTGTATATGTTTGCACATTGAGGAACCCTGGAATCATGTGCATTATGTCATGGCATGTAGTAATCACCAGACAATAGGCCAAATTATGGGGCAGAGATTAATTGTACCCGCTTATGACTTCTGTGGTGTTTAAAAAAAATCCTACTTATGGTAATGGTACATAAAATAGATATGTTTATAACTAAGTATAGACATACTGTATGTGCAACAGGACATAGCATCTGTAGCCTTCATACATTGAGGCTAATAAATTAAAATGGAAAATGGTAGAGCGGTTCCCCCTAACTATCCATTAGCATTCAGCTTTCATTCACTATAGAAATGATGCAAGGTGTTTTGGGTAGCTTTTGTACTTTTCTCCAGGTTTCCTTGTTTTAGTATGTATACATCCACCCAAATTGATGGGTTTGACAGTTTCAGCATTTGCCTTGATCTCACAATCAATAGTATGAGCTGGGTCCAAAGGCCTCATTCACGTGGGCTTACTTAAAGGGTTAGTCCACTTTTATAGAAAAAAACGTAACAACGGACAGATTTTCTCTAACTTCCAATCCCAATGATCGTAGTCACCAGCACAAACGGAGAGGGTGAATCTCAGAGGGACACAGACAGCAAAAAAAATTGATAGTGGTTCTAATTCCTCTTAATTTATTAAAATATAAAATATTGTTTTGCCATTAGATCTATTTTAGAAAAAAACCTTTAAATAATCCGCATAGACAATGTATCATTCTGCTATTTCTTCTTACCTAGGGTTTTTAATTAAATGAAGGCTTTATGTCCTACCTGCACTTGCGTGGGTTTCCACAAGTGGGGGATAGGGGGACAGGGTGGGGGGACCCCTTGCTGCCCATAATCCAAAAACATACTGGTCTCGAACACTTCCATCTTCACCCCATTTTCTTAGGTTTCTTCATCCATTTTGCTTAGCCATCCCAGGATAATGTAATTCCTGCATGTATGCACAGAAAATAATGCATTCCAACACCAAAGGTATGCCAAGAATGTACACTGAACTGTGCATGCATGGCTTAGTGTTCATTCTGCAAACATTTGGTAGCAAGGCAGGTAAAGAAGTATTTATTGCAAAAGAGACATATCGTGTTTTGGGGTACCATTTGAATAAATAGCATTGGGAACATCTAATCCTAAGGCCTCATTCAGGCAAATGAATGAGGGTGGATAGGCTGCTGTACCTGAATGCAGATTAACAATTCCTTGTTATGACCGCAAACAAACTAGACAATTAACTTCAGCCAGTTTGCGTGCTGCCAGAAACTCCATTCTTGGATGCAAATTGTGTCCAACACCAGTTAGAGATTACAAATTGCATGCACTTGCTAGGATGAGGTGTTACATGCTAACTGTAGTGGTGCTAATCATTTATTTGTGCAAGGTCCAAATCTGTTTACACCACAGTTGTTTGCACATACTGTGCAAATGGAGAAAGTTAAAGTGGTTCTAAAGGCTTAAAGTGGTTGTAAACCCTTACAAACCACTTTGACCTACAGGTAAGCCTGGATTAAGGCTTACCCGTAGGTCCAAGAAATATCTCCTAAACCTACACGTTTAGGAGATATTTGCAAAAAGACATGCGCCGTAGACATCGGCGCGCACTGAGCTCGCCCCTGCTAACGGCTATATGCCACGAGTGGCGGCTCCCGTGCTCATGCGCGGGAGTGACGTCATCGCGGCTCCGGCAAATCACAGCGCCGGAGCCGCGATACATACAAAGAAGATGGAGGCTCCGTACACAAGGGGACAGCAGCAACATCGCAGCCATACCAGGCCGCGTGCCCTCAACATGGGGGTGCCCTGGGGAAAGGGGTGCCGTGCGGCCCCCCCACCCCAAAGCACCTTGTCCCCAAGGGCCTCTTCCCGACAACCCTGGCCATTGGTTTTTGGGGTCTGCGGGCGGGGGCTTATCGGAATCTGGGAGCCCCCTTTTATAAGGGGGCCCCCAGATCCCGGCCCCCCACCCTATGTGACTATAGAGTCACACCGCCTTCGGGGGTCTTCCGGGGTCTCTTCTGTTCTTGCCGCAGTGTCGGTGTATACACAGTGGTAAATGACAGCCCCCTTGTGATGTCACAGTCCCAGCCCCCCCCCCGAGTCAACATCGGAAGAAGGCGCCGACGGCGCGGAAAACGACGACCGTGGCTAAAATGACAGCACTAACCCCCCCCCCTTACCCCACTGGGGGGGTGGGGGTGGGAAATTAGTTTTTTGATTGATGGCGTTTTCACCTCCCTATTATTCTAATACACAGGCTGGAGGGGTGTGACACAGCCTGTGACTGGCAGAAATCCACCAACACCATGTTATTGCCCAAAAAAATGATAAAGGTTTGATTTCAAGTTGATATTTATTTTTTCTCTGTATTTCAAAGGCTGTTTTTTTTTTTGAACATGTGACCAGCTGCCGAGGACTAGAAGCTCCTCCTGCCACTGTTTCCCTGCAGACAGGCTGGGAAAAAACTGGGTCATGTGACAACTGTATATCACTTGAGAAAAGAAGATACTTTGATTTTTTTTTATTATTAAAATAGTGAGGGATAATGTACATTAACCACTTCAGCCCCGGACCAATTGGCAGCCAAAGGACCAGGCCCCTTTTTGCGATTCGGCACTGCGTCGCTTTAACTGACAATTGCGCTCGTGCGACGTGGCTCCAAAACAAAATTGGCGTCCTTTTTTTCCCACAAATAGAGCTTTCTTTTGGTGGTATTTGATCGCCCCTGCGGTTTTTTTTTTTTGCACTATAAACAAAAATAGAGTGACAATTTTGAAAACAATGCAATATTTTTTGCTTTTTTCTATAATAAATATCCCCAAAAAATCTAGAAAAAAAAAATTTTTTTCCTCAGTTTAGGCCGATACGTCTTCTTCTACATATTTTTGGTAAAAAAAAAAAATCGCATTATTGATTGGTTTGCGCAAAAGTTAAAGCGTTTACAAAATAGGGGATAGTTTTATAGCATTTTTATTAATATTTTTTTTTTTTTTTACTAGTAATGGCGGCGATCATCGATTTTTATTGTGACTGCGACATTATGGCGGACACATCGGACATTTTTGACACGTTTTTGGGACCATTGTCATTTAAACAGCAATCAATGCTATTTAAATGCATTGATTCCTGTATAAATGACAGTTGTAGTGAAAGAGTTAACCACTAGGGGGAGGGGAGGGGTTATGGGCTGTGACGATTGGCGCTCCCCTTATGTTTAATGAATGAATCTGTTTAGAATGAGAATCCCATAAATTTGCCCTATTTTGAGTGAGCTGTAAGGTAATTATTCCTAGATTCCTACAGGCATATATTAATGAGTGTCACTCATTAATATATGCCTGTAGGAATCTAGGAATAATTACCTTACAGCTCACTCAAAATAGGGCAAATTTATGGGATTCTCATTCTAAACAGATTCATTCATTAAACATAAGGGGAGCGCCAATCGTCTCTTCTCTTACATTCCTTATATTCAATTTACCCTCTAGGGGGTTAAATTTTCTTGGACGGGCTGCACACCTGACATTTAAGTATCCTAAGCGCGGAGTTATCTTCCATTTTTTTATGGGCTGTGACGTGTGTGTTTTTTTTTACATTAGGGGGCGGGGCTGACATCTGACGTCATTGATCGGCTTTCCCGATGACCGGGAACAGCCGATCAATGACAGGCAGAGTAGAAAGCGCGGGGAGAGGTTTGTTTACACAGACCTCTCCCCATTCTTCAGCTCTGTGACCCGATCGCGGGACACCAGCGGCGATCGGGTCCGCTAGTCCCACGGCCGGGGTCACGGGCGTGCGCGCGACCCACGGGCAGGCAATTAAAGGGCCACATACAGGTACGTGATTTTGCCTGCCCGTGCCATTCTGCCGCAGTATATGCGTGAGGCAGTTGGGAAGCGGTTAAACAGCATGTTTAGTCTCACTTCAAGGCGACCATACATGGATCAAAATGCATGTATGTAATTTTGATCTATGTATGGGCAAGTTGGTTGTACTGTACAGAAGCCGATCTACCAATCGACTTCTGAACAATCAACCAATCTACCAATCAACTTCTGAACCTGTTGTTTTTTTCCCCGATTGTTCAGTGCTGACAGCTATAGCCGGCAACACTGAGGCCCCTTTCACACTTGTGCGACCTGAAACTCACGCAGCATTTTTTTTGCCGTGATTTTGATTTAAGCACTGCCTGTGTAATTCTTAGGTCTATGGACCTAAAATCGCATCAAAGTCAGACCAAAGTAGTGCAGGGACTACTTTGATATCACATAGATATTAATGGTACTCATTGGAAAACGTGGGGAACGACTTGTCATGCGCCTTTGCAGTCGATCCCCGATGAAGTCACGTGACGTGACGGTGACGACACGCGTAGGATACACGGACACCGGAAGTAACGTTCTAGACACGAGCTCGCCGCTCGTTTCCTACCAGGATTGTACACAGACATGCAAATGTGAGTGTATATTTTGATTTTAATGCAATAAACCATTGTTCAAAATTACTACACTAGATAGCCCTTTATTTCCCTCTTTGGTCATTATGGCTTGTGTATGCTGAGCGCTGCCAGTGAAGAGGTATCCAGCCCCCAGAGGTATCCAATCCACATTACTAGAGAAGGAACCGAACAGAGAAAGAGGCTTGTGACCAGATCCACATCCCCCCGAAGTCACCACATATCCCCCCGGCTCCTGTTCAATGCTGCTTACCTTGTAAGCAGCATTGATAGTAAGGTAATAATTTAGGACACCCTTAGGTGTCAATCATCACCGAAGATCCTCAGCACAGAGCACGCAGCATCCACACTGGCACTTCACTGAAGACCCATCAGCACTGTTATTTTTCCACGCTGTACTTGCATTACTGCAAGCAACGCCACAGAGCCATAGCTTAGCAGCATCACTGTTCTAAAATTTCCTCACAGTCATCTCACGCCTTATGCGTTTTATGAACTTTTATGTGTTCTTAAGAATTTTATGCAATTTTGAACTTTTATGCGATTTTGAACTCCACATGCGTTTTGGAACTTCACATGTGTTTATGAATTTTATACTTGCAATTTTATGAATTTAAGTCGCTATAGACACCTTTACCTTGTTCACTCCATCACAAACACTGCTTAGCGGTTTATGCGATTCTCTAGCATACTTTGCACATTTATGCGATTTTCTAACATATTTTGCACATTTATTCACCACCTGTTCACTTGAACTATATATTTACCGGATTTTAGCATTTTTATGCACATCAGTCACTTATAATCTCACTATTTTTTACTGATTATTTTATCTTTATACATTTCGTCATCCTTTTGACTTTTATATATTGTATTTATGTTGTGCACAACTGACAGCTTAACTTATTTATCACAGTTTTATGGGAGCGCAACACCACATATTGATTTTTTCCAGATATTAATGGTACGCATTGGAAAACGTGGGGAACGACTTGTCATGCGCCTTTGCAGTCCCAAGTCGCACAAGTGTGAAAGGGGCCTGATCCGTGTTTTCTGACAGCAGGGAAGTCTCCCCACTATAAGAATACAATAACTCAGCAGGAGTGATTTTTTTATTTCCCCCATCGACCTTGAATATGTGGATGTGGGAATCGGGTTATAATTTATTTTGTTCAACGTTGAACAAAAACAATTCATACTGTATGGTCTGCTGTAATCTTTGGTTCAAAAGGCCAGGGATTCTCAACGACACACTTCAAGGGGCTCTACAAAACCTGTAATCATCCCAGCTCTAGTAACCTTGCCCCATCCCGCATATGGTAAATTATACAGGATTCAAAGAGATTGAAACTCATGCTGAATATTATGTTTGGTTTTTTTTCGGTAGAGTGTTGAAAGGTTCGAACCTCTGTCATGTTTTTATTCTGATTTTGAATGGACTGTCTGCATTCATACAAGATTTCCTGGAAAGCATTCGCAGCTCATGACATGATTAGAGTCGCTCTGTGTTCATGTGAAATAATGGTGGTAAACAATGAAGTGAGGTGTGTCATAGTATGCATTAGCTGTATGTCCTGTCCATGGTGCTGAATACAATTCCTGAAGGAGAGACACCGACCGATAAATAATCACCCAGTCTCTGTCACTTACTCAGGCTATGGATACTTCAGTATAAAGCACGTTGCTTTCATGTTTCTTCGATAATCCATGTTATCTTCATTTTGTATCCTGTAACTCACTGAACTGCAACAATCCTAATCACACTAATTAACATGTAGTCCATAAGCAGAGCGCAGGGACGCCTGTGTATTTCTTGGAAGCACGCACACACGTTGCTGTGTGAGAGATGTTGCCTCATCCATAGTAATGAATAATGAGGAAGGAAGGAAATCATCTCGCTGTAGACTGAGGGTGGCTCTGTTGAGCTGTTGTACACGACACACGCTTTTATAAGGCTTTTGTATTGAAGTTGGCAGTCGCCCAGCACCAGCTGGGACTGGACGCACGACTCGCAATCTCTCCTCAGGAATTCTGAGTACACCAGGGAAAGGATTGGGGACACGTCCTTTTTTTCTGACAACAGTCATCCTCCTGGAGCACAGCACAATGTGATTTGTCCTTTGTCCTTGTGGAAAGACAGCGTCAGGGTGGAAGTAAGGCACTTTCCTTGTCTTTGTTATTGTGATGGCTGGGGGAGGCATGCCTGGAGATTATTTTGTAGCCCTAAACCAGGTAATGTGACTTGTCTGGAGAAACACCTGACCAAAGCAGAAGAAGAAGCTGAGTTTCACTGGTATGGTGTGGTACATGTCTTTGGATGAGCAAGGACTGAGACAAAGGGTTGCACAGGCGATAAGGGCTATAGAAGAGTATTTGTTTATTATTAGTCCATACTTCGAATTCGTATCCCGTCATTCTGGGGTAACTTGTTCTATACAACTGGTCCAATTCTGTTTTACTTTTCTATACAATTCTGAATTTTATATACTGTTCTATACAACCGGTCCAATTCTTATTTACTGTTCTAGACAATCCTGAATGTTATTTACTGTTATATACAACTATTCAAATTCTTATTTACTGTTCTATACAGTTTCCGATTGTTTAAATGCTGTTCTGTACAACAATTTAAATTCCTATTTACTGTTGTTATATAGAACAATTCCTATTTAATGTGATCCCAAACAATTTTGATGTTTATTTATGGCTTTATACAGTTCCAGTTTGTTAAATGCTGTTTTATGCAGCAATTACAATTCACTGTTACAGAACAATTCCGATTCCTATTTACTGTTCTATAGAACAATTTCGATTCCTATTTACTGTTTTATAGAATAATTCAAATTCCTATTTCTGTTATATCTATCAATATCAATTCCAATTCCTAATTACTATACAGTTTTTTCTT
The DNA here is from genome assembly GCA_028564925.1 of Lithobates sylvaticus. Taxonomy (NCBI): domain Eukaryota; kingdom Metazoa; phylum Chordata; class Amphibia; order Anura; family Ranidae; genus Lithobates; species Lithobates sylvaticus. Next base: position 180,864,559 of record CM053026.1, read on the forward strand.
CTATAGTGTGCCATACAACAATTTCAGTTTCTATTTACTGTTCCATACAACAATCCAATTCCTATTTACAGTTATATAGAACGATTCCAGTTTCTATATCTCTTATATCTAACAATTCCAATTCCTATCCTTTACAATTCTTATTCTTCTATACTGTTCCATACAGCAATTCTAGTTCCTATTTACTGTTACATACAACAATCCAATTCCTATTTACAGTTATATAGAACGATTCCAGTTTCTATATCTCTTATATCTAACAATTCCAATTCCTATCCTTTACAATTCTTATTCTTCTATACTGTTCCATACAGCAAATCTAGTTCCTATTTACTGTTACATACAACAATCCAATTCCTATTTACTGTTATATAGAACAATTCAAATTCGTATTTATTGTTCTATACAACCATTCCATTTCTTATTTACTGTAATGTACAATTCGAGTTCCTATTTCCAGAAAGCCTATCTGAGTCCCATAATATATCAATTTGATGGCACCAGCAACTTAATTTTTAGTATAGACCAATAAAGTGTTAACTTTTTTCTGTAGATTGTAATATCTCAATATTGGGACCCGTGTGCGATATAATATAAAGTTTGCCTGATGCTGTGCACTGACTGACTGATTAGGGGGTATTGACAGTCTGAAGGATTTATGTTGAGATGCCTGATGGCAGTCCGAAAGGATGGAGAAAATTGTTCTAGCACTGGCCAGCTCTGTTGACTAAGCAGTTTCCAGTCAGCAAGAGAGAGGTGGAAAGGAACATGTCGTTTTTGGACATCTTTCTGGGGAATAATGTGCCTGAACTTCATCGGTCATCTGTGCCTTATAACCTACCACAAAGCACTACCTTTCTCCATCACCTGCCAAGGTCAGTGACCATGAATGGGTACCGGAGAATTAATGGGTGTGTATGCGTTTCTAACTGCTTTCTTCATGCTTTATTATGATACAGGGGTTCTGTATTATAGTGAAATTAACATCCTGGAACAAGCTGCCGATAAAGCTTTATAGATATTGTTATGAAATGGCCCCTAAATCAACTGGTTTGGAACAGGTTAAACTATGACGTTCAGCCAGATATTGTGCATGGGAATGGTTCTTGAGAAAACCGTTTAATGCTTTGTAGATGTGTTCATGTATCTACAATTGCCGTCTCATTGTTATAATTTTCTTTTGCCAGAGTAGATCTGCTCATCTCTTGCATGGCAAATTTAATTTACTGTTGCAGTAGTAGGGCTATTGGTGACTGGTCTATTAGCAGCTGATTAATGATCTTGATATCTTGCAAGGCTATGTGATAGTGTGATCCTTATGATATAGTCTAAAATGTGGACAACACTTTTTCTTTGCTGTGGTATCTATGACAATTGGGTATTTTATTACCATATTGTAGTGTAGCGATTTTTCTTATGTTTATTGGTATTAAATATGTTACTGTTCTTTAACTGCTGGTGTATAGCTGGTGAAATACAACTGAATATGGAATGTTGGAGTCACTCCCATGTGTATGAACAGTATGTATGGTGTAGGTAAATATAATAGTATAGGTAACTTTATTTGTCACCTTGTTTGTCTGCCAGGGGCAGGCACTTATCAATGAATCCAAAGCATGTAATAATGTCAAATGTAGATTTTTTTTATTTTGACATGCAATACAGGACACATGAATAACATGTGAACATTGGCCGTTTAAAATGTATGACTCTTCAGTCAAAACTTAAACAGTCACTGGTAAAAGAATCCAATAATTTTTTTCCATAACCATCAACTAAAAAGGGACCCAAAAAATCTGCAATATTATTTTAGATATAAACATAAAACCGCCGCTTACCATGTGAAAGCCTCAGTCAATGCCGCTCCTCGGACCACCCGCCCACTGGGGCTTAATCCTAGCCCCCGGTTAGTGGAGAGAAACATGACAGGGGGGGCATCACACGGAGGAGCAGCATTGACTAAGGCACATGTATACAATGCCTTGAAAAAGTATTCTTACCCCTTGAAATTTTGTCATGCTACAACCACAAATGTAAATGTATTTTATTGGGATTTTATGTGATAGACCAACACAAAGTGGCACATAATTGTGAAGAGGAAGGAAAATGATAAATGGTTTTCAATTTATTTTTTTACAAATAAATATCTGAAAAGTGTGGCGTACAATTGTATTTAGCCCCCTTTACTCTGATACCCCTAATTAATAGCTAGTGGAACCAATTGCCTTCAGAAGTCACCTAATTAGTAAATAGAGTCCCTGTGTGTAATTTCATCTCAGTATAAATACAGCTGTTCTGTGAACCCCTAATGCCGCATACACACGATCGGAATTCTCATCAGAAAGAGCTCTGATGGTTTTCCCATCGGAATTTCGCTTAAACTGTCTTGCCTACATGCGGTCACACCAAATTCTGACGGTCAATAACAGCGCGACATACAACACGTTCGACGGCACTATAAAAGGGAAGTTTAATGCTTATGAGCATGCGTCAAATTGTTTCCGAGCATGCGTCGAAATTGCATACACACGATCGAAAAATCCGATAGAAAGGTTTTCCATCGGAAAAATTAAGAACAGGCTCTCAATCTAAAGTTCGTCGGAAATGCTGACAGAAAAAAAAACGATGGGCATACACACGGTCGGAAAATCCGATGGGAAGCTCCCATTGGGCTGTTTCCAGCGGAAATTCCGTCCGTGTGTACACAGCATTAGTGTTTTTTTTAGAGAACCTCAGTGAACAAACAGCATCATGAAGACCAATGAACACACAAGACAGGTCAGGGATAAAGTAGTGGAGAAAGTTAAAGAAGGGTTAGGGTATAAAAGCTTTTTAGCATCTCATGAAGCACTGTTCAATCCATCATCCGAAAATGGAAAGAGCATGGCACAACTGCAAACATACCAAGACATGACCGTCCACCTAAACTGACAGGACCGGCAAGGAGAGCATTAATCAAAGAAGCATCCATGGTAACTCTGGAGGAGCAGCTGAGATCCACAGCTCAGATGGGAGAATCTGTCCACAGGACAACTGTTAATCATGCACTCCATAAGAAGACCCATTCGCAGTTTGTGAAAAGCCATGTGAGGGACACAGCAAATATGTGGAAGAAGGTGCTCTGGTCAGATGAGACCGCAGCGCATCAGTGTGAAAGCAGCCTTATGCTATTATGCCCAGTGTATTGCTTCACACTGACCTGAAGATCTTCTTTCTTGCTGCTGGCACCACTCTGGAGATCGCTACTTGTGATCTGAGGTGGATTGCAGTTGGTGTCACTCCACATGAGACAGGAGTCCACACTACTGAGAAGGCATCAGCTTCTGCAGCTGTTGCTCCCTACTACAGCTCCAAATTTACAAGTAATCCCTCTGCATTGCACTCTGTTTAATGTTCTGGGATGGTGGGTCAGCAAGCCCAGACCGTGATCTACCAGTTACTTGTCCGAGATCTACTGGTTGCTGACCCCCAGGCTATGGTGAGCAGTGGTTTTATGTTTAAATGTTCATTGCTCACTGGATGAATTATTCTTATGCCGGTGTTCCTGCTATTCTGAGTGCCAATGGGGCTCTACACCTCAGCCTGAAGTGGCACCACCAAGTACTAATGGCATTATTTTACATATGTTTTTTCTAATTGTAAGCCAGAATTTACAATTATCTTTAGAGATAACTGATATATTTTATCCGTTAATCATCTATGAACCTCATCTTGTATGCAATTACTATGAAACGTTCTACAAAATGGCCATTAAGCTATGAGTTATTTTTCTACAGATACCATTTAGAAATCTGCATTAAAAAGTGTGCATGTACAGAAATGTGTATCATTTGCAGATAAGTTACCTACTGGCTTTGTATATTCCTTCTTGTTATGGTTCATATATCTCTTTCCTGTCATAGTTGCTGACTCTGGTACCCACCTTAGGCCCCTTTCACACAACCATACTGTCATTCTATTTTTGCAATCTATCCTTATGGGTGGCATGATGCAAGTGGACATGCATCTTCCTATATCTGCTTACAGCCAGATCCCTTCAGGTTTGTCAGACCGAAGAGGAAAAAGTTTATGTCCAGGTCCGCTTTTGATGGCTCAACCAGATGTGGACAGATTTAGGCAAATGTACGTCCACTTACATCCATCTAACCATAGGGATTACAAGGATCCATTTTTTCAGAACAGACTGTTGCCACATATGTGGCATCTGTTTCTTTTCTGATCAAACTCCGCAGGGGATCAGTCTAGGATCCCCCTTGCTGAGATGCTGAGGAGGCCTTACTGCATTCTGTACGAAAAAGTGCCAACCACCCCAGCCTATAACTAGCTTTTGCACTAAGGTACACATGGAAGGGCAACAAACATCACAAACAAGCAAAAGATTTCCCAGCTCACTTACCAGCCAGCCTGCAAAACCACCAAATTGAACCTGTCTAACAATTTACATTAAAAACAGGAGTGACCATGTCAGGGATCCTCCATATACAGTAGTCCTAACTCTATAGTTTTCAGAGTGTCCCAAAAAGGAGCTCATATAGTAGTGGATAGATTAAGGGCAGGTGAGCCTGGAGGGAGCCCACTCCTCCTTAAAGGCACAGGAACGCACATGACGTCCAGCAAGAGCACAATGGCAGCAAAAGGCATCCAGTGCATCCCCACACCCAATTCAACAAACTGTACAAAAAAGTGACAACCACCCCAACCTATAGCTAGCCTTTGCAGTAAGGGGCACAGGGAAATGCTCATCACAAACAAACAAAAGATTTCCCAGCCAGCCTGCAAAACAACCAAATTGGCTCTGTCTAACAATTTATGTTAAAAAGAGAGGGTTTAGTTTGTACACATTTACAAATATATCTGTAAGCCGCAGTGCATTGTCCCTTCTTTTGCATTTTTTTTTTTTTTTAAATTAGCGATTGTGTTTTTTCTTCCTCTCGGGGTCGGGGGCCAATGGAAGGGCCAATCTTAAGTTCAGAAACGTATCAAATGGATAGATAAGTGAAACGAAATCAGCAAAATGCAAAATGTATATATAAAATTACTAATAAAGATTTAATTATAAAAAAAAATTAGCGATTGTGCCATCTCTGACCAGGAAGTAGATGACCCTGAATAATGCCTCGAACAAAGATGGCTCCATCCTTATTGGGGGAAATATAGATGTTGTCAGTGAATATACTTTGATTTCTATGAGAGGTAATACATGCCATGGGGTCTCATTTTTAATTGTTTTCAAGCAAAATTCAGACTTTTTTCTAATTGCATAAAAAAAAAAAAAAATTGTGACTCCTGGGTAAAAGTTTCTTGCATGCTATATGCCTAACGATAGGCAACCTTTAAGTGGGTTACTTCTCCAGCTATGAAGAACTAATCATGAAGAGCTAGCACATAATATCTTCCAGTTAGCCACCAGAAGGTCTTGGCTGCATTTATACGAGTGTAGGATTATTATTAGATTTTGGAATATGTGATGAGGGTTAGAAAAGGTGGGGGTGGGGATACAGTGTAGAATTTTTAATACACGTGGGATAACGACATCGCTTGTTGAATCCTGGAGTGCAATCAATGAAGAGATTATGCTTGAAAAATTTAATTTAGAATGGGAAGTGATGAGATTGTAAATGACCTTTGAGGATGGGAAATGTTTTTCACAAAAAGCCATCCAGACAGATGCTTCATATTCGGTATTCCTGCTGCCAATTGCTTATTTGTTTGCTGATTTCTTTTTTTTTATTATTTATTTATTACATTTTTTTTTTTTGCTGATTTTTGAATACCTAGTAGAAGGAGAGACTGAAATAACCAGGGTTTAAATTTTGTCTACCCCTGCTGCTATACATTCTATATACGGTTTGTAAAAAATCCCAGTGTAAATACCTGAATCCTCTTTTGGACCTGGCACATGATCGCACGTCTTCGATTCCTCCATGTCAATGAGCAGCTGCTGCGGCTGTTGGGAGGGAACTTCTCCGCTGGCAACACTGGACTATTGTAAGGCGGTAGGTGACATGATGATGATGCAAAGTGGCCAACTGTCAGTAAATTCATGGACAGTTTGTAAAATCTGTGATTTGTACATTTGTCTGTGAATGTCCATTATGGATGTGCAATCTACATGTCTGTAACGGACATTCATGGACAGATGTATAAATAACGGATTTTAGAAATTTACTGATGGTTGGCAACCCTGTATGAAGGTTCTGTGCAAATTAGCCTCATTGTTGAGTCTCTCATTGAAACAAAATAATTGGAGTTAAAGTGATTGTAAACGATCACCTTGTAAAACAACCTATTCAGTTTAAAATAGAAATGAAAGGCATAACATCTTTGTATAGATATAAAAAAACATTATAAATTACTTGTTTTACCTTTTTTTATGAGCGATTACATTCCCTCTGTTCTCAGCTGCATATAAGCTGGGGGAGGAGAAGCAGCAGTACACTAAGCTATAGAACTGACCAGGGTGTGTTCTCCTGCTTAGTGCGGTCAGTTTTTAATAGGAACGCAGAGGGACTGCAGGAACACCAGGGATCTCACACAAAGGAAGTAATACAAAGAGAACAGGACAAGTTCATGGCTCATATCAGGAATATAAAGTGTTGGGGTAACACACGCTTTAAGCAATGATGTGACCACGTTGAAGGTATTTATACTGTAATTTCTTACAAAATGTGTGCAGCATGTACTAAATATAATCGGTGAAAAAAACAATCAGCGCCAAAATTAATTAATAACTTTCTCCTATAACAGGGTAAATGTGTAAAATTACCAATATATGTGACTGCACAGCTGCTGAACACTTATGCCGCGTACACACAAAATTTGCGATGGGAGCTTGTTGTCAGAAATTCCAACCGTGTGTGTAGGCTCCATCGGACATTTTCCATCGGAATTTCCGACAAACAAAATTTGAGGTCTGGAAATTCTGATCGTGTGTACACAATTCCAACGCACAAAATTCCACGCATGCTCGGAATCAAGCAGAAGAGCCACACTGGCTATTGAACTTCAATTTTCTTGGCTCGTCATACGTCACTGCGTTCTTGACGTTCGGAATTTCCGACAACATTTGTGTGACCGTGTGTATGCAAGTCAAGTTTGAGCCAACATCCATCGGGAAAAAAAAACATGGATTGTGCAATCGCGTGTACGCGGCATTACAGTGATACACCACACCAAATTCAATATTGTTTTCTAAATAGTGCAGCGCTGTGTCTTATTAAACAATGTGCATACAAAATTTATATTGAACATTTCATGATCAAAAATAAAAAAAAATTAAAATATCCAAAAATTATAAAAAAATAAAAAAAAAATCAAAAAAGTTTGTCTGTGTCAATGCTTCCAAAGCAATCACCGCTGTGTGTGTTCGTCCTCAAAAGGACCAATATCCAGAGCACACCTCCACCAGCTAAAGTGCCTGCTCACCTCAAAGATGAATGTAAATGCTTAGACAAATCACTCCTCGTGCCCACCACAATGGATCAACTTTTCTCTCCAATGGTAATCCTGCAGTCTCCAGACTGCTCCATTGTGTGGGTAATCAGAGTTTGAGTTGCCGACAGAAAAAAACCTTCCTTCACTTTCTCATTAGTGCTAAATCCCGCTTTTACTTCCATAGGTGAAAGACATGAAACAACAAACACAGGTGCCATAGTGTACTCTATTTGTATGTTTATTAAAAGCCCCCAAAAAAATCCACTTACCGTATATACTCGAGTATAAGCCGACCCGAATATAAGCCGAGGCACCTAATTTTACCACAAAAAGCTGGGAAAACGTATTGACTCGAGTAGAAGCCTAGGGTGAGAAATGCACAGCTACTGTAAGTGGAAAAGAGGGTCAACAATGCCCATTTGCATGCCTCACTGTGTCCATTTGCAGCCATAGGTCCCCTGAACTTCAAACTTGGTAGTTAAGGGTTCCTAGATGCCCCCTAGCTGCAGACACAATTTGGGGTCTCTGGACACAGATGCAGATGGACACAGTTGACCGACTTTGGGGCCCTGTATCTCGGGGCCACTTGGTGCTAGGAACCTCAAATTAGTTCCACTGGGTTTGCACACCAAATTTGGGGTTCCTAGCTCCAAGTGGCCCCAAGATATGAGGCCCCAAAGTCGAGTCGGAAAATGTCAAGCACTTTTCTGCAGCAAAAAATTATATTTTCCAACCCGACTTTGCGGCCCCGTATCTCGGGGCCACTTGAAGCTAGGAACCCCAAATTTGGTGTGCAAACCCAGTGGAACCACATTACAACATATCATAACAAATTTGGGGTTCCTAGCACCAAGTGGCCCGAGATACGGGGCCGCAAATTCGGGTCGGAAAATCTAATTTTTTGCTGCAGAAAAGTGCTTGACTCGAGTATAAGCCGAGGGGGGCACTTTCAGCACAAAAAAATGTGCTGAAAAACTTGGCTTATACTCAAGTATATACGGTACAAGATAAAAACGTTAAAACAGCATGTCTCAAATCATCAATTCATTCACCGCAGATCTACACTCGCGATGCTTCATAGATTCGGCTGCTCCCCTCTAAACGCGTGTCGGCCTCTCTTTGGCCTTCATCAGTAGATGGGTGGGCCGATTCCCTAGACACTCTTATATACTATATTGTTGCCTAAGCAACCCTCCAGGCGTCATCACAGACGTTCGCGGTTTATGAGGATCCTCCCACTTCCTGTATACAACTGAGCTCACATATATTAAGCTGGAGAGTGTGTCACCCAGATAACTAGGCAGATCTAAATATCTCCCGTACCAATCTAATGTCAACAATTCATTACATAGTACTTCGCTATATGTGAACAATGTGTCAATTTCTAATATATAAACTTTACATTTTTAAAATGATAATATTGCATACTATCAAATTCTCCAGGGACCGACTCATTATTTCTAAATAACTACCAACTTCTCATTATAATAACATTAAAATAATTAAAATTAATTATTTTGCAATCTATGACCATCCATATATTATCTGCAGAAAATTACATTTAAAGTGATATTACACCTCTATCACCTCTCCATTAAATATCCGCTAAATATGCGGATAATCATTGATACAAATAAATTCTACTATATATCCACACATTTATTAATTAACCATAATAGATGAGGCAGTTTAGATCGAAATCTATGTTAAGCCCCCTAGGCGCTAAAACCTGGGTTTCATAAATCCAGGCTGACTCGCGTTGGCTCAATTGCCTAATAAAATCCCCCCCCCCCCCCCTCCAATGATGTTTCACCTTTTTGATCGCTCTAATTCATCCCAAAGTTGTTCCATCAGATTGAGGTCAGGACTCTGTGCAGGCCAGTCAAGTTCCTCCACCCCAAACTCGCTCATCCGTGTCTTTATGGACCTTGCTTAATTGGCCAAAATTCTAGACGTGCATGACCGGCTTAAGCCTCTGCAGTTTTATCGACCATGAAAGGGAACAGAATATAAAGACAATTGCATTGTTGTGTTACCTTTGTTGTATGCGTATTGGGTTAGTATGCTATCTGATCTTTCGTAGTTCATCCTGCAGATATTCTCCATTGGCATTTCAGTATTGATTAGCTGGCTCCTCTTACTTATCTAACAGTATCTGCTGCTGTTGATAGTCTGCATTAACGTGCTGGGTTTGTGAAACAGTTATTTTCTGTATTGGATGATTTCATAGAGGCATTGCTATGGGAATGACCTGATTTTTCTATATTTTACTCTCCCAATTGTTCCCTGGATGCATATAGCTTTATCAGGCTGTACATCTCTACAGCATACTAATAACTCATTGTTATTTACCAGGACACATTCAGGCATTCTAGTGCCACGGGTGGTCTGATGCTTTCTGTGGAAAATGCTAAATGGATAGTGAAATTCTGCCTGTTAGCCTTCATTTCAGCTAGCAGCTCATACCAGGTTAATATGACGTGTACTGAAATGAGTGTAATTATAGAACATTGTACAGGTCACTTGGTCATCAATTTCATGCTTCTACAGACAACCAGTTTACTAAAAGGAAGCAACTGCATGCATCTTGGGGACTATGTTCATAGGAAACATGTTAAAGTGACACCAAAAATAATCCACACACATCCACTACTTATTGTCCTTGTCATCTATTTTTTGTGAAATTGTTCTTTTTTTTTCTGCCTCCTTGTAGCTTCTTCTGTGAGCTCTTTAACATTTTCTTTTCCCCCCAACTATTGTTTGTTTGGAACGAGAAGAGAAGTACACGTGAGTTGCAGTCATGTACCCTGCACCATCCATAGTCCCTAGTCCATCTCAGGAGCGAGCAAGGAGGGTGGCTACGTTCCTACTTACAGTAGGACCATGGAGAATGAACGTAGCCACCTTCTAACAGGAAGTCAGACCACAGCAGCAAAAAAAAATAAAAAATTTGGAGGAGTTTTGTGTCACTTTAATTAGTGTAAACACATGCAAACATATCTACCTGCATGAACAGTGATGTAAGTAAACTGATGTTAACATGTGCATACATAAAAGCCTGAGGAGGAAGATATCCTTTTTTGACCAACATACCAATAAAAACTATTCATATACAATATGTTGTCTGAATTGCAACTTGTAGCCCTCTAGGTGCTAAGGGGTTACAAGGCAAAAGCCCAATTCCAGCCAAACTGTTTAAGACTTATGCCTCGTACACACGTACGGACTTTTCCCGGCGGACCTAAGTCCAGCGGACAATCCGCTGGACTTTCCGGCTAGGTCCGCTGGACTTTCCGAGGGTGTGGACTTGCCCACACACGCACGGACTTGTCCAGCGGATAATCCGCCGGCCAAAAGTCCGCGGGACTTTTGAAAATGAACGGACTTGCCCACACACGGAGCAGTCCGTTCATTTCGAACGTAACTTCAGGTTACGTAGCTAGCGTAGGCAGTAAATGCCGCCGCGCTAGCTCCGCAAGCTGGCATGGATTTAAAGGGAACCCCCACGCCGTTTTTTCGGCGTGGGGGTTCCCCCCAAATCCATGTCAGACCCTCATCCGAGCACGCAGCCTGGCAGGCCAGGAAAGGGGTGGGGACGAATGAGCGCCCCCCCCCCTCCTGAGCCGTACCAGGCCGCGTGCCCTCAACATGGGGGGTGCCCTGGGGAAAGGGGGGCCGTGCGGCCCCCCCACCCCAAAGCACCTTGTCCCCATGTTGATGAGGACAAGGGCCTCTTCCCGACAACCCTGGCCGTTGGTTGTCGGGGTCTGCGGGCGGGGGCTTATCGGAATCTGGGAACCCCCTTTAATAAGGGGGCCCCCAGATACCGGCCCCCACCCTATGTGAATGAGTATGGGGTACGATGTACCCCTACCCATTCACCTAAGGTGTAAAATGTAAAGTAAAAAAAAACACCCACACTTTTGAAAAAATAGTTTATTGCACTGCTCCGGGGGTCTTCTTCCGTCTTGGGGGTCTTCTCGCCGGACTCCCCCGCCATTTACCAAGCTCTTTTACCGAGCGAGGGGAGTCCGGCTACCTTCTTCGTCGTCGCCGCCGTCTGGGGGTCTCGATCCGCCTTCGGGGGTCTTCTTCCGTCTTGGGGGTCTTCTCGCCGGACTCCTCCCCTCTCTTCTGCTCTTTTACCTAGCTCTTTCACGAGGGGAGGAGTCCGGCTACCTTCTTCGTCGTCGCCGCCGTCGTCTGGGGGTCTCGATCCGCCTTCGGGGGTCTTCCGGGGGTCTCTTCTGTTCTTGCGGCGGTCGTCGTCTTCCGCGCCGCCGGCGCCTTGTCCTTCTTCTTGTCCTTCTTGTTCTTCTTCTTCTTCCGATGTTGACCCGTCGCTGTCTCTGCCCGGAATGCCTGTGCCGATCTGCGCTCGGACTTATATAGGGACATGGGGGACAGGGTCACATGCACATGTCACATGGTGACCCCGCCCCCTTGTGTTGTCACAGTCCCGGAGGATGCTGGGACTGTGACATCGCAAGGGGGCGGGGTCACCATGTGACATGAACATGTGACCCTGTCCCCCATGTCCCTATATAAGTCCGAGCGCAGATCGGCACAGGCATTCCGGGCAGAGACAGCGACGGGTCAACATCGGAAGAAGAAGAAGAACAAGAAGGACAAGAAGAAGGACAAGGCGCCGGCGGCGCGGAAGACGACGACCGCCGCAAGAACAGAAGAGACCCCCGGAAGACCCCCGAAGGCGGATCGAGACCCCCAGACGACGGCGGCGACGACGAAGAAGGTAGCCGGACTCCTCCCTCGTGAAAGAGCTAGGTAAAAGAGCAGAAGAGAGGGGAGGAGTCCGGCGAGAAGACCCCCAAGACGGAAGAAGACCCCCGAAGGCGGATCGAGACCCCCAGACGGCGGCGACGACGAAGAAGGTAGCCGGACTCCCTCGCTCGGTAAAAGAGCTTGGTAAATGGCGGGGGAGTCCGGCGAGAAGACCCCCAAGACGGAAGAAGACCCCCGGAGCAGTGCAATAAACTATTTTTTCAAAAGTGTGGGTGTTTTTTTTTACTTTACATTTTACACCTTAGGTGAATGGGTAGGGGTACATCGTACCCCATACTCATTCACATAGGGTGGGGGGCCGGTATCTGGGGGCCCCCTTATTAAAGGGGGTTCCCAGATTCCGATAAGCCCCCGCCCGCAGACCCCGACAACCAACGGCCAGGGTTGTCGGGAAGAGGCCCTTGTCCTCATCAACATGGGGACAAGGTGCTTTGGGGTGGGGGGGCCGCACGGCCCCCCTTTCCCCAGGGCACCCCCCATGTTGAGGGCACGCGGCCTGGTACGGCTCAGGAGGGGGGGGGGCGCTCGTTCGTCCCCACCCCTTTCCTGGCCTGCCAGGCTGCGTGCTCGGATGAGGGTCTGACATGGATTTGGGGGGAACCCCCACGCCGTTTTTTCGGCGTGGGGATTCCCTTTAAATCCATGCCAGGTCACGGAGCTAGCGCGGCGGCATTTACTGCCTACGCTAGCTACGTAACCTGAAGTCACGTGCTAAATGAACGGACTTGCCGATGAGCGGCAAGTCCCTTCATTTCAAAAGTCCCGCGGACTTGCCCACTAACGGCGGGATTGTCCGCTGGACTTCCAAGTCCAGCGGATAATTTGAAAACAAAACCTGAAACTTTAGTCCGCCGTACTTTGGCGCCAAAAAGTCCGCCGGCGCCCACACACGAGGGGATTATCCGCTGGACTTCAGTCCAGAGGATAATCCCGCGGGATTGTCCCTTCGTGTGTACGCGGCCTTAGACAGACCTGAAGAAAGTTGACAAGGGCCCATTCTGCTGGAGCCTCAGGAGTTCATCTCCATTAGATTGTATGGGTGATCTATACACACTTGCCTGCCTGCCTGCCGCAGTACATAATACTGCAACTGGGTGGATCGTGCGGCCACGTAACATACCTGCTGCTTTCTTCTGGGTTCACAGCATGCAACCCCCCCGCCGGCTCTGCAGTAGTTGAACACAGAGGACTTAGTCAGCAGGTCCCAGGCAATGATTCATGGCCGGGACCTGCTGATCGGCTTTGCCTAATCACAGCCCAGAGCCTGTCCCATACTGGTTCCTGCCCATACAAAGGAGATGGCAATGCTTTCTGCCTTGGTGAAAAAGGATTTAGGTACAAGTATTGGCGTGTTCCTGAAGAAATAGAGGAATTTGGGAACCTGTGCCCACAGTTTAATTCTCCTCTTAAACTGTTTGATTTATTGCCTGCAAATACATTTTGTTGTGACAGTCATATGAGTTGGTGAAACCTGGAGTCTTGTTTTTAGTGTCATCTGAACAATCTGACTATTTATAAAATCTGTGCGGTAAAGAAATGATTATGGGCCCATTTACACTTTTGCATTGTGGTAACGTGTGGTAAATTAGCATTTTAAAACAATACCACAACTCAAACACATTATTTGCGTTGAGCTGTGATGCCCTTCATTTTCTATGGCACTCCATGCATTACCAACAGCAATGGGTAATGTGGTTGTGGGCTACATTTAAAAAAAAGAGGGTCAAGTCGATTTTTCTGTGCGCTGGCAGATTATTCAAACTCAATGGGCTGCCCCAAGTCACCAAGCATTAAAGTGTCACTAAACCCACATCATAAAAACTATCAATAAATGGTGTATAACAGGGATGCCCAACCAGTGGCCCGGGGGCCATGTGTGGCCCATGGAGCCTTCTGATGTGGCCCACGACCTCCTGCTCTGGAATGGAGGATTGGCAATCCCAGATCAGGGGTTGCCAATCCACCATCCTAGGACATCAGTGTTGTAAATGAAGCCAGCGGCAGAGGAAAAAAGCAGCTGCAGAGCCACATAAGCAAACGCTTCCTGTATAGTGCCGCTTCCCATCACAGGCAGAGTGATACCAAATGCACTGTGCCTGGAACAGCAACAGACAGTGATACCGGATTGAAAGACTTATAAGGTCAGTTTATTACTAAAATCACAGTGTATATATGGGCATATCTGTTTTGCAATAGTTACTGGGCTGCTTTCAAACTGACCTGCACTGAGCCATAGAATTCAGTTAATACCTATGTTTTGGTGTGCTTTCAGAAAGTGCACCACAACTGCAGGATATAATAGAAGTCTATGGCAAAGTGCAGCTAACCCGCAGGAAAGCCACCGCTGCGCTGCACTGCACCCGCTGTGTGGGTAAACCACAGTGCATCAGTGTAAAAGCAGTCTTGGGCCCCTTTAACATGATTGGTCCAGCCCAAATCGAACCCTCCATTCACCTCTCTGGAGCGGCAGATGTGCACGGATGGTGTCCGTTTATACCCACCTACTCCAATCTGATCTGGGCAGATCGGTTTAAAGAGCCCGTAGCGTAGAGTGGGCTGCGTCTGCTCTGCATATGCAGAGTGAACAAGGACCTGTCATCCGCCCGCTCCACTCATTGTGGCCCACGACCGGTTACCAAGTCACTTAAGTGGCCCTAGCTCTTCAAAAGGTCGGGGACCCCTGGTGTATAACATGCTGTTCATACTCACCCAGTCACTATGGGATCCGTTTTCTGTATTGTGCCAAAAACTTGGTTGATCCTGCATCTCTCTATCTCCACCTTCTGTCCATGTCCCCAATTCAGCTAGGGATTTTGCAGCTGTGGTGGCAACTCTGCCCATGCTCCGTTTTTTCAGTGAGTGTCTATGCTGAGCATTTCCTCTCTATCACATCTGAGCAGCCCATGTGACTATAGAGTCACACATGTGGGCGTATACACAGTGGTAAATGACAGCCCACTTCCTCACTCCTCCTCCATGTCCACTAACCAGCTAAACACAATGGGGAGATGCTGCATGTAGATTAATGGAGGTTTCACCTCCTTCTTATTCTAAGACACAGGCTGGTGGTGCGACACAGCCTGTGACTGGCAGATATCCAGTCACACCATGTTATTGCCAAAAAGTAATACAGATTTTATTTAAAAAAAAAATAATAATAAATATATATATAAATATATATATGTGTGTATATATATATATATATATATATATATATATATATATATATATATGTACCAATTTTAAAAAGTGGATTGATGTTAATTATTTTTTTTTACTGTGTATTCCAAAGGCAGTTTTTTTTTTTTTTTTTTTTAACATGTGACCAGCAGCAGAGGACTAGAGATTCCTCCTGCTTATGTTTCCATGCAGACAGGCTGGGAAAGATCTGGGTCATGTGACAGTTGTATAACGATTAAAATAATTACAGTGCCATCATCCACATACAGAAAGAGAAGGGACAATGTAAATTAACCACTTCAGCCCCGGAAGATTTGGCTGCTTAGTGACCAGGCCATTTTTTTCGATTCAGCACTGCGCCGCTTTAACTGACAATTGCAACGCTGTACCCAAACAAAATCCTTTTTTTCCCCACAAATAGAGCTTTCTTTTGGTGGTATTTTATCATCTCGGCGTTTTTTTTTTTTGCGCTATAAATAAAAAAAGAGCGACAATTATGAAAAAAAACACAATATTTTGAACTTTTTGCTATAATAAATATCCCCAATTTTTTTTTTTAAAAAGCGACTTTTTTCCTCAGTTTAGGCCGATATGTATTCTACATATTTTTGGTAATAAAAATCGCAATAAGCGTATATTGATTGGTTTTCGCAAAAGTTATAGCGTCTACAAAATAGGGGATAGATTTATGGCATTTTTATTATTTGTTTTTTTTTACTAGTAATGGCGGCGATCTGCGATTTTTATTGGGACTGTGACATTATGGCAGACACATTGGACACTTTTGACACATTTTTGAAACCATTGACAATTATACAGCGATCAGTGCTATACAAATGCACTGATTACTGTGTAAATGTCACTGGCAGGGAAAGGGTTAACACTTGGGGGACGATTAAGGAGTTAACTGTGTTCCCTTTCTGTGTGTTCTAACTGTGGGGGGAGGGGACTGACTATAGGAGATGACAGATCGTGGTTCCTAGTAGGGTTGCACCGAAATTTCGGCCACCGAAACATATCTGCCAAAAATTGCATTTTTGGCAATTTGCTGAAAGAGAAAAACGTCCGATAATGGAGCCGAAAATTACTTGCCCCTGGTACCGCCCATCATGGGGGTGTCCTATAGTGCAGAAGAGAGAGGAGAGCCACCGCCTGGTTGATTACAGCGCCGGGAACATAACAGCTTTCATTTAAATAGCTGTGTGTTCCCCGCCGCATGCTGTCACATACAGCCCCTCCCCCTTGTCCGGGGAACTTTGATAGACAGATCACCTGTCCCAGGATTGGACGGGTGATCTGTCTAAGTTCCGCAGGAGGGGCTGTATGTGACGGCGCGTGGCGGGGAACACACAGCTATTGAAATGAAAGCTGTTATGTTCCCGGCTCTGTAATCAACCAGGCGGTGGCGGCTCTCCTCTCTCTTCCCCTGCACAGGCTGGCTGCACTGGGGACACAGGCTGGCTGCACTGGGGACACAGGCTGGCTGCACTGGGGACACAGGCTGGCTGCACTGGGGACACAGGCAGGCTGCACTGGGGACACAGGCTGGCTGCACTGGGGACACAGGCTGGCTGCACTGGGGACACAGGCAGGCTGCACTGGGGACACAGGCAGGCTGCAGTGGGGACACAGGCAGGCTGCATTGGGGACACAGGCTGGCTGCACTGGCACTGGGGACACAGGCTGGCTGCAGTGAAGACACGGAACTGGTGAGGCTGAAATGATTTCTTGTATCATGTCTGCAGTCTCTGACCATCTCCTGTACCATGTCCCCAGTCTTTGACCATCTCCTGTACCATGTCCCCAGTCTCTGACCATCTCCTGTACTATGTCTGCAGTCTTTGACCATCTCCTGTACCATGTCCCCCAGTCTCTGACCATCTCCTGTACTATGTCTGCAGTCTCTGACCATCTCCTGTACCATGTCCCCAGTCTTTGACCATCTCCTGTACCATGTCCCCAGTCTCTGACCATCTCCTGTACCATGTCCCCAGTCTCTGACCATCTCCTGTACCATGTCCGCAGTCTCTGACCATCTCCTGTACCATGTCTGCAGTCTCTGACCATCTTCTGTACCATGTCTCCAGTCTCTGACCATCTCCTGTACCATGTCCCCAGTCTCTGACCATCTCCTTTACCATGTCCCCAGTCTCTGACCATCTCCTGTACCATGTCCCCAGTCTCTGACCATCTCCTGTATAAAAATATTTTTTTTAAAATACGTTTTGGTATCGGTCATTTCGGTATCGGTTTTGTTTTTGGTCCTAGTGTATTTTTCGGTATCGGTTTCGGCACCAAAAAACCCATTCGGTGCACCCCTAGTTCCTAGCTATTAGCAACTCACGATCTGCCTCTCCTCAGCTTACAGTACAGGGATTTGTGTGTTTACACATACACACGTCCCTGTTCTGCCTCTCGTGCCCATGATCGAGTGCGGCCAGCGGTCATCGCGACTGCTGGCCACGAGCATCGGCACCCCCACAATGCAGTGGGCATGCGCCTGCTATCCCGCTCAAAGGAGCCGACATACAGCTACGTTGTTTCGCCCAACCGTGACATTCTGCCACAGTAAAACTGTGGCGGCTGGTCGGGAAGTGGGTAAACAGTGTGTGTTTAGTATAACTTTAATGTATGATAATGCATTGCCATAAAGTATAACTAAAGGCAAAACTTTTTATTTTTTTTTAGTTTTGGATAGAATGGAGAGGTATTAGACCCCCTGCCTGTCAGTTTTTACTGCTGTCTGTGCCCCCCCCCCCCCCCCCCCCATCCTCTCTTTTTGTCCTATTTACTATTATCACTGAAAGTGAAAGTAAAAGTAAACCGTACATTTTGGGTTGTCCGCAGAAAAGTAGTCAGGGGGAAATCTTCCAACAGGGACACTACTTGTGGTGGCCTGGGGGTCCCCAAGGGATTCCCTTAATTTGCAGGGATTTCCTCTCACTTCCTGTTTGGTTATATGATAGACAGTGAACTGAAATCTCTGCAATGGCACACAAATGGCCAAAAAAAATCTGACAGGAGTTATAACCATTCCTTACTCTATCCAAAATGAAAAAAAAAGGTTTGCCTATAGTATTACTTTAACACAACCCAAAATGTGACTGGGTCCTTTAAAAAAAAAAAAGAAGGATCCTTCCCCACTTATCTTTCCTGTTGTCTGTATCGATATACATTATATTATGTCCACTGACTCCAACTCCAAACTTTACTGCCATGACTATGGTTATTTTAAAACACACGTGTATGTATGTGTGTGTGTGTGTGTGTGTGTGTATATGTATATATATACTGTATATAGTGTGTGTATATATAAAATGTTTTTTTTCTTTGGTGTATATATTATTTGGCTAGCTAGTTATATAATAGCGCATTTTTGTCCTTTATAAAGATGTATCCCTTTGTCCCCATTTCTCCTCTATAAGATGTGAAGGAGTTAAGTGACTCTATGAACACTGAAGGAAGCCCTGATGCATTCTGGTAACAGGCTTGGGTGATTCCCGTTAACTTCTATGGCTGTGCTGCAATGATAGGAGCATGTGGCAGGAGTCCTCACAGTGGTACAGGAGCTTGCAGTGCAGTGATGCACCTAAGAACTGAAGCACTAAGACAGCTGGGTTCACAGATTCATTTTGCTTTATTCTTTTCTATTATTTTTTTTGCCCTCATTGCTTCTTCTCCATCTTAATGTTGACGTGAAGCATTTGCTGCAGCGGAGAGCTTCCTGTGGGAATGAAGGGCAGGGGCTGCTGGGAGTCACCATCCGCTCGTTCCTTCTGCAACACCGGCTGTCTGAATAAGTATAAGAAGGGTTAGTGGCCTCCCTCGGCTTTCCGGCACTTCCTCTGCTTTACTACGCTTCGGGGATAGAAAGCCTTCTCCTGCGGGTATTGTTATTGCATGATTAACTACAGCCCAGGCATGCCTTGCAGCCTCCGGAGGAGATTTCGAAGAGCATGCTTGAATATGTGCTTTTCTTTTCTCCTGACTCCCTGGCAGATGTGATAATGCAGCAAGGCTGGATTCCCTGCCTCTGACCTGTCATGTGGTGCGATGTAATTCGTAGGCGAAGTGAGAAGCGTTCACGATCTCTCTACTTCATACTGTAGAGACAGGTGGAGACAGGTCTGCACACTGAGAGGGGGGAATTAGTGTCCTACCGAGCTGAATAATTCATTCATCAACTTGACGTCATTGTGTTAGCTTGCATCCATTTTCTTTCATTATAACGCAAAGAATTCTTCAAGTTCCAAGCTCAGCACAGCTATGGGATGCTTAGGGAATTGGAATCTCGCCGTGCTCCTTGCAGTAACCCGCAGTTGTGTAGAATGTGTTTTTATAGGCTTCTAAAGAAATACAGGGTCACCTTGAGCTTGATTGATTAGCATGGTTTGTGATTAGGAAGTTAGAGCATTTGTGATTGGTGGACAATGTGCTGTATCGATTCTTTTTCTAATAACCTGCCATATACTGTATGTGCATAATACAGTGTCTAGTGTTATTTATAGCTCACCATACTTTATGACCAATATTCTAGTAATTGAATGTACAGTAGATCATCACGCTGAAAAAAATACCACAGTGGGATATTCCAGTTTTCTAAGTTCCCTAAATAACACCAACCACAAGAAGATATAAACTTGATGTGTGCTAGGCAATGCAAGGATTCCAAGAAGGGTCACATCAGGTGAGACTTCCCTCAGGCCCCTCGCCTCACTTGGGCCTAAAGATGGAGGCTGCTATTGCTCACCTCTCTATAAGAATGCTGATTGCCTGGCTGGCTCAATATCTGCATCTAAAATGTCAAAGTTAAGTTTTATCTCCTGATCTAAATACTTGTTTCAGATCTATACCTCAGAAATATGAAGCCACAACCAGACAACTAGCATGTTCAAAATCAAAGTCTTGATTGAACAGTGGCCTTAGTGAACAAACATCATGGTGAAAGCCAGGGAACAAACCAGACATGTCATGGATAAAGTTGTGGAGAAGTTTAAAGCAGGGTCATGTTATAAAAAATATCCCAAGCTTTGAATATCTCACAGAGCACTGTTCAATCCATCATCCCAAAATGGAAAGAGTATGGCACAACTGCAAACCTACCAAGACATGGTCATCCACCTAAACTGACAGGCCGGGGAAGGAGAGCATTAATCAGCAGCCAAGAGGCCCATGGTAACTCTAGAGTAATTACAGAGATCCACAATTTAGGTGGGAGAATCTGTCCACAGAATAACTATTATGCCGTGTACACACGATCGGACTTTCCGGCGGTCAATCCGACGGACTTTGCAGCTGAGGTCCTCTGGACTTTCAAGCGAACGGACTTGGCCACACACGATCACTCCAAAAGTCCGCCGGCTTCAAATGTGATGACGTAGAATAAGGAAGTTCATAGCCATTAGGCAATAGCTGCCCTAGCGTCGGTTTTAGTCCATCGGACTAGCACACTCGAGTCCGGCGGACAATTTTGAAGCCAGTCTTATTTCTAGGTCCGCCGGACTTTTGGGAAGAAAAAGTCAGCTGGAGCCCACACACAATCAAATTGTCCGACAGGCTCTGGTTTGCCAGAAAGTCCGATCGTGTGTACACAGTATTAGTCATGCACTCCACAAATCTGGGCTTTATGGAAGAGTGGCAAGAAGAAAGCCATTGTTGAAAGAAAGCCATAAGAAGTCCCATTTGCAGTTTGCGAGAAGCCATGTGGGGGACACAGGAAACATGTGGAAGAAGGTGCTCTGGTCAGATGAGACCAAAATTAAACTTTTTGTCTTAAAAGCAAAACGCCATGTGTGGTGGAAAACGAACACTGCACATCACCCTGAACACACCATTCCCACCGTGGAAACATGGTGGTGGCAGCATAATGTTGTGGGGATGCTTTTCTCAGCAAGGTCAGCGAAGCTGGTCAGAGTTGATGGGTAGATGGATGGAGCCAAATACAGGGCAATCTAAGAAGGAAACCTGTTGGAGTCTGCAAAATACTGGGGTGGAGGTTCATCTTCCACCAGGACAATGACCCTAAACATACAGCCAGAGCTACAATGGAATGGTTTAGATCAAAGCATATTCATGCGTTAGAATGGCCCAGTCAAAGTCCAGACCAAAATCCAATTGAGAATCTGTTACAAGACTTTAAAATTGCTGTTCACAAACGCTCTCCATCCAATCTGACAGAGCTCGAGCTATTTTGCAAAGAAGAATGGGCACAAATGTCACTCTACATGTGCAAAGCTGGTAGAGACATCCCCAAAAAGACTTTCAGCTGTAAGTGCAGAGAAAGGTGGTTCTACAATGTATTGACTCAGGGGGCTGAATACAAATGCATGCCACACTTTTCACATAATTTAAAGCGGAGTTCCAACCAAAATGGAACATCTGCTTATCCGGTTCCTCCCCCCCTCCGGTGCCCTTTTTGGGGGGGGGGGGGGTAGCAGATACCTGTCTAATACAGGTATTTGCTCTCACTCCTGGCGATAGATTGATGCAGAATCCGTGGCGATCTACACCATGTCTGGCCCCTCCTCCATCCCCCCCACTGTGTTCTGGGAGACACACAGGTCCCAGAAGACAGCAGGGACCAGTCAGGACGCGCAGCGCGACCCACGCTTGCACAGTAGGGAACCAGGCTGTGAAGCCTGGTTCACCCGAAGCCGAGGGGCAGGTCGGCTTCGGGTGAGGACATTGCGGGTGCCCTGGACAGGTAAGTGTCCTTATGTTAAAAAGTCAGCACCTGCAGTATTTGTAGCTGCTGACTTTACATTTGTTTTTTTCCAGCAGAACACTGCTTTAATTGTAAACAATTTTGAAAACCATTTATCATTTTCCTTCTACTTCACAATTATGTGCCACTTTGTGTTAGTCCATCATATAAAATCCCAAAAAAATACATTTACATTTTTTGGTTGTACCATGACAAAATGTGGAAAATGTTAAGGGGTCTGAATACTTTTTCAAGGCAATGTAGGTAAGCCTATAATAAAGTTTACCTTTCAGGTACAATAAATATCTCCTAAATGTGTAGCATTTAGGAGATTTACTTTTAGCAGCAGCTGGTAATGTCACCCATACCATGACTCCCGCGTGCATGTGCGGGAGTGACATCATCGCAGCTCGGCCATTCATGCGGGCAAAGCCTGCAAACCCGTAAGGAAGACTGGGTAATGATGGAAGCACCCTGACAGCATGCCACTGGAGGGCTTTATTTTCAGGTAAGTCTGTCATAATCAGGGTGGATTTGATTTAAATCAAGTCTATTTAAATTACAATTTAAATCACTAGTAAAATAGTTTGATTTAAATCAACTCAATTTAAATCATCATTTTTAAAGAGCAACTGTCATCTCTGTCCCTCAGCGGCTCCTCCTCTGACCCGCTGTTGACTCACCGACAGTCCCATTTACTTTAATGAGACGGCTGGTGATGTGGCAGTGACGCAACAAGGTGAGGGACGTGGCGGCAGCAGGTGAGTGGATGCCCGCTAACGGGCTGCCATGATGGATCTAAAATGACAGGTGCTCTTTAAATATAAGGACTTATGCTTGCTGTTAGTTATAATCTTAAATATTTGCGAACAAAATGAAGGTTTCCTAGTTAGAATAATAAGCTTTCAGGTTAGTAAAACAGCGATATCAGAACCGGTTCAATCATACAGTTGGCAGTGTACATAGATTTGCAAAACAATGAGATAAAGGAATATTCCTGAACTTTGTTGTTTTTTCCTGGTTACTGTTAAATTCTGCGAATGCATCAATGCAGTGCATGCTATCTCAGCTTGCAGAGCTTGGATTCATTGAATGAGTTTACCAAAAATGTAAATTTTGCAGAATATACAGCCTCATGCTCCATTTTATGCTGAATAAACTAAATTATTAACATATCTTAAATAGAAAACTATCTTTAGATAGATTTTTACTCCAAAAGCATTTTATTAAAGTAAATTTGATAAAAATTGATTTAATCACTTCCATACCGCAGGTCGACATCCTGGGCTTATAGTGGTGATCATTTTTTTTTCAGCGGGCGATTTCCTACACCAGAAGAACGATCATAGCGGCAGTTCAGCCGATTGAGCATTCTTGCCGGTGACAGAAGGGGATGTCCCCCCCCCCCGCCTCCCTCTGGTGCTTCTCCAGGCTATCCCATGCGATAGGGGACCCAGAGAAGGAATCCGCCAGCGCGGAGTCATGGAGAAAACCAAGGGACAGATGGTCCCCGACAATCTATATGACTCTTGGAGGCCCGGGCGAAACATTATGACGTCACGTCCAGACGGCCGGAAGTAAACATCTCGGCTAGAAAGCATCAGTTCGAATTTTTTTTTATCTAATGCTTTCCAGCCTGGAGGGGACATCTCTCCATAAAGAAGACAGATCAAGTACTATTACCATTACAAGGGATGTTTACATTCCTTGTAATAGGAATAAAAGTGATCAAAAAGTGTAGGGAAAGTGTAAAAAAATGTAATAATAAATAAACAATAAAAAAAAAAATGAAAGCGTCCCCGCGAGCTCGCACGCAGAAGAAAGCGCATACGTAAGTCGCGGCCCCATATGTAAACAACGTTCAAACCACACATGTGAGATATCACCGTGAACATTAGAGAGAGAGCAATAATTCTACCTCAATAACTCTAAACATGTAACCTGTAACAAAATTTAAAGCGTCACATATCGAGATTTTTAAGTACTGAAGTTTGGCGCCATACCACAAGTGTGCGCAACTTTAAAGCGTGACATGTGAGGTATCTGTTTACTCGGCATAACGTTATCTGTCACATTATACAAAAATATTGGGCTAACTTTACTGTTTTTTTTTATTATTATTCATGAAAATGTTTTATTTTTTCCCAAAAAATTGCGTTTGAAAAATTACTGCGCAAAGACCATGTGACATAAACAGTTGCAACGATCGCCATTTTATTCCCTAGGGCAGTGATGGCGAACCTTGGCAGCCCAGATGTTTTGGAACTACATTTCCCCATGATGCTCATGCACTCTGCAGTGTAGTTGAGCATCATGGGAAATGTAGTTCCAAAACATCTGGGCTGCCAAGGTTCGCCATCACTGGCCTAGGGTGTCTGCTAAAAAAAAAATATATATATGATGTTTGGACTGTATACAAGTCATTTTATAAAGTTAAAGCTGAAATGTCTTAAATGTCTATATTGCACTCCCTGATTTCTCTTTTCCACCCTACCGCCATAATGAATGTGTTAAATAAAACCTTTCAACTTTCATAACAAACCTTATTTTGGACCCAGTGATATCATTACTGGGTCCCTGTGCTTCTCACTGGCAGGTTACTGCACATAGTTTCCTGAAAACATCACCACATCCTGCTTCAGTACTCCTCCAAAGAACCCCAGCTCTGATGCAAGCAGGTTTTGGGGTTACTTTGCTTTACAGTTACTGTGGTTTACACTGTGGTTTCACCAGGCCTGATTGCTGCTATGCACCACACTGCACTGCAGTTCACACATTATAGTGCCTGGAGGTATGTTGTGTTAGGCAGCTCACTTAAAATGAGGGCTTGTTTACACAATGTCCATTGAGCTGCGTTTTTCTGCACAATGCCACATGTTCATGGTGTGAACAGGGCACATAGAAAACCATTGCTTTGTATGTACTGTGTTCACAGACTACATGTATGGTGGTTTGCAGAAAAACCCAGCTCAGAAGATTTGGTGTGAACAAGCTCTGAATGGGCTGTAGTGCACCTCAACACAAAAAAATGAAATGCATGTTTTTTAGTTTGCAGCACAGCACACAACACCAGGGGTTGTGGTGAACTACAGTACATTACGGTGTACGTGTGTTGGGAATGTGAGTTGGGGTGCCATTCAAAGTGCTTGTGTTTTACCTCTCGTTATCTCAATGCACTGGTGTGAACAAGCTTGCCCAGTATCTCCACTACACCGAAGATCTCTAGGTTGGGTTCAAGTAAACCAACTCCATTAAAGTGGAAGTAAACCCTTCCAAAGCACTTTGGCCTACAGGTAAGCCTAGATTAACCGCTTCCCGACCGCCCACTGCATATATACGTCAGCAGAATGGCACGGGCAGGCAAAAGCACATACCTGTACGTCCCCTTTAAATGCCTGCCCGTGGGTCACGCGCGCGTCGCCAGCGGCGCGCTCGCGACCCGGTCGGGAGCTCCGTGACCCCGGCCGCGGGACCAGCGGACCCGATTGCCGCTGGAGTCCCGCGATCGGGTCACGAGCTGAAGAATGGGGAGAGGTATGTGTAAACAAACCTCTCCCCGTGCTTCCTACTCTGCCTGTCATTGATTGGCTGTTCCCGGTCATCGGGAAAGCCGATCAATGACATCAGACGTCAGCCCCGCCCCCTAATGTAAAAAAACACACACTCGTCACAGCCCATAACCCCTCCCCTCCCCCTAGTGGTTAACTCTTTCACTACAACTGTCATTTATACAGGAATCAATGCATTTAAATAGCATTGATTGCTGTATAAATGACAATGGTCCCAAAAATGTGTCAAAAATGTCCGATGTGTCCGCCATAATGTCGCAGTCACAAAAAAAATCGCTGATCGCCGCCATTACTAGTAAAAAAAAAAATATTAATAAAAATGCTATAAAACTATTCCCTATTTTGTAAACGCTATAACTTTTGCGCAAACCAATCAATAATCGCTAATTGTGATTTTTTTTACCAAAAATATGTAGAAGAATACGTATCGGCCTAAACTGAGAAAAAAAAAATGTTTTTTTATATATTTTTTGGGGATATTTCTTATAGCAAAAAGCAAAAAATGTTGCATTTTTTTCAAAATTGTCGCTCTATTTTTGTTTATAGCGCAAAAAATAAAAACCGTAGGGGTGATCAAATACCACCAAAAAAAAGCTCTATTTGTGGGAAAAAAAGGACGCCAATTTTGTTTGGGAGCCACGTCGCACGACCGCGCAATTGTCAGTTAAATCGACGCAGTGCCGAATCGCAAAAAGGGGCCTGGTCCTTTGGCTGCCAATTGGTCCGGGGCTGAAGTGGTTAAGGCTTACCTGTAGGTCCAATAAATATCTCCTAAACCTACATGGTTTAGGAGATATTTAGAAATGAAAAGGCATCGCTGCACACTGCGCATGCCGGGTTCACAGCGATATGCTGCTTTCCTGCGCATGCGCGGGAGTGACGTCATCGCCGCTCCAGCGAATCACAGCGCTGGAGCGGCGAGACCCAGAAGTCACTCCGGCCCTGGATGGTGGCGCAGAAGATCGTGGATAAGGACCGCTTCGGGGGCTTCGTTTTCAGGTAAGTCATTCATAATGAGCTAGTATGCTGCCTTTGCATTTTAAGAGGTTTTACTTCCTCTTTAAACTCATGTCTTCATTTACAATACCTATACCTAAACTCAAAGAATTACTGCTCCAAGGTAATGACTTCTCCCAAAACAGCTGTCTCCACAATCCCACAGGGTGCCGGCTCTGTTTGCAACAGGAACTGAAGTAGAAAAGATGTAGCTGGATAGCCGCACTCCAAATTATTCAACTTTATTTCAAAAACATAATTAAAATCATAGCATCTAGGCTTGTATACGGACTAACTGCACAGCCGCTGACATGTTTCGCAACGAAAAAACGGTGCTTAGTCATAGCAGCTATGACTAAGCACCGTGTTCGGTGTGAAACATGTCAGCGGCTGTGCAGTTAGTCTGTATACAAGCCTAGATGCTATGATTTTAATTATGTTTTTGAAATAAAGTTGAATAATTTGGAGTGCGGCTATCCAGCTACATCTTTTCTACCTATACCTAAACTGTTTGTAAAAAGCATTTCAAATCTATCTTGTTTACGTTCACTTTTCCTTACATGTATAGATTTATCCTATGCAATATTGAGGCTGGATGGATTGAGGCCTTATAATGCGCATTGAAGGACTTTTCTTCAATTTGTGTCTCTGCACCTCACACATGTAAACTAGCGCCACTGAAAACCACGGCGTATGGGTAGAGGTGTGCGTTTAAAATGTATAGGTACGAATGGGCCCTTCATTTAAATGTAGTATTTGTGAAATGTATTGGGCAGTTGTAGGCAACCATTCTAATTAGAGCTGAAATCTACAAAATAGACACGAGTTTTATTTGTGTTATGGACTAATAAAGGGATTTTGGCAAGTGTGTTTAAGCGCTCGCAGACATCTGTTGATTAGAAATGACTCCTACATATTTCCGCTTCTGCCTACTCTGTCGCTCATTACTTTGGTGTACAGATTTTTGGAGATTATTTAGGTCCTTTTGGAGCTGTGGGCATGTGGTATACCAGATGGACAGGCTCATTGAAAAGGATGCACTGAGAAAACAAAGTTAGCCCACAGAAACTCAGATTACATTTATATTTCAACATGCAGTACGATTTAATAGAGTTTGAATTTGGACATTAACTTCCTGGGCCAGGTCACACTGTCAGTCCATAACTTGCCCTGTGTAGTATTGTGTCCTAGGGGACTTTTAACCATGATTCACTTTTTGCTAGCCAGATACAAGGACTTGCATTTATCCATGAGTCTATATCGGGTGAAATTAATCTATAATGGTACTATATTATTTTAAAAAGATGGCATTGGGCTTTATGATGGAATTGCTTTTAAAAAAGGGAATTTGGGCAACTTGGAGGCCTTATGCCGCGTACACACGGTCGGAATTTCCGATGGAAACAGTCCGATGGGAGCTTTTCAACGGATTTTCCGACCGTGTGTATGCCCAACGGTCTTTTTCTGTCGGAATTTCCGACGGACTTTGGATTGAGAACCTGTCTCAATTTTTACGACGGAAAACCTTTCTATCGGATTTTCCGATCGTGTGTATGCAATTCCGACACGCAAAATTCCGACGCATGCTCGGAAACAATTCGACGCATGCTCGGAAGCATTAAACTTCCCTTCTATAGTGCTGTCGAACGTGTTTTATGCCGCTGTGTTACAGACCGTCGGAATTTGGTGTGACCGCGTGTAGGCAAGACAGTTTGAGCGAAATTCCGTCAGAATTCCGACGGGAAAACCATCAGAGCTTTTTCCGACGAGAATTCCGACCATGTGTACGCGGCATTAGGCTACTTTCACATGGGCAACTAGCGCCAGTTTGAGTGACTGCAGCAGGAAGCTGTTGATTGGCACCTATAAGTGGCTAGCTGTGGCTGTCGAGCCCTGTACATTTTAATAACCGGTCGGCGGCTTCAGCTATCCATAGCTGTCCGTATAGCCTACAATGACCTGCGGTGATCGCTGCGCATGTTCGAACAGCCTCTGAAAGGTGTTATTGAACAACCAGTTATTGAAGTGTACAGGGTTCGACAGCCACATCTAGCTGCTCACAGGTGGCTGAAACAGCTGCCGGAATCAGCAGATTCCTACCACTGTAATTCGCATTGGCGCTAGTCACCCATGCAAATTTAGCCTTATAGAATTGCACTATGCTGTCATATCATTTTGAAGACTCCCCTGAGAATATAAGACTTGTATTGTTGGAATTAAAACTCATACTACCATTTCACTAGGAGTGGGAAGACTAGTGCGTTCAGCAATTCGGCAAAACATTCAAATGTCTGTTGATATCCTGGGCCTAGGTAAAAGGAGTTGGCCTATCAGATTGTCAGATGATATATATTACTTTATATTCTAAATCAGGGGTCTCCAAACTCTTTGAACAAAGGGCCAGTTTACTGGCCTTGAGGTTTTAGAGGGGTGAAGCTGTGGCCAGTGGGATTAGAAAACACCATGGTGTCCGTAAGAGCAAACCATGCCCCATCATTGGTTTTAGTGGAAAGAATAGTACCCTGTTGTTGGTATCAGTGGAAGGCATGGTGACCTATTGTTGGTATCCGAGGTACGAATGGTGCCCCATCATTTTTGTCTATGTGAGGAATGGTGCCCCATCATTGGTATCTGTGGGAAGAGTGGTACCCTATCATTGGTGTCTGTGGGAGAAATGGTGCCCCATCATTGGCGTCAGTGGGAGGAATGGTGCCTCATCATTGTTGTCAGTCGAAGGAATGGTTCCTCATCATTGTTGTCAGTGGGGAGGTAATGCCCCATCATTGGTGTGAGGAATAATGCCCCATCATTGGTGGTCGGTGGGAGGAATGGTGCCTTGTCATTGGTGTCAGCGGAAGAAATGGTGCCCCGTCATTGGTGTCAGTGGGAGAAATGGTGCCCTGTCATTGGTGTCTGTGGGAGAAATGGTGCCCCATTATTGGTGTCAGTGGGAGGAATGGTGCCTCATCATTGTTGTCAGTGGGGAGGTAATGCCCCATCGTTGGTGTCAGTAGGAGGAATAGTGCCCCATCATTTGTGTCGGTGGGAGGAATGGTGCTTCGTCATTGGTGTCAGAGGGAGGAATGGTGCCTTGTCATTGGTGTCAGTGGGAGGAATGGTGCCGTATCATTGGTGTTGGTAGGGGGAATGGTGCCTGATCATTGGTGTCGGTGGGGGGAATGATGCCTGATCATTGGTGTCAGTGGGGGGAATGGTATCTGTCAGTGGGGAGGTAATGCCCCATCATTGGTGTGAGTGGGAGGAATAGTGCCCCATCATTGGTGTAATTTGGAGGAATACTGCCCCATCATTGGTGTCTATGGGAAGAATGATGCCCCATCATTGGTGTCAGTGGATGGTGTGGTGTCCCAATGGCCAGATAAAGGCAAGCTAAGGGCCACATACAGCCCATGGGAGACAGTGGAAACCACTGTAAAGGTAACCTGTAATGAGAGAAATATGAGGGCAACGGTTATGGAACTCTTTCTGAAAATGCTGGCTGTCATGCAGTTTTGGCGGCTTCTATACTTTATATACTTTCAGAATACCTGACCCTGAACAATTATGTAGCAAGAAATGTCATAACTCTTGTTTTCCTTCTTGGGTCAGTGACACAAAGTGCTGAAACACTGGATCAGCATGACAAGTAGGCAACTAGGAAGAGGTTAGCAATGGCAGCCAAGCATTTGCTTAATGACAGGTCTTCTTTTGCTCCATAATTTCTAGGTCTTGTTCAGAAGTTGAGCTATCAGCACACATGATGGCCATGTGCTGAGCTCTGCCTAGTATATGAATATAGTATATTGAACCAATAATATATTGTTTAAAATGGATGTTGATGCAGATCTTGTTTTTTATGCCCAGTGTAGGAAGACAAACACAGAAGCATCTTGCATTTTACATCCCCATTCATAAAATGCACGCCTCTGGAACGTGACCAGGCTTTCCTCCTGACTTTTGTCCCCTCCTTCATTTATTTCTTGGCGCTCTGCAGGCTTTGGAGTCTCTTGGACTTTGGCCTTTGTAAGCCTAAAATAAAAAAGCAGCTTTTACTGCATTAACGTACTGTCCTCAGCCTTTCAGGTTAAAGCAGAACTTAAATGTATCTGAGCTCCACAAACTGAAATATTCAAAGAATCTCCCATCTATCCATGTGTCCATGCTTTATTTTTTACATAGTTACATAGTAGGTGAGGGTGAAAAAAGACACAAGTCCATCAAGTCCAACCTATGTGTGTGATTATATGTCAGTATTACATTGCATATCAATGTATGTTGTGTTCGTTCAGGTGCTTATCTAATAGTTTCTTGAAACTGCCAATGCCCCCCCCGCTGAGACCACCGCCTGTGGAAGGGAATTCCATATACTTGCCGCTCTTATGCCCTGTACACACGATCGCACATTTCGACAATAAAATCCATGTTTTTTTCGACGGATGTTGGCTCAAACTTGTCTTGCATACACACGGTCACACAAATCTTGTCGGAAAAGCGGTGACGTACACCACGTACAAAGAGACGATAAAAATTAAGTTCAATAGCCAGTGTGGCTCTTCTGCTTGATTGCGAGCATGCGTGGAATTTTGTGCGTCAGAATTGTGTAAACACGATCGGAACAGATTTTGTTGTCGGAAAATTTGAGATCCAGATCTCAAATTTAGTTTGTCGGAAATTCCGACGGAAAATGTCCGATGGAGCCTACACACGGTAAGAATTTCCGACAACAAGCTCCCATCGAA
Source organism: Lithobates sylvaticus (assembly GCA_028564925.1). Classification (NCBI taxonomy): domain Eukaryota; kingdom Metazoa; phylum Chordata; class Amphibia; order Anura; family Ranidae; genus Lithobates; species Lithobates sylvaticus. Next base: position 180,895,983 of record CM053026.1, read on the forward strand.
CATTTCCCGTCGTAAAGTCCGACCGTGTGTACGCGGCATTACAGTAAAGAAACCTCTACAAAGTTTAAGGTTAAACCTCTTTTCTTAAAATTTTAACGAGTGGCCACATGTCTTATTAAACTCCCTTCCGCGGAAAAGTTTTATCCCTATTGTGGGGTCACCAGTATGGTATTTGTAAAGTAAAATAATTTCCCCTTTCAAGCATCTCTTCTCCAGAGAGAATAAGTTCAGTGCTCGCAACCTTTCTTCATAACTAATATCCTCTAGTCCCTTTTATTAGTTTTGTTGCCCTTCTCTGTACTGGCTCCATTTCCAGCACATCCTTCCTTAGGACTGTTGCCCAGAACTGGACAGCATATTTCAGGTGCGGCCGGACCAGAGTCTTGTAGAGCGGGAGAATTACCGCTTTATCTCTGGAGTTAATCCCCTTTTTAATGCATGACAATATTCTGTTTGCTTTGTTAGCAGCAGCTTGACATTGCATGCCATTGCTGAGCCTATCATCTACTAGGACCCCCAGGTCCTTTTCCATCCTTGCTTCCCCCAGTGGTTCTCCCCCCAGTGTATAGATTGCATTCATATTTTTGTCACCCAAGTGCATTATTTCATATTTTTCCACATTAAACCTCATTTGCCATGAAGTTGCCCACCCCATTAATTTGTTCAGATCTACTTGCAGGGTTTAGACATCCTGCCGAAGTTATTTCCCTGCTTAGCTTAGTATTGTCCGCAAATACAGAGATTGAGCTGTTTACCCCATCCTCCAGGTCATTTATGAATAAATTAAATGGGATTGGTCCTAGGACAGAACCCTGGGGGACCCCACTTTCCTCCACTGACCATTCCGAGTACTCCCCATTTATCACTACCCTCTGAACTTGCCCTTGTAGCCAGTTTTTAATCCATGTACTACTTTTGTACAGTAAACATTTATGGGGAACTGTGTCAAATGCGTTTGCAAAATCCAGATACACCACGTCTAAGGGCCTTCCTTTATCTAGCTGGCAACTCACCTCCTCATACTTAACCTTTGTTAATAGATTGGTTTGGCAAGAACGATTCTTCATGTATCCATTAGCTTACTGCTAATGATACCGTTCTCATTACTAAAATCTTGTATATAGTCCCTTATCATCCCCTCCAAGATTTTACATACTATTAATGTTAGGGTAACTTGTCTGTAATTCCCAGGGATGTATTTTGGGCCATTTTTAAATATTGGTGCTACATTGGCTTTTCTCCAATCAGCTGGTACCATTCCAGTCAGTAGACTGTCAGTAAAAATTAGGAATAATGGTCTGGCAATTACTTGACTGAGTTCCCTAAGTACTCTCGGGTGCAAGCCATCTGATCCCGGTGATTTATTAATGTTAGGTTTCCCAAGTCCAATTTTAATTCTGTCCACTGTTAACCATGGAGGTGCTTCCTGTGATGTGTCATGAGGATAAACACTGCAGTTTTGGGCGAGTTCAGAGGGTGGTGATAAATAGAGAGTACTCGGAATGGTCAGAGGTGGGTAGTGGGGTCCCCCAAGGTTCTGTGCTGGGACCAATCCTGTTTAATTTGTTCATAAACGACCTGGAGGATGGGATGAACAGTTCAATCTCTGTATTTGCGGATGATACTAAGCTAAGCAGGGCAATAACTTCTCCACAGGATGTGGAAACCTTGCAAAAAGATCTGAACAAATTAATGGGGTGGGCAACTACATGGCAAATGAGGTTTAATGTAGAAAAATTATAATAATGCATTTGGGTGGCAAAAATATGAATTCAATCTATACACTGGGGGGAGAACCTCTGGGGGAATCTAGGATGGAAAAGGACCTGGGGATCCTAGTAGATGATAGGCTCAGCAATGGAATGCAATGCCAAGCTGCTGCTAACAAAGCAAACTGAATATTGGCATGCATTAAAAAGGGGATTAAGTCCAGAGATAAAATGATAATTCTCCCGCTCTACAAGACCCTGGTCCAGTCGCACCTAGAGTATGCTGTCCAGTTTTGGGCACCAGTCCTCAGGAAGGATGTACTGGAAATGGAGCGAGTTCAAAGAAGGGCAACAAAACTAATAAAGGGTCTGGAGGATATTAGTTATCAGAAAAGGTTGCGAGCACTGAACTTATTCTTTCTTGAGAAGAGACGCTTGACAGGGGATATGGTTTCAATTTACAAATACCGTACTGGTGACCCCACAATAGGGAACAATGGTCTGCCAATTACTTGACTGAGTTCCCTAAGGACACTCGGGTGCAAGCCATCTGGCCCCGGTGACTTATTAATGTTAAGTTTTTCAAGTCTATTTCTAATTCTGTCCTCTGTTAGCCATGAGGGTGCTTCCTGTGATGAGTCATGAGGCTAAACACTGCGGTGTTGGTTACTGAAGCCCCCTGATTCCCTCGTGAAGACATTTTTCTCATCATCCTTTGTAACCAGATTCCCTTCCTCATTCTTTATGGGGTCAATATGGTCTGTCCTCCCTCTTTTACTGTTTATATACTTAAAGAATTTCTTGGTGTTTTTTTTGCTCTTCTCCACTATGTGTCTTTCGTGTTCTATCATAGCCACTCTAATTTCACCCTTACATATCTTGTTGCATTCTTTGTAAAGTCTGAATGCTTATGATGATCCCTCAGCCTTGTATTTTTTGAAGGCCTTTTCCTTTAAAATGTATTTCCCAATGGGATGCACTGCCTAATGCCCTTATTTAATATGCTCTTAAAGCAAACCCATCTCTCCTCCATGTTCTTTGTTCCTAAGATTTTATCCCAGTTTATATCTTCTAGCAAGGTTCGTAGTTTAGGGAAGTTGGCCCTTTTGAAATCCGGTGTCTTTGTATTCCACTTACATTTCCTATTTGTGTGATTTATACTGAAGCTAATTGATCTGTGATTGCTGTTTGCTAAATTGCCCCTTATTTCCACATCCGTGATCAGGTCTGTATTGCTGGTAATCAGTAGGTCTAATAACGCTTTATTTCTAGTCGGTGTGTCTACCATCTGACCAATAAATTGTCCTGCAAGACATTTAGGAACTCGTGATCCTTAGACGAATGTGCGGTTCCTTCCGCCCAGTCTATGTCTGGATAATTAAAATCCCCCATTATGATGACACCTCCTATCCTTGCCACTAATCCAATTTGTGATAGGAGGTCCGTCTCCCCCTCCGCCTATAGCATACTCCCAGTATTATTTTACCCTTAGTTTCATCCCTTTGGAGGTCTACCTATAAGGATTCTACCTCCTTCCTAGCTTCTCTCACATTCACCTGTACATTTTTCTTGATATACAGGGATACCCCTCCCCCTTTTTTACCCTCCCTATCCCTGCGATAAAGGGAATACCCTTGAATGGTTGCCAGCCAATCATGAGAGCTGTTGAACCAAGTCTCTGAAATTCCCTCAAAATCTAAGTCCTCCTCGTACAACAGTATCTCTAGTTCTTCCATCTTGTCCGCCAGGCTCCTGTCATTGGTGAACATGCCATGTAGTTTAGACCAGTTGCATACTGTCTTCTTATTGGGTTTTCCGAGATTGGAAATAGGACTTGTTACTATATTTATCTTGGGTTTATGTGCTTTAGTCAACCTACCACTAATGCCCCCAATACTACCCTCTGGAACATGTTCCGTGCTGACTATCTCTACCCCTGGACCCTTCCCCCGCCCAGTTTAAAAGCCCGGCTAACTTTTCGGCCATCTTCACTCCCAGCAGTCAGAGGCACATCTTGAGTAAGGGCAGATGAAGTAGCCTGCTGACGGGGGGGGGGGGGGTACTTAGCTTAGAAAACCCCTCTTGCCCTCCTCCAGAAGAAAAAAAAATTCCCATGAAGAATGTGATGGATGACATCAGTGAGTTGCAGTGGGGTCTCCTTACATTGCAAGGGTTTCAGGGATAAGGTATATTACTTACACTGTTCTCTCGATCTGGCAGCCTCCAGAGCTGTCCTCTTCTCCTTGCATGCTCAGAACTTTGTCTAATTCCTGGATTTTTTGCTTTAACACCATACAAAAAATATGTAAAGAAAAAGAGTAACTGCAATATCTTGTGTTAAAATAAGTGATTGAAATGTTTGATTGTGCAGCAGTTATAGTGCTTAAACATGTTTTAATATATTAAGCATTACTTTGGCCTCATCGATCCCTAAATATTGGTTAATTTTGAGTCATTTTTACAATACTGTACATATAATTATCAGGTCTGTGACTAATGATAGGGAAGATTATTCCCAATTTCATTAATAATACCTTGTAACTGTGTGCACACTGCACATTGCCATTACTAGGGGAAACCGCAATGTATCATCCTCCTCCAGCAGGTCATTTTATGGAAATCAGACTTTATTACCATGAATTCATATTAGCTCATCTGCAATCTTAAGTGGTTAAGCCTAATTATGAAGCAGACAGTTGATGTGCTATTAAGATAATTTGCATGTTAATGTAGGATAATGCAAATTCATTCTGGTAAAATTGTCACTAGAGGTTTTTAGTCTGTCTAGTATGGTTGAACCTTCATAGCAGGAAGTTGTTACTTGCATTATTAGAATTGTTCAATCTACGTAACACAACAACAAGCATTCTTCTGCACTCTTTTTGCCGGTTAAGGACCCAAAATAAACACATTTACATATATTTATTACATTTTAGAGAACAACGATAATATACAAACTGCAATCAGCTATACCCACCAATCAGATTTTAGTTTATTGAAAAGGAACCTGGCCCTTTGCCACTGTATTGTCAATCAGAGTCATCAAAAGTACTCTGTATTTCCAGATTTGGGAGAACCTGTGACCCCCCTTTCCCTCCTTCTAGGATACAGTGCTGTGGCCAGAATAATCACACATGCCCCAAACACTTTGATTTGGGTGAGGGGACAACGAGTCATTAACCAACGATGGGGTTAAAGTTCATGGCAAAACAGGGTTCGCTGCAAGCTCTGGCTCTTTGGGATTTTATTCTGTGGTGAATTTACCACTGCACACCTGCTGGCATCCTAGCAATCAATGACACATCCCTGCCCCCTTTATAGTGAGAAGAGCTAAATGTAAAAAAAGGGGCCACAGATGATGGCTTACGTCATTGTTCAACGACCATGGCTGTGATGGTTGTGTCCACTGGCATCCTAACAACATTGTGTGGATTAGGCAACGTCTGTGTCTTCGGCGCTCTAGCCGGGGAATCCTATTGCATTATATAATGTGATTCTGTGGGTAGAATGTGGAGTATGCAGGTGCTGCTATTCATCTACCCGTAGAATTTGCACTGGTTACAAATTGGAGATACAACGGCAAAGTGTAAGCCCAGGGTGCTCCAACCTTTTGAGGAGCCAGGGCCACTTAAGTGATTTAGTAAGCGGTCGTGGCCCACAGTGAACTATGGGGTTTTACCACCCCCCAAACCGTAAATGTAAACAAGCTCTTACTGTCTCGAGTGCCCTTTAAGGCTGTTTTCACACTGATGCACTGCGGTTTGCCAAAACCGTGGGTGCAGTGCACCTGCGGCTTTCGTGTGTGTCAGAGACTTTTTTTTACAGCTTGCGGGTGTGGTGCACTCTCCAAAAGCTCACCAGAAACTCCTGCATTCAGTATGAAAGCAGACTAATAACCCTTTTTTTTAATATAAATGCTAATATAACCATTGCAAAAGTGCAGTGTATGTGATGTTTAATACACTAATCCTTTTCCTCTTTCAGCTTCTGCTGGTATTGCTCCCCAGGCTGTTAGAAAGATTCCAGGTGAAGTGCACTTGGTATCACTCCACCTGGGACAGAAGCCGGCACTACAGAGGAAGCGGCTTATACGGCTTTTGTTCCCTCCGTGGCTGCCTGCTTCCTCTGCTGCTGGAGCCGACTCCATGCACTCTGATGCTCTGGGATGGCAGTTTGGCAACCCATTGATCGCAATCTGGGTTTGCTGACCCGCCATCCCATGGCATGAACATGTGCTTCCCTGGTTTGAGGTCACAGGCCATGGGTTGAGCACCCCTGGTGTAAGCAATATAATTCTCCAGTTAGAGAGTGCTGAATGCACAAGCTTAGGATCTTCCGACTCATGGGGGGGGGGGGGGGTGTAAAGGAATACCAGAAGGTAAAGGTATACTGCCCTTACAGCAAAAGGCCACCAAGATATGACCAGTGAATATGAAAGTTTTAAAAGAAACCACGAAAATGATAACTTGCAGTTAATAGTAAGGATCTATTTTTAGATTGGCATTTTACAACATTTTTAATAATGCTGTTATTTAAGTTTTCACAATTATAGGTAAAGCTCCTTGGTAAGCGACTCAAAATGTTTGAAAACCTTTATGCATCATATTTGAAATGAATGGGGAAATTGCAGGTAGGCTGGTTGTAATGACAAAGCGCTATGTTAATGGTGTTATGGTAAGCACTGAGTCCCAACAGTGCTGCTTTAATGATGTCCTGGAGGAGTCAGCTGGCATCCAATCGGACTCCTCTCTATGTGTGTCACATATCCCACTGTACTCTCAGTGGGCCCTGTGTTTTAGTAATGTAAAAATGTGTGTTTACAGAATCATTTCAGAATCCGTGGCGCTGACCTAATGGAAGTTGGAAAATATAATGACAGTTCTTGAACAGAAAAATCTATTTGCAGCCCATTATACTTGCAGAAAAAAGTGCCAATATTAGTCAGGACCTACACAATCAAGTAATGATGGTTTGAGTTCAGCTAATAACATTTCCTTTTTACCACGCAGACCCAATTGCACAAAAAATTGCCATTATATAAAAACAGCATGGTGTGAGCATTTGAGGTCAAGTCAGCTAGATATGTTCGGTACTAAAAGAAGCAGTTTTTAAAATGGAAATAAGTATTGTTCATTTTTATTTATAATAGTATTTACAGCCAATGTAACACAATTATAATTGTGTATAATAATGTACCAACAATTCTCACTCCTATGCCATCTTAATGGTAAAAACCTTGAAGGAGCCTGGATTGGACAGAGGTACTTACCAAGCTGTCCCAGGTCGTACCCTGCTTCTTCCTCACCTGCCTTTAGGGAGAGACTTCACCATCTTGTATCATTCGCTTCTTTGGTCTGATGCCCACCTTCACACATATTCCCGGCCTGAGGCATGTTACCTGAAATAAAGAATGTCCAGTCCAAAAGCATGTTTAAGGCTTTACTGCATCAATTTGGGTCCAAACAGCAACACATCCCCTTCATGGTACATTCACAGTACAGAACACTTTGAACACAGTACCATTGCAACCAGCCATCTTGCCAGATGTTACCAGTCATTCTCCACAGATGGTTCCACACATAGAGTGTTTCTCATACACAGGCCCAAGGTTATCCTAGAACCAGGGCATAGGACCTGTTAATCGAAGATCGGGGTGATGGGGTTCCTCCACCTTCCCTCTATGTGCCCATCTCTGGTCCTCCTGACAGTTCAACCCTGCAAAGGGCTCTCTCAGTCCCTTCACATGACGCAGACCTACACATTGTTGGTCCAGGGTTTCCTGTTTCCATACCCAAACTGACAGGCCCCACCCATAGCTAGTATTAAAAAAGGACATTCGCTCCACCCATAACACCAAAGGAGAGGCTACCAATAAAGGGGCACTACACCTGCCAACAAACCTAGATGTAAATAGTGAATAGATTCTCTCAGATAATATTGTGGCTTGTCCAATAATCTGCATTTGATGTGCAAACAATTCTGTTGAGGAACCAGCACGGACATTGTAAACTGTCAGTTGGGTTCTTATCCAATCTTTCACATCATCTGGGGTCTGATCATTTAATTCTCAATGATCAGATGGCTAGGTCTGTAGGTAAATTCTTAGGCTCTCTGCAATTGGTAAGACCTCAATCACATGGCCGCAGAGGGCTATAAATCATACAAAGTAGTCACAAGTGTTTGCATACAGCCGATTTGTACGGGGGGCTGCCCATGGCTGTATGCAACCAGCTATGGATCCCAGGCTCAAAAATAACACTGTCTACTGTACAGCCCTCTAAGACTGGGTGAATGAGCCCTAAGTGTACATTATGGGTACTTTTCACAGATTTAGGTACAGTACTACTTATATCTAAGCAGATCTAAACCCAGAAACACATATAACACATATAGTCCTAAACATGTTAAGGTCATTTGTAAGGTACCTACTATTAGCCTTATGCACACTGGACGTTTTTGGCCATTTTTACAGCAGGTGTTTTTGGCTTCAGACGTTTTTTTCTACAGTCAATAAACTCCCCATCATGTTATCCTATGTGTCAACGCACACATAGGCTATTATCAGCAGTTTTTGGCTGGGGCGTTTTTTGGCTTTAGAAAAACCCCAAAACTAGTGGGTTCTAGGAGGAGTTTTTCAGCTGTAAAAGCGCTCCAACGTCAAAAAACGCTGATAACGCTGATAAAAGCTCAAAAGCATCTTTTTAAGTTTTTGACTCCTTGAAAAAAAAAACGCTAATGCGGAAAAACGCTAAAAAACGTTAAAAAAATCACTGCAAAGCTACTGGCGTTTTTGTAATGTTATTTTAACGTCCAGTGTGCATGAGGCCTTATAGGTTGACAACTGTCTCCCAATTGTGCTCCTATGTTGTCACCACTGCAAGCAGGCCTGTTAACACATGGAGCAGGCATGGCCCACCATTGTGATTGCCAAGAAGCTGGCTCATAGCATTATTGTGCAGCCACAGAAAGTGCCTGCAATAGGCTGTAGGAGATCACTAAACAATATAAAAAATGGGAGTAACAACATTTGTATTCTATATGCAAACTCGCTATGTAAATGCGGTCATTGTAACCAAAACATCAGCACTGTAATATATATCGTTGTGATGATAATGAGCACTGGACACACCAAAAACTGTGTGAGATGACACAGGGCAGCCATTTTGTTCAAAATTCCTAAGTCAGTCATGACATTTTGTAACAATAGGAGACAAATAACACTAATGATTCCCTTTCCATAATCCCTGGGCGAGTATCTTCAATAATCACAACCTCTTCGCTGCATTCCAAACATCTCTATCAGCGTGTTGATACAGAAAAACCTTGTAACAAAATGAACCAACATCAAAACAAAGCATGGCAAACAGATAACCCTTTGATTTAGCTATCGTATACCCACTTGATAGGAATTAACACCATACACATCTCAGTCTCACTCTAACAGCCGTCGTAAACATGTCAAGCCCAAACTTAAGTACTTTCTAATCTTAAGCAGACAATCATCCTAGCTAATCACCCTTCTTAAATAGTTTAGCTGGAGTAATTAGAGAATACCGTTTTCCGTTTACAGTATCTCGTTCTGGAGATTTAAAACTTTTAAAACTCATAACTCCTGAGTTAAGAATAGTACCGCCAGAATATTTAACTGTATCAATTAATTAGCAGAAGTCCAAACACCACTATATTAAAAGGTACTTGGGGCAAACTGTACACATTACCTCTACTAGGTGAAATAGCCACCTGATGCCCATCATATTTGTATTAGTTAAAACGGTAATTTCATGCTGGACAATAATATACAGGTTACCAGAATGCAACCTATAGATATTCCAAGATATTAATATATGTAGAAAACTGATTTGAAGGCTGGATAGCGGAATGCTCATAAAGACTATAACATCCAATCGGTCACTCCTCAGACCTTCTCATTAGTCAGCTCATTTCTGTCAACACCCTTCTCAGAGGGCAGAAAAGAGGGGCTGCATCAGTCGTTTCGTGATTTTGTTTTACCATCAAAAGAAGGAACATTCTGTGCTGTTGCTGGGCAGTTTTTTTTTTGTTTTTGTTAACACAAGGAAAAAAAATGTAATAAAGTTACCCTTTTAAAAAAAAAAAAAAAAAAGTAGGAACATCAGCCAAGATCTATGAGAACCACTGATCCATCTTAAGCGCATTGACTAGATTTTGCCAGATGCATAGAACCTCTTTTTCTTTTCTAATACCCCTCCTCTGTAAATATTTAGTTTGCACCGTTTTACCTGCTTACTTATGAAACAATATTTTTAAAATTGGAAAATGATCTCTGATGCACTAATGAAAACTACTACAAAGTAAATCTCTGAATATATCTGTCTGTGATGACAATGGGGGTTATTTACGGAAGGCAAATCCACTTTGCACTCTAAGTGCACTTGGAAGTGCAGTCACTGTAGATCTGAGGGGGACATGCAAGGAAAATTAAAAACAGCATTTTAGCTTGCACCTGATTGGATGATGAAATCAGCTGAGATTCCCCTCATTTCAGATCTACCCCTTTTAGATTTACAGCCACTGCACTTCCAAGTGCACTTGTAGTGCAAAGTGGATTTGCCTTTCGGAAATAACCCCAATTGTGTTACAGACATTTACTTTACGTCATAATTGTTATTGCTAATATTGTGAACGTTGATATTTATAATACTAATACTAATAGAAAGTGCGAATCTATGAAACGTGAACAACAGTCCGTTCACACTATCACGCTGCAGTACCACACGTAATGCATATTGGTGTGATGCAATGGCATTTATTCTAAATGTACTTTGCCAATGAATTTGTGCTGCAACACAACGTAACCCACCACTTGTTGTTGTGCACTGCATTATAAAAAAAAGTTTGGTGAATTATGCAGCCAGTTAAAATGCATAGGTTGCCTTAACACACATTGCATACATAGCAACAAGGTGAAAACAGGCCATGACAGAGGTTTTAACCACCTCGCCACTCTATCCAAAACTAAAAAGTTTTGGCTTGCACCATCCATAGCCATCTGGTTGAGAAAAAGTCGCTGAAATCATTGAGCTGGAGAAGGTGGTGGCCACTGAGAGGGGTCTCCGCCAAAAAAATCCTAAAAAAATGGTTCTATGGGCACTAAATAGTTTACTCTGAGGAGTTACCATTTAAAATACCACATGGTCCAGCTATTGTTTTCCATGTGCTTTTATGGAAATGTTTTATTTCTGGACATGTATGTCATATGGTTTCTGTATTTACCGTGTGCTGCCTTAAAATAAAGTATTAAAAAACAAAAAAATTGTCTTTAAATATACTTTAATACAGTAACTGAGCAAGACTAGCCCCTGCCAATTGTTTTCATAATGCTAGAAAATTTCAGATCCTTGTAGTATTGGTGTCTGACCTTGGTACATTTTAGTAGTTTGTGTTGTCCTTTGTACTATAATTAGTGTTCACTCAACATGGCCCAAAGGGAAAAGTCACATCTATTAGACTAGATCCATTGCCGCCATAGTAGACAGCTTGTCTCCTCATTCAGGAGAAAGTCTGTTTTTGGCTTTAATTCAGTCACAAATCTATAAATAGGAAACATTTATTTTTACTCTTTTATTACATTTTGCTTATTTGCCTTTGTAATTGTAGAATAAAATAGACTTCTGCAATATATTTGCCTGGATACTAGCATGGTAATTTGTGTACCAGAAATGTAAAAATGAATGTGATGTTAGTTTTAAAAGGGTTATCCACTATTAAGCAAAAGAGCAACGCTGCTTGAAATCTTTCTGTATTTGTATCATGGTGAAAGGATGCATACTGCTTTTTACCTTTACCGTTTTATCGGAGATGGTGTTTAATTTACTCCTTACTGCAGCATCAGCAAATATTTAATTACCCCATTTATACAGTCTAAACATATGCTGTTGCACAGTTTACAGATTACGTACAGTATAAACATTCACATCTGTTCCTGCTCCAGAAGATCTTGTAAATTAAGGTCTCTCCTGCAGTCCAATAATGACATGAACATTTAAACTCACAATGGCCAATTTTGTGGCAGTTAGTTTAACGTGGATGTAAACCCTCACATATACCGAGTGACGTGAATAGCCTCAGATGATACACAGGGATGAAACCAATCCTCCTACATAAGTTTTACATATATATCTGCTGTCTTCAGCTTTATATACTGTTTAGAAAGTGCACATCATGTTAGAATTTTCACTTCCTCATTAAGCAGTAGCAGTGTAGTGTTGGATTACACTGGGAGACAGCTGATTGGAGGAAAGGCACACACCTCCCTCCAGATAGGCAGAGACTTTCAGAGCTGTCCTGTGAGTAGAGCAGCTTTCTGCTAATCTATTTATAGCACCCACCCCGGCACAAATTTCAGGCTGGTTTTATCACAGTTGTCAGAGAACTTGTCCGAAGTTTGTCATCCTGATAACAGAAGAAGATAATAATCGATAATGAAAATCATTGTCAACGATTTTCATTATCGATTAGTTGATCCGCACCTTCCTCCCCGCCGGTCCGTTAGAATCCTGTGTATCATGCCCGCGAGCACGCAGCTACGCCTGCTCGCATTCTCCACCCAGCTGACGTCCCGCCAGCAACGCGCCTGCGCTCCTTTCGGCTCCTCCTCCCCCCTCTACCCAGCAGCCTTCCGATAGGCCCACCGCAGAGCACAGGCGCGACAAGCCCTCACCGGGCCGCTTTCACGCGCTGCTGTGACTGGAGGGTGCGCTCTGCACATGCGTGCATCAATCTCCCAGCTTCGGGGTGCCCTTGGCGCCGGTCGGAGGAGTCAACTGGGTCATGTGTGGCGGGTCCGGAGGAGGAGGGGCACTGGCCGACTGAGATACCGAGCTTACCTCAGAGAGGTACCGGTAACCGGGACTGAGACTTCCGCCCCACACCACCCGGCACACCGAGGGGGAGCTGCTGTCACCATGAAGGGGTGAGAGAACCCGGGACACCGGAGGGGGGGAGGGGAGCACTGAGAAGAGGTGGGGCAATGACACTATGTGAGAGGGGAGGAATATGTCATCTATACTGGGGTGGGGGACACCTGTGTGTGTGTATGTATATGTATATATATATATATATATGTGTGTGTGTGTGTGTGTGTGTGTGTGTGTGTGTGTATGTATATATATATATATATATATATATATATATATATATATATATGTATGTATTGTGAACTTTGGGGACAATAGCTCCACGGGATTAAGTGCATAAACCGTCAGTTTTATAATAAAAGACATTTATTTGTAAAAATCAAAAATAAGGCTTTCTTCAGTGCACAGGAAAAATACAAAACAAAGTCCGCTTATCTTCAGCATAACAGAAAATCAGCTTATCTTCAGCACAAAAATAAAGTTAAGGAAAACACATACAGTTTTTGCAGCAGGTTCTTTTAGCAGCCTCCAGACATCCACACAGCTCAACCAACAGGTGTAATCACCTACTCCTCCTCACACCAACAACTCTTCCCTACTTCCTGTCTTATGAGCTGTCTTCCTGGAGGCCCTTAACCCCCTGTGCGCTGAATCATTGTGGTCAGGGAGGGAGGCTCTTTTCCCACCCGAATATCTCTTCAGAGCCTCCCAAATTCCGGGTCCCAAATAACTATTATTAACCTAGAGAGGACTGCGAGTCAGTCCTCTCCTGCTCGGCTACTCCCGGAACCCCTCACCCATTTTGGGTGACCCCCTGAGCAACGCTGCGACTCTTTTAAAGGGACCACAGCCCAAATACTGGTGCTATATAGCACCCGTCCAGGACCCAACCTTGGCGTCCTGTACATATTCCCCCCCTCTGCCTCAACGCAGAGGTGTTGGAGGCACCACTCGACATCATACAATGGACCCGGGAGAGGGCATCGGCGTTCTGATGCTGTCTCCCTGGTCTGTGCTCTACCACAAAATTGAACTCCTGGAGAGAAAGGAACCACCTTGTCACCCTGGCATTGGTGTTTTTGTTTTGTCTCATCCAGGTCAGTGGGGCATGGTCGGACACTAGGCGGAACCTTCTACCTAGGAGGAAATACCGTAAAGAGTCTAAAGCCCACTTGATGGCAAGACACTCCCGCTCCACCACCGCATAGTTTTTCTCCGCTGCCGTCAGCTTCCTATTTAGAAAAACTATGGGGTGCTCTTCCCCATTGATCACTTGAGACAGGACTGCTCCTAGCCCTTCACTTGAAGCATCTGTCTGTACTACAAAATCCTTAGAAAAATCTGGAGCCACAAGCACCGGATCCCGGCACAATGCCGTCTTAAGCTTCTGGAAAGCTTTTTCGGCATCGTCATTCCACTGTACCATCACTGACTTTCTGCCTTTGGTCAAGTCCGTCAATGGTGCAGCAATGGTGGCAAAGTTGGGGACAAACCTCAGGTAGTAGCCAACTATGCCCAAAAAACGCTCTGACCTGCTTCTTGGATAGGGGGCGGGCCAGTTCTGTATGGCTTCTACCTTACTCATTTGGGGCTTCACCAGTCCTCTACCCACAATGTACCCTAGGTACTTGGCTTCCTCTACCCCAATCGCGCACTTCTCCGGATTGATGGTGAATCCTGCTCTTCTCAAGGAGTCTACGACTGCCTGAACTCGGGGAAGATGGGACTCCCAATCAGTGCTGAAAATGACTATGTCATCTAGGTAAACCGAAGTATACCGTTGATGTGGACGCAAAGTTTTGTCCATGGCCCTTTGGAATGTAGCGGGGGCAGAGTGTAGACCAAATGGCATTCTTTTGTACTGGAAGTGGCCTTCCGGGGTAGAGAAAGCTGTTTTCTCCCTGGCTTTCTTGGTCAGGGGAATCTGCCAATACCCTTTTGTGAGGTCTAGCGTGGTTATATACCTGGCTGGACCTAACCTCTCAATTAGCTCATCCACCCGTGGCATTGGATAAGCATCAAACTTGGAGATTTCATTAAGTTTTCTGAAGTCGTTGCAGAAGCGGAGGGTGCCGTTGGGTTTGGGTACCAACACGATTGGACTCGACCACTCGCTCTGCGACTCTTCAATGACTCCAAGCTCGAGCATTCTCTTGACCTCTTCAGACACTGCCACTCTATGAGCTTCTGGGATACGGTAAGGCCTTAACCGGATTTTTATACAGGGTTCCGTCACAATGTCATGCTCGATGACGTTGGTGAGACCCGGCAACCCTGAAAACATGTCCCTATTTCTTTGCAGAAACTCTTTTGCTTGCTGGGTTTGGGGCCTAGTTAGGGTAGCAGCCACCTGCACCAGGTCGATTCCTGCATGGTCCCCTGACTGTACCGCTACCACAGCGGATACCTGTTCTCTGTCTCTCCAGGGTTTCAACAGATTTACGTGATAGATCTGGTATGGTTTTCTTTTCCCTGGCTGGTGTACCTTGTAGTTCACCTCACCCACTTTTTCTATTACCTCAAACGGGCCTTGCCACCTGGCCAAGAACTTGCTCTCCACTGTGGGTATTAGGACAGCCACCCGGTCTCCTACTTGAAACTGTCTAATTTTAGCCGATCTGTTATACACCCTTCTTTGGGCATCCTGAGCCTTCTGCATGTGCTCCCTCACCAGCGGCATCACCTTAGCCACCCTCTCTCGCATTTGAGAGATATGCTCTACCACGGTCTTGTGTGGTGAGGACTCACTTTCCCATGTTTCTTTGACTAGGTCAAGCAACCCCCGGGGCCTTCGTCCATACACTAGCTCAAACGGTGAGAAGCCCGTGGACGCTTGTGGAACCTCCCGGATGGCAAACAAGAGGGCAGGGAGTAACATATCCCAATCCTTCCCGTCTTTCTGGACCACTCTTTTTAACATGGACTTTAGAGTTTTATTAAACCTCTCAACTAGGCCATCGGTCTGCGGGTGATAGACGGACGTCCGCAACTGCTTGATCTGAAATAGTCTGCACAAGTCCGCCATCACCTTTGACATAAAAGGGGTGCCCTGGTCCGTAAGTATCTCCCTGGGGAATCCAGTTCGTGAAAACATTTGGAATAACTCCTTGGCAATGGCCTTAGAGGAAGCTTTCCTCAAAGGAACTGCTTCTGGATACCTGGTTGCGTAGTCTAGGATGACTAATATATATTGGTGCCCCCTTGCCGACTTTACCAGGGGTCCCACGAGATCCATGGTGATCCGCTCAAATGGAACCTCAATAATCGGCAAGGGTACCAGAGGGCTTCTATAGTGTGGCCCTGGGGCAGTTAACTGACAAATGGGACAAGATGCACAATATCTTTTAACCTCGGCCTTCACCCCTGGCCAGTAAAACCGGTCGGTTATCCTGGCCTCCGTTTTCTCTGCCCCCAAGTGTCCTCCCAGTGCGTCATTGTGGGCTAGGTCAAGTAGCATCCGCCTATATGGTTGGGGAACCAGTAACTGCTCTACAGTTTCCTCTCGGCTTTCAGCCACTCGATAAACCAAATCCCCCTTTAATGCAAAATGAGGAAACCTTTGATCTGCCCCTGGTATTTGTGGGACCCCATCAACAACAGAAACCTGCTCTCGAGCATTGACCAAGGTAGGATCCTGCAACTGGGCAGTGCCAAACGCACCCCTGGGTACGTCCAGGTCTGGATGCACTGGCCTTGAGGATGTTTCCCCTTCACCCTCCTCAACTGGGAACTGCAACGGGGAGAGCTCCTCATCATCCTCCCCCAGCATAACCTGTAATGGGAAGGCTTCCCCCCCCTCAGAAGTCAACTCGGTATTGAGGCCTGCAACAGAAACATTGTCATTCAAATTAACATTCTCTGCAATATCCTTATTAGTGACAGGTATCTCTGTTTTAGAGGGGTGTGTTGTGGGGGTTTCAGGCCTAGACCCCTCAGACTCCATCTCTTCCAGGCCCAGTGTCCCCAGTTCTCCTGGCAGCCCCATCTGTGCCTGGTTCCACAGTTCGAGAAATAGCGGACAGTCCCGCCCCACTATAATATCATGTATTAAACTATTTACTACCCCAACCTCTTGTGTCACTGAGGTACGTCCATAAGAAACCGTCACAGGAACCAGGGGGTACTCCCTGGTATCCCCATGGATACACACTACGCGCAGAGTTTTATTTACGGGGCCAAGTCTCCCAATCACCCTGGCATGTACCAGTGTTACCATGCTCCCGGAGTCTAGTAGGGCCCTGGCAGGAAGGTGGTTCACCCACACTTCACACTCGAACCGTCCTTCAGCCAGATCAAGATGAGTGGTACACGCTCTTTGCACATAGAAGGAGCTTCTCCGACCAGTCCCGCAATCCATCGGCTCCTCCTGAAGTGGGCATTGTGCCCGGGTATGCCCCCAGGACCGACATCGCCAACACTGTAGGCCTCCCATCCTAGGGACAGGAACCAACCTTCGAGGTTCTGCAGAAGATGGTGCAGGGTTGCGGGTTCCAATGTCTAGCAGGGCTTCTCTCCTAGGTGCCGTGGCCGGTCTTGTTGCCCTTGGTGTGGGTTCCCGACGTTTGGCAGGCCCAAGCAGGTCCTCCACCACGGTGTACCTTTCAACCAACTCAACCAGCTGGTCAGCGGTTGCAGGGTCTCCATGGCTTACCCAGCGCTGTAGGTCATCTGGCAGGGACCGCAGGTACCAGTCCATCACCACCCGTTCCACCATTTGTGGGCCTGACAGTTTTTCTGGCTGCAGCCATTTTTTAACCAGCTGTATCAGTTCATGCATTTGGGACCTGGGTGGTCGGTCAGGTTTGTACCGCCAGCGATGCACCCTCTGAGCCCGGACAGCCATGGTCACTCCTAGGCGGGCCAGGATCTCTGCCTTCAGATGCTCATAGTTGCTGATATGTTCAGTTGGGAGGTCAAAGTAGGCCTTTTGCGGGTCACCGGTGAGAAAAGGAGAGATAATGCCGGCCCATTGGTCACGGGGCCACCCCTCTCTCTCTGCTATCCTCTCAAAGGTGGTGAGAAAGGCCTCTACATCATCACTGGGTGTCAGTTTTTGTAAGAAATGGCTGGCTCTCACAGACACTTGGTTGCCAACGGCAACGACCGATTGTTCTCGTCCCTGAGCCAGCCGCTGCACTGCCTCCTGTAAGGCAGTCACCTGTGCTTGAGTGGACTCCTGCTGAGCAGTAAACTGGGCGGCTAGCAACCGTGTGTTTTCCTGCTGTGCAGCTATAGCCTGTGCCAGGGCCTGCTGCTGCTGAGCCATCGCTTCCTCATGGCGACGGTTTGCATCTGCTGAAGCTTGCTGCTGGGTCACGGTGGCTTGCGCCAAAGCCCTGATGACCTCCTCCATGCCTTTACCTGCTGCTTGCAGCGTCTGAGCTGACTTCACCCACGACATGCCATTTGTACACTGTCTCTTTAAATGTCAGTTTAGTTTTAAACGGTTTTTGCGGCTGCAAATGCACTTTTGCCAGCATCCAAGACACCAGTTGTGAACTTTGGGGACAATAGCTCCACGGGATTAAGTGCATAAACCGTCAGTTTTATAATAAAAGACATTTATTTGTAAAAATCAAAAATAAGGCTTTCTTCAGTGCACAGGAAAAATACAAAACAAAGTCCGCTTATCTTCAGCATAACAGAAAATCAGCTTATCTTCAGCACAAAAATAAAGTTAAGGAAAACACATACAGTTTTTTGCAGCAGGTTCTTTTAGCAGCCTCCAGACATCCACACAGCTCAACCAACAGGTGTAATCACCTACTCCTCCTCACACCAACAACTCTTCCCTACTTCCTGTCTTATGAGCTGTCTTCCTGGAGGCCCTTAACCCCCTGTGCGCTGAATCATTGTGGTCAGGGAGGGAGGCTCTTTTCCCACCCGAATATCTCTTCAGAGCCTCCCAAATTCCGGGTCCCAAATAACTATTATTAACCTAGAGAGGACTGCGAGTCAGTCCTCTCCTGCTCGGCTACTCCCGGAACCCCTCACCCATTTTGGGTGACCCCCCTGAGCAACGCTGCGACTCTTTTAAAGGGACCACAGCCCAAATACTGGTGCTATATAGCACCCGTCCAGGACCCAACCTTGGCGTCCTGTACAGTATGTGTATATATATATCCCCTTTTTCTTTTTTTTTTTTTTTAACCTTTACACACTCATACATTTTATATATAAATAATATTTATAATTCTTTTTTTATATATATTGTCCTCAACGTATACTTTCTATGGAATAAAGGAGGGGTAAAAAAAAGTATTTTTAATATTATTATTCTCTTTATATATACACATACTTGTATGAATAAAGCAGGGAATCTGACATTCACCATGCTTTCTTTGTGAATCTCCCTGCC
Source organism: Lithobates sylvaticus (assembly GCA_028564925.1). Lineage (NCBI taxonomy): Eukaryota > Metazoa > Chordata > Amphibia > Anura > Ranidae > Lithobates > Lithobates sylvaticus. Next base: position 180,914,945 of record CM053026.1, read on the forward strand.
CCATGTGTGTCGCATGGAGGTATAATACCCCATCATTGGTGTTTTATTCTGCAGTTTTCATTATTACTTTTAAATAAATGGAAAAATGGCATATTACCTTTTTTTTTATGATTTTATCCGATTAATCGGAAAAATAATCGGCCGATTAATCGGAAAAATAATCGGCCGATTAATCGATTATGAAAATAATCGTTAGTTGCAGCCCTACTTAGTACTTTGAAGAGAGATAAGAAAACACTGCAGATATATACGTGCCCAGCTCAAATTTCATGAATCGGGTTTACATCCACTTTGAAAAAAGTACATTTTTGGAACATTGAGGTAACTATGGGGTAATTAAATAGGTATCACAGTAGTAGCTGTCTGCTTTGATGCTGGCGTTGTTTGATTGAAACCTGACCATCCCATAAGGCAGGCCATAAGTTATCTGATTTTTCTTTCCTCCAAGAAAAAAAATAACTTGAGTCCCCCAATAACAGTTATTGTTGATGAGGGAATCCCTCCTGAGGAACTACTGTGGGGGGGGGGGGGTAGCGTCCCTTTCCGACAGAACACAATGATTATTGCTAGCAACTATAGCCACTGGCATTAATTGCATCCTAAAAATCCGACTTGCCGGTTACAATCAGCCCGCCCATACATGGTTCCAATCTCGGCCAGTCTCTATTGAACCGTGCACAGATTCCAACAGTCTCTGGCCGGCTTAAGAGATGAGTCAGTCTTCTCATTTACATGTGTATGTAAGTTTCCATTTGAGCTATTAGGTTTTGTAAACAGGCTTTTTTCAACAAAGGTAGAACAAGATAGAGAACATGTTTAAAGCCGTCTAAAGCTCAACCTGCTGGCTCAAAAGCAGAATACAAAATATTAATATGAAACGTTTCATATTACCTAACTAAAACAGAACACTTATCCTGACCATATTAAAAAAATCAATACAAAATTGTAAAAGTTATTTGTGGATTCACTGATTATGCACTTGCCTAATTACTGTGAGTAAGGTACAGTAGATGCAATGGGTTCTGTGCTAATGAGGCCGGATTTTCTTTGTGCTGTGACCCCCCCCCCCCCCCCAGAAATACTGTGAAGATAAGGAGATTTTAGCATAACATGTTATTTCTGTAAGCTTGGGATGACCGCCAACTTCCCATACACAGGAACAGCTTGTAGAGATTTTAGTTGTGCATAACTAAGTACATCACCACAGATGAAAAAGGGTTCTTGTTTTTTGTCTAAACCAGTGTGCCACCAGGTGCTGTATTCCTTTTTTGGGTTCACCGATTTTCAAAGTTATAGTAACAGTTAACTGCATAGTTTGGGTTTCCAGCACCATTGCATAAATGACCCTTGGTGTCCCAAAGTTAAAGTCGATGTTTTTTTTTTTTTTTTTTTTTTTTGTTTGGCACAATATAGAGTATGGGATTTCAGATCAGCTGTGCCCAGTCTTGCCACAACAAGCCAGCTCTGAGCTTCTCATATCTTTTTTTTTGTGAAATAAAACAGACAAACTGTGAAAACTTTTTCTCCCTTGCTGTGATTGACAGGTGATTTACATATCTCGTGCACTAGCCTAAGACATGCATTATTTTTTAATTCCCACCCCCACTCCTTTCTTCAGCAGCTCTGCAAGGATTGGCTGTTCCACACCTCAGCATGATTTGGCATGCTGAAGTCACGTGGGGACTTTTCTGGGTTTTGATTGGATGTTAGTGATCATAGCAGAAGTTCAGTGTAAGAAATACACAGGAGAAAATGCACCTTGATAAGGGGAGTGTAGAGGTGGGCGGGGAGTCTACTGACATCACGACTCCACCCACTGAGCCTGGGAAAACAGACCAACCCACAAAATCTGCAGTTTTTCGGGTCTCATAGCAGACAGAGGGGAGACATTTGACAGATAAGTATACATGCAGGAGGCATGTATATCCTTCTAGATAACCAATATTGCAGTTGTTTAGAAAGGATGAGAGTGGGTTTACATCCACTTTAAAGAGCATGGTCTCTTAAGTTTCCAACTACAGAAATATTAATTAAAACTAGGATAGCTAAATAAAGTTATCTACTTTACATTTGATGTTGTCATATGTCTCATTAAATAAATGAAGGCAATTAGTGCTGTAAGTTTGGATCAGTGTATAATTAGAAAAAAATATGTGCAGCAAGGGTAGCGCACACTGCAAAATCAACTTGGCAAAATAACTTTACTGACTATCTATTATGCCAATTAAATATATTTTGAATTCAAAATTATATTCTTGACAAGAATGTTTAGACGAATAACTTTTTATAGTAAAAAGGATGCATTATTTTTTGCAAATTCTTTATTTTTGAAAAAGGGTGTAAAAAAGCATTAGGTAGGCAATAAAAATTCCCTGCAAAGACACTATGCAACCACAAGCTACTTTTACAGATTGGTGGGCACATACAAGATACAGGAATATCAACAATTGATCCACTGCATAGTAACAAGAGGCAACATTCCAGACAGTTGTTGACTAGACCTCCAATATGCATTATGTTATGAAATGATCCAACATCCCTGCTACAGTACCCAGTGAAGCTGTTCGTTTGCAGTTAATCACGAAAGCCTGAAGATTGCTGGGCAAAGGTTTAAATTGTGTGCGGAATAAGATTTAAGTGGAAAGAAAAAAAACATAAAAAGATGAAGGGATTAGAGGGGATAAAGGAGGAAAGTGAAACCAGTCGGGCAGGGAGGGTGGGGAAAAAAAAGGGGGGGGGGTTGATAAGGTAACCAGTGGTTGGCTGGAGAAATGGGATGGAGCCATGGAGCATATTAAGAACTTGGGTCTAGGAGGGCTGTACCTTCATCAGAAAATATAGATCTATTTCAGTGGCTCCAGGTGCTGGAGTAAAGCTCATGTTGGTTACGAGCAGAAAGCACTAGGTCTTCCATGTTATTTAGGATGCATTATTTTCTTCGATCTCTTCATAACTCATACAAAAATGTCTTCATTCCTCGTACTGCCTTTCTGGGTGAAGAGAAATGCTGCCACAAAAAAATTGAATGCAGCAAATAAAATGGAACCTTATGTACAGTATATACAGTATGATCCATTGGACTCACGGGCCTATGGTTGTACCCTCTGTACCTGCGTCATGCTTTGTCCAAATCACATATTGCTTGGGACAACTGACCAGGGATAGGCTCGTTGAGGGATTAAAAAAATTGTAGTAATGAGTGACTCTGACCTTCAGGAGCAATAGCTATAATACACAAAGATTTTCTATTATCTTGGAAAATGTAGATGTGACTAAGAACTGATTATTTCCATTTTTTATGGACAAAATAAAATCAGATTATCATAGCACATGTGGCACAAAAATTGTATCTATCCCACACACACAAACTTCTCCCCTCCTGACTTCTAGGGTAGAGAGCCAGTGGTGAAGTCTCTAGAGTCTCAGCATGAAGAAAGGTCAGCATTCCATGATTTTGCTGATTCTGATATAAGTTTTGCTTACAACATCAAGCCGCACCATCTTGCTGCATGATAGCTGTAAGAAAAACACATCTGTGGAAAAAAGAAGGCATACTTGCCTTACAGATGGCTTCTGCACTGGAGAGAGTGACATTACAATTCTTCTGATGAGATCCTAGGAATGCTGAGCATCCCAAGTCTCGTGACATTCCAGCACAGTTCAGATTTGCTATTCCCAGTGTGCCCACAATCTCAGCAGAAGGACCGGGACCTCACCATTGCCTTGGTACTGCATACAAAAGTATTTTCTCTAACTTTTGTTTACCTACTGCTTTTTTTTTTCAGCTATCCTATAGCAATTTGAGATGGGGGTGTGATAGTGTATGTTTTTTGGAGTTTTATTTGATGTGTGCAAAGAGAGATCACACAAATACTTAGAAGTATAACATTTAATAAAAGTAATGACAGATATAGAAAATATAACAAGAATACTTAACTAAAGATGCTGTTTTGCCATGGAGTCCACGCCCGCTTTTTCGTGGCATGGCGTACTCGGTTCAGACACGTGTCTAATGGTAGCTCTGATGTGTGACTAAGATCTTACTCACTTTTGCTGTGGTAATATGGGACTTGGATGTAAGGAAATGCCCAATTGTAGAGAAGAAAGTTGATATAAAGTCAGCTATGGTAAAGCCATACTTATGTCCTTTTTTGATTTGTATGGCCCCTTAACCAGGTTTAGAATTCATTATTAGATATTGTGAACCATAGGAAGTATGAAATATGCAATTTTCTATCAATGCTATAGTGCAATATCTGATTTAACACCGGAAATTGAAAAAAAATTGTTGAGCATTAAATAATAATTATCATTTAAGAAGTACCTAGGCTAGTAAAAGCCTGTAGTTGAACAACAGCTAAAAATTTGAAGGGCATGTACCTTTTGGATTATAGGGGGACTGACTACTAAGACATATAATGAGGATTTGTGTTTTAAGTGCTTCATTGTGGCCGTTCTGCGGGACTTACAAGTACGAGAGGCTCTCCTGCAGAATAATCCCCCTTTTTCGTTTTTTCATGTCAAAAGCTTGGTTTTAGGAGGGAAGATTTACTCCTATTACAATAAGTCTCCTGGTACGAAGGGAGATAATCTTGCTGCAGAAAATTGCTCATATACGTGGGCATTGGGGAAATTAGATTTATACCAGTTTTGCTGTGCAATCGTTTTCGATGCCCATTAAAATACAATATAACTGATGTCTGTAATGGTGGTAAAAAATAAAATGGCATTCACCCTGTACTTGAATGCTGCAGCCAGGTAAGCTATTTGCTCCTGCAATAGCATGAATTTACTGTGCCTGTGTAATATTGTGCAGCTGGTAATGTTCTTGCCTTGTTCTGCAGAGATTGCTGGGCTTGGAGTAAGCAGAGTACACGCTATTGGGTGCTACACTGTTTGGGCAAAATAACACTTTGAATCCCAACATAAAAATCTTAAAAATAGTGCTATAGCTAACTGGGAAAGTGAACAGAGGGAAGAGTCATTATTATATCCCAGCACTTATCCCTAATGGCCAACAAATAAAAGCCAATAAAACTTGCTTCTAAAAGTAGTAAAGCAGAGGTCCTTATTTGCATACATATATGAACACATAGGAAAATTGAATAGCGGTGTCAAGGTCCATTGATTTAGCATGGTCTTTAGCATGGTCTTTATACCAATATGTTAAAAAAAATTGTGTGCCAGGTGTATGCACAGTATATAAATCATAGAAAAACCCTAGGTTCAAAGTGTATGTAAACCCAAATAATACATTTATTTGCTCCGTTTTTAGTTTGGTAAATATACCATTGAAGGTGTTTGGTTACAGAAAAAATTCCTGTTGATCCTTTCAGAAATTCAGTGCTGTCCTATAACTTTTGCCCTCTGCAGTGTTATCTCAAACAATGTTATCAGAAAAATGTGCAAGGACTATAGAACCTTGTATGTCATTGAGATAAGGAGAGTAGGTGTTCTGCAGTCGTAAAACACTTCCTGTCCTATGGGGGAATGCAGTAAAGTGAGTGTTGTCACCCTAGGACATGAAGTGTAGTACAGTACTGGCAGGATCACCAGATGAAAATAAAGAAAGAAAAGCCTGAAAAGGAAAACGAATATAGCCACTACATCTACGGACTGGTAATCTGCAGTGTATTACATTTTTGTTTTGGGGTTTAGATACACATTGAAGATATGTAGATGGGTGAGGTAGGTGTAATTGTATGCATTTCACTTACATCCATTACCTTACTCTGGTGATTTGGGTCTTAGGTTGAGGAGCCAGCATGCTTTTGCTGTCAATGCTAATTGGAGGTCGGTGACACTGAAGTCAGTAAACACTGCAGTGTTATATGCTATGCTTTCCTCTCTAGAGCACACTTCTGTATTTTTACCCTCTGATGGTTCCTGCTTTGACCACTGGAACGTTTTCAGAAGAGATCTCCTTTTATGTGAACAGGACTCTACCTCTAAAATTTCCATAGACAGCTGAAAAGCAAAATAACATCAAAGAGCAGCATTGAGAATTGTGCTGGTACAGTGCTAATGAGCCTTCCAAACGTAACCAGTGAATACCATGACCCATGACTGGCATCACTGACGAAGAAACCAATAAATGATGCTTCCTTTTTTATTATGAGCTAAAGAGTTTGGACGGTTCCCCTGGAGCTCTGTGACATTCTGTGTATGCTGATGTGGCTTTTTGTGGATCACTATGGCAACCAAGCTCTGGCTTGCATTAATAGGGTTAGCAGGGAGCTTTAAATCATTAGGCGCTGATGGTTATGTCCATCTTCGCCTCATCTTTCCCTCATTATCAAGCTACGTTGGCTGAATTCTACCAAATTCTGTTCTTTTGAAGGGGTTTCCTTTTTGTACTGAAGTCACTTGTCACCCTGTAGTAGAGCAAAGAGCAAAAATGATCTGCTTTGCGTTTACTTTGAAGTTCCTCAGAAAAGCAGCAATGAATTCCAAGCTTGTTATCTCAGATCTGTTATTAGTTTACATGGCTACATAGCTTTTTTGCAGTTACAATTTTAGAATTTCCTTTGTTAAAAATGGGACAATAATCACCATGTTTAACTTCAAGTGGTTGTATGTGGAATGGCTGAAAGGTGTACTGCTTCAATGTACACATAGGTGTGCATATGCTGGACTTACACTATCACCTCAGTTACACCCTGAACAATTTGGGCAGTACCCCACCCAGATCATATATACCTGTTAGACCGTATTCACAACTACTCTCTACCACTGCATTCCCCATCTACAGTACCATGTCCACATTGCTACTGCAGGATTAGAGACTGATAAAAGCTGGGGCTCCTGCTGCTGCTTACCAGAGGACACTCAGTCTTATCATCGGTTCACCATAATGGATCGTGGCTTGCTGGTTCACACAGCAATCAGAGAAAACAGAAGCCCAGACAGAACTGATGACTTACTAACCTACTGGCGCCTTGGGTTCACAAGTTGCTTACTCCTCTGGTGACAGGTCACAGTGCAGGAGTGCAGCAGTTAAGTAGCATTTATTTTTACTGGCTGGCGGTTAGACCTTGCTTTTGGTATACTGGCTTGACTTAAAAATAAAATAGTGGGAGAAGGTTTTAAACTGGACTGTGGTTTCTAAAACTGGACTGCCCCATTCAAATCTAGGCTGGATCACAGCCCTGCTGGTGACCTTATGCTTTGGCAATAGCACCCCCCCTGCTTCTCTCTTGACAGGTTGCTTTTAAATGGAATCTGTCAGGGAAGAAACATGGCAGCTGCCATGGCAGACTTTGCAAGCCCTGAACCTGCCATTCTACCTGTCCCACAATCTAGTGAATCATCGACCTAGAATATGTGTATGGAATATGCAACAGGAATCTTAACACCTGATAATACATATGCCTGTTCTAAGTCACAGTCAAAATGTTGTCTTGGAAAGATAAATGTGGCAGGCCCAAAGCATTGCGAGTTGCATTCCCATAAAAAATAAAGGCACATTTAATTGAAGATTTTATTTTTACTTCAATATAACACATTTAATCTTCTAAAATAGAAAAGCACCACAGAGTTCCTCATTTAACCTTGGGGGCATGGCCAAGAGCGACATGTGAACAAACGTGTCTCATAGAGCTCCTGCATTAGATCCTGTATAGATCCTGTTCCCAGCTGGAATTCCGATTGGAACCGACACCAGATCCTGCTGGAATCTTCCCTGATCCTCCTGGCTTCCTTAGCAACGCAATCTGGCGGCATGGTGATCTGCAAGCGGCAGGAGGAAGGAGGTCAGCCGGACCTTCAACATGGCGCCGTGGCGGCTCAGTGACCTAGTGGTGGGGAGAAGCAGGTGAAAGTGAGTAAGCCTCCCAAAACATCCAAAACAGATGGGAAAGAGCACCCACAAGATATGCTATATTATGCCCAGAAGCTAACTGGGGGGACAGGGCGGGCTTCAGAAATGGACTTAGAAGCAACCTCTGCCATCTTTCTTGAGGACAAGGGAGAGCCATCCACACAGGGCCCCTCGGTAGCCACTACACCTCAGGTTACTTACACAGAGGAAGATGTGGAGGAGGATGAGGCTGGTGGGGATCAACCCACTTTGGTATTTTCAGGGCTGTTCATAAATGCACAGCCTCAGTAGATACCCTGAAAGAGAACTTTGGGGGGGTTGAAGGAAGAGTTGGGCCTAACCCACCATGATTTGCAAAAGATCCGGGCACGCACCACAGCAGTGGAAGGCCGCATCAGTGACGTCGAGTATAAATTGACCCCGCTGATGAGGGATGCACAATCAACAATGAGGCTTGCAAAGGCTAAGGAGCTTAAGAATGAGGACATTGAAAACCGTTTAAGGCAAAATAATGTCCGGATTGTGGGGCTCCCAGAGAGGCTGGAGGGCGAGATCCCACAGAATTTATTGAGCAGTGGCTAGTGGAGGTCTTTAAGAAAGAGGCCTTTACCCCTTTATATTCAGTTGAGCAGGTGCACAGAGTACCTCCTAGGGCCATGCCATCTGGGCACCCACCGTGTACCTTCCCCGGCAGATTATTTGACTACAAGGATAAAGAAATCATCCTACGTTTGGCCAGAGAGAGAATGTCTTGCATAATGACGCCTGCATATGCTTCTATCCAGATTACTCTGCAAAGGTTCAGTGGCGCAGAGCCCGGTTTACAGATGTGAAAAAACGGCTACAGCACCTGCAAGCAACGTGTGCAATGCATTTTCCTGCCAAACTTCATGTGTCGGTCAGGGGACAAGCCCACTTTTTTGAAAATGCGGCAGAGGCCTCGGGATGGTTGGATGCCAATGAACACCTTTTCTGGCAGGCAGGTCGTGTGGGGAGGGAGAGGGAGACTGATTGGTTCTGTGGTTCCAGTGCAAGAGAATCCGAGCCTTGCTCCTTTTTAGCTCCGTATTGAGATCCTACATATTCAGCTGGGAGACACAGATTCCCTATCCGTTTGGAGAGCGATGGGTTTTGCTCTTGCTTTAATTTTCCAGGAGTTAGTTGTTACCTACTAGGACTAAGTAACAATTACAAATTGGGTTATGAGCAGTGACCCCATTCTGGCAATACTGCTTGTTCTTCTTAACTTTTCTACCTGTTTCTTCCTACATGCCAGTCAGACCAATATACCAAAACATCCTACTACATGGAAGATACCGCCCGTTGGCAGAGACTTTTTCAGTTTTAACTTTTCTTACTGATAACCCATCTGTGACAGTACGGTTGTGGAGTTCCCTGGTCCAAACAGCTTGGTGAGCCATGGAATCTGCGCCAACACTCAGGGCGCTTGGCCAGATCGGAGGTCTTGTCCATACCGCTGTGCCACTGTATCCCTTATGTGTAGCCAAGCAGGGATCTGCCTGGGATATTTGGGCTAAGTGTGTGATCATGACACATTTCTCTGATATAAACTTGACTGATAATGATGTCTACAGTCCCCATTGTCTCATGGAACTATAGAGGCATTCAAAGCCCACTTAAACGCACTATGGTCTGTGCTTCCCTTAAAAAATACTTGCCTGAAATATGTGCCCTGCAAGAGACTCATTTGGTAGCTGACACTTTGGTGTCTGTGAATTTCTCTTGGGTGGGTTGAGCGTACCACTCCACTCAAACCTCTTATTCTAGGGGGTGAGTGTTTTGGTGCACAGGTCTTTGGACTTCCAACTATCTGACAAGTTGATAGATACTGAAGGCCGATACGTAATCTTGCTTTGCATAATATTTCAAATGAAGTGTATTATTGCTGCTATGCATGTTCTACCGCCTTTCACATCAGCTATTCTAAGAGTTCTTCTGACATTCTAATTGGGCAGCTCAGATGTCCCCCTGATTTTAATTGGTGATCACTAACTTGTACTTGTCTTCTTAAGTACCAAACCTACCACTTCACTGCCGCAAGCGCCATGGAAGCTAAATGCATTTTGTCTGTCACTAATTACTACCCTTGGTAAGATAGCCAATCCGATCTCTGCTTTCTGGCTGGATCATTCTTACCACCCGGATCTAGCTGTTGTATGGGAAAGTTTTAAAGCATTTTTGAGGGGAATCTTTATACTGCAGGTTAGTCCTGTAAAGAATTTAACGAGAGGGGGAGCAGGCTGCACAGTTTGTACACAGATTGGAAGCAGTGTTTATTGCTGATCCTTCAGATGCCCATAAAGATGCCTGGGTGGCACCTCAGGAAGCGTTAGACTGCATCACTGCACCTGGAGCGGATAGAAAGTGTTTATTTTCTAGATTAGCTTTTTATGAGCAGGGGGAGCAGACGGGTGCCTATTGGCTAAGATTTTACAGTCTCAGCAAACCTTACCGGCCATTATAGCATTGCGTACTAAATTGGGGAAAACTGTTGACACTCCAGGTCTCATTATGCAGGAACTGGTATATTTCTACTCCGGTCTTTATGGCTCCCAGAGGGGCTACTCTCTTGAAGCTCTACAGGAATTTCTGGGGGGGATACAGTTACCCAGTCTGTCAAATTCCCATAGAAGGATGTTGGATGACCTCATAACATTCGAGGAGCTGCAGAAAGCCATCAGTTTCTTCCCCAATCATAAAGCCCCGGGGACAATGGTTTCCCTATGGAGGTTTACAAACAATATGGGGAGGTAATTTTGCCGCACTTAAAATACTTAACAGTGCCAGGAGGATTGGATCCCTTTCAGACTCCATGGCTCGGCCAACATTGTCCTTTTACTAAAACCAGGGAAAGACCCACTAGATGCGGGTTCGTAGAGGCCCTCTTGCAGAACGACATCAAAATACTAGCCAAAGTGCTGGCTTTGAGATAGAACAAGGCTTTTTCCACTATTACTCATGCTGACCAAGCCAGCTTTATGCCTCGGAAATCAACAGCACTTAACCTTCGCAGACTATATCTTAACATACAGTCCCCGGAAGGCAACAGTGGAGATATGGCTTTGCTGTCACTGGACACCCATAAGGCATTTGACAGTATAGAATGGCAGTACCTGTGGGCCACGATGGCCAAGTTTGGATTTGGTGACACTTTTCTGTCATGGGTTCAGTTGTTGTACGATGCCCCAGGGGTGATGATCAGAGAGGAGGGACGGATCTCACAGTCCTTCCCTTTGCATAAGGGCACCCAACAGGGATGTCCTCTGTCCCCTCTCCTTTTGCCATCGCCATCGAGCCATTGGAAGCTATGATCGAACTCCAGTATCCATGGATTCCAATATGGAAGGTTACAGGAGAAAATCATGCTGTATGCGGATGACACTATGCTCCTTCTTGGGAATCCCTCTGAATCTCTGAGAGAGGCAATGTCAGTCATATCCAATTTTGATACATGATCAGGATTGGTTATTAATTGGACTAAATCATCCTTTGTTGCTAGATTCCAATCCCGACAACCAGCTAACTACTTTGCAAAACATCTCAGTATCTACCTCATTTAAATACTTAGGTATTTATGTCACTCCCAACCCCTTGTAATATGTTTCCCTCAACTTATCGCCGCTACTGGGGTGTATTAGCGATAAAGCCAAGGTGTAGTCCAAACTCTGGTTGTCTGTGGTCAGGAAAGTTAACCTCATTAAGATGGTTTTTATGCCTCAACTTCTTTGTTTTGCACAATGCTCCAATGGTGATCCCCTTAAAGATGTTTTGCAATATTCAGGTAATTGTTATGGTTAACTTGACCCCCATGAATAAAATTGGAACAACTTCAGAAACCTAAAGATGCAGAGGGATTAGCTTTGCCCAACCCCTGGCTATATTACCTGGCAGCTCAGTTACAATATAATTGCTTGCGTTTTACCTGTGGACCGGTTGGCAGTGGAAGGGAGTGAGTATTCCACTATTGTCTTAATGGGTCATGTGACTGGGACTAGTGATGTGGCTATGGGTCTAGAGGCATTGGCATATGCCAAATCTAACAAACGGTTTCCCACGTTTGCCCTCCTGCAAAAGATATGGAATAAGATCAGACAATTTAAAAATGTCACTGGCTTCACTAACTACAGCCCTATCTGGGATAACAAATACTACCCTGAACTGCTACCACTGGACAGCGGGCCTAGGTGGAAAAAATATGGGATCACTTGTCTGAAAAATATCTTTTGCAATGGCAAATTATCTTCTTTTACTGAACTACAACAAAAGTTCAATGTACTGCACTCTATGTGCTTTTACTACTTGCAGTTGCAGCATGCTATTAAGGCACAATCGGAAGGGAACTGTGGTTACAATCCCAGACCCCTATATTTAATTATATGGCCGAGGTCTCTCAACTCAAAGGTTTTATTTCAAATTGCTACTCAATGTTATCCTCCATATTCTTACGGGGCTTCCCTCCTGTAGTTATGAGCAAGTGAGAGAGAGAGACATGGGTACATTCGAGAGAGAGCAATGGGAAGAGGTTATGCAGGCAGTACAGGGTGCATTTTACGCCTGCTGGGCTGTTTAGGATGGGAGTGAGGGACGATTCTGCATGCACCAGATGTTCTAGGGACCATGGTGATTTAATCCATCTACTGTGGAGATGCCCAAAACTTGATCTGTACTGGTCCAGGCTACTGAAAACCATTAATACAATATTTAAGGTCAATATTTCCACTGACCCAAAGCATTGTATACTAGGTATTCTAGATGAGCTTCCAATTGAGGAACACTCTAAGCAGGCCATGGCCAGAGTCCTCTTTCAGGCCTGTAAGATCATACTCAGGCACTGGAAAGCAGTTGACCACCCTCCCCACACTTAAAGACTAGATCTCACAGATGGAGGACACCTTACGGTTGGCAAAGTACATCTACCAACACAGAGGGTGCCGCTCAAATTTAACAGTGGAATTGGTTTTAGATGCACTGTTTTGGTAAAAGCAGTTGAGGTATGGAATAAATAAGTAAGTTTTGTTCAATTACAGGATAAATGCCTTCAATTTGCGCAGAGACATCTATATGGCCCCCTTTGAGGGCAAATTAATGTTTGTTGGAATGTGGGCTTGGGAATATGTTTTATTGTTGCATGCCGCAAGCTGTTTGGAATCTTTAGATTCTTTAGATACATGCCATGTTGTTTGGATTCCTAAGCTCAGAAACAATATCATGTGGCACTTATCAACATTGAGGCTGATGTTACAAAATTGATGGTTAACCCAAAAGTTTCCTACAGAAGACTTTCATACTTAAAAACATGTTCTAGCTGATGCTAGAAACTGACTGGGTTCTGTGGACAAGGCCTCAACTTTCCATTCCTACAGGATTTATTAATGTTTATTATTCTAAAGTGTAGGATAAGTGTATGTTAGTAGTGGTGTGATGGGGAATCCTTATCAGGATAAGCAAATACAAATCATGTGCACCCTGATGCAGATTGGGTAAATTCCCATTACAGAATGCATGACTTCATTCCTTACAGAGGAGTCAGTAAAGACTATTCCAGTTGTATTTGAATTATGGTTTGCATCGCCTACAGTTCAGAAGGTTCTGTGCTGGGACCCTGTCTTTTTAACATAATATATATTATAGCGCTTGGGATTAATAATACCATTTCAGTGTTTGCAGATGACACCAAGCTATATAGTGGAATACCATCCTTGCATGTCTCTAACTTATAAGCCAACCTCAATGCACGGTTTAATTGCACAACTGTGTAACAAATTAGGTTTAATGTTGATAAATGTAAAGGGGCTAAAAACATGCATGTGTCATATATACTAGGAGAAGAACAGCTGGGGGAGTCAATGGTGGAGAAGAATCTGGGTGTTGTGGTAGATCATAGGTCTAATAGCATGTAATGCCAAGCTGCAGTTTCTAAAGCTAGAATAGAGGTATAGACCTCAGAGAGAAACATGATTTTGCCCTTGTACAAATCGTTAGTAAGACCTCATCTGGAATATGCAGTTCAGTTTTGGGCACCAATTCACAAAAAAGATATCGGGGAACTTGAGACAGTGCAGAGAAGGGCAACCAAACTGATAAGAGGCATGGAGAAGCTTAGCTTTCAGGAAAGATTAGAGGAACCAAATTTATTCTCTGTTGAGAAGATGAGATTAAGGGGGATATGATCAACATGTATAAATACATAGTGGTCCATATAGTGAACTTGGTGTAGAGTTATTCACTTTCAGGCCATTACAGAGGACAAGGAGGCACTCTATGTCTGGAGGAAAAGAGATGCGGAAAGATTGCTTCACCGTAGGGGCTGCGAAAATGTTGCATAGACTCCCTCAAGAACTAGTTCTGGCCAGCTCAGTAAATAGTTTTAAAAAAAAAAAGCTCTATGCATTCCAAGATGCACAAAATATACCTAGATGCTAAAATGTATAGGTAATATCACCAGGGCTAGATGATCCAGAGAATATCTGATTGCCTCCTGGGAGGTCAGTAAGGACTCCCCCCCCCCCCCCCCTCCCACTGGAGTGAATTGGATCATGCTTTTATTCCTTTTTTTGCCTTCCTCTGGAACAACTGTGGGTATAGGATTTGTGTATATGGGGGTTTTCCACTACTTTTTATTTCTACTACCATTTTTTTTTCTACTAGTTTTTTTTTTATTATTGTTTGAACTAGATAGACCAGTGTCTTTTTCCAACCAGACCCAACTACTTTATGATGAGGAGTGACTTTTTGATCGATTCTTTTCAACATATTCATGTTAAGAACATCAGATACTGGTCCATACTCCAGTACCAGTTGGAGCCACTGAGGGAAATTGCAGATATTAGCTCTAGCCAGCATAGGTGATGAGAGCAGGCATTTATATGGTTATTAACAAACAATCTATGTAGGGTATATAAAGAGCGGAGTGTAGTAAGATGGCGCCATTCCTGAAGACAACAGTGTGACAAAACTAGTTGGGGGGCTTACTACATCACTTCCGCTTTCATACTTCTGGTCAGTGGAGAGCAGGTGGCTCCACGAAGTGGTTTACATACACTGTAGCTTGTGTATATATAAGCACTCTTATGCAGTAAGTGTATTTTTAATTATTTTTAATTGCCAGTAAATGCGGAATTAAACTATTTTTTTCCCTTTGCATATACAAACTGGGGGTTTATGAAGAAGTGATCCTGGGGAGGGAATCTGGATAAAGCTGCTGGAGGGAAGATACACTTTTTTAAAGCTCTTAAAGGGGTTGTAAAGGCAGAAAGTGTTTTTATCTTAATGCATTCTATGCATTAACATAAAAAGCCTTCTGTGTGCAGCAGCCGCCCCAGCCCACCTAATACTTATCTGAGCCCCCTCTCTATCCAGCGATGTCCACAAGTGCCTCTGCCGTCCAGGACTCTTCCTCCTGATTAGCTAGGACACAGCAACGATGCCATTGGCTCTCACTGCAGTCAATCAAAGTCAACCAATTGGGAGAGAGAGGGGGTGGGGATGAAACGGGGCTCCATGTCTGAATGCACATAGGGAGCTATAGCTCGGGTGCCTCCAAAGCAAGCTACTTCCTGTGGGGTCACTCGACAGGAGGGCGGGGGCCAGGAGTGCCAAAGAGGGACCAGAGAAGAGGAGGATCTGGGCTGCCCTGTGCAAAACCACTGCACAGAGCAGGTAAGTGTAACATGTTTGTTTTTTTTATAGAAACAAAACTGAGACTTTACAATCACTTTGATTTATAGAGGGTAGTGGAGATCTGGTGAGTGGGGGTGTTCGCAGGGGGAGCACACGTTGGTTACAATAAGTGAAGATATTGGATTTTCTACCTCTGGGCACAAGACACTTTTTAAAAGCACTTTATGAACACTGAATCTCAACACTGTTTTTTGGATATATGTATTTTAAAAAAGAGACTTGTGTTGCTGGCTTTTGCACCCAATTTATATTGTTTACAATATTTATGCACTATATTGCACAGTGATTGTTATAGTTGAAACATTGTGTGTTATCGATTTATGCACTTTACTGATACATGCACTTTACTTAGTTAAGGACGTAGCTGAGGGAGGTGTATTGTAGTACAGTTTTATGTGTATGGTGTCACTGAAGGGAAGTTATTTACTTTGTTGTATACAGGAATTGCAAGTGCCACACCATATTGTCTTTTCTTACTATGATGTAGGTGGAGCCTGATGACCTCATCATTTGGATTTGCGTTGTCAGGCTATGATCGTGTGTCAATGGTATCAGTTTGAGATTCTTCTGAGATAATTCAGGACTCGCTGACAGGTGCATTTAATCTGCAGATGTCTTCTGGTTAAATTTGACCTATTCGAATGGGTTTTGCATACCCATAGACTTGTATAGGAATGCAAACGCCTTTGACACAAGCAAAATTCTGTTGACACAAGTGTCAGCAATGTCATCTATGCACCGAATCAGATATGAGAAGAGTCCACTCTTTGCGTTGCACATGTCTAATTTGTTTTATCTTTGAATGTTAACACTTAGGATTGGGATAGTTAATTGTAGTTTAATGAATGAATGGCTGTGATTCTAGTAAATAGCACTAGTATCTAGTAATCTAGTATGTCTACGCGTTGTAGATTTATTTCTCTTGCCAGCTTCAGCACAGCCTGCTATTGACTGAACAGACCGATACCTGGTAACCACAGATCGCTTTTTGTTCAGTAAGGAGATTAAGTGACGAAATCAGGATAAAAATAGTATCCAGTTGCCATGACAACCTGCCTCTTTTCCCTTCCCAGCTCCCAAGTATAAATACTACGTTTTGTAATCAATTCTAATATAGGAAATACCATAATCCTATTATGTTTTGATTTTTAAAATGCCTAACGTTAATGTGGACTTGTCCTGTTACTGGATGTTCTGGTAGATTATAGTAATACCATAAACAGCTTCCACAAGTTCTAGAAAATAAATAACAGGCAATCAGGTGTTTTTTCTTTCTAAACAACTATCTAAATGCCTGTATAAAAAAAAAAAAAATATCCCCCCCCCCCCCCCCCTTTTTTTTTTTTTTTCTTCTCCTCCCCCCTTTTTCCTACTTTTCTTCCTTTCTTAGTTCTTATTTTGAGCTGTTTGACCCGCGGGTCACACTCATCTCCCTTTCTATTAAGAATAAATTGGTGTTAAACATCTAAAATTATACGGGATACAGCTAGCTTCTCGACCCCGAGGTCCGCTACCCAGTTTACGATTATATGTTTATGTTACCATGATGTCTGTTTTACGCGATCTGACCCGTCAAGGTGAACTACAATACAAACAATGTTGTCGTGATCTCTGTACCACCGTATGCTTTTTTTTTTTTTTTTTTTTTAAATAAAGAATTAAAAAAAAAAAAAAATGTTGGATCTGCACTGAACAATTTCATTCAGAGTAATAAAACATTTTATAACTATGGGCAATTCAAGTTGGATTATCCCCTTCTGAGGAAATTGCATGCTAAAACATTTGACAGATCCAGAGGTCTAGGTAGCTGCAGCTATATGCAGATATTGACTTTTCCTGTAAAAGTCAAAACTTAATCCTGCCCCTTTCTTCTCCCGCTCCTTTCTGCTGGTTCCTGAGATCCTCTATCACAAGGACCAGGAGGGAGGCCAAGCAAAACTTTTTATTTTTTCTATGACTTGAGTAATTCCCAAATACCTCCTGCACTTAACATAGCATGAAATCCTGCAAAACTTTTAACAGACAAGTGAAGATTTGCTTATAGATTTATTAGGCACTTTGACAAGAAGCTTGCACCAAAGGTAATCTTAGCTTGTGCTTTTTTTTTTTTTCAATAAATGTTTGCAGTTTGCATGCCGAGGTTATACATGGGTTTTATGTGAAATGTGATTGTTGTGGAGCATTAACAGACTTATCCCAGTACATCTGTCATAATATCACGGTTAACCTAACAAATTTAAACATCAATTTTTTTTTTGCTTTCCTTCTATGCATACTGAAAGCCCCTACACCACACTGCGACACCCCCCTCATATCTGCCCCCGCCTTGTCTCAGCAGTCGGCAGCAGAAAGAAGCGCAGAACTCCTCTGTGCAGCCACAGCACCACCTCGGCCCTGCTCTCTCCTCACTAGATTTGACGGACAGCGACAGAAGCCAATGGCTCCCACTGCTCTCAGCTAAGCTAAGAGAGCATGGAGAGGGGAGAGAGCCACAGCAGACGGGCACAACGATGGATTGATACAAGACCCGGGTAATTATTTTGGGCGATAAACGTACCTCACTGTCACTCTGCTGTCTCCTTCTGTCAGAATGCATCTTGCATTGCTCCTTGTGTTGCTTCCCCATCCCCAGTTCTGAGCTCTGCAAAACAGAGACTGCAAGGGGTCGATATCCATTTAAATAAAGATACCTACATTGTTTGCATTACAAAAATGCTTTTGTTGCTGGCTATACTTCATCTGGTGTGGCTGGCGATCAGCAACCCCCCCCCCCCCCAGTCTGCACAATCCCCCCCAGTCTGCAAAATCCCCCCCGCCCAGTCTGCACAACCCCCCCATCTGCACAATCCCCCCCCAGTCTGCACAATCCCCCCCAGTCTGCACAACCCCCCCCCCCAAGTCAGCACAATCCACCCCCAGTCAGCACAATCCCCCCTCAGTCAGCACAATCCCCCCTCAGTCAGCACAATCCACCCCCCAGTCAGCACAATCCACCCCCCCCCAGTCAGCACAATCCCCCCCCAGTCAGCACAATCCCCCCTCAGTCAGCACAATCCCCCCCCCAGTCAGCACAATCCCCCCCAGTCAGCACAATCCCCCCTCAGTCAGCACAATCCCCCCTCAGTCAGCACAATCCCCCCTCAGTCAGCACAATCCACCCCCCAGTCAGCACAATCCACCCCCCCCCCCCCCAGTCAGCACAATCCACCCCCCCCCCCAGTCAGCACAATCCACCCCCCCAGTCAGCACAATCCACCCCCCCCCCCAGTCAGCACAATCCCCCCCAGTCAGCACGGGGGAGGGACAAAATGAGAAGGGAAAAAGGGAAAGCAAAGAGGTCTGGTGAGAGAGGAGAGCTGTTCATGGAGCAGATGGCTCACTCACCAATTATGCCTCGCCTCTCAGGCTGGTTTTCACAGGTAGGCTGAGCACAGTGCATGCATTGCATGCAGGAGGCTGGAGTGTGGGCGGGCTTGGGCAGACACCAATTTGAGGAGGAGTGTCTGATTGGACAGGCGGCAGAGTGAGGGAGGAGCCAGTAAGTGCTGATGGGACAGGCAACAGGCGATACAGCCTGACTCCAGGGTGGCCGACCGGAGCTAAAATGCGGAAGCGCCTGAGACTGAGCAGCCGAAAATAGTGCAATGGCTGCTGCGGCACCAATCCGGGGACATATTCAGTCCAGGGAGAACGTCCCCAATCCGGGGACTGTCCCCGGAAAACGGGGACGTCTGGTCAGCCTAGCTTACACTGTTCTGGCAACACTGGGTCTAGTGTGTGTGGTAATGGTCAGGAAAACTGTGGCTGGCTGCCCTGATCTAGTGACACTGTAATAGCATGGCTAGTGTTCAAAGACACTGTAACCAGCTCCACTGATTTGGTAACACTGTACTGGTAAAGCAGTGATCTAGGACACTGTGGCTGGCTGCAGTAGTCTGGTAACTCTGTGGCTGGCTGCAGTAGTCTGGTAACTCTGTGGCTGTCTGCAATGGTCTGAAGACACTGTACTGGTGTGGCTAGAAATCAAACACACTGTGACTGCTGCACTAATCTAGTAACTAACATTGTACTGGTGAGGAAAAAAAAAAAAACGGCCAACATTCGGCCTGTGTGCATGGTTAGTACAGCGGCTCCGACCGGAGCTGACTTTTTTGTTTTTCATTCAACCCGCGGGGTTAAACGAAAAAAAATATTAATAGTGTGTACCCAGCTTTACTCTGTATCTGACTGCAATGGTCTGGTAACACTTAACTGGTGAGTCGGTGATCAGGGACGCTGTGGCTGGCTTCACTGGTCTGATGACTGTGTGGTTGGCTGTACTGGTCTGCTGTGTACTGATGTGGCGGCGATCAGAGACATTGTGGCGCACTGTGCTAGTCTGGTGAAATTGTGTACTGATGTGACTAGTGATCAGGGACACGGTGGCTGGCTGTACTGATCTGGTGACACTGTGGCTAGAAATCAGGGATACTATGGCTGGCTCTAGTGACACTGTACAAAATCTTCCAGTGTCCACAGTAGGTAAAGCGTGAAGCAGAGCGCTGGTTGCGATCGCGTGGTTCAGGGCCAATTTAATTGTCACTTATTACCTTTGTTTTGTAATCTGCTGTTTCCAATGGATACTGTGATCACAAAGTTTACCACTTTGCTTTTATGATTTCTCAAGACTGCAGTAGGAGTGTAGCAGGATTGTGAATGTTTCTGCTAAATGATCAGGGTTGTTCATAAATAGGATAATTGGGTATGTGTGTAATTAGACTACATCATGAGTGTGGTATGCATTACTACAGAGAGACATTAATTGCTGAAGTTGAGAATCCATGGCTTACAGAACCAGTGATGGTGTTCTTAGCATCATAGTCAGCATTTTTCTTCTTCCAAACACGGCGAGCCCTCCTCCTCAAGAAGGCACATGTACAGTCATGCCAATGGAAATCTAAATGATTCAGAGAAGGATTGGGAGAAAGTGCTGTGGTCAGATGAGACCAAAATGTATCTCTTTGGCATTGACTCGACTGGCCGTGTTTGGAGAAAGAAAAATGCTGACTATGACCCTAAGAAAACCATCACTACAGTCAAGCACAGAGGTGGAAACGTGATGCTTTGGGGCTGTTCCTTTGCTAAAGGTACAGGCCGATTTTGCCGCATTGAGGGGCCAATGGATGGGGCCATGTATTGTAAAATCTTCGTTGAGAACCTTCTTCCCTCAGCAAGAACACTGAAGATGGGTCATGGATGGGTCTTCCAGCATGACAATGACCTAAAACATACCGCCAAGGCAACAAAGGAGTGTCTCAAGAAGAAGCACATTAAAGAGGAAGTAAAGCCTCCTTTAAAAAAAACAAAAAACGGAACCTGCAAGGCAAAGGCATAATGAGCTAGTATGCATAGCATATATATACTATATATTTTATGTTTTCTTTATTTCTTGCTCTTTCTATGTATGGGAGACAACTGTACTTATGTGTCAATCCCACTGTTTTGTATAACCCCTTATTTTATTGGAATAGGGCTGGGAAAATTAAAGATTAATTCCTCGATTAATTATTAATTTTTTTGATCGATTAAAATTATTTTGATCGGTACTCACCTCTCTGCTGGCTTCCGGGTCTTCAAGGAGTTCCGTCGGAGATCCAGTGATGTCACGGACATCGACTTCACCGGACTCCTCCCCCCTTTCCCAAGTGCCCCTGCCTGCTAACGAAGGGAAGGGGGAGGAGTCCAGTGACGTTGAAGTTCTGATTGAACGTAATGCGTATGGGGAGGAGCTACGCATGACGTCACCCGCTGCTGCTCTACGGAACCAACACGAATGTCGGCTTTACCTGCTGTGTTTTTATCATCTTTATGTGAGTAGTTTGTGTGTAAACACAAAAATTCAATCTTATACTTAATCGGTGAGCACTTAGATCTTTTCTTTCTACCCATGACCTGGTGTCCTTGCTGAGATCTAAGGAGACGTGAGAGAAGTTTATGGTCCGTGTTAACCCTTTTGATACCCTCTTGCATGACCACCTGTTTGCACAGGGGTCCATGCCGTAAGGTGAGAGTGATTAGTTAGACCGGAGGTGGAGGGATTGTCATGCTACTGTGGAAAAAAAAATTACTTACGTCAGTGCTACAGTTTGGATTGAAAACTTATTTGTGTGAACTGTGAAGTTAAGTCATGGATTGTGGAAACTAACTAGTGTCGGGTGATTGTATATAGTGTATACCACATTTACCACTGACTAATGCAGAGTTGTAATGCAAGGAGATCAGCTGAAAGTAGTTGAATCTGTATGTGCGTTATAATTAATCGAAATTAATCGATTAAAACATTTTAATCAGTAACAGCCATGGAAAAAAATTATAAAAATTATTGGAAAAAAAATTATTGGAAATGAAAAAAGTAAGCAGAGAGACATTGGGTAACAGACATGCCTTTCTGTGTGGCTGTGTAAACTTTGATTGAAGAAAACTACATACAACTCAGTTTAGTATAAACTCAGCAGACTGTAATTTAGCATTGTTTTTTTGGCTGGATACCACTAACCATTCCTTGATGTAATGTGTTGCCTGTAATTACCCTTTAAGTGTTAGAGAGAGATTATTCCACGTGTATCCAACATGCAGAAAATAAATATTTTTCTTGGTCATTACTGAAAACCGGGGACACATCTGTGCAACCAGTAAGCTCAAGATCCAGAATGCTGTCTTGACAATTAGGATATACTGGCAGCTAATACCCTTATTTAATTAGCTAAAGAGTAAAGAGTAAAGTATGGTACAAAATAATTCTTAACCCGTCTGAAACCATTTGTAAGGTCTTTTACTGCACCATGTTGGCTCACTACATTCAGCCTCTGGTTCCTTCTTCACAGAGCTGCAGAGTGGGCTTTAAATGAGAATAATCAATTGATTCCCCCATCCTCTGCAAGCTCTTTTATTCAGGAAGATTCAGCACCCATAGCTGTCCAAATACCCAAACAGTGACTGCATCTGATTGGATGCAGTCAATGTTCAGCCAATAATCTATCATCTAGCAAATTTGAAGTCAACTTTTGTTAACCTGGGAGGAGATATCCACAACTCAAATTTTGTCCGATTCAGCAAGAACTGGCCGAAATTCGAGATATGACATGCCACATTGACTTATGTGAAGTTAACCCTGTCATCTAAAAAAAAAGGGGGGGGTGAGTGAGAGAGGGGAGAGAGCAGGGGGAGAGAGAGTGGGTGAGGGTAGGGAGGTGACAGAGAGAGGAGGGTAGGAGGGTGAGAGAGAGAGAGGGGGTGGGGTGGGGTGAGGGGGTGGGGAGTTAGGAAGGGGTGAGAGAGAGAGGAGGGTAGGGGGTGAGAGATTGAGGGGAGGTGAAGGGTGAAAGGGTGGGTAAGAGACAGGGGTGAGGGGGTGGGGCGTTAGGGAGGGGTGAGAGAAAGGAGGGTGGGGGGTGACAGAGGGGGGTGAGAGGGGGGAGGTGGTGTGACAGAGTGGGGTTGAGGTGGGGTGAGAGAGGGGGTCGTGATGTGAGAGAGTGAGGGTGAGGTGGGGGGGTTGAGAGAGGGGTTAGACTCTTCTTCCTCCCCCCCCCACCTTCCCCTGACTCCATAACCCTCAGCTGTTTCCTGCACATCCTGTCCAGGCACACAGCCAGCTCTGTCATCCTCACTGGGAGGGCACAGACTGCACAGCTTGAGGCTTCATGTAAATAGAATGGCATGTGCTGTGTGTGTGTGTGCCTGGACCGAGTCGTGTATAGTGCCGGGTATTGTAAGGATGAAGGATTACTCACTCAGTCCCGTTATTGGTGCCTCCTGTTTCGGTCTCTTCCCTTATCCTGGGCTCCTGGTCAGCCTCCTCCATGGTTTCTAGAGTCCTTACTGCCTAAATTATCTCTGCCTCTCATAGGGCCCCTTTTCACCTCAAGCCCTCGTGAGGTGCTCTCCGAGACGCTGCCTCTGTCACTGGCAAGAGCTGCTCTAGATGATGAGAGCAGTGTGTTGCCTTTATGAATCCACAGCCTGTGCAATACCACCCGGGCACTGACCCTGACCGCATGTGGTGCCGCCTTTTTATTGGGCATCAAATGCCACCCTGCCTCCTGGCCCAGTCTGCCTCTGGACGGGCGCCCCTCTAGGAAGGGCACCATTAGGCAAATGCCTACAGTGCTTATTTGGAAATTCGACCCTGTTTGGAAATGTTGGAGAACAGCCCATTTAGAACTGTTCCACAATCAGGTGGACACACCTAGTTGCCAAAACTATAAGTAAGAGAGTCACTTTAATGAAAGGTCCAGGTAAAATTTGGTCACTATGGTTAAGTCTACATCACTGTTGTTGTCTATAAGTATGAATGAAATTATAGAATATATACACTTTAGTGTCCTGTTTTCAAATTTGGGAACATCATTATAATTCAACCTTGCTTGGAAATTTGGCCGGTCTCTTTTATACTTTAACACAAAACTCTTTTCTGATGAAGGTCATTCCTGTCTATCAACAGGAAGTCTGCTGATTATATTTCACTCATAGAGATTTTGTGCCGCTCATCAGATGTGTTATCTCGCTGTTCTCTTATTCAATGGACCGCTGTTTCCCATTAGCGAATACATTGATAACATGATCACATCTGTAAAATACAGCCATTAGCTTTATTTTCTCCTGTGCACGCAGAAGAAAATATACTATTTTTGGAGATTGATTTTCAAACGGAACAGAAAGTTAATCGCTTTCTTTTGAAGAAGGTGTAAAAGTTTAAATTAAGAGGGCACAAATGTTTTACAATATAATTCACAGGTCTGCGGGGAACCATAAAATGCCCATTAACAGCCAATTACATTGGTGCATCTTGTTAGCAATTTCAAACAGAGTTGTGTGTTCCTGGAAAGAAAGAACAGAATTATATGGCACCTATTATTTTTTAGACACTTATTCATTATAATCTATTCTGTCCTATCTTCAAAATCAATGGTACTACTATTGCATGGGCAAATCTATATACAGAAAAAATGACCCAGCTGGTTTGGTAATCCATAAAGCTTTACTTATCTTTACTTCACTTCTAGTCGCTGAGCTGGAAGTATGCGATATCGGGGCCGGGTCACATTACTAAGCAATACAAAAATTACCAGCACACTTTTGTTGCATAATTGGAAATGCATATAAAGCTACATTGACCAATAAATGCTTCTTTGAAAAGTGAGGTCCATAACTCTCTAACTATCTGAAATATCAACTTGGGACACAAATATAGCAAACACTTTTTCACACCACTGTATATACAGAAAAAAAACCAAAAGAAATGACCCAGCTGGTTTGGTAATCCATAAAGCTTTACTTATGCCACGTACACATGATCAGACTTTGACGGACTAGGTCCGGTGGACCGGAATCCGTCGAACAATTCGATCGTGTGTGGGCTCCAGCGGACTTTTCTTTCCCAAAAGTAAGACGGACCTAGAAATAAAACATGATTCAAATCTTTGCGACGGACTCAAGTCCGGTCGAAAATTCCGGTCGTCTGTGTGCTAGTCCGACGGACGAAAACCGACGCTAGGGCAGCTATTGGCTACTGGCAATGAACTTCCTTATTCTAGTCCGGTCGTACGTCATCACGTTCGAATCCGCCGGATTTTTGGCGTGATCGTGTGTGGGCAAGTCCGTTCGTCTGAAAGTCCGGTGGACCTCCGCTGCAAAGTCCGTCGGATAGTCTGCCGGACCAAGTCCGTCGAAAAGTCTGCTTGTGTGTACACGGCCTTAGGCATGCCTCGGAGGTAGTCCCATCATCTTTAAAGGTGCAGCAACACTCCAGACCTAGACTTGCCCAAGACAACTGAAGACCTCCAGTGCACCAAATTCTACAATGCAAAATGTCAGCCATCCAATTAGCTACCTCCAAAAAAAGGTGCATATGGCCAGGACTATTAACAAAACAATTTAAAAATTTCCCAGCACACTTTCCAAAAAGCCTAAATGTTTATCTTTCTTTTCAGTAGTTATAAATTGATCTGAGCTGCTGCTATTATTGCTCCATCCCTTTTCTGGGCATGTGCTTGTTCAAGGTCGGGGATTCTTAAAATCTGAACACCAGGAACATAGGAAAAATTATGAATAAATGCTATTATGCAGTGGCAGCTGCTTATGCAGGGCGCAGGGGCACCTCCCCCTAATTCATGCGCCCAGCCCCTAATCTACATGCAGGGCGCTGAACGCATGGATTCCAATTGGGGGATTCCCCCCCAAGAAAATTGAGCACCAGCTACCATTGCTATTATGTATTCATTAAGAAAAAGCTTTCACTAAAAAATGTACATACCAAAGTAGGGGTGCACCCAAAAAAACATTTCAGATTGTGGCAAGACTGGTTGGAGGTTCTGGGATTAGCTCCATCACAGCTAATATTAGATCAGCTATTGCAACTAACAAAATCGAGTAGACATCTTATTCCAATGTGCTAATGTTGGGGGTTAAAGAGGAACTGCAGTCTGCTCACATAATTTGTAAAAAAAAAAATCTTTGCCATTTTGAAGCTTCCCTCCAACCACTGTGCATACTATTTTATATACACTTCGATTCTGTACTTGCCAAATATGCTGCAGAAATCTCCCTCCACTGAGTCTGGCTGCAACCATTTTAACTGTGGGCAGCTGAAGCTGCTGCCTGTTCACTTCCTGGATTTACACAGAGGCACACCTCCATTTCTGCAGCTCTCATTGGTCCTCTAATGACTCACTGCCTCCTTTCCTGGCAAACTTTCAGGAGAGTGAGAGAAAGAACTGTGCATAATGTCATAAGCCTTGGCTTTTTACCAGACAAGAAACAGGAAGTCGGCTGTATAAGGTGTTTACTGGCAGAAAAAAAAATGTACTATCCAAAATTAAAACGGGCAGAAGATTTAATAGATGGAAAGATGAAAAAATTACTGAAGGTCCACTTTAAGTAAGAGCCCAAAATATCCAAGTGTTTGCAAACTTTATATTTCTTGTGTCATATTTCTTTTGGAAGGAATATATCATTTTCTGTGCAGTGTGCCTTTAGGTGAGATATGGAAGCATAGGAATGGGAACTGTTTTGCATTATTTTAAACTGTTTAAACAAAAACTCTTAATAAACTTTTATTTAATAAAAAACTAAAAAAAGCTTTAGGCTGGGTTCACACTAGTTCGAATTGGATGTGGGATTCCCCGTATCCAGTTGGCATGACAGGAGATTGTGACCGGCTCTCAATGGAGCTGGTTCACACATCTCCGGAGCGGCTGCGCAGCAAATTGCACAGGGGTGCTGTGCGTCTTTGGCTCAGTTTCAGGTCCGAATTCAGGCAAAAATCCGGAGCCTGATTTGTCCCTCAAATGGAGAACAGGGACACACAGGACCCCAACTGTCAGCCGCATCTGTCTGCAGTGTAAAACCAGCCTGAGGATAGAGATGCCAAGATTGGAGAAGCCTCTAAAGAGCTTGCACCTTTAAAAGCAAGTTTGTAATGGTAGCTGCCATGTGCAAATCTGGACTTTTCCTGCAAAAGCCTCCTTCTTCCAATCTCCCAAGCCTCAATTGAAGATAACATTGGGAGATTGAGAATTTGGGAGAAGGCAGGATGCAGCATGACTTTTAGGCCCCTTTCACACGATCGGACCATTCAGATCCGCCTGTCAGTTTTGACGGTGGATCTGAACGGCCGCTCCATGTTAGTCTATGGAGCGTCGGATGTCAGCGGAGACATGTCCGCTGACATCCGACACGGTCCGATCCGCCAAAAGCAGACGTATGGCTCTACGTCCAGATCCGTCGCTGGTGGATCGGATCGGGTGAGATCTGATGAAAACGGACACACTGTCCGTTTTTATCCGATCTCTCCATAGAGACCAGCGCCGCTCGCAAGCCCATCCCCGCTTAGTGAGCAGAGAGGGACTTGTCATCCGCCGGTTCAGCGGAGATCAACGGAGTGATCTCCCACTGAGCCGGCGGACAGAGGCGGACTCCGTGGAAGCGGAGTCCGCCTCGTGTGAAAGGGGCCTTATTTATTTAACTCTCCTAGAAGTCAGCAGCGTTTTTGCAGAAAAAGTGCCTGACACTTTCAAAAGTGTCTAAAGCTTTTACAAGCGTCAAGCTCTTGGGCGGTAATTCATTTCACTGGCCATAATAAATAATTTATTCTGGCCAGTGAAATTAATTAATGCTCAATCGCTAAACGCACTTAGCAGCTTTTAGTAGCGTAAGGTGTTTTTTCTGCCCAAAACCTGCTGCTCCTGGATGCACTGACAGAAGGTTTTTTTTTTTTCTGCCTCTAAACTTTCCTGCCAATAAATGCTGCTAAAAGCCTATCTGTGCATGGACAAGTAGGCTAACATGTTGGGGAATTTAGAGGCAGGGAAAAAATGTCCCTAGAAGCAGTTGAAAAAACGTCCAGTATGCATGAGGCCTAATAGGAAAAGTTGAGTTATGCATATGTAGCGCCAATAACCCTGTGCAGGGCGGCTTTGGATTTCTGAGCTTACTGGTTACCTCCTTCTGGTAGCTCGTCGTTTTTGTCTAGGGGTTCCCAGGGTTAGTACCCAGTAATTGCTGAGACTAACACTCAAAGTCCTTTTGAGGATTTTTATTTGCAAAAAAAACATTGAAACAGAACACAGTCTCTCAGTTGGGAATAGAGGGCATGGGTGATAAAGCTCAGGCACTGTAGAACTGCTGACATCCAAATAAATGTCTCTCTAGATAATCCAGGGAGTAGCCACTCGCAACTGGACACTTCACTGTTGGATAAACCCTTGTTTTGTAGATCTAGCAGCCAACAAGTGATTCGGACTTAGCAAAGTCTCTGCCAAAGACTAGATTGTGAAACTTTAAGTGAACATGTAGAAGTCTCTGCCACAGACTTGGTTGTAACCGAAGGATGGGTTAGGAACTTTTCCTATGGTACCTGTATCTTTCAGCCATTCCGGTGATACCGTGGGAAATGCGGATTCAATTAGTGTCCATACATCTCAGCTCCCAGGCTCTTACCGAGCAGCCAGCTTTCTGCGTGGCCCTCCTCCGAAGAGTCCCCCCCTGGTCGCTTGTCAAGTTGCTGTGCCTCTCCAATCCTCAGAGGACATCGGGACACTTCAGAATCCTCCTTCAGTTACTGCGCCTCGAACTAACCAACCCCCCCCCCCCACCCCAGATCAGGCTTACGGGGTCAGCAGACACTCCTGGACCGGGACCCCTCACGGGGCTGGCCCGGACCGGAACCAGAACCAACCAGGAGTTGAGAGCGGACCCTTTAACATGTGTCTTCAGCCCCTTAAGTACCCCTTCCCGGAATACACAGTGGGGCCAGACGCGCCCACTGATTGGCTCCGGGAAAAGATTGGTACCTAATGCGTCCAACCAGACTGCGTTCTCAGCCAGTCACACCTCACCTATGACCAGGAAGAACTCTAGTACAGCCCAGCCAAACTGATGTCAAAGTATAACCTACAACAATTAACCCCAAAACTCAGTTTTAGTTTTGGGAAAAAACTAAATTTACAAAAATAGCGCACACTTTGAAAAAGTGTCGGCGCTACTCATATATATTCAGCTAACATCTCTCTAGATCTACTTGTCATTTTGCCTTGCAATTTTAAATGTAGCCTTAGTTTTTGCATTTTTTTAAAAAACAACGAATCTGTGACTAGCAATCAATGGGCTATTTGAGTGTTTAACTACTTGCCTACCAGGCACGAACACCACCTTCCTGACCAAGCCATTTTTCAGCTTTCAGCACTGTCGCATTTTGAATGACAATTGCGCGGTCATGCAACGCTGTACCCAAATAAAATTTTTATCATTTTTTCCCCACAGATAGAGCTTTATTTTGGTGGTATTTGATCACCTCTGCGGTTTTTATTTCTTGCGCTATAAACAAAAGAAGAGCGACAAGTTTGAAAAAACATAATATTTTTTACTTTTTATTATAATTTAATATCCAATTTTTTTTTTTTTTTAAAACACATTTTTTCCTCAGTTTAGGCCGATACGTATTCTTCTACATATTTTTGGTAAAAAAAAATCGCAATAAGCGTATATTGATTGGTTTGCGCAAAAGTTATAGCGTCTTTAAAATAGGGAATAGATTTATAGCATTTTTATTATTATTATTTTTTTTACTAGTAATGGCGGCGATCTGCGATTTTTATCATGACTACGACATTGCGGCGGACATATCAGACACTTTTGACACATTTTTGGGACCATTCACATTTATACAGCGATCCGTGCTATAAAAATGCATTGATTACTGTATAAATGTGACTGGCAGGGAAGGGGTTAACACTAGGGGGCGCTGCAGGGGTTAAAATGTACCCTATATGAGTGATTTTAACTGTGGGGGGAGGGGACTGACTGGGGGAGGGGACCGATCGGTGTCCCTATGTACAAGGGACACACCATCGGTCTCCTCTCCTCTGACAGGACGTGGATCTGTGTGTTTACACACACCGATCCACGTCCTGCTCACTTACCGGGCAATTGCGTGTGCCTGGCGGACATCGCGGCTGCCAGGCACGCGCATGGGGTTCCCAGCTACGTGGCGGGCACGCGCGCGCCTCCCGCGGCGTGCGCGCGCCCCCTAGTGTCCAAAAAGCGAGTGCCGTCATATGACGGCGGCCCGCCACAATAGCTGCACCGCTCCGCCGTCATTTGACAGTGGGCGGTCAGCTAGTGGTTAAAGTGGTTGTAAACCCTCACATATAGCCAGTAAATTGAACAGCCTCAGATGTTACACAGAAATGAAACAAATCCTCCTACATAAGTTTTACAGGGCCTTGAAAACGTATTTATACCCCTTGAAAAAACGTAAATGTATTTTGTTGGGATTTTATGTAATAGACCAACACAAAGTGGCACATAATTGTGAAGTGGAATGAAAATTATAAATGTTTTTTTTTATTTTTTTACAAATAAATATCTGAAAAATGTGGCGTGTATTTGTATTCAGCCCCCTTTACTCTGATACCCCTAACTAAAATCTAGTGAAATCAAATGCTTCAGAAGTCATCTAATTAGTAAACAGAGTCCACCTGTGTGTAATTTAATCTCAGTATAACTACAGCTGTTCTGTGAAGCCCTTTTAGGTTTGTTAGAGAACCTTAGTGAACAAACAGCATCATGAAGGCCAAGGAACACACCAGACAGGTCAGTGATAAAGTCGGGGAGAAGTTTAAAGCAGGGTTAGGTTATAAAAAATATCCCAAGCAGAACATCTCATGGAAAGAGTATGGCACAACTGCAAACCTACCAAGACATGGCCGTCCTCCTAAACTGACCGGCCAGGCAAGGAGAGCATTAATCAGAGAAGCAGTTAAGAGGCCCATGGTATCTCTAGAGGAGCTGCATAGATCCACAGCTCAGGTGGGAGAATCTGTCCACAGAACAACTATTAGTCATGCACTCCACAAATCCGACCTTTATGGAAGAGTGGCAAGAAGAAAGCCATTGTTGAAAGAAAGACATAAGAAGTCCCGTTTGCAGTTAGCGAGAAGGTGCTCTGGTCAGATGAGACCAAAATTGAACTTTTTGGCTTAAAAGCAAAACGCTATGTGTGGCGGAAAGCTAACACTGCACATCACCCTGTGCACACCATCCCCACTGTGAAACATGGTGGGGGCAGCATCATGTTGTGGGGATGCTTTTCTGAGATAAGGGGAGATGGATTTCAGGAAGTAAATGCTACATGAATCCTCTGCTGTTACTCAAGATGGCCAGGGCCAGAAATGCTAGGGGGTGTTTTTGTAAGTGATTTATAGCAAAATAAAGCATAGACATGGATGGGGTAGTTTGCTTTGAATATTAAAAATGAATAAAATAGCGCTTTTGGTTTGTGGTGCTCAGATACAGTGTAGTTCTGCTTCAAGTAAATTTAGGGCATATTCATTCATTGTAAGAATGACGCTTTTTAACAAATAGAGGACAGGTCAAACATTTTATTCCCCCTAACTATTAAGGGTAGCAGTCTGTTTACTTAGGGAGTGGAAAGAAATCTATATGTATTTTATTGACATATCATTTATTTCTATTCCAGTTAGCATCTGTGGCTGAATCTCCACAAGAGATTAATGGCTTAACAGAATAATATATTGCTTTCTAAGCATCGGTTGATTCAGCATTTCATGGCTTTCTAAAAGTAAACATTTTAAAGCTTCATTAGTGCTGTTCTGCATACGAAAATGTTTCAGGTGGAAAAAGTGCTTTGTTTGCTGTTTGGGGAATTCATTTCATTCTGCTATCCTAGAGTCTGTCATTCTGTTCAGTTTATTGCTTTCTGCTATAATCCACAAAGCTCTGGCCTCTGATAGGAACCTTGGCATAGACGCAAACCTTGGCGTACACAAATAGGATTTTCCGATGGAAAATTTTTGACAGGAGCTTGTTGTCGGAAATCCTGCCCACGTGTAGGCTCCATCGGACATTTTCCATCGGAATTTCCATCACACAAAATTTGAGAGCTGGTTCTCAAATTTTCCGATAACAAAATCCATTGTCGTAAATTCCGATCGTGTGTACTCAATTCCGACGCACAAAGTGCCACGCATGCTCGGAATCAAGCAGAAGAGCAGCACTGGCTATTGAACTTAATTTTTCTCGGCTCGTCTTACGTGTTGTACGTCACCACGTTCTTGACGTTCGGAATTTCCGACCAACTTTGTGTGACCGTGTGTATGCAGGACAAGTTTGAGCCAACATCCGTCGGAAAAAAAACATGGGATTTTGTTGTCGGACTGTCCGATCGTGTGTATGCGACATTAGTGTGAGCACAACTGCACTGAGGGAGTAAGACAGGGCGCTTTCCTTCTTAGAAAATTTTCTGGAAAGCAAGCTCTGAACTGCGAACCTAGACATCCCGTCATCTCCAGCCAGTGGTTCAGGAAACCCATATGATTTTTTGCATGATACTCAAATCCTAATTGATTTGATTATTTAATTTAATTACAACAGGGTTTCTGAGACAGGTTTCTGTGGAACCATTGGGTTCCTCCAGAGGTTGCTAGGAGGTTCCTTCAGCAATGAGCATTTTCTGCCTCTGAGATAAGTTCCCACTGACACCACTGATCTTTTTAGCTGTCTGTAAGGGGGCAATTCTTCCCAATGACCACAAATGTAAGGAGCATTTTTTCCTTTCTGACTATCACACCAATGTATCATGAATTGTAGATATAGTAATTTCTGTCAGGACCAGAAAGTTATTTCAAGGGTTCCTCAGTGTTGAAAAGGTTGAGAAAGGCTGGATTACAGCATGTAGTTTACCAAGATAACTGTAACAAAAGATCGTGGAGTTTGCCAACTTCTATTAAGATTGTAGAGTTTTGTGATTGTAAATTTTTGCAGATGCTTCAAAATCTCTGTTACCAGGTTTGAGGACACCAATATGTTCAGGGCGATGTTGTCAAGTGTCCAGTTATATATATCAACATATATAGTGTATGGTGTAGGTTGTACCAATGCAGAAATACATTACATGTATTGCTACTGAGTAGAACAAGTGGTATGACCCATACATCAAAAGGCACTGTATAATTTTAATTCTGAAAGAATCCTCCTCTGTGCCTGTTTCTGGGCTTAGGGACCTCCAGCAATATCTCTGATATACTGGTAAATGCAACTATACCTCATTATATATTGTTTAGTGATTGCAAATCTTGCATTGTCTTATTATTTTTTTCCTAGTCTGTTCCAACTAGCTGAGAAATACCAAAGGTAGAAATAAGCACTCTAGCACAAGGACATAAATTTAAACCGCTCTGAATAGTTTTTGATAAAAACCTTGAGACACTATAAACCCTGTACACACAGTCAGACATTCCGACCACAAAATCTGTCTGGTGTTGCCCACACATGGTCGGACAAATTTGTCGGAAAATCCGATCGTTCTGAACGCGGTGATGTACAAAACGTACAACAGGACTACGTAGAGGCCAGTAGCCAATAGCTTTAATCTCCAAATTTCTTCTGAGCATGTGTGGCAATTTTTCCATTTGAATTCTCTACACACGATCGGAAAAAGTCCAATCGGATTTTGTTGTCGGAAAATTTAAGGTCCTGCTCTCAAATTTTTTCCGTCAGAAATTCTGACAGAAAAAGTCCGCTAGAGCCCACACACGATCGGATTTTCTGACAACATAATCCGATCTGACTTTTTCCATCGGAATATCCGACCGTGTGTACGGGGCATTATGCTTTTTCGATAAATAGTACAAAGGGAAAAGCAGTAAGTGCAAATTGCAATAGTACACAGCAGCCAATAACTTTACTAAAAATATATTAGTAGAAGATGGATGGTGGCTATGGGTACTGCTCAGTTGATATTTTGCTCATTGCAATATTTTGATGAACAACCCCTTGTAAAAAGTATTTACACTGTTTCTTAGGTTGTAATTATTAGTTATGTAGTCATTTTAGATACAAATAATCTCAGGTGTAATTTTTTTACATATATGACCATATTTATTACATTTGTATCTTTATTGTAGCTATTATTTATGGAGAATCCCAGTGGTTTGTAATATTTTGTTTAGATACTCTATACTTTTTTTTTCTTTTAACTGTGATTGTAACTCTTTCTAATAGTGAAGTATTTTTTAGCCCCT
Organism: Lithobates sylvaticus; assembly: GCA_028564925.1. Taxonomy (NCBI): domain Eukaryota; kingdom Metazoa; phylum Chordata; class Amphibia; order Anura; family Ranidae; genus Lithobates; species Lithobates sylvaticus. Next base: position 180,949,046 of record CM053026.1, read on the forward strand.
GGCAAAGGCTGACCTTAGAGATATCATTATGTCTTCCACAAGCGTTCATATCTTTGTAGCAGATTATTTCCCCTGGGGTCTGCCTAGCACAGTGCAGAATTCCTCATCCACAGATGAGACGCAGAGTATGTATTAAATACGATAATTATTTATAATGTTTCAGTTCTTCCTCTTTATCAGAAAAAATTGTGCTGATTCTTCTGACTAGAGAGAGGCTACTTGTAAGCTGAAATAGTAAATATGCTGCTAGCACTGAAATTGACTTTGTTAAATCACTGCGAACATAAATGGTAGGCTTCATGCTTTTAGAGGCATTTTGCGTTTGGGTCTTTCTTTGCCTCTAAATCCCCCTCAATGTAATTCCCCATACACACCATCGGACTTTCCACCAACAAAACCGTGGATTTTTGTTCGAAGGTTGTTGGCTTAAACTTGTCTTGCATACACACGGTCACACAAATGTTGGCAGCAATTACGAACATGGGAACGTGGTGACGTACAAGACATACGACAAGCCGAGAAAAAGGAAGTTCAATAGCCAGTGCAGCTCCTTCTGCTTGATTACGAGCATGCGTGAACTTTTGTGCGATGGACTTGTGTACACACGATCGGAAATTCCGACAAAGAAAATTTGAGAACCTGCTAGCCAACATTTGTTGGCGGAATGTCCAACAACAAATTTTCGATTGAGCATACACAAGTTCGGACTTTCCACCAACAAGCTCACATCCAACATTTGTTGTCAGAAAATCCGATCGTGTGTATGGGGCATTATCCTATCTGTCCATGCACACATAAGCATTTACAGGCATTGGAGGCAGGAAAAAAAACTGCTGTCAGTGCGTTGAGGAGCAGCAGCATTTTGTCTGAAAAAATCACTGACACACCTAAATGCCCTAAACTCACTTAAGCATTCATTTAAACGGCCAGAACACATTTTTATTCTGGCCAATGAAATGAGTAAACGCTCAAGCGCTTGATGCACCTAGACCTGTCTTAAGGCACCTAAACGCCTTCATAAAAATGCTGCTTTTTTTCTTGCCATTTAGAAAAGCTGGACAAATGCCCAATGTGCATGGGACCTTAAAGTGGTTCTAAAGCCTAATTTTTTTTACCTTAAAGCGGTTATATACCCTTTTTTTTTTAAATTATTTACCTACAGGTAAGCCTATAATAAGGCATACCTTTTTAGTCAAATTAATATCTCCTAAACCTGTATGGTTTAGGAGATATTCACTTTGCATGCAGTCGCTGACGTCAGCGGCACATGCGATGTAAAGGCTGGTTGAAGGTCTGGACACTGGAAAGAATACACCCCTACGTGCATGCGCTGGAGGGACGTTATCACTGCTCCGGCCACTCACAGAGCCGAGGCCAAAATGTCAGCTTCCGCGGCGTGGACCGGGATGCGATACAGGGACCTCGTTCTAAGGTGAGTATTTCATAATGAGCTAGTATGCGGTGCATATAAATAAATGTATAAATGCATATATGAATATGAAACAAATATTAAATGTCTTTAAGCACTACTCCAGATTTCAATTGTAATTGTGAACTGTCTGTTTATGCAGATGACTCTGGGGACGAGGAACCAAGCTCACAGTCTGACAAGAGTGAGTTGCATAGCTCTCTAAAAGCTCTGACCAGTAAGCTGGATGACCTCAGCACATGCAATGACCTCATCGCTAAGCATGGAGCCGCCCTCCAACGCTCATTGAGTGAGCTGGAGAGCCTTAAACTGCCAACAGAGAGCAGCGAGAAGATCAAATCTGTGAATGAAAGGGCCACTCTCTTCAGGATCACTTCCAATGCAATGATCAATGTGAGTTCAGCAATTTGTCAGTCTTTACATACATCTTTCAGGATTTCTCTAACATAACAGTGGGGTAAGACATAGGTTTACAAATGTAAAATGTGCCACTGTGTCTCATTTACCCTGATAATGATATACACTGAGCAAAATTATAAAGACAACACTTTTGTGTTTGCCCCTATTTATCATGAGCTAAACTCAAAGATCTACCACTTTTTCTATGTACACAAAAGGCCTATTTCTCTCAAATATTGTTCACAGATCTGTCTAAATCTGTGTTAGTGAGCACTTCTCCTTTGCCGAGATAATCCATCTACCTCACAGGTGTGGCATATCAAGATGCTGATTAGACAGCATGATTATTGTACAGACATGCCTTAGGCTGGCCATAATAAAAGGCCACTTTAAATATGCAGTTTTACTGTATTGGGGGGGGGGGGGGGGGGTCATCAGGGGGTCCAAAAACCAGTCAGTATCTGGTGTGACCACCATTTGCCTCACGCAGTGCAGCACATCTCCTTTGCATTGAGTTGATCAGGTTGTTGATTGTGGCCTGTGGAATGTTGGTCCATTCCTCTTCGATGGCTGTGCAAAGTTGCTGGATATTTGCAGGAACTGGAACACGCTATCGTATATGCCGATCCAGAGCATCCCAAACATGCTCAATGGGTGACATGCCGGTGAGTATGCTGGCCATGCAAGAACTGGGATGTTTTCAGCTTCCAGGAATTGTGTACAGATCCTTGCATCATGGAGCTGTGCATTATCATGCTGCAACATGAGGTGATGGTCGTGGATAAATGGCACAACAATGGGCCTCAGGATCTCATCACGGTATCTCTGTGGCATTCAAAATGCCATCAATAAAATGCACCTGTGTTAGTTTTCCATAGCATACGCCTGCCTATACCATAACCCCACCACCACCATGGGCCACTCAATCCACAAGGTGTTGCGTTTATAATTTTGCTCAGTGTAGTTACTAGTAGTTAGCTACATTCAACTGACTTTCTCTGATGAAGATGTTTTGTAGCTTATCTAAGCCACTTCTTCAGTTCTGATGTGAGAAAGGAAGACACCCAAACATTTATACCCACGCAGATAGAGCAGACACCTTATTCCAATCGCCATAGAATGTGTGTTCCAGTAACAAGAATGGAGGTGTAAAAGTTGTGGAAAACCCTGTTTTAGTTACATCAATGGTGTCAGGAAATCTGCATAGATGTTAATGATTCACATGGCCGAAGGTGTAAATTGTTAAAAATGCTGTTAAAAGATGTTAAAATGGCTTTAGATTTGTCAAGACTTTGTAAAGATTTGTCAAGACTCAAAAAAAGCAGTTTTCCTACACCTTAAGGAAAGTGACATTCTTTTAACTTCTTGGCGCCGCCCCCTCCCAGGCCCTTTAAGGGGTTTCAGATGCCTGGAGGTGGGGTGGGGTTTATGATCATGTGACCGCCGTGATTGGCTGTCATGGCAGTCACATGATCAGAAAGCTCCCGATCGCAAGCACAATTTTTTTTTGCAATGTTTTTGCAATTTTGCGCACAAATATGCGGCCGTTCTGCGCCAAGGCCCACCCGCCAAGAGACCGCATATTTGCGTGCTGTCGGCACCAATCGATTAAGGATAGTGAGCATTTTGGTCAAAGGGGACAACAGGTTCACAAGAGGCATGAAAGGAGCCATCTATTTCAAAATGGAAACAACTTTCTTGAACAAGGGTGGGGCCTTCTACACCATTTATTTTCCACATATAATGTAGTTTCAACATCAATACCACAGTGACAATTCATACCTTCAGCCATGTGAATCCAATATATGACACCCATGCAGTGCAGTCTTCCTGACACTGAATTATTTATTTAGAACAGGGTGGATTCACAGCTTTCACACTTCCCATCATGTTCTTGGACAATCAACATCTGCATTGACACATAACATGGTGATTGGATTAAAGCTGAACTCCTGGCAAAAAAATACAAATTAATTGCTTGTTCTTGTTTGGGGGAGAGATAAAAAAATATATACTTATCTGATCCTCCCTGCACAAGACCATCAGGTGAGTATAAGGCTTTCTCCTTTCACATAGACAAAAATTATCACTTAACCCTTGCAATGCAGGTACACTGCAAGGTAAAACTTTTTTTTTTTTTTTTTGCCTGGGGTTGGTCTTTAAAATTTCTGTGCTACCGATATGCTGCAGTATCTTCTTGATGCTCATTAGAGCCGAAGAAGTGACTTGGATAAGCTACAAGACATCTTTAACATTACAGAACAAATTCAGCTGAATGTGACTACTATTATCTACAAAGCCACTGTTGTTTTCCTATAAGAAAAATAACTATTTGTTGAATGAGGACAATTATCCTTTAAAATGTCAGGAATTTAATTGGTTGCATACCTAATCCACCCAATTAAAATCTTTTCAAACAAGCAAGTACTTAAATTTAGCTGCTGCTTATAGAGATTTGTATTTCCCTTTTGAGCTTTTAAAAGGTTTTGCTTTGTGGTCATGTTCACTGACCATGCAGCATTGGAATCGTGTATTGTCCAATATTAATAGACCTGGAAATAATAGGTGTTCCTATTCTTTGTCTCTGAAGTACACATTTCTCATTGTAATCTAATAAAATGCACAAACAATTTTGTATCTAGAAGGGGACAATATATGACTACTTTAATAAAAGTGCTGAGGGTTCAATTATTACATTAAGCGGTGTTCATAACAACAAACCCCATCTCCCTCTCTGCTCCTATGCCCATCGCTGTGCCACACTATTACCACCAACTGTCAACAGTACTAGGTGCTCAATTTGTTGCATGCCACTACCCATATGTGACTGTTATTGGGCCTGATTGGTTGCTCTAAGCCAGGGGTGCCCAACTAGTGACCCGCGGAGTCCTCTGATGTGGCCCGCGACCTCCTGCTCTGGGATGGCGGGTTGGCAAGCCCAGAGCATCAGTGTTGTGAATGAAGCCAGTGGTAGAGGAAGCAAGCAGCTGCTGAGCCTAGCCGCATAAGCCAATGCTTACTGTATAGCACTGGCTCCTGTCATAGGTGGAGTGATACCAAATGCACTCTGCCTGAGACAGCAAGTTTATTACTAAAATCACAGTGTATATATGGACATATCTGTTCTGGGCTGCTTTTAAACTGATCTGCAGGTGTAGTGCAGAGCACCTGTGGCTTACCTGCACTGAGCCATAGACTTCTGGTTTTACCTGTGGGTTTGGTGCACTTTCAGAAAGTGCACCACACCTGCAGGATATGATAGAATTCTATGGTAAAGTACAGCTAACCTGCAGGAAAGCCACAGGTGCGGGTAGACCGCAGACCATCAGTGTAAAAGTAGCCTTAGGCCCCTTTAACATGATCTGTCTGACCCAATTGGACCCTCCATTCACCTCTATAGAGCGACAGATGTAAACAGACTTGTGTCCGTTTACACCTGCCTCCTTCCAATCCGATCTACTAAAAAAAACGGAAAGTGGATCCGTCCCCTTCCAGTTGATCAGATGAGAGGGCCCATAAAGTAAAGTGGGCTGTGTCTGTGTCCGCTTTGCATATGCAGAGTGGACGCAGAACTGTCATCTGCTCATTGTGGCTCGCGACTGGTTATTAAGTCGCTTAGGTGGCATTTGCTTTTCAAAACGTTGGACACCCCTGCTCTAAGCTCTGTATTTTGCACTATACCAAGATTTTTTATAGATCAGTGTTGGGGTTTGGTCTGGCAGATGAGTGGTGGTAAAGGGAAGTGAAGGTATCATACAGCGCCTAGCACAGTATGGGTTGCTCAGTTTGAGATTTGTTACAATGACCGGTATACTTTGATTTTAAGTAACATCATTTCAAATTATGTAGCAATGTTCTTAAATGTTAGTTTAATGTAAGGCTTCTGCTTAGCTCACATTAGGTGCTAGAAAGTGCTAGAAGATAAAGACTTTATGTTTTTTTTTTTAAAGTTAGCAAACATCAATTGCAAAGTGCCTTTATACCATTCACAGATAACATGGAAATGTTTCAGGAGATATTCAGTACTGATGATCTTGGAAATAAAGTTGAAGGGAGAGATGCAGATATCCTGAAGAAGAAATTGTTAGTTGCCTTTGTTAAATGTCCTTAGTGCTAAAGTAATAACATAAAACAATGGGCTACAAAGCAAAGACATACAGTACCAAATACTTAATTTGTACAGAACTGTTGCCTAATATAATGTTTGTTCCTTTGACTTCCTTTTGTTTTATTAGGGACTTGTGTAAGGAAGAACAAGGATGTTTTGTAACTAAATTCTCACCATAATGTGCCCATGTCAGGAAGTTTAGTAAAAAATGAGTTGATCAACTCTTTGCAGCATACAGTGCCTTCAAAAAGTATTCACCCCCTTGGCATTTTTCGTGTTTTGTTGCCTCACAACCTGAAATTAACATGGATTGTTTGAGGATTTGCATCATTTACCATATTAATCGGCGTATCGTATCGGCGTATAACACGCACCCCAAGTTTAAGGAAAAAAACTTATATTTAAATGCCCATCAATGCAGCCTTCGCAGTGTCCATCTGCAGCCTTGTCAGTATCATTTGCAGCCTTGCATTGCAGCCTTGTCAGTCATTTGCAGCCTTGTCAGTCATTTGAAGCCTTGCCAGTGTCAATGTCAGCTTGCCGTTTAAAGATGGCGCCGCCGAGATAAAGAGCGGATGTCCTGTGTAATCTCGGTGGCGCTCGGTAGCACTCGTCCGTTCTCGGCGGCTATTTTCGCCGACTTTCGAGGGCGGCCGAAAATAGCCGACAATGGCCAAAAGGGGCGAGAGCCGCCGAGAGTGTCCGAAACCGCCGAGAAGCTCACAATTGGCGGGGGATTGCCGTATAACACGCACCCACGATTTCCCCCTGATTTTAAGGGGAAAAAGGTGCGTGTTATACGCCGATAAATATGGTAATTTACAGAACATGCCCACAACTTTGAAGTTTTATTTTTATTGTGAAGCAAACAACAAATAGGACAAAATAACAGAAAAAGTCAATGTGCATAACTATTCACCCCCTAAAGTCAATACTTTGTAGAGCCACCTTTTGCGGCTATCACAGCTCCAAGTCGCTTTGGATACATCTCTATGAGCTTGCCACATCACATTTGTGCCCATTCCTCCTTGCAAAACTGCTCCAGCTCCTTCAAGTTGGATGCTTTACGCTTGTGAACAGCAATCTTTAAGTCTGACCACAGATTTTTTTTTTGGATTGAGGTCTGGGCTTTGACTAGGCCATTTCAACACATTTACATGTTTCCCCTTAAACCACTCAAGTTTTTCTTTAGCAGTGTGTTTGTGGTCATTGTCCTGCTGGAAGGTGAACCTCCATCCTAGCCTCAAATCACGCACAGAGCGGTACAGGTTTTGCTCAAGAATATCCCTGTATTTAGCAACATCCATCTTTCCCTCAACTCTGACCAGTTTCCCAGTCCCGACTGCTGAATGGTGTTCTTTGGGTGATGTGATGTGTTGGGTTTGCACCAGACATAGCGTTTTCTTTGATGGCCAAAAAGTTCAATTTTAGTTTCCTCAGACCAGAGCACCTTCCTCCACACATTTTGGGAGTCTCCCACATGGCTTTTTTACAAACTCAAAAAAGTAATGGCTTTCTTCTGGCCACTCTGCCATAAAGCCCAACACTATGGAGCGTACGGCTTATTGTCGTCCTATGTACAGATACTCCAGTCTCTGCTGTGGAACTCTGCAGCTCCTCCAGGGTTACCTTAGGTCTCTGTGCTGCCTCTCTGATTAATGCCCTCCTTGCCCGGTCCGTGAGTTTTGGTGTGCGGCCGTCTCTTAGCAGGTTTGCTGTTGTGCCATGTTCTTTACATTTGGTTATGATATATTTGATAGTGCTCCTAGGGATCATCAAAGATTTGGATATTTTTTTATAACCTAACCCTGACTAACCCCTGTTCTTCTCAACAACATTGTCCCTTATTTGTTTGGAGAGTTCCTTGGTCTTCATGGCAGTGTTTGGGTAGTGGTGCCTCTTGCTTAGATGTTGCAGCCTCTGGGGCCTTTCAAAAAGGTGTGTGTATATGTAATGACAGATCATGTGACACTTAGATTGCACACAGGTGGACATCATTTCACTAATTATGTGACTTCTGAAGGTAATTGGTTGCACCAGAGCTTTTTATGGGCTTCATAACAAAGGGGGTGAATACATACGCACATGCCAATTATCATTTTTTTATTTCTGAAAAATAGTTTTATGTATATATTTTTATAATTTTACTTCACCAACTTAGACTATTGTGTTCTGATCCATTACATATAATTCAGATAAAAAAAAAAAAAAACATTGAACCAAAGGCTGTAATGTAACAAAATAGGTAAAAAGCCAAGGGGGTGAATACTTCTGCAAAGCACTGTAGATGTTTTAGCATTAAACATTTAAAAGTCAAAGTTATGGTTTACACCAGAGGTGTTACACATGCAGGCACCTTTCCTTTGGCTTGCTGAGACTCCTCTGCTCGGACCTTCAGCAGGCCGAAGAGACCAGTATACAGCTGTGTGTTGCAGGGAATATGTCAACTTGATCTTCTATTTTTTGATCCCTTACTCCTGAGTGCCGGGCAATCTTTCCTCCACACTGCTCACTGGTCATGCTTCCCGAATTTCCGAATATGGGTGACTGAAGCTGCTGCAAATCCTGTTTTACAAAGCACCCCTTTTTTCTCCAACCAAAAAAGAGGATAAATTAATTATTTTATGACGTTGGATGGTAACGAATTAGTAGCTTGTCAGTGAATTTGAGTAACTAAAAGTTTTGTGTTTAAATATTTCCAATTGCAATTTATATCTGTTAAGAGCCTCAGCGGCTCTTCTAGTGAGGTAGAGGCCTTGTCCCAACCTAGTGAAGCTGTGCCTAAAGATCAATGGCTGTCAGGCTGTTTTACTCTGTATTTTTACTACATTTTGGCACCAAAGCTGCTTCCTATGCTGAGCAGGCGAGAAATGTACTAATTATCAGTGAAGGAAATTACTTTCTGCTGTGCCATGCATTGTAATCAAAAAATGACAGCATCCAGGGAGGAAGGAATAGTATGTGTTCTAGCAGGAAATACAAAGAGTAGAGATTATCAACAGGACTTCCCTAGTTAAGAGGACCAATGATTTATATAGTCCATTATACCAACAGTAAGGTGTTGATTACTGTATCCAAACACAATGCTATGAAAATAAACACTGGGAAGGCTCCCAAGAAAAAGTAGGTACTATAGGTAATACTGTTAGTTTGTCCTATTCAAAAATACTTTATTACAGGACGTTAGACAGTATTTAGAAACTCACTAAATTATTATTACCACCACCCATCACCAAAAAATGACAACGTTGTCATATATAAATAGTGTTCGGAAAAATTACCACTCTGATTTTGAGTTGTGGGTCAAACACAAGGTTGCAAACGATTTATTTTTAAAATTTTTGCCATCGTTATGTTTGTTAAATAGTTTAGTGCCAGGTTTTTTAAAGGAGCCATCATACCTAAAGGTGTAGGGTCAGAATCTGCTCATCTAAAATCTATCCTCAATATCCTCAATATCCCATAGCATAAAATCTGATTTTGGTTTACTTTAGCCAGAAGAGAAGAAAAAATGTAATCCAATTTATTACCGTGGGATGTTGCACTTCTATTGTTCTGTACGCATGTGGTTAGGTTATACAGGGTGTACAAGATTTTATTCATCGTTTTGCTCAACATTGTTAACACAATACTGCACATACAATGTTGTAGCGTCCTGTTGCAAAACAATACTTTCAGAATGTAGTAACCACTCAAATACACAAATCTGCTTTATATGATAGTTACATCCTTCCTCTACAAATATGGCATAATTTTCTTTTGTACGCTATGTATGTACAATGCTATGACAAAAAAAAAAATACATGCACACACTCACACACACTCAAAAATTGTGCTGTGATATGTCCATAGCAGCACAACTCAACCCCATGTCAATTTTTAAGAACATTGACTAACTCATGTAATGTCGAAGTGTTAAAGGTCTCACGGGGTTCTTCTGGGAACCGAGTTTTTTGTCACCACAGCAAAGTGCACAGCAGGTCACCGCACAGACAGTGTGCCATGAATGCAGGATAAAGTACGCATGCGCTGGTCGCATCAACAAAAATTGAAAGTGAAATCTCATTAATGGCACAGCATTGGAGGATTTTGCAGAGGTCTACATGAGGCATGCACATTGACTGGAGGAAAGTACAAAATGTGAGTTTAATTTTTCTGTAAGGAAACTACCTAAAACAGCACACCTTCCACTGATTAAAAAACCCAGATTCTAGGAATAGAAGATCAGAGACTCTTCAAAGAATGTGATGAATGTACAGAGTTCAAATATTTAATGAGCGGAGGTACGATGTCTTTTTCTAAATCCACCAAAAATAACACTTAATGGAAGACGCTCTATTTATTTACACCCACATTTTTAGGTGAAGAGAATCTTATCATGATTATCTTTTCAAAGACATTGAAAATTAATTGAAAGCCTTGCTGTAAAATCTGTTACAGATCTTATTCTATCAGAAACTTATTTTTTTTTTAACAAGATTTTTAACGATGTGATTTTGCAGCATTCATATCAAATGAATCACCAGATTTCCATTAATTTAGACAAAGGCCAATCTAAACTCTCTAATGCTGCGTACACACAACCGGTTCTGCCATCAGACATTAAGTCCAAAGGTTTTTTTGACGGAATTCAGCTCAAATTGTCTTGCATACACATGGTCACACCAAATTCCGATGGTCAATAACGCGGCAACGTATAACATGTACAACGGCACTATAAAAAGGAAGTTTAATGCTTCCGAGCATGCGTCAAATTGTTTCTTAGCATGCGTCGGAATTTTGCGTGTCGGAATTGCATACACACAAACGGAATTTACGATACTTATTCCGATACTTTTTCCGTCTGAAAAATTGAGAACATGCTCTCAATCTTTTGCTGGCTGAAATTCCACCAGCAGAAGTCCGATGGAGCCTACACACAGTCATATTTTCTGATGAAAAGCTCTCATCGGTCTTTTGCTGGCTGAAATTCCGATCGTGTGTACGTGGCATTAAGCAAACTTGTGAGTGAAACATAAGAGTTTTTGAAAACTGTAGTTGCCTAGCTATCATGATAAACCTTTTGCTTCAGTCAGTCATTGACCCAGAGCAAGTATCTGCATACTTATATGCTGTAGGTCCATTATTTAAGAAGGCACAAAGTCAGTCGGCATAAAAGCCATGGAACTTGCCTTTTCAGAAACAGCTCAGCAATTACAACCCCTGTACTTCTTCCATAATAGATTTAGTTCAAAATGTTCTCAGGCATTTTTTCCTATGGCTTGGAAATTGTCTAAAGGGTTAGGAAATTATCAGAATAAAGGACTCCAGATACGTGACTTTAGGAGGGGGTATTAGAGGTATTCTTCCTCCCAGCCACCTATGTTAAGGGGTTGTTTTCTTCTCACTTATGTGCCTGAAAAATAGTTACTTCTACTGTGTCCTTCAGGCTACAATGTAGATAAAAATACACAATGTAAGAAATGTTAATTGTAGCAGATTCTTCTGTCTAATACCAGTCACAATAAAGCCCCATACACACGGTCGGAAAATCCGACCACCAAATCCATCGGATTTGGTCCGACGGATTTAGTCCGACACTGGTGTTGCATACACACGGTCGGACAAAGTTGTCGGAAAATCCGATCATTCTGAACGTGGTGACGTTTGTTGCCTACGACGGGACTGTCGAGGCTAGTAGCCAATAGCTTTGGTCTTGTAATGTGATCTGAGCATGCTTGGCACTTTGTCCGTCGGAATTCGCTACACACGATCGGAATTGGTGTGATCGGACTTTGTTGTCGGAAAATTTTTAGAGCAGGAGATACAACTTTGTCCGTCGGACAATCCGATGGAAAATGTCCGATGGTGCCTACACACGGTCGGAATTTCCGACAACATTGTCCGATAGGACAGAATCCATCAGAAAATCCGACCGTGTGTATGGGGCTTAAGGGTGCTTTAGTGAGGATCTGGGGTCAGGATCACAGGCATAGGGCCAATGGCGGTTGCTAGCTCTGCCTCGGTTGTTAAGTAGTTGTCATCTTCATAGGTGTGACCTCGTCGTATGTACATTTAGCTTCCATACCTATGAGACGTTTAATTCTCGCTTCATAATCCCTCTGGTAGCATCTCAGGGGATGTACATATCTCCAAGTTTCACCAATTAATGACTGAAAAGAAATACATGACAAAGCCTCTGAATTTGCCAGAATAAATGGCATATTTAGTTTAATAAACAGTAGCGAAGGGCACTTTGTTATGTTTTGTTTTGGTATATGCCAGTAACTGAGAATGGGCATGTTGCTTGTTGATGGACAAAAGGTAAGAGGAATTGCCAGTGATGCAGTTTGTCTTCAATCTGTGAATCTACAGCTGCTACAACATGACTGCGACATTCCACAACTAATTGGACACATTTGTCACCCTTGGTTTCCTGCATCTGATGCCACTAATTCTCCGAGTTGCACAGGGACATCTAACATTTAGGGTGCGGCCTCAGGTGTTCTACTTCTCAGTGATTAGATTTCTATCACATTAAACAGAGAGTGCAAAGTGCAGTGACTAATAGCAGCCAATCAGAGTTTACACAACCCAAGTCAGACTTTTAAACATTAATTCTGATTGGTTTCTTTGGATATTTTTCATTGGCATGATTTTAATTAATCAGGATGACAGAATATAAATATATACATATAAAGTTGCTTTACTGACTTGATTTTATGCCTTATAGCCAATGTCTTATAATTATTTCTCTGTATAACGTTGGAAAGAATACTCACGGAAAGGAGAGTGCTGTCACTAGATAATGTGACAGGTTTCCTCCTCCTACGAACCTTCATTTCCCCCCATTAATTAGAATGGATGAGGATTTGCTTGTTTCAGAGTCCGAAAGCAAGAGAATTGCAAAGCACATTTGTAGAGCACACCAAAGTCGTTTTTAAATGTGCTGGAGGAGGCTTTAAGAGAAAATTAGTGCTCTACCACTTCATTATTAATGAGCAAGGTCAAGTAATGCTCCACATTTCTTTGGACACCACATTTTTTCAGTACATATGCGCTGACAGTCGTTTTTGGGGAGGGTTGATGGCACACATCTACTGGGCAGAATTGAATTTTGTTGGATGAGGTAAGAGCAGCAATAGAAGGTGTCTGTTGAGGGAATAGACTTGAATGGATTAAGATGATACCAGTGATACCATACTGGGCTGAGTAGCCACGTGGATAGCTAGCACTGGGACTAACTACCTTTTGCTACACTATAGGGGCCCGCGGTCCCTGCTTAAAAAAGGCTTTAGGCCTGGCTGAGTCAGTGTCAGGCCTATCTATCAGTGCTAGCTGGTCCTGAAGAGTGAGGTCAAGAGCAAAGTAAAGTGCTGGAGAGTGAGTTCAAGAGTTGTGCTGGAGCTGGAAGTAAAGAGGTTGTATATACCGGAGGTGTATATAGTTGGTCCCATATATCTTTCTGCAATCAATTGGGCATCTCATGAATATCCCATCCCTATCCAAATTAAATCCCCTCAATAAAATTACAAAAATAAAGTTCAAGGACTGGTTTTCTACCTGAGAGTGAATGAGAACTTTGTGCCTGGCTGGGCAGGGTGACAGACAAACCACAACACCCCTACGGGGGTACCGCTAAAAGTAAAAGACCATTGTAAGCACCCCTGTAAGCTGTCAGTGGTAATTAATTTGTCACAACCCTTTCACCACTACATCTGCAGGACAGCTGCTTAAAAACAACAGACTTACTGGCTGGTTTACCAGGCCATAATAAAAGGAAGCCTAAAAAAACTAATGCAGCCATCACATCTAAAAATTGGTGAGCTGCAATTTACTAAATGTTTGTTTTTTTAGGTTTAATACCCATTTAAAGTATATGGTTCCTCTGTTGTTCCCCAACAGTTTTTGTCCGGTTATAAAATATATCATAATATATACAGTGACTTGTCTTCTCTTTCCCAGCTAGGTTGCCTGGTCCTTATATCAGCGTCTACATACTGTATTGCAGCATCCACTCTGCCAGTCTAGCCCAGGCTTCAGCACACAAGGCTAACCTCATTGGTAGGGAGTAGGATGTATGTGTAGCATCTATAGGGCTAAGGCATAGAAAGAAGTATGCGTTTGTCACATGAGGTCTATGTCTGATTTTTTTATTGTCTTTTCTTATAAAACACATGGGGAGGTTATTTACGAAAGGCAAATCCACTTTGCACTGCAAGTGCACTTGGAAGTGCAGTTGCTCTACTGTAAATCTAAGGGGTAGATCTGAAATGAGTGGAAGCTCTGCTTATTTTATCATCCAATCATGTGTAAGCTAAAATGTTGTTTTTTATTTTCCTTGCATGTCCCCCTCGGATCTACAGCGACTTTACTTTTAAGTGCACTTGCCTTTAGTAAATAACCCCCATTGTGTTTATCATCTTCTAAATCTGTCCTGGTAGCCCAGGGCTGGCTTTGCAGTAAAGGAATTCATAGATGAACCTGCCTGTTAATGAGATGTCTACAGCAGCTGTCGTGGTTGGACTTCTCTGCCTGCAACATCTGGTAGTTAGCATCATTTTCCGGAAATTACATTTTCTCTGGACTTCGAATTCACTGAGCAAATTTTAATTGAAGAGACAAATGCAATCACATATTATACATGACTGGCACCCAACATCTCAAATAAGTTATATGATTTAATCAGTGATTGCCGGAGCCCAAAATAGCATTGCCTATGTCTTTTAAAGGGAACCAGTCATTTTGATTATACTTTTAACATCTACTGTATACTGTACATGTCGGTTAAGGTTATCAATTACAATGTTTTTGCCTTTCTTTGTGGCCTTTCTTTACATAAGAACTTGAAATACTAGTAGGAAAGTTTCTGTTGAAAATGGTTCAAGGAGTTTGATTCACTAATTTTCCACTCAATTTAAACAAAGGACCACTTCCTGGCCTGACACAGATGACAATAAAAAGATGACAAAGGTTCTAACCATTTGCTGCTCTGTTCAGAATGCGGAATTAAACGTTGACTGGAGTTGGGTTTTAAATAGCAACTGTTGTTTGTTTTTATGATATTATGCTCTTACATTATTACTATCAATCCCTCCATTCTAGTACTTGGGTCCTTACTGTCTTGTCTGTATAAAGTACTGCTGTTGAGGTGATGAGTCCATGACACCCTGACAAGAATGTATAATCGTGGTGCTACACACAGTGATTGTTAGCCCCCCCTTTTACATGCCAATGATAGAACATCCTTTTAGGTGCGTTTGTGTACATTTGTTTGATTTAGTTCTGTTCCCCATTGCTGAATGTCCTTCTGCCACTACAACAAACATTACTGGAATGATTTGGGTGGTGTGAAGAGTGGAAGACCAGGGAGTTGCAGGAGCAATGACCCAGGAAGCAGCGGGAGTCATACAGGAAGCCATTGGAGGTCGTGGGCAGTAACAATCTCCAGAAAGGGGGCAGAGGAGGCATGAGACCAGGCAGGGGAGCAGCAGGAGAGAAGACAAGCCAGTTGGGACAGTAACTGCAACTATACAGAGCCTCATGGGTACCCAGAGAGTATGTTGGACTTAAAAACCTGAATTTTGTGACAGACAGAAGATTTATTTTTGGGCATTAACATGTGTAGCAAATTACTTTGTAGGTGCAAGGGGCCTTAAAGGGTAACTTCATTTTCACCACTACTAGAAGCTATGTAAGCTGTGTGGCAGGGGCCGCCTGCATCCTAGTGACCAGTAACGAGACAGAGGGGGTGGAACAGAGACACTGATCGGTCCCCATTCTTTGCAAACCTATTGATGGCATTTGTAGTTTGATATAATATTTGTCTCCTTGCTTAACCGCTTCAGCACCGGGCCATTTTTCACCCTTCCTTACCAGAGCACTTTTTGCGATTCGGCACTGCATCGCTTTAACTGACAATTGCGCGGTCGTGCGACGTTACACCCAAACAAAATTGACGTTCTTTTTTTCCCACAAATAGAGCTTTCTTTTGGTGGTATTTGATCGCCCCTGCGGTTTTTATTTTTTTTGCGCTATAAACAAAAGAAGAGCGACAATTTTGAAAAAAAGCACAATATTTTTTACTTTTTGCTATAATAAATATCCCATTTTTTTTTAAGAAAAAATATTTTTTTTTCCTCAGTTTAGGCCGATACGTATTCTTCTACATATTTTTGGTAAAAAAAATCGCAATAAGCGTATATTGATCGGTTTGCGCAAAAGTTATAGCGTCTACAAAATAGAGGATAGATTTATTGCATTTTTTTTTTTTTTTTTTTTTTACTAGTAATGGCGGCGATCTGCGATTTTTTTTTCGTGACTGCGACATTGCAGCGGACACTTGACACATTTTTGGGACCATTCACATTTACACAGCGATTGTTGCTATAAAATTGCATTGATTACTGTGTAAATGTGACTGGCAGGGAAGGGGTTAACACTAGGGGGCGGGGAGGGGTTAATGTTTTCCCTAAATGTGTGATTCTAACTGTGGGGGGAGGGACTCAAGGGGAGGAGACCGATGATGTGTTCCTCCGTGCTGGGATCACATGATCGGTCTCCTGCTCGCTGACAGGACGTGGAGCTGTGTGTTTACACACACAGCTCCACGGTCCCGCACGGTCCCGTTGTTTTAACGGGCAATCGCGGGTGCCCGGCGGACATCGAATGGGTGCCCAGGTGGCCGGGAATGGGAGGACGTCATATGACGCCCACCCAGGATGGTAGATCCACCTTGTGGGCGTCATATGACTATGGGCGGGTATTGAAGGGGTTAATGCATGGTCAGAAAATGATGAGGGGAGAGGCACCTGCTGTTGACCATGTCATCTCAGCGACGGGACAGATTGCTACATGCACTTTGTTGCATGGGGACAGATCATGTATAGAAATGCGAAGTTTTGTTCCACCCTTTTGTAGATGAGCAAATTTAGGTCCGATAATGCTGTGGTAGCATCCAATGCATTTTCCCCTACCTGGGATGTTTTATTGGTATGACCAGTGTAAGAGGTGGGCATAGACTTTATAAGGGTGTCTAGCCTTGGATCTGACCATCAGTTGCTTCACCTTCCATGGAAGGTGTTGATTGGTTGTATAAATTACAATAGCTTTTCATTTAAAAAATTACAGTCTAGCTTATTTAGACCTTGCTTATTATCTAAAGCAGGGTTTCTCAACTAGGGTTCCTCCAGTTGCTGGGGGTTCCTTGAGAAATTAGCAATTTCTGCCTCTCAGATAAGTTCCCGCTGCCACCATTGATTTTTTTAGCTATCTATAAGGGGTAATTCTTCCCAGTGTCCACAAGTGTAAGGAGCATTCTTCCCACTGAACATCACACAAATGTATCATGAGTTGTAGATATACAGGCATACCCCACTTTTAAGTACACAATGGGGTTTATTTACTAAAGCCGGAAAGTGCAAAATCAGGCTCACTTCTGCATAGAAACCAATGAGCTTCTAACCTCGGCTTGTTCAATTAAGCTTTGGTAATAAAACCAGGAAGCTCATTGATTTCTATACAGAAGTGAACCTTATTTTGCACATATGCAGGGTATGCCTGCTGTAGTCATTTTTAGCAGGGATTCCATGAGACCAGAAAGTTATATCAAGGGATCCTCAGTGTTGAAAAGGTTGAGAAAGGCTGATCTAAAGGCACTGAATTAATAATGTAAAGACAGCCCATATATATCGTATCTATGCCTAATGTTTTTTTTTATTAAACTTTCAGCTACCTTTTAAATAATGTAAATTGAGTACAATCAGCAATATAGATTCTCTCATAAGAATTGCAGAGAGCATACGTGATCCAATTTAGTGGAATTATTGTCTGTTTTATCCTCTTGAGCACTGTATAATAAGATTTAAATTGTATTAATACAGGAACGTTTCCAATTTCATAGCTACAATGCGGAATGCAGAATATTAGTGTATATTGTGGATCTTGTTAATGCCAAGGTTAAAGATCTTAAACCAAGTGGAAAACGTTTCTGTTAGTAAAAGATCAGTTTGTGGAATTTTCGGTTTAAATCATCTGTAACAGGAGCTTAGTGACTTTATAGAAAAAGAAAAGTACAGAGCAAAGAAGGAGCCCTGCAGGTAATTTTAATCAGCTTCTGTCTATTTATAAAGCAGCAGTACTGTCGTACTGTGTCCATACTGCTGTGCTCTACAAATGTGCATTATGCTTTGCTGCTTCTGAACTCTAAAGCAAGCAAAGTCCCATTTAAATAAGGAAAAGCCTGTTACATGAGCTATAAAAGTCATGCGACAAACCTCTCTTCCAATCAATGAATGGTCTCTGACTCATGGGACACTACTGCCGCGTACACACGATCGGAATTCTTGTCGGAAAAAACTCTGACGGTTTTTCCGACGGAATTCCGCTCAAGCTGTGTTGCCTACACACGATCACACCAAATTCCGACGGTCAGTAACACAGCGGCATAAAACACGTTCGACAGCACTATAAAAGGGAAGTTTAATGCCTCCGAGCATGCGTCGAATTGTTTCCGAGCATGCGTCGGAATTTTGCGTGTCGGAATTGCATACACACGATCGGAAAATCCGATAGAAAGGTTTTCCGTCGGAAAAATTGAGAACAGGTTCTCAATTCAAAGTCCGTCGGAAATTCCGACAGAAAAAGACCTTTGGGCATACACACGGTCGGAAAATCCGATGAAAAGCTCCCATCGGACTGTTTCCATGGGAAATTCCGACCGTGTGTACGCCGCATACAAGTGCCACACCACCACATGCATTTTATGAATGAGATATAAAGTTTAGGTGCAGTATAGCATAAATGCTGCGATGTCCAGGGGATAGCTGTATCCGCTTTCCGTTATTAATGGGCCCCTAAGGGTTTTCATTCATAAATGCCAAATTCAGAAACAAGTCAAGTGAACACAGGAAATTCAGCTTTCTTGGAAAAATTGATTTCTTGGGGAAATGAATTTGCCATGCATTCACGCTGCATCCGTATTGACTTTTATATCCAATGAAATAAAAGCAGCTGGAACACATTGGGTGAGATTTAAAGTGGTTGTAAAAGCAGACGTTTTTTTTAATCTTAATGCATTTTATGCATTAAGATAAAAAAAAACTTTTTTGTGCAGCAGCCCCCCCCCCCCCCCCCCTTTCATACTTACCTGAGGACCATCTCTATCCAGCGATGTGCACGAGTGACTCGGCCATCCGGGAGTCAGTCAAAGTCACTTAGCCAATCAGGAGAGAGAGGGGGCGGGGCCGAACCGCGGTTCTGTGTCTTAATGGACACAAAGAGCTGCGGTTCGGCTCGGGTGCCCCCAGTGCAAGCTGCTTGCGGTGGGGGAACTCCACAGGAGGGAGGGGCCAGGAGCACCAAAGAGGGACCCGAGAAGAGGAGGATCTGGGCTGCTCTGTGCAAATAGACAGCACAGAGGAGGTAAGTATAACATGTTTATTATTTTTAAAGCAAAAAAAGGGGGCTTTATTATGACTTTAATTAAACTGGAGCATGCAAAATCTGGTGTTGCTTTGCACAGAAACCAATCCGCTTCCAGGTTTTCTTGTCAAAGCGTTATTGAACAAGCTGAAGTTAGAAGCTGATTGGATACCATGCAAAGCTGCACCAGATTTTGATTGCTCCAGTTTTAATAAATCTCCCCCATTGAATAGAACATGTCCTAAAAAAAGAACACTTTGCATGGCAATTTAAACACTTCTATACTTAAAGCGGAGTTCCACCCAAAAATGGAATGTCCACTTTAAGCACTCCTGACCTTCTGACATGCCACATTTGGCTTGTCATTTTTGTGGTGGGGGTACTTGGTTTTGACAGGTACCCAGCTCCCACTACCGCCCATGGCACCGAGCTGTCACTGCCGGGTGCACACACTTGCAATAACAGCGCCGCGGAGAGTAGAGGGAGAGGAGCGAGGCTTCGGGCGGCCGCATCGCTGGACCGTGGGACAGGTGAATGTCTGTTTATTAAAACTCAGCAGCTACTCTTTTTGTAGCTGCTGACTTTTAATAAACACAGTGATGAGTGGAACGCTTTAATAAAAAATAGGAAAAATCACCCCAAACCATTTCCATTTGTTCTGTATGTGCCCATGCAACTTAATAATAAATTAAATTAAATTAATAAATTATAATAAATTTGTCTCATTCACACCAGAGTGCAGTGCTCTGCAATGCATTTATCCTGCCTTGAGGCATACTGCATTAAAGCAGTAGTAAACCGCAACAAAAAAGAAAAAAACCCTGCAAGACAATAGGATAATGTACAAATATAAATATAATGTATGAAGTATAGTATAAGTATCAGTATAAATATAATGAAATACTTACCTTAGAACTAAGCCCGCTGAGGGAGCTGACATGTTCCCTTTGCATTTCTTCTGGGATCGCTGGCTCGGGCGCTGTGAGTGGCTGCAGCTGCTGTGATGTCACTCCCACGCATGAGCCGGGGAGCCCTCCGTTACGGAAGGATATGCTGGACCTACAGAGCGCATGCACCGCTGACATCAGCGGCTGCATGCAGGGTCAATATCTCTTAAACCAGGCAGGTTTAGGACATACAGTAAAACTTCAGATTGCAAGTAACTGAGTTTACGAGCACTTCGCAATACGAGCTGTTTTTAAAAAAAAAATCCTGACTCAGTTTGTGAGCGTTGTCTCACAAGACAAGCAGGATTCAGGCCTCGGTGTGCAGTACTGCATTTGGCCAGAGGTGGGAGGGCACCGGTGACGCTTGGAGACACTGGGAGACGCTCGGTTCCCGAGTGTTTTTCCAGTGTCTCTGGAGCCCCCCCCCCCCACCGCTGGCCACATGTGGTACTGCATAGACAAGCAGTGGCTGTGAAACCAATTATCTGAGTTTCTATTGATTCCTATGGGGAAACTCGCTTTGATATACGAGTGCTTTGGATTACAAGCATTCTTCTGAAACGGATTATGCTCGTAATCCAAGGTACTACTGTAGTCTTTTTACCTACAGGTAAGCCTTATTATAGGCTTACCTGTAGGTAAAAATCACCAAGCGGGGTATACAACTGCTTGCACTCCTTAATGCCCAAAAAAAAAAAAAACAGTGTCACATTTTTTTGTCTAAATTTCTAAGAGCCGGACTTGGAATTGCCTGGGCTGAATTACCAGATTGCATGAGGAAAAAAAGGGGCAGTCCAAAGATCACTACATCCCATAACCAAATTATATTTATGACCTACTAATGCATATCCATACTTGTACACCACGTGAAGGTGACTGTTCTGAGTGTACAAAGTAATTCAGCACAGGCAGTAGAGGGAGCAGTAGGGAGTAGCCGTATCATCTGTAGTCTGTGGCCAGTAAACGATGCTGAATATGTGTTTGACGCAAGAGCACAATCACTGGACAGCTCCAGCCATGATTAATTAATTAACATGTGACATTTTCACAGTGGGGCTAGATAAAATAAGAAATAAAACAAAATTCAACCTAACCAACTGTGTAAAGCCCCATACACACGGTCGGACAATCCGCGGACCAGGTCCGTCGGACCATGTCCGTCATACTTTGTCCGATGTTGGTTTTGCGTACACACGGTCGGACAAAGTTGTCGGAAAATCCGATCATTCTGAACGTGGTGACGTTTGTTGCCTACGACGGGACTACGTAGAGGCTAGTAGCCAATAGCTTTGGTCTTGTAATGTGATCTGAGCATGCGTAGCACTTTGTCCGGTCGGACAACCGTACACACGATCGGATTTGGTGTGATCGGACCGTGTTGACGGCAAATCTTTCCAGCAGGAGATAAGACTTTGTCCGTCGGTCAAACCGACAAACACTGTCCGATGGTGCATACACACGGTCTGATTTTTCAACAACCTTGTCCGATCGGACAGAATCCATGAAAAAGTCCGACCGTGTGTATGGGGCTTAAGAGAAAACTGTTTTCTTGCTTCAACAAACAAACAAAAAAAACTTCAGTTTACAATTAACATTATTTAATAAGTATTTAGGATGGTAAAAATGTCTCCTTGAGGCGATTCAGTTCGCATTGTAGCGCTATACAAGTTATTCATTCATTCATTCATTCTTGTAAGAGGTGTGCTTGCTAAAAGCACCTACAGACATAAGAAACCCTTTAGTCTGTTTGACTACAACTGTATGTTATCTCTGTGGACTTTACCAGACCATGGCCAAGCATACAGTATATGGGGAAAGCATTCATCTACCATGTTGGATATTTCCGACTCCAGTGCCCATGTTTATTCCTTTATTTAAATGATTCTTTAGTGGCCACACCATACACAGTTGAAATGTATGTTGGTAAGTACATTTCGAAAGACATTTCCAGGAAGAAATGTTGTTAGATGTGTTAAAAGGAGCTTACGTGCCTTTAAAGAGGCCCAAGACAACTATGAATGTGGCCCAACGCAAAATCATAATCTCCTAACCTTTTTGGGGGGGATTTTTAAAAAAAAAATGCATTTAAACTTAGTGAAAATTTGATAGTCTATTTACTGGACTTTTGTAAGTTTTATCTTCCCAAAGAAAAATCTCCAACTCTTCATAATCATGCCTTATTCATGACAATGGTTTTTGGCAGCACCTATATTTGTGAGCAACTATTTTCCAGAATGGAGCTCACAAAGGGCAATATTAGAACCAAATTATCTGATGAGCACCTTGAGAAATCATTGAGAATGTCTATTACATCCATCCAACCAGATATTGATGTGTTAGTTTATCAAAAACAGTATAAAATATTGCATGAGTTTTATGTTACCCTTTTTTAGTTTTATAATAAAAATTAAGTTTTATTACTCAGATAGGTACATTATATATATATATATATATGTGTGTGTAATCATTAACTTGTGATCTGCTCAACTTTTTATGCTCATCAACTATCCTTATTATTAGTGTATTTTATGTGTGGCCCAACATAGTTCCTTCTCTTTCAATGTGGCCCAAGACAGTTCCTCTTCTTTCAATGTGGCCCAGGAAGGTCAAAAGGTTGGACACCCCTATGTTAAAGACTTTTTGTGCATTGGGTAGACAGTCATCCTGGCAATGAGAAAACCTGCCTTCTTATTATTCTTATGTCCGGTTCATGAGAGCAGTGGTCCACTGTCCCTTTGGCCATCAGTCTTGTACAACCCCCACAATATTTCTTTATACAGATAGTGCTATTGTGGCTGAAACCAGGAGTCTCATACTCCAGGTCCAATCCACCCACTTTACTGCATAGTTTGATTGACGGGCCAGGAGTCTCCTCCTGTCCACACAGCTTGGTCATTTAGACATGATTTAACTTTTAGTCTCATTGACAAACACAAACGGAAAATGACGTAGCTGGTTCTGATATACTTCCTTCCGGAGCCTGGGGATTCATTAATATTTGGTATGAAGCAATGAGGTCATTGAATTTTAAAGAATGTGTTTTTACAAAAGTGAAAAAAATTCAACTAAACAACATAAGCAGTTTTGCATTAGCATCAAAGCAGAAGTGTTGTAGAGATTGTTACCATCCCAGAGTTCACCTTAAAAGTTGACATTAAATCAAAAAGTCAAGATTTGCTTTGTTATAAGGAACATCTAGAAATGGTCATTGTACCTAAGCTGTACCCTATAAACAATACCATTTATCTGGGATTCCTTCTGAAAATAGTAGTGCATTTCTTGGTACATGCGAGTGCCTAGGTACTCCTGAGTCCACAACCTCATAGCTGTATACAGTGGAACCTCAGATTGCGAGTAACGCAGTTAACGAGCGTTTCGCAATACGAGCACTGTATCTTAAAAAAATCGTAACTTGGTTTGCGAGTGTTGTCTGGCAACACGAGCATGATTCAGGTCAAAGCTGTGTGCAGTATCGCGTTTGGCCTAAGGTGGGGGGGCCGGAGCCGAGCCGATCAGCGCCGTTTGGAAATGCACGGAAAGGCCTGAGGACAGCTCTGCTGACCTTGGCAAATCTAGGGAACTAAGTCTCTCCGAGGTTTGCCGAGGTCAGCCGAGGTGTCCTTGGGCCTTTTCGGCTGTTTCCGAGGCTCTTCGGCGCCCCCCGGCTCTGGCCGCATGCCGTATTGCATGCCAGTGAAGTCAATGCGGAACAAATTATTTTTGTTTCCATTGACTTCAATGGGGAAACTCGCTTTGATATGCGAGTACTTTGGATTACGAGCATTCTCCTGGAATGGATTATGCTCGTAATCCAAGGTTCCACTGTATCTGCAGGGTTAAGATAAGGCACAGCTGCCTCTGACTGCTATAGTATTCTCAGAAGATGTGATGTGAGAAATAGCAATATCACTGCTGTTTCACTGTTCTCTTTAGTGGAGCCTTTGACATGAGCAACATCTTGCCTCTACCAATATGGCTGCTTCCAGAGACACAGAACAAGGCATCGTAAGTCCATAATGAGAGAATTGCCTGCTAGGAGACAACAGGCAATAATGTTGACTAGTCCTTTTACCTCTGTCTGTCTTTTACGTGGGCACAGCTTCCAGACACAGTTCTTTAAGATTTTTATAAATGTGGACAGAATAGCAACAGACAACAATCACAACAGGTATGGAAAACCAGCAGGGCTGCTGTTAGAAACTACAGGGCCCCATACAGACAAACTGACATGGGGCCCCATACAGCTAATGCTTCAGTTATGAATGAACACAGTTATACCTCATACTATCAGTGAATGATACTGGTACCGATCACTCATTGTGTTCATTCAGAAAAGGAAGGGGCTGGTAGAAATGATATATATATATACCGGACCCTTCCCCCCCCAATCAATCGTGAAGGATCCTATTGTGTGCTTGCAGCAGCAGGGGGGAACATATGGTGCACAGGGAGGGTAATCGGTGTGGTGGGGGGGAGCAATTACTGGAACTGATCCCTTTGTATGGCTCTCTCTGCTGCGGCTGAAAGCCAATGGGAGGGAGAGGAGAAGAACACAGCTCTCAGCTGCTGTAGAGAGAGCCATACAGGGCAATAGTTCCAGTAATTTCCCCCCTGCCGCACTGATCACCCTTTCTGTCCACATCAGATTCACCCTGCTGCCTGGGCCTCCCTGTTGGCATATAGGCACTAGCATTCCGTTAGGACTTCATTGACTCTTTGCAAAAGGTTATAGCATGTGGGTATTTGAGTAGAAAACTGTATATTGTACAAAATTGTGTCATAACCTTTAGAACTAGATTCAACTTGCAGCTTTCTGTAAACTAGATCATCATTCAGCTGAACTCGGTTACTTCTGTGTTTATGGTGTATTAAATATTAACAGCTGAAGCAGAAACCATCCCTCTTAAAGCGGAGTTCCACCCAAAAATTTTACTTCCGCTTTAAGTGACGGTGACCCCTGACATGCCACATTTGGCATGTCATTTTTTGGGGGGGGGGGGGGGGGCTGATACCCTCTTTTTAGAGGCATCCATCTTCCATTTCCATTTTCTGGGACACTTTACAGGTCCCAGAAGATTGCCCGGCCCTTCACAATGCGCAGCTCGTGCATGCGCAGTGCGTGCCTGGCTGTAAAGCCACAGCCAGGTGCCCACAGTAAGAATGCTGGCGCCATGAAGAAGAGGGGGAGAGGAGCGGGGCTTCGTACACCCACATCGCTGGACCATGGGACAGGTGAATGATGATTATTAAAAGTCAGCAGCTACACTTTTTGTAGCTGCTGTTTTGTTTTTTATTTTTTTTCGGCAAAACTCTGCTTTAATACCCTCCGTATAATACCGTATCTTTTTTAATCAGTACCACCGCTATAAAATAACTGTGTTTAGCCAGTTGAATAAATATATAATTTATAAATATTATAATCTTTGAAGCAGCCCTGTGTAATTTCTTGGCGACTCCTCCAAACATGACATCTTTAGACAATGTTTCCCTTTTTGTCATTTTTGTTTTGTTCATTCGAATATGAATGTTTTCAGGCAAGAAAATGTGAGTTCCACATGGAGCTCATGTTTACTAATGGCATCACTTATTAATGTCTATATTGCTGGGAGGAAGTTGTTCTATTTCCGTGTTCAAATATAGATTCACATTTCTTTCTGCCATGAAAGCCAAATGATAGCTGTAATGTGCTACTCTCCACAGGGAAAAGATATTTATAGTACAACACACGGCTCTGTTATAAAGCATTTTTCCTTTCCATTGTAGCGATCAGCTCTGTTTCATATTGCACTGATATGATAATGCTGTCTTCAGTTTTGTTGTTTAAGATTTTGATTGGTGATCATAATGGTATTGCAAGGTATAGTAATTTCATGCACATGGTTCAAGATAACTTCCATAATCTTGTGAAATTAACCTCTTGGAATACAGTTTGAATTCCTAATTCTATCTATGAGGATAGAGCCAGTTTCGCTACATGCCAAAATCTACAGCAGCCTTTTTTAACTAGGGTGCTGTCTGGGTTCTTTAAGGGTGCCTTGGCAAAATGGAAAATTCATCAAGCCTGCTTTTTCGTTTCACAAAGTAATGCCGAGCGTATATCATGGTATATCATTGTATATCATCTTATATTCTGACCGTGTGTATACCCCATCAGACTTTTTCCGTTGAAAATTCAGATGGACTTAGATAGAGAACATGTTCTATTTTTTTCAGACGAAAATAATTACTATTGGAAAAAAACGCTCGTCTGTATGCTGTTCCGACGCACCAAAAACAACGCAAGTATGAGACGGAAGCTATTGGCTACTGGCTATTGAACTTCCGTTTTCTAGTCCCGTTGTACGTCACTGCGTTCTTGACGGTCAGACTTTGGTGTGACCATGTGTATGCAAGACAGCTTGAGCGGAATTCTGTCGGAACTCCGTCGGAAAACCTTCAGAGTTTATTCCTACGGTAAAACCGGTCGTATGTACAGGGCATTACAGGCTTTTATTGGGCAGCATTACAACATTGGGCACTGTGTGAGCCAGCCACTGATATCCCTACAGCTAATGACATCATTGGTTAATAAAGAGGACAATGGGCACCTGCACAGCATTCTTATGCTGCTCTGTCAGTACTGGGGTCATGTTAAAGGAAGTGAAATGCTAGAATACTAGCTGGTACCAGTTTGCAAAAAGAGAGAATATATATCCTCTAATTTTTGTTGGCCTATGTATGTTGATGCTGCTGCTGCGATATGTAAAAGTAGTTGTTTTTCATTTTAGAATGCAAACAATTCAGTAACTGAAAGTAAGTGAGTCAGCACTCACTGACATTGGATTGAGATCTATATGTAATAAGATAGAAATAAAAATAAGGATAAAACTATGCAGACTAATGAAAACATAAAATAAAATTATAATAGTGAATCAAGTCCATGTAGTCCATCAATGGGTGAAACCACAGGAAGTCAAGGACAATGGGAAAAAATGGCAGGTGGTGACTGGACAGAAATGACACAAGACGGCAGCTCCTTGTTGAGGTATTGGATTCCCCAGAGAACAGAAATAAAAAGGAGAAAACAGGGCGCCAGCTCAGTGTGAATAAAAATAACAACACTTTTTTCCAGTACCCACTTAAAAGATGACAACTGGGGCATAAGCATAAATAAAATTATGGAATAAAAATGTGCCTTGATTGTGAATCTCTACACTCTAAACACAGGATCATAAATACAAAAAACCTGCCTGACTCCATCTAGTGCTCAGGTAGAATATTCTAAAACTAGTATTTATAACTGAAAAAAGTGAATACATTAAAACCAAAAACATCACATAAAAAATTACGCAAAATAAGTAAACGTCATCAGAAAGAAGTTACAGGACAAGAGTCGTAATACAAGCATTTCTTTTATTTTCACTATTAATAATAAAGCTATTGAGATCCCATTCTTTGGTAAGTCTATATGGATAATATGTCTTGAGTGAATATATCCAATGAGTCTCCAATCGGGAGATTCCGCGGATGCAGTGACTTCCTCTCCAGTGTAAACAATATCTTTCTATGCCAACAAGTGTAAGAGAAGAGGGATCCCTATTGTGGTGTAGTCTATAATGTTTGGGCAAATTATGGCCCTTAAACCCCTTCCTGATGTGGGGTATGTGTTCATTATTTCTGACCTGTGGTACCACAAGGTCCTCGCAACATATTGAAGACTGCAAGGACACTGCAAGAGATAGACCACAACTATATTGACATTTGTTCTTATACTTTGCAATAGCACTTTTTGTTTATGTTTATGCATTAAGGAATAGTATGTTATATCAATTTAGGTGATTTACATATTGTTAATAATCATTTGCACTTTATGGTATAGAAGTTTATAATTACAATTTATTTGAAAGCGCACCTACACATAAAAACACATTGTAATTAAATGGTGTAAGTAATCTCACCAGAACTGACTAACTGGGATTCCCGTTTTTATATTCCACAGTGAAATGAGATTACAATTCAGGGTGAAATCTCCCACTTGACTAAAGCTGTGACCACACTTTTTTTCTTATTGGCTCCAGTTTTTTCTACATGCTAATCACACATGAACAGGATTCTCTGCAGCTTTTCCCTAGTCAATACTTATAGTGAACTCATGAGGATAAAAATGCAGATGCTGCCACTTCTGGATTTCTTTTAAAGATGCACGATCTGCTGTGTCATCCTGATCCTTCCTTTGCTGCCTACTAACATGCTGACTTATGCTGGCAAATATGCTCCAAGTCAGTTCAGATTTCAAAAAAAGTTCAGATTTCACAAGCTATTTGCTAGTTTTACTTTAAAAATAAGTTTTTGTGCATTAGTCATTTTATTCTATTGGGTAACAAACAGAGAGAGCAAAATTAAAACCTAAATGGCTAAATTCAAGTGTAAAAAAATAAATAAATGAGAACAAACAGGCCTTTAAAAAGTAGAAGGAACACCCTCAGCATTCCAGATTTACAAGGTGTAAAACAAGAAATGTAAGGGAGAAATCAGTAAATAATTCAAAATATCAATAATAAAAAAGTTAAGAAGGAACACACAGCCCCATAACAGATGAATATGGAACATTGGCCACAAATGACAGGAAAAAGGCAGATGTATTAAATTATTTTTTTCCTCTTCAATTTTTACATATGGGTTTGATAGTCATAACAGTAATACTAAGGAAGGTACCTCTGTGGATGACAGAAAACCAGATACAAAAGACTCTAATATGAACAAATCACCAGGTCCAGATGCTTATACCTGCAAATCCATTGGGAATTTAGCTCACTTATAACCATGCCACAATTTATTTTAAAGGACATTACTGACTGGAATGAAACCAATTGATTGAAGTAGAGCAAATGTGGTACCTATTTACAAAAGGGGATCGAGATGTATACCAGCAAATTATAGACCAGTCAGCCTAACATCAATAGTATGTAGGGTATTTGAGAGAATAGTAAGGGACTCAGTTCAAAAATTTGTCTGTGTTAATGAATCATAATTGACAACTAGCATAGACTTGTGAAAGTCTGTTCTTGTCACAGCAACCTGTTTATCGTTCTATAAGAAAGTAAGTGAACAATTGGATGGTGGAAGTCCAGTGGATGTAGTTTATCTTGATTTTGCTACATCATTTGATTGTGTACCTCATAGACCTTTAATATATAAAACATAATCTAAGTTAATGAAGTTGTATGTACAGTATCTCACAAAAGTGAGTACACCCCTCACATTTTTGTAAATATTTTATTATATCTTTTCATGTGACAATACTGAAGAAATGACACATTGCTACAATGTAGTAGTAGTGAGTGTACAGCTTGTATATCAGTGTAAATTTGCTGTCCCTTCAAATTAACTCAACACACAGCCATTAATGTCTAAACTGCTGGCAACAAAAGTGAGTATCCTCAGAATTCTCTGCCATGAGGTGCCATGTTGAACTTCAAGCGACCAGTCCGAGAGCGTGAAAGCGACAACACCAAATTTAACACACCTGCTCCCCAGTCACCCCTGAGACCTTTTAACACTAATGAGTCACATGACACCGGGAGGGAAAATAGCCAATTGGGCCCAGTTTGGACATTTTCACTTAGGGGTGTACTCACTTTTGTTGCCAGCAGTTTCGACATTAATGGCTGTGTGTTGAGTTATTTTGAGGGGACAGCAAATTTACACTGTTATACAAGCTGTACACTCACTACTTTACATTGTAGCAAAGTGTCATTTCTTCAGTGTTGTCACATGAAAAAATATAATAAAATAAATGTGAGGGGTGTACTCACTTTTTGTGAGATACTGTAAATGGATAGGAAACTGGTTATGTATATTTATCCTTCAAAGGAAAAAAGGAAAATGGTATTGGTGACAATGCACATGCAACAACAGTCCCACAGCAGCTTCCTCTCTTGCAAGGCCAAGTGCTCTGTCCTCAAAAGTAACAAAGTCCAAAGAAGAAAGGTACAAGGAGGAAGAAATCTCTAGTCTCTGTTTCCTACTCATACATGATCCCAGGTATATCACTCTGTAATGTCAAAGTGCTTTGTCCTCTTTCAGGCCTGTTTCAGCTAGAAAACCACATATATCTAGCAAAGTGGTTTTCCATGAAGGTTTTGGAATCTTCTATTATGTTTGATATATGCTCATGTAATATACAACATTGTAGTAGACCATGTCTGTAATCACTATGTCCATGTTTCATTCCTTCCAACCAGCACCTATTAAAATGGCATGTGAATTTAATATGAGCATTTATAGAAATTCTAAGAGCATTTCTTAGTTTCACATCTGTGTGTATTGTTTAGTAAAAAGTAGAAAAAGAAAATAAAAAAGGAGATATTAACTAACTTTTCTCTGTGTCAGGAAATGTATGAATTTAGTACACTCTCAATGACTTGACTGTGCCTTCAAAATGCAGCTGTGTCCATGTGTTCTGGGGATTATGTGGCGTGCACTTTGTAGACACTGCTGTTTACAGTCCGTATATGGTGACAAGCAAATTGCACATATTTTTTTTGGGCACAAACAAGGACAATAAAAGCACACATGCTATTTAGAGAGACCCTGTCACCAGGTCATTAATTTCAACAACCATCTCCCGATAGAATTATATGTGCATTTCTTGTATTTTATGCATGTTATTTACCTGGAAAAGCACCCCTTATGTGGACATCCAATAGCCCTGAGACTGCTGCTGGCAAAACATAACAAAATATATCTGCCCCCCACAGTGCCCACGGCTTATAAATCTTACTTTTACATTAAAAAAAACTTGCACTATATACCTTTTTGGCTGATCTGTATACCACGGTCAGTGATAAACTTCACAGTTTCTCCAGTGCTGAGAGTTCAGGTAGGAGGAGATTTCCACTTCAGCCTGTATACATGCCCACATGTGTGATGTCAATATCACGTGACCTGACTAGCTCTGATCAACAAGTAAATGTTCTTTCCAGCATAAAAGACACAACTGCGCATGTGCAGGTCAGTTGGTTTTCCCAAGATAGACAGTGCAGGAGGGAAGGATCTGTGCATACAGAATAAAACAGCCTTTTTGCACAATGCAGAGGATTAACCCCTTAAGTTCCACAGTGAGTATAACAAGCATGCTATGCTGCATATACAGACTGATTTTACTGTTGTTCTTCCTGTTAAGACACTTTATTTTCTAACATTTAAGGGGTATCTATGACAGTAAGGTTTTTTTTTACAGGACCACCCTTTCCATTTGTCTTAGTGACCATTTTTTACCAGGACAGAAAAAGAAGGAGAATCCAGAATGTTACAGGTGTCACTAGGACGAGGGGAAGGGCCAATTGTTGCGGTGACAACTGTCTAAGATGGCATTTTTACTTGTTGTATCTTTGAAAAATAAGATTTCTCAAACAGGGCAGAGGTGATAAAATTAAAAAAGACTGGGTTCCCTACTCTTGGCTAGAGGTGCACTTTGTTGTTAATAGTTTGTTTAAGATATACTACACACTACACTAAGTGGGTTATTTAGGAAAGGCAAATCTACTTTGCACTGCAAGTGCACTTGGAAGTGCAGTCACTCTAAATCAAAGGGGTAGATTTGAAATGAGTGGAAGCTCTGCTGACTTTACTTTGCAGTGCAAAGTGGATTTTCCTTTAGTAAATAACCCCCCAAGTCTTTAGCTATAGTGATTTATTATGACTATTCACATAATTTTTTGTACAGACCAAATAAAGACTGAGGGTTTCATTCTCTTACAGGCATGTCGCGATTTTTTGGAGTTAGCAGAAACCCACAGTCGCAAATGGCACCGTGCTTTACAGTATGAACGTGAGCAAAGGGTCCGTCTGGAAGAGACTATTGAGCAACTAGCAAAGCAACACAACAGCTTGGAACGAGCTTGCCGAGGAGCACCTGGCCTGTCCTCCAACACTACAGGAATCCCCATCTCTGTAAAAGGTAAATCACCTTCTGTAAAAGGCAAAAACGTGACAGAGTTTATTCTTTAAGGCCAAGAGTGATGTTCACTCCCAAACAAACTATCCTAAATCATTTTTTGCTGATCTTCCTATAGTACCCATAAGTGTGTGTTGTTGTCATTGGTCTCTGTTCATTAACATTGTCCATTACGTTGCTTTATTTTACAAGATTGATTGCGGTAGAAAATCTCAAAAAGTCATCAGTGCTGTAGTATCTATAGGAAAAAAATCACTTGTGATAGCAGTAATTGTACTACCTTCATGACCCTTTCTCACCTGGGGTTACTAAAATACTGTAATCAAAAACACATATTGGAATTTACACCATTCACTACTCTATTATACATCCCACTACTACATACATTGTACAGTACTTTTTTGTTCTCCACACTTTTGCATTGCATATGCTGTTGAATACATTATTTACTCTACATTTCTCCACTATGGTTTATGTCATTTACTTCACACCTTTCCAATGTGGGCACTGTGCTGTATGTTATATAGTCAACACATGTTGAAAAATTCTAAATTACTCAGTTCTGTATTTTAAAAAATGTTTACTCTTCATAACTATGTACACTGTGTAGTATGTTATATAATCTACACTGTTGTCATTGTGGTACAGTCTGCTCTTACATTATGTAACAATTATTTGGCTACATTGAAGTTTGCTGACATGATACATCACCATAGTCCTTTTCTTTTGTAAGTTTATCAAAATGTCTCCAACAAAGACTGCCTGTGTTCCATAACTATTGGGTTTCGGTTTAATTTTCCCAAACTTCTCTGAAAGTAAAAAAGCTTGAACATTTACATGCTAGGCTTTGTGAAAAGACCTCAAAAGTCTTGTTCTAGATTCATAGAAGCCATACTACAGCTTTTATGAATGAAGCAGGATATATGAATGGAGAATGGGTGGATGATTAATAGGTCCATCACCCTCCCTTCACGAATCATGTTCCATTCATAGAAGCTGTAGTACAGCTTCTATGAATGCTTGCGCTGGGAGGAAAGTGTAGGCATAGTCAGACTTTCTTGATGCAAGCAAGTGACAATTCCTTAGTTGTATTAAAGCAGTAGTAAGCTCCTGAACTAAAAAACAAAATGTGGGCCTCTGGGTGGTTCAAGCCATAATGTGTTAGTATGCAACTCTCTTTGGCTGTTTGAATGTCAGCGCCGCAATGAGGTCACTCCCGCACATGCACACAGGAGTTACTATAGCGGCACAACACTCTAAATAGACAGCCCACTTGGTGGGCTATCCATTCATAGAGCAGTGTGCATGTTGTGGTGATGTCATCAGCTGCTTCAAGCGTGAATATCTCGTAAACACCACAAGTTTAGGAGACATTCACTGCACCTACAGGTAAGCATAAGACCCCTTTCACACTGGAGCGTTTTGCAGGCGCTATAGCGTTAAAAATAGCGCCTGCAAAACGCTGCTCCATGCACTCCAGTGTGTGCTCCTCCACCGCTGCTCCCCATTGAAATCAATGGGGCAGCGCTGTGATACCGCCGGCAAAATGCCGCTCCAGTGGCATTTTGCGGGTGGATTTAACCCCTTTTCGAATATCGCTGCTAAAACCTGGGGCGACTCGGTGTGCAAGGGGTCTTATTATAGGCTTATCTGTAGGTACAAGTCAAAAAGCAGAGTTTACTGCTTTAACCTTTGTCTCACCGAAATAGTATGACAGTGGGGGGATGGGGGGACAAAATGGATGAAGATTTTCAGAAACAGAAGAGGAATCAGCACAAGACACACATCCTACTGTCTGTAAGTTATGTCCCTTGTTCTGATTTTTGATTTTTGTTTGTGATTTAGGCTGCACTTAGACTTTATAAAAATTGTTGAAAACGGCTTGGCCACAGATTTGTGGTCATAGCAAAACTAAGCCAATTAAAACAAATTATTTGAAGTACAGCCCAGAGTATTTATGAACTGGCTCGGTTCACATATGTGTAAATCGGAACTGCGTCTGATTCGCATAACATGTAAACCAGACTGGCTTTTAAAGGTTGTGGTGCGAAGTAAAAAAGGGTCCTGTGCATTTTTTAGTCCAGTTCAGGAGCGATTAAGTGTCAAAATCGCACCTAAACCGCTGAATGGAAACCGCGCCGGACTCTGCACAGAAACTGGACCCCCATATATGTAAACAAAACCTTAGGAGAAAATGTTAACTTCATACAGACATGTAAAAAACAGTACATCTGTAATATAGGGTCAGCTGAACTATTACAACTGAAAAGAAAAATGCATATCTTCTATGCAGGATATTATAGTCCTGACATTATGAGGGTAATTCATATATAAAAGGCAAGAACCAGAACACAAGATCATTTTTCACTGGACTGCAGTCTACTGTCTAAAACTGCTCTGATTGGCTGCTGGTTGGTGCTGACATTATGTACACTGACAATGTGTGTTATGACTCACGCTGTCACCAGAGCAAAGTGAAGTCATTGCTTTCTCTACTTATTCTGTCACTTCTCATCAGCAGCTGAAGGTTAATGCATGTCAAAAGTCGTCATTGGCTGAGTCTGAAGAAAACTTAAAACCCGTAAAGCACTTTTATTATATTATATTTTATTATAGAAACATTAAAATCAAACAAAAATGATATATATTTATCTATCTATGTATATATATACACACACACACAAACATACACATATAGTATCTCACAAAAGTGAGCACACCCCTTACATTTTTGTAAATATTTTATTATATCTTTTCATGTGACAACACTGAAGAAATGACACTTTGCTACAATGTAAAGTAGTGAGTGTACAGCTTGTATAACAGTGTAAATTTGCTGTCCCCTCAAAATAACTCAACACACAGCCATTAATGTCTAAACCGCTGGCAACAAAAGAGCTGCAGTTCATTGTGGGAACCATGAATGCCAACATGTACTGTGACATACTGAAGCAGAGCATGATCCCATCCCTTTTGGAGACTGGGCCGCAGGGCAGTATTCCAACATAATGACCCGAAACACACCTCCAAGATGACCACTGCTTTGCTAAAGAAGCTGAGGGTAAAGAAGCTGAGGGTAAACCCTATTGAGTATCTGTGGGGCATCCTCAAATGGAAGGTGCAGGAGGGCAAGGTCTTTAACATCCACCAGCTCCGTGATGTCATCATGGAGGAGTGGAAGAGGACTCCATTGGCAACCTGTGAAGCTCTGGTGAACTCCATGCCCAAGAGGGTTAAGGCAGTGCTGGAAAATAATGGTGGCCACACAAAATATTGACACTTTGGGCCCAATTTGGACATTTTCACTTAGGGGTGTACTTAATTTTGTTGCCAGCGGTTTAGACATTAATGGCTGTGTGTTGAGTTATTTTGAGGGGACAGCAAATTTACACCGTATAAATAAAAGTGCAGCGCTTGATAATTGAACTGCAATTAGTGCGAATAACACAATGCACGTGATATGTGCAAACATCCAAATAGATATATTAAAGTGCAATCTGTGCAGTCAATAATATATGAGCAATATAAGAAAACAATAAAAATGGCATAAAGATTGTGAATAAATTCTAAAATACATATGCAATATTACATCACATGTGAAAGGATGCAATTATGTGCAAAAAGGAAAAGTTCATATAGAGCTGAATTTCATCAAAGAAAGTCCCATGGAGGAAAAGTGTATTGGAAATGACAATCAGACAACTGGCAGCGTGGTACCCATCACCATAACAAAATGGAGGGGCTTACCAGAAAGCCAGCGATCCCCCCCCCCCCCCATACTCAGGGAGGTCACAAAGCGCTTGAATTTTCTTCAAGTTCTGTCAATTTGTATAATGTGGCTTGGAAGCCCCTCAAAAAATCAAGCTCCAGAGCAGTCCACATTCAGACAGAAGATTGTGTGCTGACAAAGAAATGTAAATTGGGACCAAGCTAAATAAGTAGGTGACCTCTGATGGTGCCTTAATACCACCATAAAATCTGTACACACAGCAAATTTACACTGTTATACAAGCTGTACACTCACTACTTTACATTGTAGCAAAGTGTAATTTCTTCAGTGTTGTCACATGAAAAGATATAATAAAATATTTACAAAAATGTGAGGGGTGTACTCACTTTTGTGAGATAGTGTGTGTGTGTGTGTATATGTATATATCTATATATAAAACTGTGCAAAAGTTGAAGGCTGCTGTGAAAAATTACTGGAAATTAAGAATGCTTTCAAAATTAGAAGTGTTAATAGTTTATTTATATAATTTAACAAAAGGGAAAGTAAATGAAGAGTAATCCAATCCAAATCAAATCAATATTTAGTGTGACCACTATTTGCCTTCAATTCTTCTAGGTACACACAGAGCTTGTGTACACAGTTTTTGAAGGAATTCAGCAGGTAGGTTGTTCCAAACATCTTGGATAACTAACCACAGATCTTCTATGGATGCAGGCTGCCTCAAATCCTTCTGTCTCTTCATGCAATCCCAGACAGACTTGATGTTGAGATCAGGGCTTGGTGAGGGCCAAGCCATCACTTCCAGTACTCCTTGTTCCTCTTTACACTGAGGATAGTTCCTAAAGAGGAACTGCAGTCTGCTCACATAATTTCAAATAAAAACATTTTTGCCATTCTGAAGCTTCCCTCCAACCACTTTGCATATTATTTTATACATGCTGTGATTCTGTACTTGCAGAAATCT
This sequence comes from Lithobates sylvaticus, assembly GCA_028564925.1. Classification (NCBI taxonomy): domain Eukaryota; kingdom Metazoa; phylum Chordata; class Amphibia; order Anura; family Ranidae; genus Lithobates; species Lithobates sylvaticus. Next base: position 180,985,962 of record CM053026.1, read on the forward strand.
CCCTCCACTGAGTCTGGCTACATCCATTTTAACTGTGGGCAGCTGAAGCTGCTGCCTGTTCACTTCCTGGATTCACACAGACACGCAGAGGCACACCTCCAGCTCTGCAGCTCTCATTGGCCCTCTTATGACTCACCCCCTCCCTTCCTGGCAAACTCTCACGAGAGTGAGAGCGAGAGCTGTGCATGATGTCATATGCCTAGGCTTTTTACCAGACAAGGGTCAGGAAGTGGGCTGTACAAGGTATTTACTGGCAGAAAAAAAAATTGATTTACTATCCAAAGTTAAAACGACAAGAGCAGAGGATTTAATAAATGGAAACATAAAAAAATGACTGAAGTTCTGCTTTAATGACATTGGCTGTATGTTTGCGGTTGTTGTCCTGCTGCAGAATACATTTATGGCCAATGGCATGCCTCCTTAATGGTATGGCATGATGGATAAGCATCTGCCGGTATTTCTCAGCATTGTGGACACCATTGATCCTGATCAAATCTCCAACTGCATTTGCAGAATTGCAGCCCCAAACGTGCAAGGAACCTCCACCATGCTTCACTGTTGCCTCCAGACACTCATTATTGTACCGCTCTCCATCCCTTTGGCACACAAACTGCCTCCTGCTGCAGCCAAATATTTCAAATTGTAAATCATCAGTCCAGAGCACCTGCTGACATTTTTTTGCACCCCAGTTCCTATGTTTTCATGCATAGTTGAGCCACTTAGCCTTGTTTCCATGTCAGAAGTATATGGCTTTTTGGCCGCAATTCTTCCATGAAGACCACTTCTGGCCAGACTTCTCCAGACAGTAGATGGGTGTACCTGAGTCCCCACTGGTTCTGACAGTTTTGTGCTGATGGCACTATTGGACATCTTCCAATGTTGAAGGGAAGTAAACATGATGTCTACAGTCCCGATTCTTTGAAGAAGCAACATAGCTTGAACAGCACATCTTGAAATCCAAGTACACTTTGAAATCTTTACCTGGGAGGGACCTTGCTGATGCATTATGACTACCTTGTGTCTTGTTCTGCTGCTACAAAATCGTTGACTTTGTGCAAGTGTATAAAATGTGCAAGTGTCAGAATTGATGCTGGTTTGAAGCCAAAGGGTAGTCGCACCAAATATTATTTTGATTTAGATTTTTCTTCTGCTTGCTCACTTTGCATTTTGTAAATTTAATAAACAAAATATATATTTTTGAAAGCATTCTTACTTTACAGCATTTTTATATATATATATATATATATATATATATATATATATATACATTTTCTGTGCTAGGCTGTGTGTGTGTGTATATGTGCATAGCCTAGCACAGAAATCTACTTCATTATAAAGTCATATGCCATTTGGCCTTAATTGTTTTTTTTTTTATTCCAAATAATAATATTCATATGCGCTCAAATATGAGCATACATTCTTAAAAATGTTATTTTAAAGAGGCTATTCCATTCTGAGATCTAGACTTTATTTTAATCGTGTAGGCACAAATACATGCAAATTAAAGGCAAGGAATTTCGTTCAATCTGATTTTATTGAAGAAAAAAATTCAAAGATAAGTTAACACAAAATTAAAATAGAAGCAAAAGTCCACTTTGACAATACAAGACGAAAAACATTTACAATCATTGATATCCAAATTCAAGATCGAGCAATCAGAAAAAAAACGAAAAATGTTTTATATAGCTACTGCTAGTATTATGGATACAGCTTAACAATACAGGTGAGATACACCAGGAATAACATTGCAAGACACTCCATTGTGGAGAAAAGGGCACCAGGAAGTACAAAGAGAACATTATTGTTTTTAAGAGAGTATTATGCTTAAGGGATCACAAGCTGTCGTATATATCCATGTCAATTGACACAAAGGATGGACACACGGCCCTTGAACAATATTGGACTACGAGGGAAATAAAAAGCCAGATGGAGGAGAGAAAAGACAAAAAGAAGCAGAGAGAGAGAATAAAAGAAAGGTACACTCCAACAAGGCTATCAGGTGAAACACCTGTCGCCCAATCAAGGAAGTCTGAAGGAGTAGTGGAATATGGACCATGTGGTCCATGTGAGAGAAAACTGCCCTTTCCGTCCAGATTCCTGAGCCAGCAGACATTCCAAATCTCATATACGGTCCACATCAATTACCCAGTCCCCAAGGGAAGGCACAGTCATTCGTCTCCAGTGGCGAGGAATAACTACCCTAGCCACAGCCAGGAAGTGTTGAAGGATGTCTTTCTTTACAGATTTGAAGGATCCAGGAATCATAGATAAGAGGGCCACTTCAGGTGAGGGTTGAATAGAAGTTGCCTTACAGTACAGGTCAAAAATTTGTTGCCAAAATCTCGGGGGAATTCTCACCAAATGTGGAGCATGGTGCCTCTGGATAGAAGGCAACGCCAGCAAGTGTCCAGTGTAGAAGGGTTGAAGCGGTGGATGGTCGACAGGCATCTGTACCATTTAGTCACCAGTTAAAACCCCTTTTCTTGATTTATAGTGGCAAGGTAGAGTTTATGAGTTAATCTCCAAGGGAAATTGAGTGTCGTAGCTCTGTCTCCCATATCCTCGTGTAGGGAGGAAGTCCTGGGGACAGAGCATGGAGTTATAGTGAATAAAGTTGGGAGACAACATGACTCAGAGGATTTTCCTTAAGGAACATATCTTCAATATTTGTCGGGTCGGCAAGAACCTCCGATACGGTAGGGACAGTACGGATGTAGGACATTACTTGTTGCCTCTGGAACCACTGTGTCGGATGGCTTGGGAACGAAGTGGAAGGAGTAGCTATTGTTAGCGACAGTCCACAAGGTCCACAAGGTTTAGATAGGTTGCAAGTAGTAGTCAAGTGATCCCACATGGGGATCGTCTGATGAGTAATGTCTCGTAGGAGAGAAGGGCCCTTGCGAAGGGTGGATAGGGTTCGGGGAAGGGCACAAAGATCAAAAGGGTTCATGTGGTTTTCCAATTGGACCCAAAGCTTAGAGGAGGAATGATGAAACCAGTCTGACACTCGAGTCTGACACTGGAGTAAGGATTGCTGCCTCATGGTATATGGAGGCAGCCAGCGCTCGGGCTCCACCTTGGGATTTTGGGAGAGATAGTGTTTCATAACGTATTCTAGGATGTGCCGCATTCCATATGAACTTGGAGAACATCTGACGGAGTTTCCGGAAATACGTGGGTATTCAGATAGGGATTGTCTGAAATAGGTACAAAAAACGAGGAAGAACATCCATTTTCAGGGCATTCACCCTACCTAGCCATGAGAGCCGTCTGGAGGCGTACGACGACAAGTTCACCTGCGTTTTGAGAAGCGGGGGGGTAAAATTCTTTGAGAAGAGCTGGGATGCGTCCGCTGGTATTTGAATTCCATGATAACGGATAGAGGCAGAACCAGTCTTAAAAGAGGAAGTAGATGAGAGGTGTTGAAAAGTCGTCTCTGACAGGGATATAAGGATTTCCGATTTGTTATAATTTACTTTGAAAATCCTAACTACCCCAAATTTCTGGAACTCTAGCTTTATGGAGGGTAGGGACATCTGAGGTTGTGTCAAAATAGAAGCAGATCATCCGCAAATAGGTTCGTGTGTATAGGGCCCACCATAGCCCCCCGAACAGTGGGGTTGTTTCGCAGGGCAATAGGTAGGTGTTCCATAGTAAGAACATATAGGAGAGGGGGCAGAGGGCAGCCCTGATGTGTTCCATTGTAAATTAAAAATGATGGAGACAAGGATCCATTGATTCCAATCCCAGCAGATAGAGTAGAGTACAAGGACATATCCTTGACATCATATGTGGGCCCAGCCCTATCTGCTGCAGTATTAAATGGAGAAATTGGCAATCCACTTGATCGAATGCCTTCTCAGCATTGACCGTTAGAAGGCATAGAGGAATGTCATGGGCACGGGCGTACTCAGTTAGGAGAAGGGTTTTCAGAGTGTTATCCCTAGCTTCCTGACCGCTCATGAATCCAACTTTATCCAGGTGGCTCAAACTGGGCAGCAATGGTTGTAGAAATGAGAGAAATGTGCCTGCGGAGTGAACACTGAGCCCTCCGATAAAGAGTTGAAAACTATAGTCAGGAAGGAGGTAAGAGGGGCGTAAAAGAGTTTGTAAAATTTGGGACTAAATTCGGCAGGGCCCGGACTCTTGCCAGATGGTGTTGTAGCAATGGCCTTAGCAACTTCATCTTCGGAGAGGAGCTTTTCAAGATTGCAGATTATATCATCATTTAGTTTAGGGAGTGCAGTCTCAGCAATATAGGACATCTTTTCTTCTTCCAAAGTGGAAGTAAAGCTTGAAGACTTAGCAGTAGGTATATGGTATAAGGACTGGTAAATGCCTGATTTATCTCGGATGGAGAGGACAGCACTTCCCCATTCATACCCTGGATATGTGATTTAAAGGTGGAGGAGCGTTTCGGGTGCAAGGAATGGGCTAGTGATATGCCACACATGTCCTTAAATTTGTAATGGTGAAAAGTAAGCTTTGAATGGGGAGTGGAGTGGTATCCGCGGTGTGGTCCGTCAAGAAATTGGAGATGGTCTCCGAGACGCGTCTAGCACAGTCTGGGTTCTCGAGCAAGGAATCATTTAAGCGCCACGTCCACTCCCTCACAGGGGTGGAGGGGAGTGAAAACGTCAAATATACAGGAGAGTGGTCGGACCAGACCATTGCATGGATATCACACTCAGGGGACCAGTCTAGACAACTATGGTCAATGAGAAAATAGTCGATGCGACTGTAAGATTGGTGGACATGAGAAAAAATTACGAGCCTTAGGGAATAGCACCCTCCATACGTCAACCGGATGAAGGTCGTAGAATGCACGTTTCGGAATCCGCAACTTAAAATAAGGGCTAGAGCACCTTGATGTAGAGGAATCCAAAAGCGGTTCCAAAGGGGTATTAAAGTCCCCTCCCAGAATGAGTTTGTCCTCCATAAATCCAGACAGGACCTTCAAATACGTTGGCAGGTATACGTTAGCTACTGTGAATTTACTGCCCCATAGTGAGAATTTCCCAAAGACGTACCTTCCCTGTGGGTCGAAGAAATGATCAAGAAGTTCAATTAGAAGAGTTTTATGAAAAGCTATAGAGACTCCCTTGGCTTTCTGAAACGAGTTAGTTCTATGGAACCATCTTGTAAAATATCTGTTGGAGCAGGAAGGAGTGAAAATGCGTCTCTTATAGGAGAAGCACATTAACTTGATTGTGCATTTGATACTGTATAAGATGTGCCCTCGTTTGGAGGCGATATTGAGGCCTTTGACATTGTAGGAGCAGAATTTTAGCCGTGGATGAGATACCACTGTGTGAGCCATGGTGGAGTATGGGTTGTAAACCCAAAAGTAAGAAGAGGCAAATGAGGGGATCAGAAAGAGGAGGAAGGGAGAGAGAAGGAGAGGAAAGGGGAGAGGAAGAGGAGGAGGAAGAAAAGAAAGGGGGAGGGGAAGCAAGAAGAAGGAAAAAAAAAAGAGAGGGGGGGCACCTATGAGTGGGTGGCACAGAGTATTCTAAAGTGTCCATGAAAGCAGACACTACGTGAAATATCACATGTGCCAAACCCATGGAGGGAGGAGGTCGAAGAAGAGAAGACCGAGATGTGATCCCGACAGCATAGCAGACTTAAACAGCATTACTATAGTACACCCGTATTTTGGTAGAAAAAAAAAATATATATATATACAGAACCATAAACTACAGCAGGAAATGTCCTAAGAATCCTAAAACCCTCTAGATGGGTAGAATTAAAATAATAACAATTGCCCCATTATATCAACAGTCACTACGGGTATTATCATGTGATGCAAGTATGGCATAAGACAAGTCTAAGAGAAAGCTAACATATAGATGATATATGTGGCAAAAAACAAAAGATATGTAGCGGTTCGCCTCCATAAACCAATGGAGGACAACAGCTCCAGATCTGATAAATAGCACATTCTTAGGTCTGGGCACTCCCGAGCTGCCACCATGGAGTCAATTGTACCCAGGCTGCATAGTGGTCCGGAATGCAGCTCAGAAGTCCCTGACACTAGTTGTAACTATGTTAGAGCATCGAAGAGCCATAAAAGGGACCCCAGAATACATAAATTTAGGCCTCGTTCATGCCCAGACCGCATCCCCTTACATCTAAACCATCATCTATAGCAAGAACCTGGAAAAAATATACATGCAAGACCATATCAGCTGGTGGTAAAAAGTAGTAAGGTAAAGTAGTATACAGTATCTAAATTAATTAACAGAGATCAGTTGTTCCTTGGCCCCAGCGAACTATGACTCGCAAGCAAAGAGCCAAGGGGGAGCCCGTAATCGGGAATAAACCAACTGAGTGAGCTCCAGCTACTGGAGCAGTAGTCCGATACCCATGAGAAGAAACCATAAATGAGAGACTATCCACATAGTAAATCCAGCAAAAGCCCAAGCCAGTGATTACGACCTTCGTGGGGCTCCTGTGTAAACCAGAAAGAAACAGTGTGGGATTCACATTGAAAACGCCAGATCAGTCCTCCGGGGACGTAGGCCTACGTGGCCTGGAGTCTGTGGAAGCAGAGCGGGATCCTGGACATCTACGGCATTGTTGAAAGGGGGCTGAGCCCAGTGGCCGGGGGTTGTCTTCTGGACAAATTTGTGGTCAAATTTGTGGTCACCTCGAGTCACCTTAATACTGAAGGGGTGGCCCCAAGTATAAGTGGCTCCAGCTTGTCAAATCAGATCCAATAAGGGTCGGACTACCCGCCACATATATAAAGTAAGAGCGATCTGGATACAGGCGGACGGAGGAACCTTAAAAATCCACAGGGCCCATGTGCCATGCCTTGCGCATAATCTCTTCCTTCAGAGGGTAGTAGTGTACCCGGCAGAGAGCGTCAGGAGGGCGGCCACTGCGGTCTCCTCCCCCCCCACTCTATGTACTCTGTCCAGTTTAATCGAAGATGTTGTTTCTCTTCCCAGAACCTGGTTCACGATCGCTATAACTGTGGGTTTTAGATCAGCACCTGAAGTCGCCTTAGTATACCTTGGAACCTTATATTGTTTCTGCAGCTCCTGTTCTCGCTATCTTCGATATGGAGCTGATGTTGCCGCAAACGTTGTAGGTGAACCGTGGATGCGGATTCTAGTTCCAAGATGCGGGCTGCATGATCCTCCTGAACAGGGGTCAAGTCCTGGGGAAAAAAGTGTGGGAACTCCCACCCAAGATCCACTCCCCCACCAAAAAAAAAAAATGATACGCTCATATGCATATATATTTCACAGAAAATATAGTGATTGCAAATGCGACATGCTACAGGAGATGACCAGACTGCGAATGCGACTACAGGAGATGACCAGACTGCGAATGCGACTACAGGAGATGACCAGACTGCGAATGCGACTACAGGAGATGACCAGACTGCGAATACGACATACTACAGGTGATGACCAGACTGCGAATGCGACTACAGGAGATGACCAGACTGTGAATGCGACATACTACAGGAGATGACCAGACTGCGAATGCGACATACTACAGGTGATGACCAGACTGCGAATGCGACATACTACAGGTGATGACCAGACTGCGAATGCGACTACAGGTGATGACCAGACTGTGAATGCCACTACAGCAGATGACTAGACTGTGAATGCGACATGCTACAGGAGATGACCAGACTGCGAAATGCTACAGGAGATGACCAGACTACGAATAAGACATGCTACAGGAGATGACCAGACTGCGAATGCGACATACTACAGGAGATGACCAGACTGCGAATACGACATACTACAGGAGATGACCAGACTGCGAATGCGTCATGCTACAGGAGATGACCAGACTGCGAATGCGACATGCTACAGGAGATGACCAGACTGCGAATGCGACATGCTACAGGAGATGACCAGACTGCGAATGCGACATGCTACAGGAGATGACCAGACTGCGAATGCGACATGCTACAGGAGATGACCAGACTGCGAATGCGACATACTACAGGAGATGACCAGACTGTGAATGCGACATACTACAGGAGATGACCAGACTGCAAATACGACATACTACATGAGATGACCAGACTGCGAATGCGACATGCTAAAGGAGATGACCAGACTGCGAATGCGACATGCTACAGGATATGACCAGACTGCGATTGCGACATGCTACAGGAGATGACCAGACTGCGAATGCGACATACTACAGGAGATGACCAGACTGCGAATGCGACATGCTACAGGAGATGACCAGACTGCAAATGCGACATGCTACAGGAGATGACCAGACTGCAAATGCGACATACTACAGGAGATGACCAGACTGCGAATGCGACATACTACAGGAGATGACCAGACTGCGAATGCGACATGCTACAGGAGATGACCAGACTGCGAATGCGACATGCTACAGGAGATGACCAGACTGCGAACGCGACATGCTACAGGAGATGACCAGACTGCGAATGCGACATACTACAGGAGATGACCAGACTGCGAATGCAACATACTACAGGAGATGACCAGACTGCGAATGCGACATACTACAGGAGATGACCAGACTGCGAATGTGACATACTACAGGAGATGACCAAGTAGCCAGTTTTAAAATTTTAGTAACAGTGAGTCTATAGACAGAAAGACCTACCTGGCCAGCCGGGGCTCACCTCCCGCTCTCAGAGGTCCGGAGGCGGAGCTTTCCATGCTAGGGGCGGGGCTTACATCGGTAGGGGCGGGAATTTTCGTAGTCCAGGAGAGGAGATCTCAGTGCTCCGAGGCACATACAGAGTACATGGGGCGGGGCAGGACAGGGTCAGAACATCAGTGGAACTCCCTGCCCCGCCCCTCCATGCTGACAGAGTCTCCCTCAGCCTAAGTCAAGCCCAACAGCCGGCTATCTGCTAGAGCCTCGGGCAGGTCTAGTCCTGCAAAGGGAACGGCGTTCCTGCTGTGAAAAAAGTGCAGAGATGCCGTTCCCACGCGTTCCCGCAGGACTCGAGCCCTGCTCCTGAAACAACAGTCTCTGATGCTGAGACCTGCTGTTTTAAAACACCTAGCTCCACACGTAGGCTTGATTCCAATTTGGATACCCATATTTCTAAATCAGCCCAGAAGGCAGAGAGAAGGGCAGTGGCTTCAGATCCAGCTGATCCCTTTGAAGCTGAGGAGGGCATTGCTGCAGAGCTCACCCCTGCCTGTGAGGAAGGTGCAGGGGCTGACCTGGCTGAGGAGGCTAGTTGCTCTGCAGGGGGAGCTGGGAACTCGTCCACGGCATCAGGGCCGACAGGGAAGGCTGCTGGAACAGGAGGATGGGGCCGTACCTTGCCTGGTGTCCCACCGGGCGCCATCTTGTCCTTCGTGGAGCGGGAGTTTAGCGGGGCGGTGCGGAGCATATACCGCTGTATCGTGCCGTGCTGTGGTCAGCCAGATGAGAAGGCAAGGAATTTTGGCCAGGAATATTGGTGTTTAAATATCAGTTCCGTGTGCAAGTACCCTTACTAAGCAAGGAAGGGACACAAGTGTCAGACATTGAGCAGTTGACTTTTGGAGACTACCTACCTACTCAAGCTACAAATTGCCAGTTGCTTCTGGGATATAACTCTTCTTTTTATTGTGAAGCAATACTATCAGGGATCATTATTTTTTTGGGAAAAAAAAATGAAAGCAAATACTTTCTACAACACACAAAGACCACCTTTGTTAGGGATGTAATATAAATCGCACTCTTTTAACATATCCAATGCAAAGTAGTTACCAGACAAAATGGATTTTATTTTTTATTTTGTTTTTTCTTGTTTATTATTTATTTATAAGAGAATTGCAGGAATCTACTGCATGAAGAGGGAAGTGCCCTGGGGAGTCTCTCAGGTTGACTGTGCATTTATCTGCATAACTGTATGGGTTATTGTATTGTATTAAATGGAAGTATTGTAATAACTGGAAAATAAAGATAAACATTTTACAAAAAAACCTCTAGCCAGTCATTCTGCAAGCTTATATTAATAGCAAAACAGTTATCTTTTTCCCTGGGAAAAGGAATACATTTTCAATACACATACTCCAGGATTGCTCTATAAAATATAAATAACATGATGCAAACAGTGACCAGAATAATACATTTTCTTCTAGCTGTAGACAAAGGACACACACACATACAGTGGTGTGAAAAAGTGTTTGCCCCCTTCCTCATTTCCTGTTCCTTTGCATGTTTGTCACACTTAAGTGTTTCGGAACATCAAACCAATTTAAACAATAGTCAAGGACAACACAAGTAAACACAAAATGCAATTTGTAAATGAAGGTGTTTATTATTAAAGGTGAAAAAAAATCCAAACCATCATGGCCCTGTGTGAAAAAGTGATTGCCCCCCTTGTTAAAACATACTATAACTGTGGTTGTCCACACCTGAGTTCAATTTCTCTAGCCACACCCAGGCCTGATTATTGCCACACCTGTTCACAATCAAGGCATCACTTAAATAGGAGCTGCTTGACACAGTAAGGTCCACCAGAAGATCCTTAAAAGCTACACATCATGCCGAGACCCAAAGAAATTCAGGAACAATTGAGAAAGAAAGTAATTGAGATCTATCAGTCTGGAAAGGGTTATAATGCCATTTCCAAAGCTTTGGGAATCCAGCGAACCACAGTGAGAGCCATTATCCACAAATGGCGAAGACATGGAACAGTGGTGAACCTTCCCAGGAGTGGCCGGCCGCCCAAAATTACCCCAAGAGCGCAGCGACGACTCATCCAAGAGGTCACAAAAGACCCCACAACAACGTCCAAGGAACTGCAGGCCTCACTTGCCTCAGTTAAGGTCAGCGTTCATGCCTCCACCATCAGGAAAAGACTGGGCAAAAATGGCCTGCATGGCAGAGTTCCAAGGAGAAAACCACTGCTGAGCAAAAAGAACATCAAAGCTCATCTCAATTTCTCCACAACACATCTTGATGATCCCCAAGACTTTTGGGACAACATTCTGTGGACCGATGAGACAAAAGTGGAACTCTTTGGAAGGTGTGTGTCCAAGTATATCTGGCGTAGAAGGAACACTGCATTTCAGAAAAAGAACATTATACCAACAGTAAAATATGGTGGTGGTAGTGTGATGGTCTGGGGCTGTTTTGCTGCTTCAGGACCTGGAAGACTTGCCGTGATAAAAAGGAACTATGAATTCTGCTGTCTACCAAGAGATCCTGAAGGAGAATGTCCGACCATCTGTTCGTGTACTCAAGCTGAAACGAACTTGGGTTCTGCAGCAGGACAATGATCCTAAACACACCAGCAAGTCCACCACCGAATGGCTGAAGAAAAACAAAATGAAGACTTTGGAGTGGCCTAGCCAAAGTCCAGACCTGAATCCTATTGAGATGTTGTGGTATGACCTTAAAAAGGCCGTTCATGCTCGAAAACCCTCTAATGTAACTGAATTAGGACAATTCTGCAAAGATGAGTGGGCCAAAATTCCTCCAGGACGCTGTAAAAGCCTCATTGCACGTTATCGCAAACGCTTGGTTGCAGTTGTTGCTGCTAAGGGTGGCCCAACCAGTTATTAGGTTTAGGGGGCAATCACTTTTTCACACAGGGCCATGATGGTTTGGATTTTTTTTCACCTTTAATAATAAACACCTTCATTTACAAATTGCATTTTGTGTTTACTTGTGTTGTCCTTGACTATTGTTTAAATTGGTTTGATGTTCCGAAACACTTAAGTGTGACAAACATGCAAAGGAACAGGAAATGAGGAAGGGGGCAAACACTTTTTCACACCACTGTATACACTATATTACCAAACGTATTGGGACGCCTGCCTTTACACGCACATGAACTTTAATGGCATGCCAGTCTTAGTCCGTAGGGTTTAAAATTGAGTTGGCCCACCCTTTGCATCTATAACAGCTTCATCTCTTCTGGGAAGGTGGTCCACAAGGTTTACGAGTGTGTCTATGGGAATGTTTGACCATTCTTCCAGAAGCGCATTTCTGAGGTCAGGAACTGATGTGGACAAGAAGGCCTGGCTCGCAGTTTCCGTTTTTTGGACCTTGCTTTGTGCACTGGTGCGCAGTCATGTTGGAACAGGAAGGAGTCATCCCCAAACTGTTCCCACTAAGTTGGGAGCATGAAATTATCCAGAATGTCTTGGTATGCTGATGCCTTAAGAGTTCCCTTCACAAGGGGCCAAGACCAACCCCTGAAAAACAACCCCACACCATAATTCCCCCTCCACCAAATGATTTGGACCAGTGCAAGGTCCATGAAGATATGGATGAACGAGTTTGGGGTGGATTAACTTGACTAGTCCTGACCTCAACCTGCTAGAACACCTTTTGGATTAATTAGACAAACATCCAACATCAGTGCTTGACCTCACAAATGCGCTTCTGGAAGAAAGGTCAAATATTCCCATAGACACACTCCTAAACCTTGTGGACAGCCTTCCCAGAAGAGTTGAAGCTGTTATAGCTGCAAAGGGTGGGCCAACTCAATTTTGAACCCTACGGACTAAGACCGGGATGTCATTAAAGTTCATGTATGTGTAAAGGAAGGCGTCATACTTTTGGTAATATAATGTATCTTCCCATGCCTTAGTAAGCACCGCTGGGTGCACGTCTAAGTTAACCCAGCCTTCTCTCACACCTCCCTGTTGCCCCATTACTACAATGTGTGGCCACACTAACTTATAGAGCAGACCCAGTTCAGGACTGAATGGTGAACTGCTGAGGAGTACGAATATTCTCCAGTGACAGCACCTTGGGAGTTAAAAGGGTTGTAAAGGCAGAAGGTTTTTTTATCTTAATAATGCATTTAGATAAAAAGCCTTCTGTGTGCAGCAGCCCAACTTGGCCCCCCCTAAAGCCCCATACACACGGTCGGACTTTTTCATGGATTTGGTCCGATCGGACAAGGTTGTTGAAAAATCAGACCGTGTGTATGCACCATCGGACAGTGTTCGTCGGTTTGTCCGACGGACAAAGTCTTATCTCCTGCTGGAAAGATTTGCCGTCAACCCGGTCCGATCACACCAAACCCGATCGTGTGTACGGTTGTCCGACCGGACAAAGTGCTACGCATGCTCAGATCACATTACAAGACCAAAGCTATTGGCTACTAGCCTCTACGTAGTCCCGTCGTAGGCAACAAACGTCACCACGTTCAAAATGATCGGATTTTCCGACAACTTTGTCCGACCGTGTGTACGCAAAACCAACATCAGACAAAGTATGACGGACATGGTCCGACGGACCTGGTCCGCGGATTGTCCGACCGTGTGTATGGGGCTTTATACTTACCTGAGCCCCATCTCTGTCCAGCGATGTCCACGAGTGTCTTGGCTGTCCAAAGCTCATCCTCCTGATTTGCTGAGACACAACAGCGGCGCCATTGGCTCCCGCTGCTGTCAATCAAAGTCAGTTAGTCAATCAGAAGAGAGAGGGGCAGGACCAAACCGGGGCTCTGTGTCTGAATTGATACAGGGAGCTGCGGCTCGGCTCGGTGCCCCCATAGCAAACTGCTTGCTGTGGGGACACTTAACAGGAGGAAGGGGCCAGGAGCACCGAATAGAGACCCGAGAAGAGGAGGTTTCGGGCTGCTCTGTGCAAATCCACTGCAACAGAGCAGGTAAGTATAACATGTTTATTATTTTTATAGGAAAAAAATCAAGACTTTACAATCACTTTAAAGTAGAAGTGAAGGCAATATATATATATATATATTTTTTTGGATAGCGCAAGGGTGGGTAGTAACCCCTCTTAGATTTATTTTTGCAATCTGTGTCCCATTACAGAGATTTCACTTCTTGTCCCATAGCCAAACAGCAAGTGAGGTGAAATCCATGCAAATTAAGGGAATTCCTTGGGGACCCCCAGGTCACCAGAACTAGTGTTCCCTTTGGAACATTTTCCCTCTATTACTCTTCTGCGGACAACCCTAAAATTTGGGATTTTCTTTTACTTTCACTTTCAATGATAACAGTAAACAGGACAAATAGAGAGGGTGAATCTCCTTAAAGCAGAGTTCCACCCATAAAAATAAGTTGACATTACTGTGCAGCAAATAACCTAACGACATTTGGACAAAAAATGTTTTTACTTACCTTTTAATGCCTGTTGCTATGTGGTCCCTTCTATTCTTCCCCTTCCTCACCGCGGCGCCTGACGTCATTTCCCTTGGCGCCTCTGTTCGCTACTGCTCCTGGGAAATGTGTGTCATCATTTCCCAGGAGTCAGTGGGCAGCGCCGAGGGCTAGGTTGCCATAACAACGGGGCGGGCACTTCCAACGATGCCGCCCCTTGTGATGGCAACCTGTGTAGTTTCCAGCGCCGCTACATGCTGTTACTGCGCATTTGCTTGAACTGCCAATACAGCAGCGCCGTATTCCGGAAGAATATGCTTGTGGGGCTTCACCTGCCCACAAGTAAGATGGGAATCACTAATGCCGCATACACACGGTCGGTCTTTCCGGCAGAATAGGTCCGACGGTCTTCCCGACGGAGTCCCGACGGACTTCCGAACGAACGGACTTGCCCACACACAAACGGATCAAAGTCCATTAGTTTTGAACGTGATGACGTGCGACGGGACTAGAAAAGAAAGTTCAATAGCCAGTAGCCAATAGCTGCCCCTGCGTCTTATTTGGTCTGTCGGACCAGCATACAGAGGAACGGTTTTCCCGATAGGAATTGAGTCCGTCAGAAAGATTTGAAACATGTTCTATTTCTAGGGCCGTCTGACTTTTTTTACAAAAACTATCGGATTATCCCACACATGTTCGGAATATCCAACGGAATGATTCCGTCTAACCTATTCTGCTGGAAAGTACAGTGGTGTGTACGCGGCATAAGAAGGCAAAATCAAAGGTATTTTTTCCAATAAAATAATCGTAAAGGAAGCGCTAATGACAAGAGTAATTTCCCGCGTACACACGATCGGAATTCTCGTCGTAAAAAACTCTGGCGGTTTTTCCAACGGAATTCCGCTCAAGCTGTGTTGCCTACACACGATCACACCAAATTCCGACGGTCAATAATACAGCGGCATAAAATACGTTCGACAGCACTATAAAAGGGAAGTTTAATGCTTCCGAGCATGCGTCGAATTGTTTCCGAGCATGCGTCGGAATTTTGCGTGTCGGAATGGCATACACACGATCGGAAAATCCGATAGAAAGGTTTTCCGTCTGAAAAATTGAGAACAGGTTCTCAATTCAAAGTCCGTTGTAAATTCCGACAGAAAAAGTCCGTTGGGCATACACAAGGTCGGAAAATGAAAAGCTCCCATCGGACTGTTTCCATCGGAAATTCCGACCGTGTGTACGCCGCATAAGAATTGCTAAAATGCATTATGCAAGAGTAATGCCGCGTACACGCGATCAGAATTTCCAACAACAAATGTTCGATGTGAGCTTGTTGTCGGAAATTCCGACCGTGTGTATACTTCAGTTTGAGCCAACATCCGTCGGAAATAAATCCACGGTTTGGTTGTCGGAAATTCCGGTTGTCTGTACGCAGCATAAGAGTTATTTAAGAAAAAAAAAAATCAAAGATGTGGGCGGAACTCTGCTTTAATGCGGGGACAGCAATAAAAACTGACATCGGTTCTAATCCACTCTATCCAAAACTAAAACAAGTTTAAAGTTTAGTTATACTTTAAGGCATTTAAGGTGCTTACTAACTATTCTGAACATAAATGTGTAAATCTCTGAATGCCTGCATTTTAATCCTCTAGCCAGGTTGACATATATTTTGAAAATGTCAAATGTACTTTAAGATTTACATTGTAGCAGTTACTCGGCACCAAAATTCCTAACTATTTTAGAATGGACGCAATGTGCAAAAATAGCTGCTGATATTATTTTTAAACTCAGAAACCAGGACTAAAAATGACCCTCAGTACTTTGCATCCTAGACCAGTGAGTAAAGTTGTTTTTTACTGGAAAGCTGTGAGTGAATTTTGTGGGTCTGAGCTTTCCAGCTGACATGGTTTTTAATTCTTCCCGGATTATCTGCTGGCACAAATCATATTTGAATCTGCAGTGCTGAGTTTCTGAGAGGGACTACCGATAATGGGTGAGTTTCCTGTGTATGTGTATTTACTATGCAGGCTAATGTGATTTTAGGTAGAACTCAGTTGATCCTTTATAATTTATTACATTGAACAACGAATTTAAAGTGATCGCTAAGTGGCCTTTTTCATATGGAGCCACGTAAATCTAAATCAAAACTGTATGAAACAATGCCATTGTTTTTTTTATATTTTGTACAATAGAATTTTCTTGATAGAGATGCAGAAGTGTGGGACATCTTTATTGGGAAAGTAAAATTTGACAACAGTAATACGCATGTGAACTTTAAAGCCCAACTCCACTCAAAAGATTTTATGAATTTTCAAAAAAGAAAAATGAAAGGCTTATCTTCCAGGTTTTCAAAACTGTGACTCCATTAGGAAGATTTTTTCATTGTTCCTTTTCTGAGGACACCAGAGAAAGATATAGTGGGAACAGTTATCGATGAAGAAAAACTTCAGAGGTTTCTAACCTTTCTACGCTCTTATAAAAAGTGCATTTATTTCTCTTTTTATCCATTTCAGATTTCCCTCACTTCCAGTTTGACTCCTTGTCACCAGGACAGGAAGTAGGTGAAATCTTCCTTACAGGGACACAGATAGTGATAACATCCGGCAGAAAAAAGGACTTCCTGGATTTGGGCTTTAGAGTCCATAACATTTTCAGCAGCTGTTTAAAATCAAAACTGTAATGCACTTATTTTTTGCTGGCCATTATGGGACTACCGGTATATAGTTTAATAATCTTGTAAAGCTGAATACGTGACTCTGTTTAATTATAGATGTGGTATAACAGTTTAGAGATATGTTGTATGATGGGACTAAAAATAGCACTGGTGTTATGTCCGTGCCTTCTGAGAGTCATGTGTAGAAATTCCACATGGAAGCGTTATAATGTTCCTAGGTGACATGGAGTCTGACTCTTTTTTCAACACTTCCTGGCTTCATCCTAGGATATTTAAAAACAATATTTACTTATTATTTTGCAGTTTAAAGTAGAACTATGCCCAGGCTATGGACATCCAAGTATTTACAGTAAAACCTTGGATTGCGAGCATAATTCGTTCCAGAAACATGCTTGCACTTGTATAGCAAAGCGAATTTCCCCATAAGAAATAATGGAAACTTAGATAATTTGTTCCACAACCATTTATTCATAGGTCTTTCAGTTTATAGTCCATATAAAAAGATTATAGCAATGTGATTGGTTGTGTAACCATAAAATGCCCATCCCCAAATGGCAGCCTCCACAAGGGGATTAGAAGCAAAAATCCAGCAGGAGCTACAAAGTATAAAAGAGAAGAGAGACGCCTCTAAGTGTAGCAATATGGTTACATTGAATGAAGGTCCAACATTTAGCAGCTCACATGGTTGATTAAAAGAGGCACATCTAAATATGCAAGCACCTGGGGTAAAGCTGTCCACATAGACCATCCTCCGGACCATCGGCTCTCATCGCAGTCAATCTACAATTGTGACCAGGAAGACTACTCTGCAGTAGAGCGATCTGAAAGTGAGGCTTGAAGCACTCATGGAGCTCAGCGTGGAGGGGATGACGTCGATGGTGGTGTGGAGGATGGTCTATGCGGACAGCTTTACCCCGGATGCCTGCATACTTAGATGTGCCTGTTTTAATCATCAACCATGTGAGTTGCTAAATGTTGTTCCTCTTCATTAAATGCTGGCTTTTTTTTCTCAGAAAATAGGTGCAAAAACTCAACCCCAAAGCCCCCCCCCCCCCCCACCACATCAAGTAGTGGATGTGGTCAAATTTCACTAACATTTGAAGTGTCTTAAAGGGGCATTAATTACCAGAAGTGCATTATGTATAGAATGCAGAGTTCGGGGGTTGTTACACACAGAGTGCAGAGTTCAGGGGTGTGCTGCACTACACAGAGTGCATGACTTATGCCGCGTACACACGACCGTTTTCTTCAGTCAGAATAAACTCTGACAGTTTTTCCGACGGAATTCCGCTCAAGCGGTCTTGCCTACACACGATCACACCAAAGTCCGATCGTTTAGAAGGCGGTGATGTACAACACATACGTCGGGAGTAGAAAAAGGAAGATGAATAGCCAATAGCTGCCCTTGCGTTGTTTTCGGGAAAAAAAGTTTGACCATGTGTACACGGCATTAGCCTTCTTCAACGGCTGCCTACCTCTGCATCCCCTATTCACATCTCAATTTCCCCCCTCTTCAGCTCTGACCTCTACATGCAACCCGCCTTTCACCTCCCCCATCTTCTTCCCCATTAAAAGCTGCACCATCTTCCACTTGTCCTTATTGTGTTGCTGTATTAAGCTGAAGCATCCAGGGGGCTCTAGTACCTACCCACACACTGTAGGTGGCTCTGCCTCTCTCACTTGCAGGAAGATCATCTAGTGGGGGTGTCAGCACCTGCATCTCCCTTGTCTCCATCATGCACTAAGTGGGAGCCGCTCAGGAGATCAGATCTGTGGGAGCTGTTGGAAGACAAGCTGTCACTTGTAAACATAGAAGCCAAATTTCTGTGTTTACAAGTGGTAGTGTTGAGCAGGAAGCAGAGGGCCTGAACCAGAGGTGGTAGAACTGAGTTCCACCATCTTCCAGCTGAAAAAAAAGCCCTGATTAAATGTAACCATATTGCTACACTTAGAGGCACCTCTCCTCTTTTATACTCAGTTGTGACATGACGCTACTTGTATATCAAGACATCACTTGTATATCAAGTCAAAATTTATGAAAAAATTTAGCTTGTCTTGCAAAACGCTCTCAAACCTTACTCTCAAACCAAGGTTTTACTGTATATGTTATTAACATGAGCTTTACAACCATCCCCAATTCACTTATGTAGCTGAAGTTACTGTGGAGCAATTAATCCTGAAAGTTTACACCAGAAGCAGTGAAGTTGTTCAACTTATTCTCTTAGCTGGTCTACTCCCAACAGTGGCTCAGTAACCTTCCTGTCTCTAATTTAACTGATTGCCGCCCACCCTGCCGTCAAATGACGGCGTCCAAGAATGGTCGCTCTCGCACGCCTACGGGGGTGCACATCGTGGCGATCACGGCCGTACCGTGTTGCTAGAACACAGTGCGACCTCGATCTCTTCGGATCGCTGTCCCATCACAGCCGATCACATGTAAACAAGGAGATGCCGGTAATCGGCTCTCCTCACCTCACACTAACAGAGTGTGAGGAGAGGAGAGCCGATCAGCGGCATCTCCTCACAGGGGACATCTAGGGATGTAATCAGGGCACTGATCATTAGTGCCCTGATTACAATAAATAAATACAGTGTCACAAAACAGTGCCCACCATTGTCCACCAATAAAAGCATACAGTGCCCACCAGTGGAAGCAATCAGTGCCCATTAGTGATGCCAGTAAGTGCTGGCAATCAGTGCTGCCCATCAATGCCCATTACTGCTGTCGATCAATGCCCATCAGTGTCGCCCATCTGTGCCACCCATCAATGCCCATCAGTACCGCCTATCCATGCTGTCTATCCGTGCCCACCAGTGCCGCCTATTAGTGCCCATCAGTGCCACCCAACAGTGTCCATCAGTGCTGCCTATCAGTGCCACATATCAGTGCCATCTATCAGTGCCCATAAGTGCGGCATATTAGTGCCTCCTCATCAGTGCCACCTCATCAGTTCCCATAAGTGCCACCTCATCAATGCCCTCACCAGTTCAGCCTATCAGTGCCCATCAGTCCCGCCTTATCTGCACACATCTGTGAAGGCGAAAAATTACTTAGTTACAAAATTGACTGACAGAAAAAAAGTAAAAAAATTTTTTTTTTTCAAAATTTTTGGTCTTTTTTTTTTTTTTTTTTTGTAAAAAATAAAAAATCCAGCAGTGAATAAATACCACCAAAAGAAAGCTCTATTTGTGTGAAGAAAATTATAAAAAATTAGTTTGGGTACAGTGTAGCATAACCGCGCAATTGTCATTCAAAGTGCGACAGCGCTGAAAGCTGAAAAATGGCCTGGGCAGGAAGGGGGTAAGTAAGTGCCCGGAAGTAGTTAAACACAAAGCAGGTGCTCTGGGAGAGGGGAGCAGGATAAACTGAGCTGCTGACTTAACCACTTGCCTACTGAGCAATTCTATCCCCTTCCTGCCCAGGCCGATTTTCAGCTTTCATTGCTGTTGCACTTTGAATGACATGTCATGAAACACTGTACCCAAAAAAAATGTATCATTCTTTTCACACAAATAGAGCTTTCTTTTGGTGGTATTTAATCAGTACTGTTTTTTTTTTTTTTTTGCTAAACAAACAAAAAAAGACCAAAACATTTGAAAAAAAAAAACATACTTTTTTCATAGTTTGTTATTACATTTTGCAAACATCTAATTTTTCTCCTTCACTGATAGGCAGCACTGATGGGCACTGATGGGCTGCACTGGTGGGTACTGATGACGGTGCACTGATAGGTGGCACTGATGGGCACTGATAGGGGGCACTGATGGGCACTGATAGGCGACACTTATGGTGACTGGTAGGGAACACTGATGAGGAGGCACTGATGGGCACTTTTGGACAGCACTGGTGGGCACAGATTGGCAGCACTGGTGGGCACTGTTGAGATTGCACTGATAATCATTACACTAATATTCAGTGCCCTGATTATCAGTGTACATGTCCCTTTTAGAGAAGCCGGTTATTAACTCTCTTGGGTGTGCCGATAACCGGCTTCTGTTTACCTCTGTGATGAGATGTGATTGGACACAGCTGATTGCGTGGTAAAGAGCCGCTGATTGAGATAAAGAGCCAATCTGTGATCAGCAGTGTCCTCTGGACACTGTGATCACAAAGCGCACCACCTGCTCCCTGCAGCGAGCGCGATCACAGGAGGCTAGCCGTCCACACTGTAGCCATCATTCGGCTATAGCGTGGTCTGCAAGTGGTTAAAGGATAAAAAATAGAGGATAAAAGGATAAAGGATAAAAAATAATAAATGCACATTTTTTGCAGGTAGAAATATGTGCATTTACTATTTTTTTTCCTTAGGAGCCTGTAAAGCATTACAATTGCGATCAGTAGATAGTGGGTACAATGTCAGGCTCCCGCAGACTGTCAATGTAGCTGTCTACCAGTACCCCCGATAGGCACAGAACTCTCCCCACACAGTCGCACTCTTTTCAAATTGTGACATCGGGTGCGGGGAGAGAATCCCCGGCTCACTGTCACAGGGATGGGGGATTGGGGGGATGGCTGCAGGGACATGTTGCATGTTCCACTCTAAAAACATGTAGAACATGATGAATTGCTTCACAGCATCTATAGATAGAGAAGTCAGTTAGGGATTGCTCTTTTTCTGCTTGTTAAGGATATGTGAATACTGACCCTGTAAGGGATAAAGATAAATATAATTGAAAACTTAGGGGGTGATAAAAATCTGTGAAAACCTCTCCTATTTGGAAACTGCATAGCTGGTTTTACATTTTATTTCCTTTTTCTATTTTAACATTTTCTGTGTTAAATGGGAAAAACGTGGAAAGAAGTTTGTCAATAATATGTATAAATTTAGTTTTATACCCTAATGTACGCACGTTTGTTTTCAATATTTTAACTTTTCAGCATTCTGTCCTACCTACCCTGTTTTACCAGGGTAGGTGGGACAGACATCTATTATAGTAGGGCTGTAGGAGCAAACAATGTGTTCTTCCCATAATCTATGAATCAATAGCATTTCTAATGCCGCTTACACACGACCGGACTTTTCTACGGAATAGGTCCAACGGTCTTCCCGACGGACTTTTGGCGGTGTTCCGACGGACTTTCGGAACGAAAGGACTTGGCCACACACAAGCACACCAAAGTCCGACGGATTTGAATGTGATGACATACGACCGGACTAGAATAAGGAAGTTCATAGCCAGTAGCCAATAGCTGCCCTAGCGTCGGTTTTGGTCTGTCGGACTAGCACACAGACGAACACATTTTGCGACCGGACTCGAGTCCGTCGGAAAGATTTGATTTTATTTCTAGGTCCGTCTGACTTTTGGGGAAAAAAAGTCAGTTGGAGCCCACACACAATCAAATTGTCCGACGGATTCCAGTCTGCCGGAAAGTCCGATCGCGTGTACGCGGCATAATAATGATCTCCTTACACTTTCTAAGACCATAAAGCTGCAGATGTAACTGAAAGCAACAGGCAATGAGATGTCCTTCCACACTGGCGCGACCATACTGGCAGAAGCCACTGCAATCTTCTCCCTTGTCTACATAATATAAAAGTGTTGTTGCTTTTTATTTTTATGAAATAGGGGATAATCTGCATCCATAATTTTCTAACATGTTGGAACAGTGTGTGATAAGGAGCACTTCCCCTAAGTATTAGACACCATTTTTTTCACTTGGCTGTTACCACTTTGTGCAGCACAAATTGGATTTCAAAAAATATGCTGAAAAGGACCAAAATATGCATGGAGCTACGATAACACACAGTGAATTTAACCATGTTATTGTTTTATCTTTTTGGAGAGATGTTCCTACAGTATGTATATGCACTGTTTTGTTAGAAGAAACATGTCTTACTGAGCTTACAAAAGAAGCCATGTGCACATGCAGACTGCATTACTACTATATCTAGCCATTTACATGAACCATAACCTTTTAATTTTTTTTCCTTGCAATGGATAAGCAATTGGATTACAGTCCAGTGTCTTAGAAGTTGTGTCCTTTCTCTACCAACTGATGATTTAAAGCACAGTCAACAAAGAACAAAAGGCCCGTACACATGATCAGAAAACCAGACAAAAAATACCACTTTTAAAGCGATCATGTGATAATCTGATTGTTAGTACACAGTTTTCGAGAGCCGATCATGACAAGTCATGCAAAATGATCCAATGGGACAAGCATGAAATTTTTTCTTGTACTATATTAGATCGAAAGAATGAAAGTGGATAAACCGCGCTGGAAGGGGGAAAAAAAAGGGGTAGGGATTAGAAAGTGAACCTTTTAACAAAAAGGAAAGGCTGCTGCTAAAAAGTGGGATACTTCACACCTAAACAGATATACAATAAATAAAGCTGCGCCAATATTAAAAATTAATAAACATATAAGTCAAAAAAACAAAGATGGAGACCCATCAGAAATCTTGAATGGAAAAGCACTGATCAAATAAGGGACAGTCCAAACAGGGATGTAAATGATGAAAGTCCAATACAGATCAATCTTGGCATCAGAAATACATCAACTTTATGTCCACGGGTAGATATTATTCAAAAAACACCACGGTGCTCGTGCTACAAATTATACACTGTGACATGCATAAAAACGGTGCTTCATCCCGACCACCTGATGGATAGGAGGCTTACCAGATGACAGCAATATTAGGGCACTGATAGTACAGCCTGTGGTTTATCCAGTAGGCGAGAGCTGATAGGGTTAAAACGCCTTTGAGAGAATCACTCCAAGGGGGAAGAGGAGGAAAACGTCACATCATCCACTCCCAACCGAGATAGCCAGCCAAATCCTAGTTGATTCCTCCGTTTATAAAGAAAACAAAAGGGGGGCCACCCATAGCGTGATACTGGTAACAACTATTTTATTTAAAAAGATTAAAAATCACTTATATCAAGGAGATGAAAGACAAACGAAAAAAGCAATAACAAACACTGCCGGCCGGTCAGTGCAAACCCGTCCCCTGATTCGATACAGTCTGTAGTGGTGGCGTCGCTGCGTGCCTTCCCATACGACGTTTCGTCATAAATGACGTTTTCAATGGGGAACGGGCGACGCAGCAACGCACCACCTATAAATACCCATCCTCCTCCTGAGATGTATGAGGTCGAGGCCAGCGCCGCCATCTTGCTTATGGGAAATATGTCCTAGCAGGATTGGCAACAAGCGCCTAAAAGAATTAGAAATAAAACGAGATAACATTTTAAAGGGAAATTCGTTCTGGTGTATCTCCACTGTACTGATTCAGTGAGATTATAGGGAACCATCCAGATGCCCGTGTGTAGCTGACAGCTATGTTTGGAACCCGAAGTGTATACATAAGGGAAAAAAACAACAACAACCAAAGGTGGAATAAATAGAGAAAAAATATATAAATGGGAACGCGATTAAGGTGGTAGACTAAATCTACAAAACAACCCTAGATGCGAATTGGATAGTCGAGTTGAAAAAAGTCCCCGCTAGGAGGTAACTTAGTGGGTAAAAAGTCCATTAGTGTTATAATATAACCCAAATAAATGAATATTATGAAAAAATAATAAATGAAATACTAGATAATAAGGAGTGGTGAGAAAGGGAATTTTAAAAAAAGTGAAGGGTGGAGAAGTGAACATACTTAAGGAGGATGGAATGAATCCAACCTCAAAGGAGACACTAATAAATTTGGACAGTGTTGCTAAATACATAAAAAATATTTGTGTGGGAATTACCCCTTATATGAAAGAAAAATTTATATAAAAATGTGAAAAATTTATATACATATATATAAATGACACTCCGTCCCCACAGGAGTGATGTGTGAGAAATGAGCATACTTGTAGAGAATGGAATAAGTCCAACCTCAAGGAGAACACTCATAGATTTAAACAGTGTTGCTAAATACCTAAAAAGATATATATGTGGGAAATACCCCCTATATGAAAGAAATCTAGGTGACCCTCCATACATCCCAGGGGGAGTTCACATTCAATTAGAAGCCAAAAAAAAGGGGCATGGAACATAATATCAATGGAATATCAATAAATAAACATCCAAACCAGTCTATATTTATATCTAAAAATCAGTAATTAAATAAATGATGATGAATCAACCAAAATGATAAATTACAAAATTGTCACCGAGTAATAGCAAACAGGCCCCATGATGTTATCTTAGGAGTTGTCGATAAAGGCATTAATGTCAGTGTCGATGTTCAACCCAAATGGGGTGTATGACTTTAAACGGTGGATCCAGGCCATTTCAAGTTTTGACACTTCCCTTACTAGTGAGCTACCTCGCCAGTGGGGTTTAAATTTGTCGATGCCAAAAAATAAGGTTTTAGAAGGGTTCTTACTATGTGCCAGAAGGTAGTTTTTGGACACTGAGTGCTTGGGGAAACCAGATATAATATTGGAAATATGTTCCCCTAAACGCACATGTAGTGGGCGCTTGGTGACTTTTTTCAACTCGACTATCCAATTCGCGTCTAGGGTTGTTTTGTAGATTTAGTCTACCACCTTAATCGCGTTCCCATTTAAATATTTTTTCTCTATTTATTCCACCTTTGGTTGTTGTTGTTTTTTTCCCTTATGTATACACTTCGGGTTCCAAACATAGCTGTCAGCTACACACGGGCATCTGGATGGTTCCCTATAATCTCACTGAATCAGTACAGTGGAGATACACCAGAACGAATTTCCCTTTAAAATTTTATCTCGTTTTATTTCTAATTCTTTTAGGCGCTTGATGCCAATCCTGCTAGGACATATTTCCCATAAGCAAGATGGCGGCGCCGGCCTCGACCTCATACATCTCAGGAGGAGGATGGGTATTTATAGGTGGTGCGTTGCTGCGTCGCCCGTTCCCCATTGAAAACGTAATTTATGACGAAACGTCGTATGGGAAGGCACGCAGCGACGCCACCACTACAGACTGTATCGAATAAGGGGACGGGTTTGCACTGACCGGCCGGCAGTGTTTGTTATTGCTTTTTTCGTTTGTCTTTCATCTCCTTGATGTAAGTGATTTTTAATCTTTTTAAATAAAATAGTTGTTACCAGTATCACGCTATGGGTGGCCCCCCTTTTGTTTTCTTTATAAACGGAGGAATCAACTAGGATTTGGCTGGCTATCTCGGTTGGGAGTGGATGATGTGACGTTTTCCTCCTCTTCCCCCTTGGAGTGATTCTCTCAAAGGCGTTTTAACCCTATCAGCTCTCGCCTACTGGATAAACCACAGGCTGTAATATCAGTGCCCTAATATTGCTGTCATCTGGTAAGCCTCCTATCCATCAGGTGGTCGGGATGAAGCACCGTTTTTATGCATGTCACAGTGTATAATTTGTAGCACGAGCACCGTGGTGTTTTTTGAATAATATCTACCCGTCTACTATACCAGATCGTATGATTTTCATTTAATCAGTACAGTTGTTATCTGAAAATACAATACAAATGCACTACAACACATTACATCACTTCCAAATTGTTATTCTGTCGTACGAGAATTTTTGTAACTTTAGTAACCTCATTATTTTCGATATGAGACTAGCATGCAAAAATAAACAAAACGGACGATCATTCATCCGATATCTCATCATGTGTACCTGGCATTACTCTTCACACATTTAAGATTAAATAAATGCACAGGCCACAACGATTGTTTTCTGTCCTGCAATTTCTATTGAATTTTTTAAAATACCAAGGTATAGGAAGAACTGATGCATACAATTTTCCACTTTGAACCATATACACCCTTAGTAATGTAAGTGGAATAACAAATGTACAATACGAGGTTGCTGTCATAGCAATCTGAGTGTGCCTTCATTCTCTGGAAAATAATTCAGCAGAAGATATGGTTAATTGGAAAGGTAATAAAGCATAAAATATACTAAGAGACTAGTTCCACATCAGGTCCACTTTGCCAGTGATTGACAGTGGATGGCAGTGGTTGGATTCCATAGCCGATATTTAGTCCTGTAGTGGCTTTGGAATCCGCCCATTGCCATCTGCTTTCAATCACAGGCAAGGCAGACGTGATGGGAAACTGGTCCCAGAGTTCGTCATCAGACACCTCCCACCCAACAATTAATAGCCGCTGCAAGGTGTGTGTAGCCTGATGAGGAAATCAAACTAGTTCCCCATCAGGTCCACCTTTCCTGTGATTGATTGCACACAAAAGTAGGTGGATTTCAAAAACTTTTAGACTAGCAACTATCGTTCCACCCACTGATGTGTGTTGTAAATTAAAAGTAAGGTGGACCTCATGGAGAACTAGAATTTCTGTTCCCTATCAGGCTCTGCCCACCCCGGTACAAAAGTCCTTGGCAATGGGCCTGTCATTGTGATCAACTCATTGACTGGGGAGGGAGGGCACTGAGGAAAGAGTGTCCAGTATGGACCCTCCGACATCAGTGCCAGCATTGACAGATACACCCTAAAGGAGTTCCAAAGGGTGTCTACGTCACTCTGTATGCGTTCGCCAGAATTTGCCTTAAACACAGTTTTGTGTACTCAGAAATCTACTGCATCCCGAATCCAGAAAGCCCTTCTATAGCCTGCACCGTGTATGTCCCGTTATCTGCTTCCTATATCACAGATCACATTCAATGTCCAAGGCAGGTTTGAATCTGAGAGGTACCCGTTAAACTTTTTAGTACATGCATTTTTTATCAACAAATTTTCTGCATGTAGGTGTATGTCGGATTAACTTTCCTGCATTATGAACAAGTAACCCAAATTTTCTTTCAAATCACCAGGAGGCAATGGGGTTGACTGGTACAGTACAGCAGCACCTAATTGAAAAACTGAAGACCTGAACATATAAAGTTTGCTCTCTTTATACATTTGAATGCTAAATTCTAGATTGTAATTGAAGTCTACTTTAAAGAAAACAATGCTGTACTTCTGGTACGTCACAGACCAGAGATATAGATTTATTGCTGGTATGTGAGAAAGATCATATTTAGCCTTCTCAGCAGCCTGTGGAAGAATGGAAACACTGTGGGGGGCTCATTTGCTATAAATTGTAGCATGAACACTTAAACCCAGCAGGTTATTGCTTTTCATCTTTTCAATATCAAGAGTTTTTTGATGGAGTTGCGTGACGCTGGCCCACTGGGGAAAAAGGAAGTTGAAAGTAATGTCAGGAGAGTACTGGAAGCTGGTACCTGCAAGTGTTCTACTTACACACCTCATTCACTTGCACTTACCATGGAAAAATTTATCTGATGCTTGGTCAATTCTGCTAACTGTACTTTTGCCGGTACTAGTTTACTTTGTATGTATTGTTGGAAGGACTAGACAATCGATAGAATTATTTAGGCACCACAATCCCCATGTGGATTGATGATCTTGATGACGGTTATGTGATGTTTTATAACGATTGGTTTAATCCACTGTGACCTTTGGTCTGTTCTTTTAACCATTGTACAATACAATTCATGTGTTTTAATTTGTAATTTTTTTGTGGTGCCTAAAAAATCCCATCCATTGTCTAGTCCTTCATTATGTTGCGGGATGTGGCACCTGACAAATTGAAGAGCATGGACTGACTTATTTTTCTTGTATGTATTGTTAATTTCAGGGAACGTCCAGGCTGTAAAAGGGGAAGCCAGTGATGAAGATGAGGAGACAGAGTACTTTGATGCCATGGAGGACGCACCAGCCTTTATCACAGTAACAACTGACCCCAAACAGCACAGGTAATCTATACTTGCATATACAGTATGTAGTGATGGCGAACCTTGGCACCCCAGATGTTTTGGAACTACATTTCCCATTATGCTCAACTACACTGCAGAGTGCATGAGCACCATGGGAAATGCAGTTCCAAAACATCTGGGGTGCCAAGGTTCACCATCACTGGTATAGAGTATAACACATGAAGTCCTATTCACTAATAAGTACAGTGGAACCATGGATTAAGAGCATAATCCGTTCAGGGAGAATGCTTGTAATCCAAAGCACTTGCATATCAAAGCGGGTTTCCCCATAGAAGTCAATGGAAACTAAGATAATTTGTTCCGCATTGACTTCTATTACATGCAATACCGCATGTGGCCAGAGGTGGGGTTGGGCGCCGGAGAGCCTCAGAAATACTCAGGGACAGCTCGGCTGAACTCGGAAAACCTCGGAAACACTTGGGAACTCTGAGTATTTCCGAGTGTTTCCGAGTATTTCCGAGTGATTCTGAGTATTTTTAAACGGATCTGATCCGTTCCGTGTGTCCCCAGGCGCCCCCACACCTCTGGCCATATGCGGTACTGCACACCCCATTAGCTTGAGATCTGCTTGTTTTGCAAGACAACACTCGCAAACCGAGTCAGAATTTAAAAAATAGTTGATCGTCTTTCAAAACGCTCATTAACCACGTTACTCGTAAACCACGTTACT
This sequence comes from Lithobates sylvaticus, assembly GCA_028564925.1. Lineage (NCBI taxonomy): Eukaryota > Metazoa > Chordata > Amphibia > Anura > Ranidae > Lithobates > Lithobates sylvaticus. Next base: position 181,015,036 of record CM053026.1, read on the forward strand.
CATAAACCAAGGTTCCACTGTAGTACAAAATGAAGAAACCCATAAAAATCAGTAAAAGACCATTCTGGTTGGTTGCCATAGACTACTGCATTTAAAAGAAATATATTTTCCCTCTCTAACATGCATAACATAATTGGATTCATATTAGGTGTAGAATTGCATTTAAGGGCAACTGTACAAAAAGCTGAATTTTTACCCTAGTCTGTATTCTCTGCTGTCCTGGAATTCAACGCAAAGTCCATCTTTCACCTAAGACATACAAAATATATGATAGGTCATAAGCCTGGCCAAGAAGCGATGTTATGTCATTGGCGGTAACTTTCTTCACGTACTTCTATTGAACATACTGCAGAGGGCATGAGTAGGGGACATTTACCAGTATGGGGGACTACGAGGTGCATTGCTCCACTCCAAAATGAGGAAACCTGTTTAAATGGAATTGCATTGCAAATTTGACATTGATGTGGATTGATTTTATTGGTGAGAAACACTTGTGGCTGCTCTGAGTGCATTCACATATATTACTGGGTGCTGGCTGTACTGTGCTGCTAATTTTATTCTCATGTGTGCTACATTAGTGCACTGGGGGGGGGGGGGATTTCTTGCACAGCTTAAAATAGCTAGCCAGGGACCTTCTAGACTGACACTGGCAGAGTTAGCTTTCTGTCAAAATGCCTGGAGAAGCTTGACATTGACATGCCACACTCCCAGAATTCCCTACAGCTATGTATAAACCAGGGATGGCTAGTTATGACTCCGGATCATGGCACATGCAAGCTCGGTAACAACTAAAGTGTCAGAAAAGAGCTCTCTCAGGATCAGCTATTGGAACACATTAGTATTTTTCTGAAGAGTTATTTTTCACCTCCAGCAGACTTGAAGAAAAACTAATTAAAAATGAGGATATTGTTTTGAAGTGAGGAACTGCTGAAAGCACTAAATATAGATAAATCACATTAACCTTCCTTCTTTGCAATGACCGAGAACCTAATATATAGAACGGTCCCTGTTGCCTTAAACATGTCTCTGCCAACCCTCTCTATTAATCATGCTGATTGGCAGCACAGTCATGAAAGACGAGTGTTTGCAGTACTTGGACATGGAAGCCAAATGTGGCTGCAGAGGAGGATAGGCTCTATATAGGAACATAAGTTCCTACTGAGTTCTTGCATTTAGTTGAGTTTCACCACCATAGGAGGTAGTTTAGATTTACAAAAAATGTTGTGGGTTATTAGAGTTTTTAATGGGGTTTCATACGGGGCAGTGTTTAGATTAGTTATTTTTAAAGCTGAGCTCTAGGCATAGAAAGATACAAATAAAAGCAAATTTTTGTTCACTAATAAACCATTCCATGTATCTTTAAATGCACGCAGTTTAAGTACTGAGTTTAAACTGGTATCAGCCACTTGCCGTCCCTGTGCAGCAGGGCTGGAGCATTAAAGGAAGAAGCAGCAGAAACAGCCAATCAGTTCATGTGCTGCCAAGAAGCATGCTGAGAGGTGACAGAAAGATGAGCTCTTCATGGTGTGATGCTGCTTCTCCTTTCACTGTTCAGTCACAGGATGGGGAGCATCAGGAATAACCTGGGCTCCAAGGAAGTGAGTTGAATGATGCTGGCCATCAGACTGTGGACATCTGTTGGCAGAAAAAAAAGTACTGCAAGGGAAATGAACTGGACTGAAGGGGAATTTATTGTGGCAAAAGCTGGCTTTAATTTTTATCAAATTTGTGCCTTGAGGTGGTTATAAAGGCTGAAGGTTTTTTTTTGTTTTTTTTACCTTAATGCATTCTCTACATTAAGGTAAAAAACCTGAGTGCAGCTTTCCCACCCAGCCCCCCTTAAACTTACTTTATCTCAATCTCAATCCAGTGCTGTGCACAAGAGCAGCAACTCTCTGCTCTCCCTCCTCACAGGCTCAAAAACAGCAGTGGGAGCCATTGGCTCTTGCTGCTATCAATCACAGCCAGGAAAGGAGGGAGCAGGGGGCGGGGCAGAGCTGCGCTGTGTGTATCAAGAGCTTGCTATGGTGGACACCCAGCGGGGGGCAGGAGCCAGGAACACCAGCTGGGGCACCCAAAAAGAAGAGGATTGGGGCTGCTCTGTGTAAAACCATTGCACATGTTTGTTATTTAAAAAAAATTAAATAAAGGTTTACAATCACATTAAGTACTGTCAAGTGTAAGCTACTGTTTAATTGCTTACAGAACAGGTGGGTGTTCCTCTTGTCCCGCATACATCTGATTTTTGTTTTAAGTAGCTGTTCCTTGCATAAAATCCTCAAATATTTCCTTCTGCTCTAGAATATATATATATATATATATATATATATATATATATATATATATATATATATATATATTATTATTATTATTATTTATTATAGCACAATGGTGCTCAGAATCTCTGATATATTGGTTGTGCAGCCATTGTTTTATTAGTGCATTGCTGAGTGTAAAACTGAAGTAGATCTACATTTGTCCTTTCTTTGAAGGCATTCTGGAAGTAATCTCAGCAGTGCTAGTGGAGGCCACCCAGAAGACTGGCACCTAGATGACAATGTAAGTTTATTGTTAAAGTGTACCTAAACCCAAATGCTAAAACTAAATATGCTGGCATGTTGTTGTGGTATCAAAGAGTTAAAGTGGTTGTAAATCTCGTACCTATACCCAGTGGAGTGACTAGCCTTAGGTGATACACAGAGATTAAACAAATCCTCCTACATAACTTGTACCTGTTTATCTGCAGTCTTCTCTACATTCACTCAAAGTGCAGAATTTACACAGGATCTCTCAGCTCTGAAAATCAGGGGGCAGGGAGCTGAAGTTACATCAGTGAGGAGAGCTCTGAGAGCTGATTGGAGGGAAGGGAAACGCCCCCTTCGCACAGCACACAGGAACAGAGCTGAGGCTGGCAATCTGCTGGAGGTCCCTCCCCTGTCACCTTTTTTTTCTCTTGGTGTCAGGAAAACTTGTCAGAAGTGACTCATTATGATAGTAGAGGAAGGGGGCAGCAGTCACATATGGCACTTAGTGCTGTGGACTAAGACATGTTCACACTATAGAGGGATATGCTTTGTTCATATTTCATGTTGGAGGTTTACAACCACTTTACATATAAAAAATGCAACTTTTTGATTCCAGTTAAATCATACCAGCAGGATGTAACTGCAGCCAATTCCTTCCATAAAGTGACAACGCTTAGTCAGTTCAGCTGCAGCTTTGTCACCTTTTACTGCACAACTGACTTGGGCTACAAGCAACAATGTCAATAAGTAGTACACTGACACATTTTGCAGAAGTGACTATAGAACTATAGAATGTGACAGCATACTATGCATTGGCACAAGGTTGGAGCATGCATATGTTTGCAGAAAGTTTCTACAAGAAGACTACTGGATGTGTGCATTGCATGGAGCGAAAATATGAACAAAGTAAGAAGGAAACTGTATTTAGAGCTAGTTCACACCAGATGCAGTCCAGTGCGTTGATAATCTCCATCTGTGTACCATTGTAGAGATTCCCCTTCACTTTTGGCCAAACAGGAAGTGAGAGGAAATCCCTGCAGATTGAGGGAATTATTTGGGGACCCCCGGGTCACCAGAACTAATGTCCGCATTGGAAGATTTCCCCTCTATTACTTTTCTGGGAGAACCCAAATTTTGGGATTTTCTTTTATTTACACTTTTAATGGTAAACAGGACAAATTCTGTCCACTGTGTCCAAAACTAAAATAATGTTTTACCTTTAGTTATACTTTAAAGGCAGAAGGAGAACAGCTGACTGCTGCTCTTTTATCTTGTACAGGGTGACAGGTCCTGTATCCACCCCTGTAGTATTTTGTAGGCAGCCTGTAGTATTTGGACCTGTTGGGTCCCACCCACAGCGCCGCTCTCCATGCACAAGCCATATGCATTTTTTTTTAACAGAAACATTTTTATTGTTGTACAAGATGACAAAAGGGAAATAATATAGAATGTTTACACGCATTGACAATGACACAGTACATAGTGAAGATATACAGGTGGGTAGACAGAGAAGTCAAATCGTGAATAGATTATATTCTAACAATATTGATGGTGTATAAGAAGGAGAGAGGAGGTAATCAATCAATCACAATCTCTGCAGTATATTATTAGAAATAGAAGTGGGGGGGGGGGTTTGGAGGCCAGGAGGGGGGGGGGGCGGAGAATCATGTACGGAGAAGAACTTTTTATGAGCAGTAGAGTGTTATCCTACATCATAGGACATCACAGGACAGTACAATGTATTGTTAGGGATGGAAACTTGTGATAAGGCAAAAACATAGGACATTACTATGCACTTCAAGAGATAGAGCCTTGCGCATCTATCCATTGTGACCAAACGTTGTCAAATTTTTTGGGGCAATTCTTGTTGATCATTGCTACCCAGGATCTGAGAGTCGGAGGTGTTACTTGCTTCCACTTAAGAAGAATCTCCCTCCTAGTGTAGTACAGCGCGTAGAATAGAAATAGCTTTACATGTCTGGAGGCCACCACATCTTCCATTGAACCCAGTAATGCCAGGGTCGGGTCCTGGCCAAGGGATCAGTCCCCAAATTCATTCAAGGCCCCTACTACCTGCTCCCAGAAAGGGCGGATGAGGGGGCATTCCCACACCACATGGAAGAACGTACCCGGAGAGGAGCTACATCTATTACAGAGGGGGCTTGCACCGGAATAGATTCTTGCCAATCTTACTGGGTATAGTAGGCCCTATGGAGGAACTTAAGTTGGATAAAACGGTCTTTGGCTGAAATCATTGTGTTAATATATCCATTCAGCAGGTCCTCCCAGTCCTCCTCAGTCAGCCCCGGGATGTCAGACTTCCACTTGTCGTATAGTGTCATCAGTGTGGTTGCATGTGCAGAGGCAAGATAGAAGTATAGGGAGGATAGCGGTTTGTCTAGGATTTTGGAAATCAGGTTTCGTTTCTGTGGGGTCCATCTGAAGAGTTATGGGGTTGGGAAATTGTGCCTGGGTAAGCTATATGCATTTTAATGATAATGTCACTGCTACTTTTTAAGGGTGTTATATGGGTTTGCAAAGCATTTGGCGCATACAAAGAGGATTTATGTTTTGTGGCTGTTGAGAAATATTTATTAAAATTTTTGCGGAGTTCAGCTTTAACGGGTTTGTCCTTCTTCAAGAGCTTCTTCACCCTGTTTGAAAAAAATTAAGTCAGCAGCTACTTACCTGTCCAGGAATCCAGTGCCATCCTCACTTGAGCAGGTTCTTCACCGATCTTCAGGACCCTGGCATGTTAACTGTAGGAAGCCTGCTGTGACTCCTTGTGGCTTTACTGTTGGCTTCCAACTGCGCATACGTGAGCCATGATGCACTTTGTGAAGGGGCCTTCAGCCTTCTGGGACCTATGAAGAAGAGGAGAGGGGGGGGGGGACATAAAGTGGTGCTTTTCCTTTAGGGTGAGATTCCACTTTCAGCAACCCAGGGAGAGCGTTTTCAAAACTGAATTCAGGTAAGAAAGAAAACTGCCTCTGTGAGGATAAAAGTATTCAACGTAACAGCAGGTCATGCTTCTATCTCTGGAAACAAAATCAGTGTACCCAGGTCCTTATAAAGCAGGTTCTTTGTTTATGTTAACGTTTGGTGACTACTAATAAGGATTTTGTAAACACAATTAGTGTTGCAAACCCGTGAGTCAGTGCAAATTTACACACTGGCCGAATGTCGGGCGTCATCAGCCGGTTCAATAGAAACCACCTGACATTTGGCCTGTGTTTACTGCAGCTTCCCATCAGCGCTCTCAGCCAATGGCTGAGAGCGCTGACCAGAGTGTTCTGGCGAGGGGGCCATGCCCTAGTCAGAACACAATAGATCAGCAGGGGAGATCGCTGTACTACCATTGCATAGTTAGTACAGTGGCTCCTCCTGAGCTGGGTTGAGTGAAAAAAAAAAGCTAGTAGTGTGTACCAGGCTTTAGATTGCTGTACAGAATTTTTGTTTTCATTTGAACCTAGGACTGTTAGATCATATCTTGTAATGCTCGGTATTGTTTCACCTCCAGGTTTTCAACAGCTCACATGAAGGCAGTTATTATGACTCTAAACGCAAAGATGTCTTACCTAAGAAAAGGAGAAGGACCCGAATTCCTGACAAACCAAACTACAGCCTTAATCTTTGGAGTATAATGAAGAACTGCATCGGCAAAGAACTGTCTAAGATCCCTATGCCTGTACGTGAGTTCAATTTGGCTTGTGCCTTTAAAATTGTCGGAACTTCTAAGTAGCAGTAAGCTGATGGCTTGATCCCATCCAGAAAATAATCCAATTTGTCTTCTGTTCTATTACTTGTAACTCAGAATGGCTTTAACGATTATCCCTCTAAGCATTGCCGTGGTGGATATAGTAAGATGCTGGTTTATTTCACAGCACTTTTAGCCTTCTTGTACCAGCTTCTTTCATCTTGTTCGCCATACATGAAGTTTCATTATAGTCCCATTGAAGGTACGGTGATATTGTTGAAATCAATCACAAAACAGCATTTGTGGCCATAAGTTCAAGAAATGCTGAGCTCTTGCTAGGGTGTAAATTACAGTCTTTAGCAGGGGCTTGTGTCATGGATCTGCCTGCATGGTATTTTTATCGTTTGTTCTTGTGGTTTATTCATGTCTCTGGTGTTTGAGTTTTCAACTATTTGTGCCTTTGATGTATTATGTTGGAAGCTTCTTTGCCCTTGTAGCCATCATTGTTGTATCTTTATAAAAGTTTTATTTATTTCTATTCCTAATGCATGTAAAGTGACTTTGCCTAGGCTGAGCTGATGTTATCACTCATTATTATGTCAGCCAGCATCTTAGTCCAAGAAGTAGATGTTGACCATGGATGATGTCTGAGCAAAGATGGCTCTAATGAGAAGGACTCGTGTCTTAAGGAAAAAGGTACAATGACTAATATTTGGTACTGGTGTCCAATGGTGAAGGACTTCTGGCTTAAGATATTTATTATATACCAGGTAGTATCGAGAACTGAGATGCAACCAAATATCAGCATCTCAATACTATCTATTATTCCTGGATCAATGAAAGTTTATCAGAGCAGATGTCCTTCGCCATATGATAACAGCCGCTAGGACAATAATAGCTCGAAATTGGAAGAAAGCAAAAGCCCTACAATAATATTATGAGTCTGCGAGATGAACAAAATGCAATCCATGGAGCAAATGATTAACATTGAGGAGAATAATTTAAATCATAAAGCATGACAACAATGGGAACTATTATACAATATCTATAAACGAGACCATATTCCCCCCCCCCCTTTTTTTTTCTTCATTTTGTGGTAGTTTTGATTTAAAATGTCTAGGGATGAATGGAGAAGAGATGTAGGAATGAGGTAAATTAAATGTAAATGAGGTAAGAATTTCAGATAAAATTGGAAAGTATAAAACATTATGAGATATTGAATTGATATATATATATATATATATATATATTAGTGTGTATATAGAATGATAACCAAAGAGAGATTGAAACATAATGAGAAGGACACTTTATGGTGTTTCCATGGAGAGTACTATGAGCTCTGTGAGAAGTAAATTTGACCTGTAAGTGTAACATTTAGACATTACTTAAAGTCATTCAAAAGGATTTTTTTTTCTAAAGGAATGGTTTTGCACCTCTTCTGAGGTCCCCTGCTGGCGCTCCGGGCTCCTCTCCCCTGCTGAGTGCCCCCATTGGAAGTTGCGTGCTATGGGGGCACTCCTGTGGGCTCGATTCCGACAACTTTGTCCGGCCGTGTGTATGCAACACCAGTGTGTGTCCATTAACACACAACAACACAGCTCGGCCCTGCTCCCCTGCTCTCCTCACTGGCTGTGATTGACAGCAGCAGGAGCCATTGCTGCTTCGATCTCCAATGAAGAGAAGAGAGTTGATGCTCTCGAGCACAGTGCTGGATCGAGATCGGGCTCAGGTAATTATGGGGGGGGCATTCGTTTTTTTTTTTTTTTTTACCTTAATACAGAGAATGTATTGGGGTACAAATCCTTCTTTCTTTATAAGCACTTTAACCATTTCAAAACAAAGCCAATTCTGACGTTTCTCTTATACATGTTAAAAGCTACATTTTTTTCCTGGAAAATGACTAAGAACACCCAAAAATTATTTTTGAAAGCAGAGACCCTGGGGAAAAGAAATGGTGGCGGTTGCAATTTTTCATGTCGCACGATGTTTGTGCAGCCATTTTTAAAATACACTTTCATGAGTTTTAGTGCACACAACATAATACACAATTTTTAGGTAATATATAAAAGATGATATTACACGAGTAAATGGATACCTAACATGTCACGCTTTAAAATTGAGCACTTATGTGCAATGGAGACAAACTATGGTATAATGTACCGTGGTTTGTCACTATTCCACGGGCATGTGCAATGTTTAAGTGTGACATGTCTATTTACTATCCATAGGCGACACTTTAAAAGGCTTTACATGTTACCAGTTTAGAGTAAAACAGGAGGTCTGGTGCTAGAATTATTTCTCTCATCCTGACGTTCATGGCGATACCCCACATGTTTGGTCTAATCACCGTTTACATATGTATGAAGGACTTACAAATGCATTTGGATTTCCTTGTAAGTATGGAGGGATGGAGACGCTTTACTTTTTAATTGTATTAATTAATTAAACTTTTTACAATGTCTCTTTAAATGAACAACATCCCTTGTGATTAAGGATGAGCTCAGGCATGTTAGCAACTCCACGTGCCCACGCTCGCCAGGAAGCTGACACTCTGCAGCGCTAATCACAGGCAGTGAGACATTTCCTGATCGGGTGTCAGCTTCCTGGCGGGCGCGGGCACGTGAAGTTGTGAACATGCCTGAGCTCATCCCTACTTGTGATAGCATGGGCAGTGACAGGTACTCTTTACTGAGAGATCTGGGGTCTATTAGAGGGGAGGAAGGTATGGATGTACCTTCCTCCCCTCATTGTTTACTGGACCCGACAAGTGGCAGTAGTCCTGGGCTCCCCAATTACACTGGTTATGGTGGGCTGCAGCAGAAAGGGGGGTTCCTTCTGTGCCCTGTAGAAGTTATCAGGCAGCTGTAGAGCCACTTGGATTGCTTCTACAGGAAAGTCTATCGCCGGCTGAAAATTTTGATACCGGCTGCAGCCATGATGGAGGTATAACCTCTTTAACCAGATACGTCCTATAGGGCATGAAGTGGTAGAGAAGTTTGGGGTTGTTAAAAAAATAAACCTACATACCTACCTCCATGCTGCAACATTGGTCTGGTGCTGCACCTGCCGGATCTAAGCCTGAGCACTGAGAGATCACACAACCACTGATTGCTCAGTTCTCAGACAGCTCTGAGCAGACTCTCTGCTCTGCCCTTCCAGCGCTCAGTAGAGCACCAGGCTGGAAAGGGCTCTGCAGCAAAAGGGGAAGCAGTTCAGGGGAAGTAAAACTGCAGCTCAATCGCCTGGTTTCACTGCCCCCTATTGCACATGTAAACGAGCCCTTACTGTATTGTTCTGCATTTTTTGCTCATTTATTGGAATACGGCATCCGCTGAGGGTTTTTTAGCTATTTGTTTTCAGCCATCATCATTATCGCAACTGTACATCTTCTGCATGAAACATGAGATACAACCTCCCTGTATAAGGTAAAGCCGCCTTTCCTTAGACGTGCTAAATTTAATATAAAACTTTAGAAAGCACTGTAGGGCAAGTTCTGTTGAGGAAGACAAGGTCAGTGCCAGGGCATTTTTATTCAGGTGGGTATGACAAGTAAACAGCATGGATCCTTTTTAATATAGAGGATTTATTGCACAGACAGAGAGCAGGGCTCAGTCTGTGGAAGACTTCAGCAACAGATGAAATATTTCAGATAAAAATAAAAGTGAGATTTCAGCTGCGGAGGTGGGAAATGTGATGAGCTCAGTGTATTATTTTATATGTTCTATTTTAAGCCGCATCTCTTGCGGGGAGAAGACGGTTTTAACATTATTTTGGCTTAGTAACTGACTGGGTTTCCAGTGATGTCTCTTATATTGTCTGGGAGAATTTGATCGTTGTAGTGACTTAAAGGAAACTCGTGGTCACAGCATACACTTTCATTTTTATAACATCAGCCCATAACAATTTACAGTAAATGATAATTATTTGACACTCCAATATTATTATTATTTTTTTTATTTATTTTTTTATTCTTTTTATTTTTTTTTAAGAGAAAGAAAAGTTACATAACAGAGCCTCTGGGCATACCCCGGGTCAAGAAAAAGAAAACATTAGGCAAGGCATATCCTACCTAAACTTCTAGCCTAACATCGTGAACAGACAACAAAACAACCCCTTAGCTTGCTGCTATATTTAATAGGATAAGTGTAATGCCCCATACACACGGTCGGAATTTACGACGGAAAAAGTCCTATCGGACCATGTTGTCGGAAAATCCGACCGTGTGGGGGCTCCATCGGACTTTTTCCGTCGGAAATTCCAACGAAAAAAATTTGAGATCCTGCTCTCAAATTTTCCGACAACAAAGTCCGATCTGACTTTTTCCGATCGTGTGTAGCGAATTCCGACAGACAAAGTGCCACGCATGCTCAGATCACATTAGAAGACCAAAGCTATTGGCTACTAGCCTCTACGTAGTTCCGTCGTACGCAACGAACGTCACCACGTTCAGAATGATCGGATTTTCCGACAACTTTGTCCGGCCGTGTGTATGCAACACCAGTGTCGGACAAAATCCGTTGGAAAAAATCAGACGGATTTTGTGGTCGGAATTTCCGACCGTGTGTACGGGGCATAATGCTCAGCAGTTGACATAAATATGTGATAGAAAGTCTATAAGTGGGTGACTATAGGTACGTGGTCAGTCGGAATATACCCCTGGGGGGGATAGTCAGAGGAACCATCCTCTCATATGCAAATCAGATCAATATTATTATTATTTAAGGTACTTTAAGGGCCGTCAATTTACACAGCGCTTTACGTATATAATGTACATTCACATCGGTCTCTACCCTCAAGGAGCTTACAATCTAAGGTCCCTAACTCACATTCATATACTGGGGCCAATTTAGACAGAAGCCAATTAACCTACCAGTATGTCTTTGGAGTGTGGGAGGAAACCAGAGTACCCAGAGGAAACCCACGCAGGCAATGTCATAGGGTTTTCGAACCAGCGACCCTTTTTACTGCTAGGCAAGAGTGCTACCCACTACACCACTGTGCCGCCCTTCAATATATAAGCTTTAAAAAATCTCCTTTCATGTTGTAAGTTCTGATTGTCTGCTGGCCATCTCTTTCCACAAATTCCTGGATTCCCAGCATGCTTTGCAGATTCTCCTCTGCTGTTTACTTTCAATTTCTAAGGACTACATATACTATGGTACCTTGCTGCCTGAAAGCAGTGATTCCTGTACTGACTCCGCCTCCTGAAACTCCTCCCCCAGCACCTCAGAAGGCAGGATCTGGGAAATGTGTGACACAGCCGTAGCTACTCACAGATCATTGTGATTATGTATCACAGAATTCAAGGTAATAAATGTGTGGGGACCTTCACAAACTAAGTTTACAGATTTCAAGATTGTTCAGAGTAATAGGAGTAGGTTAGAAATAATTGAAATGCAATGTGGAAATGTGGAAATTAATATATGGTTTACATTATGATCATAGATATGGTTTAACTGCTTGGTTCTTGGGTTACAAATATGAATTTTGGGTATAAATATATTTACAGTTGAGTACAGTGAGAAAGGGTTGTGTGTATGTAACATGGGAGGAGGGCCATTGGCTGAAACATGTTGTATTTGAAAGTTTAATGCCCCATATTAGGACTTCTTGGTTGTTGCCCATGCCCCTGGAGGCAGACATGTGATGATAGCAACTAAGAAAATACCTTCCACTTACATTTGAACCAGATCGTCTAAACTTTGGTGAAATGTGTTTAGATGTGGACTTTAAAGCGGAGCTCCACCCAAAAGGGGAAGCTCCGCTTGTTCACACCCTTCACTGCCACATTTTTGCACGTTTCTTGCGGCTTCACAGCCTGTTTCCTACTGTGCATGCGCGAGTCGCGCTTCGCTTTCTGAATAGTCTCGCTGTCTTCTGGGACCTGTGTGTCTCCCAGAAGGCAGCAGGGGGTAAGGAGAAGGGGCCGGTAATTTAGTAGATTGCCGCACAACAATGTGGCGATCTTACATGGCAGTGGGAGCGGATATCTGGTTTTGACAGGTATCCGCCCCCCCAAAAAGGTGCCAAATGTGGCAGCGGAGGGGGGTAGGGTGTGAACAAGTGGAGCTTCCACTTTTGAGTAGAACTCTGCTTTAAAGTGGAAGTAAACCCCCCTATCGTTTTCAGCCAAGGAAGCTGCCATCTTTGCCTCTGTTTAATCTTCAACTGCCACAGTGCTGCACATGTGATCCGTTATGACACCAGCCATTGGATGGTTTGACTGTTTGGTTGAGAGCACTGCCTATGTGCAGTTAGCATTCCCGGCATGCCTTTTTTTTAAAACTGTTAAATCGATGGGTTTACTTCCGC